>OX122883.1:43058279-43658279 GCA_944738645.1 Eristalinus sepulchralis
TCAGATTTCGACAAAAACCAATTGGATAGGTCCGACGGCATCAGAACACATGCGAAACATCGTTTACAATTCATTTTGAGGCCCAGGAGGGCCTCAGTGGCTGTCGGAAGATGACTGCGATTTTTGCCCAAGAACTGAAAAAAAGCCGAAAATCTTCAAATCTCAGATTTCGACAAAAACCAATTGGATAGGTCCCACGGCATCAGAACACATGCGAAACATCGTTTACAATTCATTTTGAGGCCCAGGAGGGCCCCAGTGGCTGTCGGAAGATGACTGCGATTTTTGCCCAAGAACTGAAAAAAAACCGAAAATCTTCAAATCTCAGATTTCGACAAAAACCAATTGGATAGGTCCCACGGCATCAGAACACATGCGAAACATCGTTTACAATTCATTTTGAGGCCCAGGAGGGCCCCAGTGGCTGTCGGAAGATATCATGGATTTCGGCCCAAAAATTGAAAAAACTCACAGTGCTAGCATCGTGGCGAATAGCCGAAAATCTTCAAATCTCAGATTTCGACAAAAACCAATTGGATAGGTCCCACGGCATCAGAACACATGCGAAACATCGTTTACAATTCATTTTGAGGCCCAGGAGGGCCCCAGTGGCTGTCGGAAGATGACTGCGATTTTTGCCCAAGAACTGAAAAAAAACCGAAAATCTTCAAATCTCAGATTTCGACAAAAACCAATTGGATAGGTCCCACGGCATCAGAACACATGCGAAACATCGTTTACAATTCATTTTGAGGCCCAGGAGGGCCCCAGTGGCTGTCGGAAGATATCATGGATTTCGGCCCAAAAATTGAAAAAACTCACAGTGCTAGCATCGTGGCGAATAGCCGAAAATCTTCAAATCTCAGATTTCGACAAAAACCAATTGGATAGGTCCCACGGCATCAGAACACATGCGAAACATCGTTTACAATTCATTTTGAGGCCCAGGAGGGCCCCAGTGGCTGTCGGAAGATATCATTGATTTCGGCCCAAAAATTGAAAAAACTCACAGTGCATCGTGGCGAATAGCCGAAAATCTTCAAATCTCAGATTTCGACAAAAACCAATTGGATAGGTCCCACGGCATCAGAACACATGCGAAACATCGTTTACAATTCATTTTGAGGCCCAAGAGGGCCCCAGTGGCTGTCGGAAGATGACTGCGATTTTTGCCCAAGAACTGAAAAAAAGCCGAAAATCTTCAAATCTCAGATCTCGACAAAAACCGATTGGATAGGTCCCACGGCATCAGAACACATGCGAAACATCGTTTACAATTCATTTTGAGGCCCAGGAGGGCCCCAGTGGCTGTCGGAAGATATCATGGATTTCGGCCCAAAAATTGAAACTCACAGTGCTAGCATCGTGGCGAATAGCCGAAAATCTTCAAATCTCAGATTTCGACAAATACCAATTGGATAGGTCCCACGGCATCAGAACACATGCGAAACATCGTTTACAATTCATTTTGAGGCCCAGGAGGGCCTCAGTGGCTGTCGGAAGATGACTGCGATTTTTGCCCAAGAACTGAAAAAAAGCCGAAAATCTTCAAATCTCAGATTTCGACAAAAACCAATTGGATAGGTCCCACGGCATCAGAACACATGCGAAACATCGTTTACAATTCATTTTGAGGCCCAGGAGGGCCAAAGTGGCTGTCGGAAGATATCATGGATTTCGGCCCAAAAATTGAAACTCACAGTGCTAGCATCGTGGCGAATAGCCGAAAATCTTCAAATCTCAGATTTCGACAAATACCAATTGGATAGGTCCCACGGCATCAGAACACATGCGAAACATCGTTTACAATTCATTTTGAGGCCCAGGAGGGCCCCAGTGGCTGTCGGAAGATATCATGGATTTCGGCCCAAAAATTGAAAAAACTCACAGTGCTAGCATCGTGGCGAATAGCCGAAAATCTTCAAATCTCAGATTTCGACAAAAACCAATTGGATAGGTCCCACGGCATCAGAACACATGCGAAACATCGTTTACAATTCATTTTGAGGCCCAGGAGGGCCCCAGTGGCTGTCGGAAGATATCATGGATTTCGGCCCAAAAATTGAAAAAACTCACAGTGCTAGCATCGTGGCGAATAGCCGAAAATCTTCAAATCTCAGATTTCGAAAAAAACCAATTGGATAGGTCCCACGGCATCAGAACACATGCGAAACATCGTTTACAATTCATTTTGAGGCCCAGGAGGGCCCCAGTGGCTGTCGGAAGATATCATGGATTTCGGCCCAAAAATTGAAAAAACTCACAGTGCTAGCATCGTGGCGAAAAGCCGAAAATCTTCAAATCTCAGATTTCGACAAATACCAATTGGATAGGTCCCACGGCATCAGAACACATGCGAAACATCGTTTACAATTCATTTTGAGGCCCAGGAGGGCCTCAGTGGCTGTCGGAAGATGACTGCGATTTTTGCCCAAGAACTGAAAAAAAGCCGAAAATCTTAAAATCTCAGATCTCGACAAAAACCAATTGGATAGGTCCCACGGCATCAGAACACATGCGAAACATCGTTTACAATTCATTTTGAGGCCCAGGAGGGCCTCAGTGGCTGTCGGAAGATGACTGCGATTTTTGCCCAAGAACTGAAAAAAAGCCGAAAATCTTAAAATCTCAGATCTCGACAAAAACCAATTGGATAGGTCCCACGGCATCAGAACACATGCGAAACATCGTTTACAATTCATTTTGAGGCCCAGGACGGCCCCAGTGGCTGTCGGAAGATGACTGCGATTTTTGCCCAAGAACTGAAAAAAAGCCGAAAATCTTCAAATCTCAGATTTCGACAAAAACCAATTGGATAGGTCCCACGGCATCAGAACACATGCGAAACATCGTTTACAATTCATTTTGAGGCCCAGGAGGGCCTCAGTGGCTGTCGGAAGATGACTGCGATTTTTGCCCAAGAACTGAAAAAAAGCCGAAAATCTTCAAATCTCAGATTTCGACAAAAACCAATTGGATAGGTCCCACGGCATCAGAACACATGCGAAACATCGTTTACAATTCATTTTGAGGCCCAGGAGGGCCTCAGTGGCTGTCGGAAGATGACTGCGATTTTTGCCCAAGAACTGAAAAAAAGCCGAAAATCTTCAAATCTCAAATTTCGACAAAAACCAATTGGATAGGTCCCACGGCATCAGAACACATGCGAAACATCGTTTACAATTCATTTTGAGGCCCAGGAGGGCCCCAGTGGCTGTCGGAAGATATCATGGATTTCGGCCCAAAAATTGAATAAACTCACAGTGCTAGCATCGTGACGAATAGCCGAAAATCTTCAAATCTCAGATTTCGACAAAAACCAATTGGATAGGTCCCACGGCATCAGAACACATGCGAAACATCGTTTACAATTCATTTTGAGGCCCAGGAGGGCCCCAGTGGCTGTCGGAAGAAAATCTTCAAATCTCAGATTTCGACAAAAACCAATTGGATAGGTCCCACGGCATCAGAACACATGCGAAACATCGTTTACAATTCATTTTGAGGCCCAGGAGGGCCTCAGTGGCTGTCGGAAGATGACTGCGATTTTTGCCCAAGAACTGAAAAAAAGCCGAAAATCTTCAAATCTCAGATTTCGACAAAAACCAATTGGATAGGTCCCACGGCATCAGAACACATGCGAAACATCGTTTACAATTCATTTTGAGGCCCAGGAGGGCCTCACTGGCTGTCGGAAGATGACTGCGATTTTTGCCCAAGAACTGAAAACAAGCCGAAAATCTTCAAATCTCAGATTTCGACAAAAACCAATTGGATAGGTCCCACGGCATCAAAACACATGCGAAACATCGTTTACAATTCATTTTGAGGCCCAGGAGGGCCCCAGTGGCTGTCGGAAGATATCATGGATTTCGGCCCAAAAATTGAAAAAACTCACAGTGCTAGCATCGTGGCGAATAGCCGAAAATCTTCAAATCTCAGATTTCGACAAAAACCAATTGGATAGGTCCCACGGCATCAGAACACATGCGAAACATCGTTTACAATTCATTTTGAGGCCCAGGAGGGCCCCAGTGGCTGTCGGAAGATGACTGCGATTTTTGCCCAAGAACTGAAAAAAAGCCGAAAATCTTCAAATCTCAGATTTCGACAAAAACCAATTGGATAGGTCCCACGGCATCAGAACACATGCGAAACATCGTTTACAATTCATTTTGAGGCCCAGGAGGGCCCCAGTGGCTGTCGGAAGATATCATGGATTTCGGCCCAAAAATTGAAAAAACTCACAGTGCTAGCATCGTGGCGAATAGCCGAAAATCTTCAAATCTCAGATTTCGACAAAAACCAATTGGATAGGTCCCACGGCATCAGAACACATGCGAAACATCGTTTACAATTCATTTTGAGGCCCAGGAGGGCCCCAGTGGCTGTCGGAAGATATCATGGATTTCGGCCCAAAAATTGAAAAAACTCACAGTGATAGCATCGTGACGAATAGCCGAAAATCTTCAAATCTCAGATTTCGACAAAAACCAATTGGACGCGAAACATCGTTTACAATTCATTTTGAGGCCCAGGAGGGCCCCAGTGGCTGTCGGAAGATATCATGGATTTCGGCCCAAAAATTGAAAAAACTCACAGTGCTAGCATCGTGACGAATAGCCGAAAATCTTCAAATCTCAGATCTCGACAAAAACCAATTGGATAGGTCCCACGGCATCAGAACACATGCGAAACATCGTTTACAATTCATTTTGAGGCCCAGGAGGGCCTCAGTGGCTGTCGGAAGATGACTGCGATTTTTGCCCAAGAACTGAAAAAAAGCCGAAAATCTTCAAATCTCAGATTTCGACAAAAACCAATTGGATAGGTCCCACGGCATCAGAACACATGCGAAACATCGTTTACAATTCATTTTGAGGCCCAGGAGGGCCCCAGTGGCTGTCGGAAGATATCATGGATTTCGGCCCAAAAATTGAAAAAACTCACAGTGCTAGCATCGTGGCGAATAGCCGAAAATCTTCAAATCTCAGATTTCGACAAATACCAATTGGATAGGTCCCACGGCATCAGAACACATGCGAAACATCGTTTACAATTCATTTTGAGGCCCAGGAGGGCCCCAGTGGCTGTCGGAAGATATCATGGATTTCGGCCCAAAAATTGAAAAAACTCACAGTGCTAGCATCGTGGCGAATAGCCGAAAATCTTCAAATCTCAGATTTCGACAAAAACCAATTGGATAGGTCCCACGGCATCAGAACACATGCGAAACATCGTTTACAATTCATTTTGAGGCCCAGGAGGGCCCCAGTGGCTGTCAGAAGATATCATGGATTTCGGCCCAAAAATTGAAAAAAACTTGCAGTGCTAGCATCGTGGCGAATAGCCGAAAATCTTCAAATCTCAGATTTCGACAAATACCAATTGGATAGGTCCCACGGCATCAGAACACATGCGAAACATCGTTTACAATTCATTTTGAGGCCCAGGAGGGCCTCAGTGGCTGTCGGAAGATGACTGCGATTTTTGCCCAAGAACTGAAAAAAAGCCGAAAATCTTCAAATCTCAGATTTCGACAAATACCAATTGGATAGGTCCCACGGCATCAGAACACATGCGAAACATCGTTTACAATTCATTTTGAGGCCCAGGAGGGCCTCAGTGGCTGTCGGAAGATGACTGCGATTTTTGCCCAAGAACTGAAAAAAAGCCGAAAATCTTCAAATCTCAGATTTCGACAAAAACCAATTGGATAGGTCCCACGGCATCAGAACACATGCGAAACATCGTTTACAATTCATTTTGAGGCCCAGGAGGGCCTCAGTGGCTGTCGGAAGATGACTGCGATTTTTGCCCAAGAACTGAAAAAAAGCCGAAAATCTTCAAATCTCAGATTTCGACAAAAACCAATTGGATAGGTCCCACGGCATCAGAACACATGCGAAACATCGTTTACAATTCATTTTGAGGCCCAGGACGGCCTCAGTGGCTGTCGGAAGATGACTGCGATTTTTGCCCAAGAACTGAAAAAAAGCCGAAAATCTTCAAATCTCAAATTTCGACAAAAACCAATTGGATAGGTCCCACGGCATCAGAACACATGCGAAACATCGTTTACAATTCATTTTGAGGCCCAGGAGGGCCCCAGTGGCTGTCGGAAGATATCATGGATTTCGGCCCAAAAATTGAAAAAACTCACAGTGCTAGCATTGTGACGAATAGCCGAAAATCTTCAAATCTCAGATTTCAACAAAAACCAATTGGATAGGTCCCACGGCATCAGAACACATGCGAAACATCGTTTACAATTCATTTTGAGGCCCAACAGGGCCTCAGTGGCTGTCGGAAGATGACTGCGATTTTTGCCCAAGAACTGAAAAAAGCCGAAAATCTTCAAATCTCAGATTTCGACAAAAACCAATTGGATAGGTCCCACGGCATCAAAACACATGCGAAACATCGTTTACAATTCATTTTGAGGCCCAGGAGGGCCCCAGTGGCTGTCGGAAGAAAATCTTCAGATCTCAGATTTCGACAAAAACCAATTGGATAGGTCCCACGGCATCAGAACACATGCGAAACATCGTTTACAATTCATTTTGAGGCCCAGGAGGGCCTCAGTGGCTGTCGGAAGATGACTGCGATTTTTGCCCAAGAACTGAAAAAAAGCCGAAAATCTTCAAATCTCAGATTTCGACAAAAACCAATTGGATAGGTCCCACGGCATCAGAACACATGCGAAACATCGTTTACAATTCATTTTGAGGCCCAGGAGGGCCTCAGTGGCTGTCGGAAGATGACTGCGATTTTTGCCCAAGAACTGAAAAAAAAGCCGAAAATCTTCAAATCTCAGATTTCGACAAAAACCAATTGGATAGGTCCCACGGCATCAGAACACATGCGAAATATCGTTTACAATTCATTTTGAGGCCCAGGAGGGCCCCAGTGGCTGTCGGAAGATATCATGGATTTCGGCCCAAAAATTGAAAAAACTCACAGTGCTAGCATCGTGGCGAATAGCCGAAAATCTTCAAATCTCAGATTTCGACAAAAACCAATTGGATAGGTCCCACGGCATCAGAACACATGCGAAACATCGTTTACAATTCATTTTGAGGCCCAGGAGGGCCCCAGTGGCTGTCGGAAGATGACTGCGATTTTTGCCCAAGAACTGAAAAAAAGCCGAAAATCTTCAAATCTCAGATTTCGACAAAAACCAATTGGATAGGTCCCACGGCATCAGAACACATGCGAAACATCGTTTACAATTCATTTTGAGGCCCAGGAGGGCCCCAGTGGCTGTCGGAAGATATCATGGATTTCGGCCCAAAAATTGAAAAAACTCACAGTGCTAGCATCGTGGCGAATAGCCGAAAATCTTCAAATCTCAGATTTCGACAAAAACCAATTGGATAGGTCCCACGGCATCAGAACACATGCGAAACATCGTTTACAATTCATTTTGAGGCCCAGGAGGGCCCCAGTGGCTGTCGGAAGATATCATGGATTTCGGCCCAAAAATTGAAAAAACTCACAGTGATAGCATCGTGACGAATAGCCGAAAATCTTCAAATCTCAGATTTCGACAAAAACCAATTGGACGCGAAACATCGTTTACAATTCATTTTGAGGCCCAGGAGGGCCCCAGTGGCTGTCGGAAGATATCATGGATTTCGGCCCAAAAATTGAAAAAACTCACAGTGCTAGCATCGTGACGAATAGCCGAAAATCTTCAAATCTCAGATCTCGACAAAAACCAATTGGATAGGTCCCACGGCATCAGAACACATGCGAAACATCGTTTACAATTCATTTTGAGGCCCAGGAGGGCCTCAGTGGCTGTCGGAAGATGACTGCGATTTTTGCCCAAGAACTGAAAAAAAGCCGAAAATCTTCAAATCTCAGATTTCGACAAAAACCAATTGGATAGGTCCCACGGCATCAGAACACATGCGAAACATCGTTTACAATTCATTTTGAGGCCCAGGAGGGCCCCAGTGGCTGTCGGAAGATATCATGGATTTCGGCCCAAAAATTGAAAAAACTCACAGTGCTAGCATCGTGGCGAATAGCCGAAAATCTTCAAATCTCAGATTTCGACAAATACCAATTGGATAGGTCCCACGGCATCAGAACACATGCGAAACATCGTTTACAATTCATTTTGAGGCCCAGGAGGGCCCCAGTGGCTGTTGGAAGATATCATGGATTTCGGCCCAAAAATTGAAAAAACTCACAGTGCTAGCATCATGGCGAATAGCCGAAAATCTTCAAATCTCAGAATTCGACAAATACCAATTGGATAGGTCCCACGGCATCAGAACACATGCGAAACATCGTTTACAATTCATTTTGAGGCCAGGAGGGCCCCAGTGGCTGTCGGAAGATGACTGCGATTTTTGCCCAAGAACTGAAAAAAAGCCGAAAATCTTCAAATCTCAGATCTCGACAAAAACCAATTGGATAGGTCCCACGGCATCAGAACACATGCGAAACATCGTTTACAATTCATTTTGAGGCCCAGGAGGGCCCCAGTGGCTGTCGGAAGATATCATGGATTTCGGCCCAAAAATTGAAAAAACTCACAGTGCTAGCATCGTGGCGAATAGCCGAAAATCTTCAAATCTCAGATTTCGACAAAAACCAATTGGATAGGTCCCACGGCATCAGAACACATGTGAAACATCGTTTACAATTCATTTTGAGGCCCAGGAGGGCCTCAGTGGCTGTCGGAAGATGACTGCGATTTTTGCCCAAGAACTGAAAAAAAGCCGAAAATCTTCAAATCTCAGATTTCGACAAAAACCAATTGGATAGGTCCCACGGCATCAAAACACATGCGAAACATCGTTTACAATTCATTTTGAGGCCCAGGAGGGCCCCAGTGGCTGTCGGAAGATATCATGGATTTCGGCCCAAAAATTGAAAAAACTCACAGTGCTAGCATCGTGGCGAATAGCCGAAAATCTTCAAATCTCAGATTTCGACAAAAACCAATTGGATAGGTCCCACGGCATCAGAACACATGCGAAACATCGTTTACAATTCATTTTGAGGCCCAGGAGGGCCTCAGTGGCTGTCGGAAGATGACTGCGATTTTTGCCCAAGAACTGAAAAAAAGCCGAAAATCTTCAAATCTCAGATTTCGACAAAAACCAATTGGATAGGTCCCACGGCATCAAAACACATGCGAAACATCGTTTACAATTCATTTTGAGGCCCAGGAGGGCCCCAGTGGCTGTCGGAAGATATCATGGATTTCGGCCCAAAAATTGAAAAAACTCACAGTGCTAGCATCGTGGCGAATAGCCGAAAATCTTCAAATCTCAGATTTCGACAAATACCAATTGGATAGGTCCCACGGCATCAGAACACATGCGAAACATCGTTTACAATTCATTTTGAGGCCCAGGAGGGCCCCAGTGGCTGTTGGAAGATATCATGGATTTCGGCCCAAAAATTGAAAAAACTCACAGTGCTAGCATCATGGCGAATAGCCGAAAATCTTCAAATCTCAGAATTCGACAAATACCAATTGGATAGGTCCCACGGCATCAGAACACATGCGAAACATCGTTTACAATTCATTTTGAGGCCAGGAGGGCCCCAGTGGCTGTCGGAAGATGACTGCGATTTTTGCCCAAGAACTGAAAAAAAGCCGAAAATCTTCAAATCTCAGATCTCGACAAAAACCAATTGGATAGGTCCCACGGCATCAGAACACATGCGAAACATCGTTTACAATTCATTTTGAGGCCCAGGAGGGCCCCAGTGGCTGTCGGAAGATATCATGGATTTCGGCCCAAAAATTGAAAAAACTCACAGTGCTGGCATCGTGACGAATAGCCGAAAATCTTCAAATCTCAGATCTCGACAAAAACCAATTGGATAGGTCCCACGGCATTAGAACACATGCGAAACATCGTTTACAATTCATTTTGAGACCCAGGAGGGCCCCAGTGGCTGTCGGAAGATGACTGCGATTTTTGCCCAAGAACTGAAAAAAGCCGAAAATCTTCAAATCTCAGATTTCGACATAAACCAATTGGATAGGTCCCACGGTATCAGAACACATGCGAAACATCGTTTACAATTAATTTTGAGGCCCAGGAGGGCCCCAGTGGCTGTCGGAAGATATCATGGATTTCGGCCCAAAAATTGAAAAAACTCACAGTGCTAGCATCGTGGCGAATAGCCGAAAATTGGATAGGTCCCACGGCATCAGAACACATGCGAAACATCGTTTACAATTCATTTTGAGGCCCAGGAGGGCCCCAGTGGCTGTCGGAAGATATCATGGATTTCGGCCCAAAAATTGAAAAAACTCACAGTGCTAGCATCGTGGCGAATAGCCGAAAATCTTCAAATCTCAAATTTCGACAAAAAACCAATTGGATAGGTCCCACGGCATCAGAACACATGCGAAACATCGTTTACAATTCATTTTGAGGCCCAGGAGGGCCTCAGTGGCTGTCGGAAGATGACTGCGATTTTTGCCCAAGAACTGAAAAAAAGCCGAAAATCTTCAAATCTCAGATTTCGACAAAAACCAATTGGATAGGTCCCACGGCATCAGAACACATGCGAAACATCGTTTACAATTCATTTTGAGGCCCAGGAGGGCCCCAGTGGCTGTCGGAAGATATCATGGATTTCGGTCCAAAAATTGAAAAAACTCACAGTGCTAGTATCGTGGCGAATAGCCGAAAATCTTCAAATCTCAGATCTCGACAAAAACCAATTGGATAGGTCCCACGGCATCAGAACACATGCGAAACATCGTTTACAATTCATTTTGAGGCCCAGGAGGGCCCCAGTGGCTGTCGGAAGATATCATGGATTTCGGCCCAAAAATTGAAAAAACTCACAGTGCTAGCATCGTGGCGAATAGCCGAAAATCTTCAAATCTCAAATTTCGACAAAAAACCAATTGGATAGGTCCCACGGCATCAGAACACATGCGAAACATCGTTTACAATTCATTTTGAGGCCCAGGAGGGCCTCAGTGGCTGTCGGAAGATGACTGCGATTTTTGCCCAAGAACTGAAAAAAAGCCGAAAATCTTCAAATCTCAGATTTCGCCAAAAACCAATTGGATAGGTCCCACGGCATCAGAACACATGCGAAACATCGTTTACAATTCATTTTGAGGCCCAGGAGGGCCCCAGTGGCTGTCGGAAGATATCATGGATTTCGGCCCAAAAATTGAAAAAACTCACAGTGCTAGCATCGTGGCGAATAGCCGAAAATCTTCAAATCTCAAATTTCGACAAAAAACCAATTGGATAGGTCCCACGGCATCAGAACACATGCGAAACATCGTTTACAATTCATTTTGAGGCCCAGGAGGGCCTCAGTGGCTGTCGGAAGATGACTGCGATTTTTGCCCAAGAACTGAAAAAAAGCCGAAAATCTTCAAATCTCAGATTTCGCCAAAAACCAATTGGATAGGTCCCACGGCATCAGAACACATGCGAAACATCGTTTACAATTCATTTTGAGGCCCAGGAGGGCCCCAGTGGCTGTCGGAAGATATCATGGATTTCGGCCCAAAAATTGAAAAAACTCACAGTGCTAGCATCGTGACGAATAGCCGAAAATCTTCAAATCTCAGATTTCGACAAAAACCAATTGGATAGGTCCGACGGCATCAGAACACATGCGAAACATCGTTTACAATTCATTTTGAGGCCCAGGAGGGCCTCAGTGGCTGTCGGAAGATGACTGCGATTTTTGCCCAAGAACTGAAAAAAAGCCGAAAATCTTCAAATCTCAGATTTCGACAAAAACCAATTGGATAGGTCCCACGGCATCAGAACACATGCGAAACATCGTTTACAATTCATTTTGAGGCCCAGGAGGGCATCAGAACACATGCGAAACATCGTTTACAATTCATTTTGAGGCCCAGGAGGGCCCCAGTGGCTGTCGGAAGATATCATGGATTTCGGCCCAAAAATTGAAAAAACTTGCAGTGCTAGCATCGTGGCGAATAGCCGAAAATCTTCAAATCTCAGATTTCGACAAATACCAATTGGATAGGTCCCACGGCATCAGAACACATGCGAAACATCGTTTACAATTCATTTTGAGGCCCAGGAGGGCCCCAGTGGCTGTCGGAAGATATCATGGATTTCGGCCCAAAAATTGAAAAAACTCACAGTGCTAGCATCGTGGCGAATAGCCGAAAATCTTCAAATCTCAGATTTCGACAAAAACCAATTGGATAGGTCCCACGGCATCAGAACACATGCGAAACATCGTTTACAATTCATTTTGAGGCCCAGGAGGGCCTCAGTGGCTGTCGGAAGATGACTGCGATTTTTGCCCAAGAACTGAAAAAAAGCCGAAAATCTTCAAATCTCAGATTTCGACAAAAACCAATTGGATAGGTCCCACGGCATCAAAACACATGCGAAACATCGTTTACAATTCATTTTGAGGCCCAGGAGGGCCTCAGTGGCTGTCGGAAGATGACTGCGATTTTTGCCCAAGAACTGAAAAAAAGCCGAAAATCTTCAAATCTCAGATTTCGACAAAAACCAATTGGATAGGTCCCACGGCATCAGAACACATGCGAAACATCGTTTACAATTCATTTTGAGGCCCAGGAGGGCCTCAGTGGCTGTCGGAAGATGACTGCGATTTTTGCCCAAGAACTGAAAAAAAGCCGAAAATCTTCAAATCTCAGATTTCGACAAAAACCAATTGGATAGGTCCCACGGCATCAGAACACATGCGAAACATCGTTTACAATTCATTTTGAGGCCCAGGAGGGCCTCAGTGGCTGTCGGAAGATGACTGCGATTTTTGCCCAAGAACTGAAAAAAAGCCGAAAATCTTCAAATCTCAAATTTCGACAAAAACCAATTGGATAGGTCCCACGGCATCAGAACACATGCGAAACATCGTTTACAATTCATTTTGAGGCCCAGGAGGGCCCCAGTGGCTGTCGGAAGATATCATGGATTTCGGCCCAAAAATTGAAAAAACTCACAGTGCTAGCATCATGGCGAATAGCCGAAAATCTTCAAATCTCAGATTTCGACAAATACCAATTGGATAGGTCCCACGGCATCAGAACACATGCGAAACATCGTTTACAATTCATTTTGAGGCCCAGGAGGGCCTCAGTGGCTGTCGGAAGATGACTGCGATTTTTGCCCAAGAACTGAAAAAAAGCCGAAAATCTTCAAATCTCAGATCTCGACAAATACCAATTGGATAGGTCCCACGGCATCAGAACACATGCGAAACATCGTTTACAATTCATTTTGAGGCCCAGGAGGGCCCCAGTGGCTGTCGGAAGATATCATGGATTTCGGCCCAAAAATTGAAAAAACTCACAGTGCTAGCATCATGGCGAATAGCCGAAAATCTTCAAATCTCAGAATTCGACAAATACCAATTGGATAGGTCCCACGGCATCAGAACACATGCGAAACATCGTTTACAATTCATTTTGAGGCCCAGGAGGGCCCCAGTGGCTGTTGGAAGATATCATGGATTTCGGCCCAAAAATTGAAAAAACTCACAGTGCTAGCATCATGGCGAATAGCCGAAAATCTTCAAATCTCAGAATTCGACAAATACCAATTGGATAGGTCCCACGGCATCAGAACACATGCGAAACATCGTTTACAATTCATTTTGAGGCCAGGAGGGCCCCAGTGGCTGTCGGAAGATGACTGCGATTTTTGCCCAAGAACTGAAAAAAAGCCGAAAATCTTCAAATCTCAGATCTCGACAAAAACCAATTGGATAGGTCCCACGGCATCAGAACACATGCGAAACATCGTTTACAATTCATTTTGAGGCCCAGGAGGGCCCCAGTGGCTGTCGGAAGATATCATGGATTTCGGCCCAAAAATTGAAAAAACTCACAGTGCTGGCATCGTGACGAATAGCCGAAAATCTTCAAATCTCAGATCTCGACAAAAACCAATTGGATAGGTCCCACGGCATTAGAACACATGCGAAACATCGTTTACAATTCATTTTGAGACCCAGGAGGGCCCCAGTGGCTGTCGGAAGATGACTGCGATTTTTGCCCAAGAACTGAAAAAAGCCGAAAATCTTCAAATCTCAGATTTCGACATAAACCAATTGGATAGGTCCCACGGTATCAGAACACATGCGAAACATCGTTTACAATTAATTTTGAGGCCCAGGAGGGCCCCAGTGGCTGTCGGAAGATATCATGGATTTCGGCCCAAAAATTGAAAAAACTCACAGTGCTAGCATCGTGGCGAATAGCCGAAAATTGGATAGGTCCCACGGCATCAGAACACATGCGAAACATCGTTTACAATTCATTTTGAGGCCCAGGAGGGCCCCAGTGGCTGTCGGAAGATATCATGGATTTCGGCCCAAAAATTGAAAAAACTCACAGTGCTAGCATCGTGGCGAATAGCCGAAAATCTTCAAATCTCAAATTTCGACAAAAAACCAATTGGATAGGTCCCACGGCATCAGAACACATGCGAAACATCGTTTACAATTCATTTTGAGGCCCAGGAGGGCCTCAGTGGCTGTCGGAAGATGACTGCGATTTTTGCCCAAGAACTGAAAAAAAGCCGAAAATCTTCAAATCTCAGATTTCGACAAAAACCAATTGGATAGGTCCCACGGCATCAGAACACATGCGAAACATCGTTTACAATTCATTTTGAGGCCCAGGAGGGCCCCAGTGGCTGTCGGAAGATATCATGGATTTCGGCCCAAAAATTTAAAAAACTCACAGTGCTAGCATCGTGGCGAATAGCCGAAAATCTTCAAATCTCAGATTTCGACAAAAACCAATTGGATAGGTCCCACGGCATCAGAACACATGCGAAACATCGTTTACAATTCATTTTGAGGCCCAGGAGGGCCTCAGTGGCTGTCGGAAGATGACTGCGATTTTTGCCCAAGAACTGAAAAAAAGCCGAAAATCTTCAAATCTCAGATTTCGACAAAAACCAATTGGATAGGTCCCACGGCATCAAAACACATGCGAAACATCGTTTACAATTCATTTTGAGGCCCAGGAGGGCCCCAGTGGCTGTCGGAAGATATCATGGATTTCGGCCCAAAAATTGAAAAAACTCACAGTGCTAGCATCGTGGCGAATAGCCGAAAATCTTCAAATCTCAGATTTCGACAAAAACCAATTGGATAGGTCCCACGGCATCAGAACACATGCGAAACATCGTTTACAATTCATTTTGAGGCCCAGGAGGGCCTCAGTGGCTGTCGGAAGATGACTGCGATTTTTGCCCAAGAA
Source organism: Eristalinus sepulchralis (assembly GCA_944738645.1). Taxonomy (NCBI): domain Eukaryota; kingdom Metazoa; phylum Arthropoda; class Insecta; order Diptera; family Syrphidae; genus Eristalinus; species Eristalinus sepulchralis. The sequence goes on from OX122883.1 coordinate 43,073,509, forward strand.
CTGAAAAAAAGCCGAAAATCTTCAAATCTCAGATTTCGACAAAAACCAATTGGATAGGTCCCACGGCATCAAAACACATGCGAAACATCGTTTACAATTCATTTTGAGGCCCAGGAGGGCCCCAGTGGCTGTCGGAAGATATCATGGATTTCGGCCCAAAAATTGAAAAAACTCACAGTGCTAGCATCGTGGCGAATAGCCGAAAATCTTCAAATCTCAGAATTCGACAAATACCAATTGGATAGGTCCCACGGCATCAGAACACATGCGAAACATCGTTTACAATTCATTTTGAGGCCCAGGAGGGCCCCAGTGGCTGTTGGAAGATATCATGGATTTCGGCCCAAAAATTGAAAAAACTCACAGTGCTAGCATCATGGCGAATAGCCGAAAATCTTCAAATCTCAGAATTCGACAAATACCAATTGGATAGGTCCCACGGCATCAGAACACATGCGAAACATCGTTTACAATTCATTTTGAGGCCAGGAGGGCCCCAGTGGCTGTCGGAAGATGACTGCGATTTTTGCCCAAGAACTGAAAAAAAGCCGAAAATCTTCAAATCTCAGATCTCGACAAAAACCAATTGGATAGGTCCCACGGCATCAGAACACATGCGAAACATCGTTTACAATTCATTTTGAGGCCCAGGAGGGCCCCAGTGGCTGTCGGAAGATATCATGGATTTCGGCCCAAAAATTGAAAAAACTCACAGTGCTGGCATCGTGACGAATAGCCGAAAATCTTCAAATCTCAGATCTCGACAAAAACCAATTGGATAGGTCCCACGGCATTAGAACACATGCGAAACATCGTTTACAATTCATTTTGAGACCCAGGAGGGCCCCAGTGGCTGTCGGAAGATGACTGCGATTTTTGCCCAAGAACTGAAAAAAGCCGAAAATCTTCAAATCTCAGATTTCGACATAAACCAATTGGATAGGTCCCACGGTATCAGAACACATGCGAAACATCGTTTACAATTAATTTTGAGGCCCAGGAGGGCCCCAGTGGCTGTCGGAAGATATCATGGATTTCGGCCCAAAAATTGAAAAAACTCACAGTGCTAGCATCGTGGCGAATAGCCGAAAATTGGATAGGTCCCACGGCATCAGAACACATGCGAAACATCGTTTACAATTCATTTTGAGGCCCAGGAGGGCCCCAGTGGCTGTCGGAAGATATCATGGATTTCGGCCCAAAAATTGAAAAAACTCACAGTGCTAGCATCGTGGCGAATAGCCGAAAATCTTCAAATCTCAAATTTCGACAAAAAACCAATTGGATAGGTCCCACGGCATCAGAACACATGCGAAACATCGTTTACAATTCATTTTGAGGCCCAGGAGGGCCTCAGTGGCTGTCGGAAGATGACTGCGATTTTTGCCCAAGAACTGAAAAAAAGCCGAAAATCTTCAAATCTCAGATTTCGACAAAAACCAATTGGATAGGTCCCACGGCATCAGAACACATGCGAAACATCGTTTACAATTCATTTTGAGGCCCAGGAGGGCCCCAGTGGCTGTCGGAAGATATCATGGATTTCGGCCCAAAAATTGAAAAAACTCACAGTGCTAGCATCGTGGCGAATAGCCGAAAATCTTCAAATCTCAGATTTCGACAAAAACCAATTGGATAGGTCCCACGGCATCAGAACACATGCGAAACATCGTTTACAATTCATTTTGAGGCCCAGGAGGGCCCCAGTGGCTGTCGGAAGATATCATGGATTTCGGTCCAAAAATTGAAAAAACTCACAGTGCTAGTATCGTGGCGAATAGCCGAAAATCTTCAAATCTCAGATCTCGACAAAAACCAATTGGATAGGTCCCACGGCATCAGAACACATGCGAAACATCGTTTACAATTCATTTTGAGGCCCAGGAGGGCCCCAGTGGCTGTCGGAAGATATCATGGATTTCGGCCCAAAAATTGAAAAAACTCACAGTGCTAGCATCGTGGCGAATAGCCGAAAATCTTCAAATCTCAAATTTCGACAAAAAACCAATTGGATAGGTCCCACGGCATCAGAACACATGCGAAACATCGTTTACAATTCATTTTGAGGCCCAGGAGGGCCTCAGTGGCTGTCGGAAGATGACTGCGATTTTTGCCCAAGAACTGAAAAAAAGCCGAAAATCTTCAAATCTCAGATTTCGCCAAAAACCAATTGGATAGGTCCCACGGCATCAGAACACATGCGAAACATCGTTTACAATTCATTTTGAGGCCCAGGAGGGCCCCAGTGGCTGTCGGAAGATATCATGGATTTCGGCCCAAAAATTGAAAAAACTCACAGTGCTAGCATCGTGGCGAATAGCCGAAAATCTTCAAATCTCAAATTTCGACAAAAAACCAATTGGATAGGTCCCACGGCATCAGAACACATGCGAAACATCGTTTACAATTCATTTTGAGGCCCAGGAGGGCCTCAGTGGCTGTCGGAAGATGACTGCGATTTTTGCCCAAGAACTGAAAAAAAGCCGAAAATCTTCAAATCTCAGATTTCGCCAAAAACCAATTGGATAGGTCCCACGGCATCAGAACACATGTGAAACATCGTTTACAATTCATTTTGAGGCCCAGGAGGGCCCCAGTGGCTGTCGGAAGATATCATGGATTTCGGCCCAAAAATTGAAAAAACTCACAGTGCTAGCATCGTGACGAATAGCCGAAAATCTTAAAATCTCAGATTTCGACAAAAACCAATTGGATAGGTCCGACGGCATCAGAACACATGCGAAACATCGTTTACAATTCATTTTGAGGCCCAGGAGGGCCTCAGTGGCTGTCGGAAGATGACTGCGATTTTTGCCCAAGAACTGAAAAAAAGCCGAAAATCTTCAAATCTCAGATTTCGACAAAAACCAATTGGATAGGTCCCACGGCATCAGAACACATGCGAAACATCGTTTACAATTCATTTTGAGGCCCAGGAGGGCCTCAGTGGCTGTCGGAAGATGACTGCGATTTTTGCCCAAGAACTGAAAAAAAGCCGAAAATCTTCAAATCTCAGATTTCGACAAAAACCAATTGGATAGGTCCCACGGCATCAGAACACATGCGAAACATCGTTTACAATTCATTTTGAGGCCCAGGAGGGCCCCAGTGGCTGTCGGAAGATATCATGGATTTCGGCCCAAAAATTGAAAAAACTTGCAGTGCTAGCATCGTGGCGAATAGCCGAAAATCTTCAAATCTCAGATTTCGACAAATACCAATTGGATAGGTCCCACGGCATCAGAACACATGCGAAACATCGTTTACAATTCATTTTGAGGCCCAGGAGGGCCCCAGTGGCTGTCGGAAGATATCATGGATTTCGGCCCAAAAATTGAAAAAACTCACAGTGCTAGCATCGTGGCGAATAGCCGAAAATCTTCAAATCTCAGATTTCGACAAAAACCAATTGGATAGGTCCCACGGCATCAGAACACATGCGAAACATCGTTTACAATTCATTTTGAGGCCCGGGACGGCCCCAGTGGCTGTCGGAAGATGACTGCGATTTTTGCCCAAGAACTGAAAAAAAGCCGAAAATCTTCAAATCTCAGATTTCGACAAAAACCAATTGGATAGGTCCCACGGCATCAGAACACATGCGAAACATCGTTTACAATTCATTTTGAGGCCCAGGAGGGCCTCAGTGGCTGTCGGAAGATGACTGCGATTTTTGCCCAAGAACTGAAAAAAAGCCGAAAATCTTCAAATCTCAGATTTCGACAAAAACCAATTGGATAGGTCCCACGGCATCAGAACACATGCGAAACATCGTTTACAATTCATTTTGAGGCCCAGGAGGGCCTCAGTGGCTGTCGGAAGATGACTGCGATTTTTGCCCAAGAACTGAAAAAAAGCCGAAAATCTTCAAATCTCAGATTTCGACAAAAACCAATTGGATAGGTCCCACGGCATCAGAACACATGCGAAACATCGTTTACAATTCATTTTGAGGCCCAGGAGGGCCTCAGTGGCTGTCGGAAGATGACTGCGATTTTTGCCCAAGAACTGAAAAAAAGCCGAAAATCTTCAAATCTCAAATTTCGACAAAAACCAATTGGATAGGTCCCACGGCATCAGAACACATGCGAAACATCGTTTACAATTCATTTTGAGGCCCAGGAGGGCCCCAGTGGCTGTCGGAAGATATCATGGATTTCGGCCCAAAAATTGAATAAACTCACTGTTTAGGAATATTTTCCACAATGAGCAAATTCAAATGAAACGACGCGAGTTCAACTTTGCAAAATATAATTCATTAATTATATACAATAAATGGTGCAAGCTAAGATGTTGACTCGTGGGTGGTTGCTATCAAAAGAGATCGAGTGCACGATTTGCTTCTGCACCTCACCTAAGATCGTAAGCTGTGAGTGCATCAATGCACGTGTGTGTTATCGAAAATACGATATCGTGTGTGTTCCACAAGCAAAGCATCGCGACAAGTGCATTCCAACCCAGTCGTGTCAACATATTATCGATTATCGATTAACTACATTAAATTATACATTATAAGGAATTCATATCAAACATTTTATATGTTTAGCTATAGTTAACACAATGTGCTTCTTTTCTCCTTTTGTAACATTTCTCAACACGCCGCCACCGCTGAAGGAATCTTCAGGATATTGGTAGTATCGCCAGCTTTGTAACTGGTCTTTTGAATAGTCCTTTCTTCATACGAATACTTGCTACACGAATATGCCCATCCTGACCAGGGTGCAGCTCTGCAACTCGCCCCAAAGCCCATTGAGAGGGAGGCAAGTTTGGTTCTTTGACAACGACCAGATCACCCAGTTGTATGTTGCGATTAACTTGTTTCCATTTGGGTCGTTGCTGCAGTGTGGTTATGTAGTCTAGCTGCCATCTCCGCCAGAAGCCTTGCAACATGTTTTGTATTAACTCCCACCGTTTCAACCGATTAGTTGGAACCTCCAGATAACTAGGTTCTGGTAGGGCACTGTATGGACGACCTATAAGGAAATGAGAAGGGGTTAGCGGATTTACATCAGTATCGGAAATAGAACAAAGTGGTCGTGAATTAAGGAGAGCTTCGATCTGCGCTAACAAGGTGGTCATTTCCTCAAAAGTGAGGATATTGTTTCCGATTACGCGCAGAAGGTGCTGCTTAACACACTTCACCCCAGCCTCCCAAAGTCCTCCAAAATGAGGAGCTTGAGGTGGAATGAACTCCCAACGAATGTCTTCTGCGGCCAATACGGTTGATACAAGTTCGTTATGTTTCGATGACCGGATCAGTTGGTACATCTCCGATATTTTACGAGCAGCTCCTTGAAAGTTTGTTCCGTTGTCCGAATGAATGACTCTGCATTTTCCCCGTCGTGCAATAAATCTGCGCAAAGCGGCAATAAAAGCATCCGTAGAAAGGTCGCTGACAACTTCCAAATGTAACGCTTTAGTTGCCATGCAGACAAAAAGGGCAAAGTATCCTTTTACTAACTTGGCTTTCCGAAGTTTTGACACACGCAGAAGAATTGGACCGGCATAGTCACATCCAGTTTGATCAAATGCAAAAGATGGTGAAACACGAGAGGAGGGTAAATCTCCCATGCGCTGCGACAAGGTCGATGATCGCAAACGAAAACAGTCAACGCACTGATGAATAACCTTTCGTATCATATTTCTTGCGCCTAGAATCCAAAATTCCTGTCGAACCATTGAAAATAACGCCGACACTCCCGCATGAAGAAATTTCTTGTGTGCATCCACTAAGATGAGCTGCGACATGCGATGATTTTTGGGCAGAATTATTGGATGTTTCATGTTAAAAGTAATATTTGGAGCATTGGAAATTCGGCCACCAACCCGCAATAATCCTTTCTCATCAAGAAATGGAGATAGCGATGATAATTTTGACCGGGGAGCAACTTGTTTTTGTTGCTTCAGACTTTTTATCTCATCCACGAACTCCCTCTGACAAAGACGAATACAAGTATCTTTAGAGATGCGAAGTTCCGAAAAAACTAAGAATCCAAAATATCGCTTTTCGGATGAAAGTTTGCAATTCCGAAGAAAGCGAATAGAGAATGCAACAATTCGAATTAGCCTTTGCCAAGAAGATACCCTTTCCAGTAGATTTTCAAAAAATTGGTTTTTAGGAATTGAAGTAAGCACGGTGGTAGAGCATTTTCTTTCCTCGGGAACGTTTTCCATCTCCTTAAATTTTGTGATCGGCCAAAGATTATGTTCATAGGCGACCCACTCCGGTCCTTTCCACCATAAGTCTAACTCCAACAGCTTGCATGGCTCCACTCCCCGTGACGCAACATCAGCTGGATTCTGCTTAGTGCACACATGACTCCAAGCTGATCGAGGCAAGATATCTAAAATTTCAGCCGTACGATTGGCCACGAAAGTTCCCCATCTTCGAGGAAGAGAAGAAAGCCATGCCAAGACAATTGTAGAATCCGTAAACGCAAAGACGTTCTTGGGTGCAACCTCCAGTGATGAACAGACGAGCTTCATAATGCGACTAAGCAGCAAGGCGCCACATAATTCAAGACGCGGTATCGATATTTGTTTGATCGGTGAGACTCGAGTTTTTGCCGTCACCAGATGGACCTCAACCTCACCTTCTTCTGAGACACTGCGAGCATAAATGACGGCAGAATAGGCCTTTTCAGAAGCGTCAGAGAAACCTATTAGCTCAAAATTCTTTGAGTTTAACGTGAACCTTCTGGGGATCTTCAATTTTTCAAAATAATGCAACTCCTGACGATATAACATCCACTTTTCTGCTATCGGTGAAGGCAAGGAATCATTCCAACCAACCTCATGCAACCAAAGCTCTTGAAATAATATTTTAAATAAAACTGTCGATGGTGCCAAAAACCCCATAGGATCAAAAATTTTAGACACTTCCGAAAGCAAAGTCCTTTTCGTAACTACTAATGGTTCATCCAAATTAATTTTGAAAGTGAATACGTCTTCGTAAGGATTCCAGATAATTCCAAGGACCTTTTTACACTCGGTGTCTGCATTCAACGAAGCCGTCTGACCTTCTTCGGTGGTTTTTAAGATCTCCCAACAATTAGATATCCACTTACTTAGTTGCAGTCCTCCGCAAGATAGAAGGTCTTCCAACTGTTGTTTGAGTTCTAAAACTCCCGATAATGTATCCGAACCCGCAGCAAAATCATCTACGTAAGAATTGTGAAGAATCGCATAGGCAGCTTGAGGAAATTGTTGCTTGTGTTCATGAGCTAATTGCCTTAACACGCGTATGGCCAAAAAAGGTGCCGGTGCAGTACCATAGGTAACAGTTCGCAAGCGATAATGACCAATTGATTCATGGGGCGATTTTCGCCAGACAATACGCTGGAAATCTCGATCCTTAGGACTGACCCAAATTTGCCGAAACATTTTAATAATGTCAGCGCAAAAAACAAATCGATGCAAACGAAATTGCATGTAAACACTCAGTAACATTGTTTGCAACGGTGGTCCTATATGTAAGGTTTCATTTAGACTCAGACCCATCGAGTCTCGGTAAGAACCATTAAAAACTACTCGCATTTTGTTCGTTACAACGGCATGGTGCGGCAAGTAGAATATTTTTCCCGAGGTGGGTTCAACTTCTGCTTCAGGAATACGCTCCATGTGTCCTAACTCTTCGTATTCTTTCATAAATTTACAGTAATCGGATCTTAGGTTCTCATTTTTCGAAAAACGACACTCCAAAGTCGATAACATAGACAAGGCACCGGAAAGAGTGTTTTCAAAGTGAACATCACTCCTACGAAAAGGTAATTCTACAATAAACTTGCTGTCCGGAGCTCTAGAAAAGGTTTCCTCAAAGTGTCGATCGGCATCTTCCTCATTATCAGTGGAAGGAATAGGATGGGAACCAACCTCTTCTATCTCCCAAAACGACTTTAAAAGGATGTCAATATCCATTCCGACACGCAACGAAACAACTCGATTTATGGCAAGATTGCCTGCAACAACCCAGCCGAAGACGGTATTCTGGGCGATGACATTTCCAGCTTCATCCGAATGCTGACCATTCCTCAAACTGCTCCACACCCAATCCGAACCGAGTAATATATCAATCGGAGCTGGGATGTTGAATCCAGGGTCCGCTAACTGCAGGCTGCTTAGAGGAAGAGGACTATGAAACTCTAAACAGAATGGAGGAGTAATGGAAGTTATAGTTTTTAAAACAAATGCTTCCACATTCATTATGGAAGTATCAAAACGAGGTCTTAATTGTAAGTTGACGATCCCTTGGGTAACACCAGCATCAACAGCGGAAATTCCTTGTATGGGCAAACGAGAGTGGTGCCGAGAAATACCAAGCATCCTGACTACACGATCAGTCACAAAGGAGACTTGCGAACCCGTATCTAAAAGTGCACGACATAGTTGTGGATTTCCGGCAGCATTCAAGACTTCCACTACGACGGTGGGTAGGATACCGGATGCTGGACTGTGAGGCTTAGTGTGATTGCTAACAATGGATGGTAATGGGGAAGAAATGGATGCCGCTTCTCTTGGTGACTGATTAACTTTGTTTATACTTGTAGTTTCTGCATGATCGAGATGCACCAGCGAATGGTGACGCGCACGACAACGAGAACACCGACTACTAGCATGACACCGCGACGACGAATGTTGTGTACCTAGGCAGTTGTAGCACAATTTATGGTCTTTAGCGAACTTCCGACGTTCTTCAACGGGCGAGGCAATAAATTCTGCACACTGAGCTATAGTATGGCCACCTCTACACTTCACACATATCAAATTTGCAACAGCTAGGCTGTTCACCCTCCTCGAATGACTTAACGAACGCGACGCGTTTTTATGAGTTCGATGTTTTAATTCACTTGTCTCTAATGCACTACATCTGTTTTCTAAAAAGTCTAGTAATTCTTGAATTGTAGCAACCTCGGAATTAGAGTTTTTTAAAGCCCAAGCTTTGCGAGTCTCAGCATCAGCTTTGTTGATTAAGACGTAAATCAACCAAGGATCCCGACCTTCAGCTGACATAGCCTTCAAACCGCGTACAACCTCATCTGCACTGTCCACTAATTTGCGCAATTGATAACTATCTCCGCTAGTCACCGACGACATATTCAAATAGGTCTCTATGAACTGATTAATAATATATAATGGCCTATTATATCGATTTTCTAGCTTTTCCCATGCAGATTCATAATTCGCATCTGAGATGTAGATACCGTTCAACAAACTAGCTGCTTCATCCCGTAAAAAAGACCTTAGGTACCGAAATTTCTGGGCCCCGGATAAATGTTTTCTACAGTCGATACTACCTAGGAACATATCGCGAAAACCCGGCCATTCCCGATAGTCACCCGCGAATGGTGTAATTTTAAACGCAGGCAGCTCGATTTCCGAGAATTTTGGGGTAATTCGATCGACCGGTACTCTTTCAGCATTCGAAACACATGCACTGTCCTGATCTAGCGAGTAATTTATTTTGGCGGGAGATTTCTGAACATTTTGGGTTTCGGTATGTGACGACCGACGAGGAGTCCTTTCACTAAACGAATCACGAACCGGTAATTTTCTTCGAAGAGCTTTTAGAAGTAATGATTTAGCAGTGATAAACTTATTTTCGAAGTCCTCAAACTCCTCCTCTGGATCAACATAACCCTCGTCCGCGTGATATTGATGCAGGTCGTACTGATTCGCATGAAAATCCTTCCACGATTCCTCTAAACAATCTAAACGCACCTCCAAGGCTTCATCCAATGTATCCTCAGGAATCGATTGCGTAAAGCTAAATATACGATTCAGCGTAGCTTTAATATGATTTCGCGATTTCAGCAACGTTTCCATAATTCCGTAATAGAGAAATATCTACGCCAACAGTTGCACAGCCAATACTGTTTCTCAACACGAGCATACAACAGCCACAATTTTCAAGAAAGTAGTCAGCAACCAACAAAACTGTCCCTCAGCAACAAAACAGCAAACGCACACCGCAGAATTATTGGTTTAATGAATTTATTACCTGTGCACTCTTTTAATGAAAATTTCGTGCGTATGAACTGTACCAAAATATCCAAAGGTATAGCAACCACCCAATTAAAGCAAATCAATACAAATTTTACAACTTATCCGGCTCTCGAAGGACCAACTTTTGTTTAGGAATATTTTCCACAATGAGCAAATTCAAATGAAACGACGCGAGTTCAACTTTGCAAAATATAATTCATTAATTATATACAATAAATGGTGCAAGCTAAGATGTTGACTCGTGGGTGGTTGCTATCAAAAGAGATCGAGTGCACGATTTGCTTCTGCACCTCACCTAAGATCGTAAGCTGTGAGTGCATCAATGCACGTGTGTGTTATCGAAAATACGATATCGTGTGTGTTCCACAAGCAAAGCATCGCGACAAGTGCATTCCAACCCAGTCGTGTCAACATATTATCGATTATCGATTAACTACATTAAATTATACATTATAAGGAATTCATATCAAACATTTTATATGTTTAGCTATAGTTAACACAATGTGCTTCTTTTCTCCTTTTGTAACATTTCTCAACACTCACAGTGCTAGCATCGTGACGAATAGCCGAAAATCTTCAAATCTCAGATTTCGACAAAAACCAATTGGATAGGTCCCACGGCATCAGAACACATGCGAAACATCGTTTACAATTCATTTTGAGGCCCAGGAGGGCCCCAGTGGCTGTCGGAAGAAAATCTTCAAATCTCAGATTTCGACAAAAACCAATTGGATAGGTCCCACGGCATCAGAACACATGCGAAACATCGTTTACAATTCATTTTGAGGCCCAGGAGGGCCTCAGTGGCTGTCGGAAGATGACTGCGATTTTTGCCCAAGAACTGAAAAAAAGCCGAAAATCTTCAAATCTCAGATTTCGACAAAAACCAATTGGATAGGTCCCACGGCATCAGAACACATGCGAAACATCGTTTACAATTCATTTTGAGGCCCAGGAGGGCCTCAGTGGCTGTCGGAAGATGACTGCGATTTTTGCCCAAGAACTGAAAACAAGCCGAAAATCTTCAAATCTCAGATTTCGACAAAAACCAATTGGATAGGTCCCACGGCATCAAAACACATGCGAAACATCGTTTACAATTCATTTTGAGGCCCAGGAGGGCCCCAGTGGCTGTCGGAAGATATCATGGATTTCGGCCCAAAAATTGAAAAAACTCACAGTGCTAGCATCGTGGCGAATAGCCGAAAATCTTCAAATCTCAGATTTCGACAAAAAATAATTGGATAGGTCCCACGGCATCAGAACACATGCGAAACATCGTTTACAATTCATTTTGAGGCCCAGGAGGGCCTCAGTGGCTGTCGGAAGATGACTGCGATTTTTGCCCAAGAACTGAAAAAAAGCCGAAAATCTTCAAATTTCAGATTTCGACAAAAACCAATTGGATAGAGCCCAGGGCATCAGAACACATGCGAAACATCGTTTACAATTCATTTTGAGGCCCAGGAGGGCCCCAGTGGCTGTCGGAAGATATCATGGATTTCGGCCCAAAAATTGAAAAAACTCACAGTGCTAGCATCGTGGCGAATAGCCGAAAATCTTCAAATCTCAGATTTCGACAAAAACCAATTGGATAGGTCCCACGGCATCAGAACACATGCGAAACATCGTTTACAATTCATTTTGAGGCCCAGGAGCGCCTCAGTGGCTGTCGGAAGATGACTGCGATTTTTGCCCAAGAACTGAAAAAAAGCCGAAAATCTTCAAATCTCAGATCTCGACAAAAACCGATTGGATAGGTCCCACGGCATCAGAACACATGCGAAACATCGTTTACAATTCATTTTGAGGCCCAGGAGGGCCCCAGTGGCTGTCGGAAGATATCATGGATTTCGGCCCAAAAATTGAAAAAACTCACAGTGCTAGCATCGTGGCGAATAGCCGAAAATATTCAAATCTCAGATTTCGACAAAAACCAATTGGATAGGTCCCACGGCATCAGAACACATGCGAAACATCGTTTACAATTCATTTTGAGGCCCAGGAGGGCCCCAGTGGCTGTCGGAAGATATCATGGATTTCGGCCCAAAAATTGAAAAAACTCACAGTGCTAGCATCGTGGCGAATAGCCGAAAATATTCAAATCTCAGATTTCGACAAATACCAATTGGGTAGGTCCCACGGCATCAGAACACATGCGAAACATCGTTTACAATTCATTTTGAGGCCCAGGAGGGCCTCAGTGGCTGTCGGAAGATGACTGCGATTTTTGCCCAAGAACTGAAAAAAAGCCGAAAATCTTCAAATCTCAGATTTCGACAAAAACCAATTGGATAGGTCCCACGGCATCAGAACACATGCGAAACATCGTTTACAATTCATTTTGAGGCCCAGGAGGGCCCCAGTGGCTGTCGGAAGATATCATGGATTTCGGCCCAAAAATTGAAAAAACTCACAGTGCTAGCATCGTGACGAATAGCCGAAAATCTTCAAATCTCAGATTTCGACAAAAAACAATTGGATAGGTCCCACGGCATCAGAACACATGCGAAACATCGTTTACAATTCATTTTGAGGCCCAGGAGGGCCCCAGTGGCTGTCGGAAGAAAATCTTCAAATCTCAGATTTCGACAAAAACCAATTGGATAGGTCCCACGGCATCAGAACACATGCGAAACATCGTTTACAATTCATTTTGAGGCCCAGGAGGGCCTTAGTGGCTGTCGGAAGATGACTGCGATTTTTGCCCAAGAACTGAAAAAAAGCCGAAAATCTTCAAATCTCAGATTTCGACAAAAACCAATTGGATAGGTCCCACGGCATCAGAACACATGCGAAACATCGTTTACAATTCATTTTGAGGCCCAGGAGGGCCTCAGTGGCTGTCGGAAGATGACTGCGATTTTTGCCCAAGAACTGAAAAAAAGCCGAAAATCTTCAAATCTCAGATTTCGACAAAAACCAATTGGATAGGTCCCACGGCATCAGAACACATGCGAAACATCGTTTACAATTCATTTTGAGGCCAGGAGAGCCTCAGTGGCTGTCGGAAGATGACTGCGATTTTTGCCCAAGAACTGAAAAAAAGCCGAAAATCTTCAAATCTCAAATTTCGACAAAAACCAATTGGATAGGTCCCACGGCATCAGAACACATGCGAAACATCGTTTACAATTCATTTTGAGGCCCAGGAGGGCCCCAGTGGCTGTCGGAAGATATCATGGATTTCGGCCCAAAAATTGAATAAACTCACAGTGCTAGCATCGTGACGAATAGCCGAAAATCTTCAAATCTCAGATTTCGACAAAAACCAATTGGATAGGTCCCACGGCATCAGAACACATGCGAAACATCGTTTACAATTCATTTTGAGGCCCAGGAGGGCCTCAGTGGCTGTCGGAAGATGACTGCGATTTTTGCCCAAGAACTGAAAAAAAGCCGAAAATCTTCAAATCTCAGATTTCGACAAAAACCAATTGGATAGGTCCCACGGCATCAGAACACATGCGAAACATCGTTTACAATTCATTTTGAGGCCCAGGAGGGCCTCAGTGGCTGTCGGAAGATGACTGCGATTTTTGCCCAAGAACTGAAAAAAAGCCGAAAATCTTCAAATCTCAGATTTCGACAAAAACCAATTGGATAGGTCCCACGGCATCAAAACACATGCGAAACATCGTTTACAATTCATTTTGAGGCCCAGGAGGGCCCCAGTGGCTGTCGGAAGATATCATGGATTTCGGCCCAAAAATTGAAAAAACTTGCAGTGCTAGCATCGTGGCGAATAGCCGAAAATCTTCAAATCTCAGATTTCGACAAATACCAATTGGATAGGTCCCACGGCATCAGAACACATGCGAAACATCGTTTACAATTCATTTTGAGGCCCAGGAGGGCCCCAGTGGCTGTCGGAAGATATCATGGATTTCGGCCCAAAAATTGAAAAAACTCACAGTGCTAGCATCGTGGCGAATAGCCGAAAATCTTCAAATCTCAGATTTCGACAAAAACCAATTGGATAGGTCCCACGGCATCAGAACACATGCGAAACATCGTTTACAATTCATTTTGAGGCCCAGGACGGCCCCAGTGGCTGTCGGAAGATGACTGCGATTTTTGCCCAAGAACTGAAAAAAAGCCGAAAATCTTCAAATCTCAGATTTCGACAAAAACCAATTGGATAGGTCCCACGGCATCAGAACACATGCGAAACATCGTTTACAATTCATTTTGAGGCCCAGGAGGGCCTTAGTGGCTGTCGGAAGATGACTGCGATTTTTGCCCAAGAACTGAAAAAAAGCCGAAAATCTTCAAATCTCAGATTTCGACAAAAACCAATTGGATAGGTCCCACGGCATCAGAACACATGCGAAACATCGTTTACAATTCATTTTGAGGCCCAGGAGGGCCTCAGTGGCTGTCGGAAGATGACTGCGATTTTTGCCCAAGAACTGAAAAAAAGCCGAAAATCTTCAAATCTCAGATTTCGACAAAAACCAATTGGATAGGTCCCACGGCATCAGAACACATGCGAAACATCGTTTACAATTCATTTTGAGGCCAGGAGAGCCTCAGTGGCTGTCGGAAGATGACTGCGATTTTTGCCCAAGAACTGAAAAAAAGCCGAAAATCTTCAAATCTCAAATTTCGACAAAAACCAATTGGATAGGTCCCACGGCATCAGAACACATGCGAAACATCGTTTACAATTCATTTTGAGGCCCAGGAGGGCCCCAGTGGCTGTCGGAAGATATCATGGATTTCGGCCCAAAAATTGAATAAACTCACAGTGCTAGCATCGTGACGAATAGCCGAAAATCTTCAAATCTCAGATTTCGACAAAAACCAATTGGATAGGTCCCACGGCATCAGAACACATGCGAAACATCGTTTACAATTCATTTTGAGGCCCAGGAGGGCCCCAGTGGCTGTCGGAAGAAAATCTTCAAATCTCAGATTTCGACAAAAACCAATTGGATAGGTCCCACGGCATCAGAACACATGCGAAACATCGTTTACAATTCATTTTGAGGCCCAGGAGGGCCTCAGTGGCTGTCGGAAGATGACTGCGATTTTTGCCCAAGAACTGAAAAAAAGCCGAAAATCTTCAAATCTCAGATTTCGACAAAAACCAATTGGATAGGTCCCACGGCATCAGAACACATGCGAAACATCGTTTACAATTCATTTTGAGGCCCAGGAGGGCCTCAGTGGCTGTCGGAAGATGACTGCGATTTTTGCCCAAGAACTGAAAACAAGCCGAAAATCTTCAAATCTCAGATTTCGACAAAAACCAATTGGATAGGTCCCACGGCATCAAAACACATGCGAAACATCGTTTACAATTCATTTTGAGGCCCAGGAGGGCCCCAGTGGCTGTCGGAAGATATCATGGATTTCGGCCCAAAAATTGAAAAAACTCACAGTGCTAGCATCGTGGCGAATAGCCGAAAATCTTCAAATCTCAGATTTCGACAAAAAATAATTGGATAGGTCCCACGGCATCAGAACACATGCGAAACATCGTTTACAATTCATTTTGAGGCCCAGGAGGGCCTCAGTGGCTGTCGGAAGATGACTGCGATTTTTGCCCAAGAACTGAAAAAAAGCCGAAAATCTTCAAATCTCAGATTTCGCCAAAAACCAATTGGATAGGTCCCACGGCATCAGAACACATGCGAAACATCGTTTACAATTCATTTTGAGGCCCAGGAGGGCCCCAGTGGCTGTCGGAAGATATCATGGATTTCGGCCCAAAAATTGAAAAAACTCACAGTGCTAGCATCGTGGCGAATAGCCGAAAATCTTCAAATCTCAGATTTCGACAAAAACCAATTGGATAGGTCCCACGGCATCAGAACACATGCGAAACATCGTTTACAATTCATTTTGAGGCCCAGGAGGGCCCCAGTGGCTGTCGGAAGATATCATGGATTTCGGCCCAAAAATTGAAAAAACTCACAGTGCTAGCATCGTGGCGAATAGTCGAAAATCTTCAAATCTCAGATCTCGACAAAAACCAATTGGATAGGTCCCACGGCATCAGAACACATGTGAAACATCGTTTACAATTCATTTTGAGGCCCAGGAGGGCCCCAGTGGCTGTCGGAAGATATCATGGATTTCGGCCCAAAAATTGAAAAAACTCACAGTGCTAGCATCGTGGCGAATAGCCGAAAATCTTCAAATCTCAGATTTCGACAAAAACCAATTGGATAGGTCCCAGGGCATCAGAACACATGCGAAACATCGTTTACAATTCATTTTGAGGCCCAGGAGGGCCCCAGTGGCTGTCGGAAGATATCATGGATTTCGGCCCAAAAATTGAAAAAACTCACAGTGCTAGCATCGTGGCGAATAGCCGAAAATCTTCAAATCTCAGATTTCGACAAAAACCAATTGGATAGGTCCCACGGCATCAGAACACATGCGAAACATCGTTTACAATTCATTTTGAGGCCCAGGAGCGCCTCAGTGGCTGTCGGAAGATGACTGCGATTTTTGCCCAAGAACTGAAAAAAAGCCGAAAATCTTCAAATCTCAGATCTCGACAAAAACCGATTGGATAGGTCCCACGGCATCAGAACACATGCGAAACATCGTTTACAATTCATTTTGAGGCCCAGGAGGGCCCCAGTGGCTGTCGGAAGATATCATGGATTTCGGCCCAAAAATTGAAAAAACTCACAGTGCTAGCATCGTGGCGAATAGCCGAAAATCTTCAAATCTCAGATTTCGACAAAAACCAATTGGATAGGTCCCACGGCATCAGAACACATGCGAAACATCGTTTACAATTCATTTTGAGGCCCAGGAGGGCCCCAGTGGCTGTCGGAAGATATCATGGATTTCGGCCCAAAAATTGAAAAAACTCACAGTGCTAGCATCGTGGCGAATAGCCGAAAATATTCAAATCTCAGATTTCGACAAATACCAATTGGGTAGGTCCCACGGCATCAGAACACATGCGAAACATCGTTTACAATTCATTTTGAGGCCCAGGAGGGCCTCAGTGGCTGTCGGAAGATGACTGCGATTTTTGCCCAAGAACTGAAAAAAAGCCGAAAATCTTCAAATCTCAGATTTCGACAAAAACCAATTGGATAGGTCCCACGGCATCAGAACACATGCGAAACATCGTTTACAATTCATTTTGAGGCCCAGGAGGGCCTCAGTGGCTGTCGGAAGATGACTGCGATTTTTGCCCAAGAACTGAAAAAAAGCCGAAAATCTTCAAATCTCAGATTTCGACAAAAACCAATTGGATAGGTCCCACGGCATCAGAACACATGCGAAACATCGTTTACAATTCATTTTGAGGCCCAGGAGGGCCTCAGTGGCTGTCGGAAGATGACTGCGATTTTTGCCCAAGAACTGAAAAAAAGCCGAAAATCTTCAAATCTCAGATTTCGACAAATACCAATTGGATAGGTCCCACGGCATCAGAACACATGCGAAACATCGTTTACAATTCATTTTGAGGCCCAGGAGGGCCCCAGTGGCTGTCGGAAGATATCATGGATTTCGCCCCAAAAATTGAAAAAACTCACAGTGCTAGCATCGTGGCGAATAGCCGAAAATCTTCAAATCTCAGATTTCGACAAAAACCAATTGGATAGGTCCGACGGCATCAGAACACATGCGAAACATCGTTTACAATTCATTTTGAGGCCCAGGAGGGCCTCAGTGGCTGTCGGAAGATGACTGCGATTTTTGCCCAAGAACTGAAAAAAAGCCGAAAATCTTCAAATCTCAGATTTCGACAAAAATCAATTGGATAGGTCCCACGGCATCAGAACACATGCGAAACATCGTTTACAATTCATTTTGAGGCCCAGGAGGGCCCCAGTGGCTGTCGGAAGATATCATGGATTTCGGCCCAAAAATTGAAAAAACTCACAGTGCTAGTATCGTGGCGAATAGCCGAAAATCTTCAAATCTCAGATCTCGACAAAAACCAATTGGATAGGTCCCACGGCATCAGAACACATGCGAAACATCGTTTACAATTCATTTTGAGGCCCAGGAGGGCCTCAGTGGCTGTCGGAAGATGACTGCGATTTTTGCCCAAGAACTGAAAAAAAGCCGAAAATCTTCAAATCTCAGATTTCGACAAAAACCAATTGGATAGCTCCCACGGCATCAGAACACATGCGAAACATCGTTTACAATTCATTTTGAGGCCCAGGAGGGCCCCAGTGGCTGTCGGAAGATATCATGGATTTCGGCCCAAAAATTGAAAAAACTCACAGTGCTAGCATCGTGGCGAATAGCCGAAAATCTTCAAATCTCAGATTTCGACAAAAACCAATTGGATAGGTCCCACGGCATCAGAACACATGCGAAACATCGTTTACAATTCATTTTAAGGCCCAGTAGGGCCCCAGTGGCTGTCGGAAGATATCATGGATTTCGGCCCAAAAATTGAAAAAACTCACAGTGCTAGCATCGTGACGAATAGCCGAAAATCTTCAAATCTCAGATTTCGACAAAAACCAATTGGATAGGTCCGACGGCATCAGAACACATGCGAAACATCGTTTACAATTCATTTTGAGGCCCAGGAGGGCCTCAGTGGCTGTCGGAAGATGACTGCGATTTTTGCCCAAGAACTGAAAAAAAGCCGAAAATCTTCAAATCTCAGATTTCGACAAAAACCAATTGGATAGGTCCCACGGCATCAGAACACATGCGAAACATCGTTTACAATTCATTTTGAGGCCCAGGAGGGCCCCAGTGGCTGTCGGAAGATGACTGCGATTTTTGCCCAAGAACTGAAAAAAAACCGAAAATCTTCAAATCTCAGATTTCGACAAAAACCAATTGGATAGGTCCCACGGCATCAGAACACATGCGAAACATCGTTTACAATTCATTTTGAGGCCCAGGAGGGCCCCAGTGGCTGTCGGAAGATATCATGGATTTCGGCCCAAAAATTGAAAAAACTCACAGTGCTAGCATCGTGGCGAATAGCCGAAAATCTTCAAATCTCAGATTTCGACAAAAACCAATTGGATAGGTCCCACGGCATCAGAACACATGCGAAACATCGTTTACAATTCATTTTGAGGCCCAGGAGGGCCCCAGTGGCTGTCGGAAGATGACTGCGATTTTTGCCCAAGAACTGAAAAAAAACCGAAAATCTTCAAATCTCAGATTTCGACAAAAACCAATTGGATAGGTCCCACGGCATCAGAACACATGCGAAACATCGTTTACAATTCATTTTGAGGCCCAGGAGGGCCCCAGTGGCTGTCGGAAGATATCATGGATTTCGGCCCAAAAATTGAAAAAACTCACAGTGCTAGCATCGTGGCGAATAGCCGAAAATCTTCAAATCTCAGATTTCGACAAAAACCAATTGGATAGGTCCCACGGCATCAGAACACATGCGAAACATCGTTTACAATTCATTTTGAGGCCCAGGAGGGCCCCAGTGGCTGTCGGAAGATATCATTGATTTCGGCCCAAAAATTGAAAAAACTCACAGTGCATCGTGGCGAATAGCCGAAAATCTTCAAATCTCAGATTTCGACAAAAACCAATTGGATAGGTCCCACGGCATCAGAACACATGCGAAACATCGTTTACAATTCATTTTGAGGCCCAAGAGGGCCCCAGTGGCTGTCGGAAGATGACTGCGATTTTTGCCCAAGAACTGAAAAAAAGCCGAAAATCTTCAAATCTCAGATCTCGACAAAAACCGATTGGATAGGTCCCACGGCATCAGAACACATGCGAAACATCGTTTACAATTCATTTTGAGGCCCAGGAGGGCCCCAGTGGCTGTCGGAAGATATCATGGATTTCGGCCCAAAAATTGAAACTCACAGTGCTAGCATCGTGGCGAATAGCCGAAAATCTTCAAATCTCAGATTTCGACAAATACCAATTGGATAGGTCCCACGGCATCAGAACACATGCGAAACATCGTTTACAATTCATTTTGAGGCCCAGGAGGGCCTCAGTGGCTGTCGGAAGATGACTGCGATTTTTGCCCAAGAACTGAAAAAAAGCCGAAAATCTTCAAATCTCAGATTTCGACAAAAACCAATTGGATAGGTCCCACGGCATCAGAACACATGCGAAACATCGTTTACAATTCATTTTGAGGCCCAGGAGGGCCAAAGTGGCTGTCGGAAGATATCATGGATTTCGGCCCAAAAATTGAAACTCACAGTGCTAGCATCGTGGCGAATAGCCGAAAATCTTCAAATCTCAGATTTCGACAAATACCAATTGGATAGGTCCCACGGCATCAGAACACATGCGAAACATCGTTTACAATTCATTTTGAGGCCCAGGAGGGCCCCAGTGGCTGTCGGAAGATATCATGGATTTCGGCCCAAAAATTGAAAAAACTCACAGTGCTAGCATCGTGGCGAATAGCCGAAAATCTTCAAATCTCAGATTTCGACAAAAACCAATTGGATAGGTCCCACGGCATCAGAACACATGCGAAACATCGTTTACAATTCATTTTGAGGCCCAGGAGGGCCCCAGTGGCTGTCGGAAGATATCATGGATTTCGGCCCAAAAATTGAAAAAACTCACAGTGCTAGCATCGTGGCGAATAGCCGAAAATCTTCAAATCTCAGATTTCGAAAAAAACCAATTGGATAGGTCCCACGGCATCAGAACACATGCGAAACATCGTTTACAATTCATTTTGAGGCCCAGGAGGGCCCCAGTGGCTGTCGGAAGATATCATGGATTTCGGCCCAAAAATTGAAAAAACTCACAGTGCTAGCATCGTGGCGAAAAGCCGAAAATCTTCAAATCTCAGATTTCGACAAATACCAATTGGATAGGTCCCACGGCATCAGAACACATGCGAAACATCGTTTACAATTCATTTTGAGGCCCAGGAGGGCCTCAGTGGCTGTCGGAAGATGACTGCGATTTTTGCCCAAGAACTGAAAAAAAGCCGAAAATCTTAAAATCTCAGATCTCGACAAAAACCAATTGGATAGGTCCCACGGCATCAGAACACATGCGAAACATCGTTTACAATTCATTTTGAGGCCCAGGAGGGCCTCAGTGGCTGTCGGAAGATGACTGCGATTTTTGCCCAAGAACTGAAAAAAAGCCGAAAATCTTAAAATCTCAGATCTCGACAAAAACCAATTGGATAGGTCCCACGGCATCAGAACACATGCGAAACATCGTTTACAATTCATTTTGAGGCCCAGGACGGCCCCAGTGGCTGTCGGAAGATGACTGCGATTTTTGCCCAAGAACTGAAAAAAAGCCGAAAATCTTCAAATCTCAGATTTCGACAAAAACCAATTGGATAGGTCCCACGGCATCAGAACACATGCGAAACATCGTTTACAATTCATTTTGAGGCCCAGGAGGGCCTCAGTGGCTGTCGGAAGATGACTGCGATTTTTGCCCAAGAACTGAAAAAAAGCCGAAAATCTTCAAATCTCAGATTTCGACAAAAACCAATTGGATAGGTCCCACGGCATCAGAACACATGCGAAACATCGTTTACAATTCATTTTGAGGCCCAGGAGGGCCTCAGTGGCTGTCGGAAGATGACTGCGATTTTTGCCCAAGAACTGAAAAAAAGCCGAAAATCTTCAAATCTCAAATTTCGACAAAAACCAATTGGATAGGTCCCACGGCATCAGAACACATGCGAAACATCGTTTACAATTCATTTTGAGGCCCAGGAGGGCCCCAGTGGCTGTCGGAAGATATCATGGATTTCGGCCCAAAAATTGAATAAACTCACAGTGCTAGCATCGTGACGAATAGCCGAAAATCTTCAAATCTCAGATTTCGACAAAAACCAATTGGATAGGTCCCACGGCATCAGAACACATGCGAAACATCGTTTACAATTCATTTTGAGGCCCAGGAGGGCCCCAGTGGCTGTCGGAAGAAAATCTTCAAATCTCAGATTTCGACAAAAACCAATTGGATAGGTCCCACGGCATCAGAACACATGCGAAACATCGTTTACAATTCATTTTGAGGCCCAGGAGGGCCTCAGTGGCTGTCGGAAGATGACTGCGATTTTTGCCCAAGAACTGAAAAAAAGCCGAAAATCTTCAAATCTCAGATTTCGACAAAAACCAATTGGATAGGTCCCACGGCATCAGAACACATGCGAAACATCGTTTACAATTCATTTTGAGGCCCAGGAGGGCCTCACTGGCTGTCGGAAGATGACTGCGATTTTTGCCCAAGAACTGAAAACAAGCCGAAAATCTTCAAATCTCAGATTTCGACAAAAACCAATTGGATAGGTCCCACGGCATCAAAACACATGCGAAACATCGTTTACAATTCATTTTGAGGCCCAGGAGGGCCCCAGTGGCTGTCGGAAGATATCATGGATTTCGGCCCAAAAATTGAAAAAACTCACAGTGCTAGCATCGTGGCGAATAGCCGAAAATCTTCAAATCTCAGATTTCGACAAAAACCAATTGGATAGGTCCCACGGCATCAGAACACATGCGAAACATCGTTTACAATTCATTTTGAGGCCCAGGAGGGCCCCAGTGGCTGTCGGAAGATGACTGCGATTTTTGCCCAAGAACTGAAAAAAAGCCGAAAATCTTCAAATCTCAGATTTCGACAAAAACCAATTGGATAGGTCCCACGGCATCAGAACACATGCGAAACATCGTTTACAATTCATTTTGAGGCCCAGGAGGGCCCCAGTGGCTGTCGGAAGATATCATGGATTTCGGCCCAAAAATTGAAAAAACTCACAGTGCTAGCATCGTGGCGAATAGCCGAAAATCTTCAAATCTCAGATTTCGACAAAAACCAATTGGATAGGTCCCACGGCATCAGAACACATGCGAAACATCGTTTACAATTCATTTTGAGGCCCAGGAGGGCCCCAGTGGCTGTCGGAAGATATCATGGATTTCGGCCCAAAAATTGAAAAAACTCACAGTGATAGCATCGTGACGAATAGCCGAAAATCTTCAAATCTCAGATTTCGACAAAAACCAATTGGACGCGAAACATCGTTTACAATTCATTTTGAGGCCCAGGAGGGCCCCAGTGGCTGTCGGAAGATATCATGGATTTCGGCCCAAAAATTGAAAAAACTCACAGTGCTAGCATCGTGACGAATAGCCGAAAATCTTCAAATCTCAGATCTCGACAAAAACCAATTGGATAGGTCCCACGGCATCAGAACACATGCGAAACATCGTTTACAATTCATTTTGAGGCCCAGGAGGGCCTCAGTGGCTGTCGGAAGATGACTGCGATTTTTGCCCAAGAACTGAAAAAAAGCCGAAAATCTTCAAATCTCAGATTTCGACAAAAACCAATTGGATAGGTCCCACGGCATCAGAACACATGCGAAACATCGTTTACAATTCATTTTGAGGCCCAGGAGGGCCCCAGTGGCTGTCGGAAGATATCATGGATTTCGGCCCAAAAATTGAAAAAACTCACAGTGCTAGCATCGTGGCGAATAGCCGAAAATCTTCAAATCTCAGATTTCGACAAATACCAATTGGATAGGTCCCACGGCATCAGAACACATGCGAAACATCGTTTACAATTCATTTTGAGGCCCAGGAGGGCCCCAGTGGCTGTCGGAAGATATCATGGATTTCGGCCCAAAAATTGAAAAAACTCACAGTGCTAGCATCGTGGCGAATAGCCGAAAATCTTCAAATCTCAGATTTCGACAAAAACCAATTGGATAGGTCCCACGGCATCAGAACACATGCGAAACATCGTTTACAATTCATTTTGAGGCCCAGGAGGGCCCCAGTGGCTGTCAGAAGATATCATGGATTTCGGCCCAAAAATTGAAAAAAACTTGCAGTGCTAGCATCGTGGCGAATAGCCGAAAATCTTCAAATCTCAGATTTCGACAAATACCAATTGGATAGGTCCCACGGCATCAGAACACATGCGAAACATCGTTTACAATTCATTTTGAGGCCCAGGAGGGCCTCAGTGGCTGTCGGAAGATGACTGCGATTTTTGCCCAAGAACTGAAAAAAAGCCGAAAATCTTCAAATCTCAGATTTCGACAAATACCAATTGGATAGGTCCCACGGCATCAGAACACATGCGAAACATCGTTTACAATTCATTTTGAGGCCCAGGAGGGCCTCAGTGGCTGTCGGAAGATGACTGCGATTTTTGCCCAAGAACTGAAAAAAAGCCGAAAATCTTCAAATCTCAGATTTCGACAAAAACCAATTGGATAGGTCCCACGGCATCAGAACACATGCGAAACATCGTTTACAATTCATTTTGAGGCCCAGGAGGGCCTCAGTGGCTGTCGGAAGATGACTGCGATTTTTGCCCAAGAACTGAAAAAAAGCCGAAAATCTTCAAATCTCAGATTTCGACAAAAACCAATTGGATAGGTCCCACGGCATCAGAACACATGCGAAACATCGTTTACAATTCATTTTGAGGCCCAGGACGGCCTCAGTGGCTGTCGGAAGATGACTGCGATTTTTGCCCAAGAACTGAAAAAAAGCCGAAAATCTTCAAATCTCAAATTTCGACAAAAACCAATTGGATAGGTCCCACGGCATCAGAACACATGCGAAACATCGTTTACAATTCATTTTGAGGCCCAGGAGGGCCCCAGTGGCTGTCGGAAGATATCATGGATTTCGGCCCAAAAATTGAAAAAACTCACAGTGCTAGCATTGTGACGAATAGCCGAAAATCTTCAAATCTCAGATTTCAACAAAAACCAATTGGATAGGTCCCACGGCATCAGAACACATGCGAAACATCGTTTACAATTCATTTTGAGGCCCAACAGGGCCTCAGTGGCTGTCGGAAGATGACTGCGATTTTTGCCCAAGAACTGAAAAAAGCCGAAAATCTTCAAATCTCAGATTTCGACAAAAACCAATTGGATAGGTCCCACGGCATCAAAACACATGCGAAACATCGTTTACAATTCATTTTGAGGCCCAGGAGGGCCCCAGTGGCTGTCGGAAGAAAATCTTCAGATCTCAGATTTCGACAAAAACCAATTGGATAGGTCCCACGGCATCAGAACACATGCGAAACATCGTTTACAATTCATTTTGAGGCCCAGGAGGGCCTCAGTGGCTGTCGGAAGATGACTGCGATTTTTGCCCAAGAACTGAAAAAAAGCCGAAAATCTTCAAATCTCAGATTTCGACAAAAACCAATTGGATAGGTCCCACGGCATCAGAACACATGCGAAACATCGTTTACAATTCATTTTGAGGCCCAGGAGGGCCTCAGTGGCTGTCGGAAGATGACTGCGATTTTTGCCCAAGAACTGAAAAAAAAGCCGAAAATCTTCAAATCTCAGATTTCGACAAAAACCAATTGGATAGGTCCCACGGCATCAGAACACATGCGAAATATCGTTTACAATTCATTTTGAGGCCCAGGAGGGCCCCAGTGGCTGTCGGAAGATATCATGGATTTCGGCCCAAAAATTGAAAAAACTCACAGTGCTAGCATCGTGGCGAATAGCCGAAAATCTTCAAATCTCAGATTTCGACAAAAACCAATTGGATAGGTCCCACGGCATCAGAACACATGCGAAACATCGTTTACAATTCATTTTGAGGCCCAGGAGGGCCCCAGTGGCTGTCGGAAGATGACTGCGATTTTTGCCCAAGAACTGAAAAAAAGCCGAAAATCTTCAAATCTCAGATTTCGACAAAAACCAATTGGATAGGTCCCACGGCATCAGAACACATGCGAAACATCGTTTACAATTCATTTTGAGGCCCAGGAGGGCCCCAGTGGCTGTCGGAAGATATCATGGATTTCGGCCCAAAAATTGAAAAAACTCACAGTGCGTGTGGCGAATAGCCGAAAATCTTCAAATCTCAGATTTCGACAAAAACCAATTGGATAGGTCCCACGGCATCAGAACACATGCGAAACATCGTTTACAATTCATTTTGAGGCCCAGGAGGGCCCCAGTGGCTGTCGGAAGATATCATGGATTTCGGCCCAAAAATTGAAAAAACTCACAGTGATAGCATCGTGACGAATAGCCGAAAATCTTCAAATCTCAGATTTCGACAAAAACCAATTGGACGCGAAACATCGTTTACAATTCATTTTGAGGCCCAGGAGGGCCCCAGTGGCTGTCGGAAGATATCATGGATTTCGGCCCAAAAATTGAAAAAACTCACAGTGCTAGCATCGTGACGAATAGCCGAAAATCTTCAAATCTCAGATCTCGACAAAAACCAATTGGATAGGTCCCACGGCATCAGAACACATGCGAAACATCGTTTACAATTCATTTTGAGGCCCAGGAGGGCCTCAGTGGCTGTCGGAAGATGACTGCGATTTTTGCCCAAGAACTGAAAAAAAGCCGAAAATCTTCAAATCTCAGATTTCGACAAAAACCAATTGGATAGGTCCCACGGCATCAGAACACATGCGAAACATCGTTTACAATTCATTTTGAGGCCCAGGAGGGCCCCAGTGGCTGTCGGAAGATATCATGGATTTCGGCCCAAAAATTGAAAAAACTCACAGTGCTAGCATCGTGGCGAATAGCCGAAAATCTTCAAATCTCAGATTTCGACAAATACCAATTGGATAGGTCCCACGGCATCAGAACACATGCGAAACATCGTTTACAATTCATTTTGAGGCCCAGGAGGGCCCCAGTGGCTGTCGGAAGATATCATGGATTTCGGCCCAAAAATTGAAAAAAACTTGCAGTGCTAGCATCGTGGCGAATAGCCGAAAATCTTCAAATCTCAGATTTCGACAAATACCAATTGGATAGGTCCCACGGCATCAGAACACATGCGAAACATCGTTTACAATTCATTTTGAGGCCCAGGAGGGCCTCAGTGGCTGTCGGAAGATGACTGCGATTTTTGCCCAAGAACTGAAAAAAAGCCGAAAATCTTCAAATCTCAGATTTCGACAAATACCAATTGGATAGGTCCCACGGCATCAGAACACATGCGAAACATCGTTTACAATTCATTTTGAGGCCCAGGAGGGCCTCAGTGGCTGTCGGAAGATGACTGCGATTTTTGCCCAAGAACTGAAAAAAAGCCGAAAATCTTCAAATCTCAGATTTCGACAAAAACCAATTGGATAGGTCCCACGGCATCAGAACACATGCGAAACATCGTTTACAATTCATTTTGAGGCCCAGGAGGGCCTCAGTGGCTGTCGGAAGATGACTGCGATTTTTGCCCAAGAACTGAAAAAAAGCCGAAAATCTTCAAATCTCAGATTTCGACAAAAACCAATTGGATAGGTCCCACGGCATCAGAACACATGCGAAACATCGTTTACAATTCATTTTGAGGCCCAGGACGGCCTCAGTGGCTGTCGGAAGATGACTGCGATTTTTGCCCAAGAACTGAAAAAAAGCCGAAAATCTTCAAATCTCAAATTTCGACAAAAACCAATTGGATAGGTCCCACGGCATCAGAACACATGCGAAACATCGTTTACAATTCATTTTGAGGCCCAGGAGGGCCCCAGTGGCTGTCGGAAGATATCATGGATTTCGGCCCAAAAATTGAAAAAACTCACAGTGCTAGCATTGTGACGAATAGCCGAAAATCTTCAAATCTCAGATTTCAACAAAAACCAATTGGATAGGTCCCACGGCATCAGAACACATGCGAAACATCGTTTACAATTCATTTTGAGGCCCAACAGGGCCTCAGTGGCTGTCGGAAGATGACTGCGATTTTTGCCCAAGAACTGAAAAAAGCCGAAAATCTTCAAATCTCAGATTTCGACAAAAACCAATTGGATAGGTCCCACGGCATCAAAACACATGCGAAACATCGTTTACAATTCATTTTGAGGCCCAGGAGGGCCCCAGTGGCTGTCGGAAGAAAATCTTCAGATCTCAGATTTCGACAAAAACCAATTGGATAGGTCCCACGGCATCAGAACACATGCGAAACATCGTTTACAATTCATTTTGAGGCCCAGGAGGGCCTCAGTGGCTGTCGGAAGATGACTGCGATTTTTGCCCAAGAACTGAAAAAAAGCCGAAAATCTTCAAATCTCAGATTTCGACAAAAACCAATTGGATAGGTCCCACGGCATCAGAACACATGCGAAACATCGTTTACAATTCATTTTGAGGCCCAGGAGGGCCTCAGTGGCTGTCGGAAGATGACTGCGATTTTTGCCCAAGAACTGAAAAAAAAGCCGAAAATCTTCAAATCTCAGATTTCGACAAAAACCAATTGGATAGGTCCCACGGCATCAAAACACATGCGAAACATCGTTTACAATTCATTTTGAGGCCCAGGAGGGCCCCAGTGGCTGTCGGAAGATATCATGGATTTCGGCCCAAAAATTGAAAAAACTCACAGTGCTAGCATCGTGGCGAATAGCCGAAAATCTTCAAATCTCAGATTTCGACAAAAACCAATTGGATAGGTCCCACGGCATCAGAACACATGCGAAATATCGTTTACAATTCATTTTGAGGCCCAGGAGGGCCCCAGTGGCTGTCGGAAGATATCATGGATTTCGGCCCAAAAATTGAAAAAACTCACAGTGCTAGCATCGTGGCGAATAGCCGAAAATCTTCAAATCTCAGATTTCGACAAATACTAATTGGATAGGTCCCACGGCATCAGAACACATGCGAAACATCGTTTACAATTCATTTTGAGGCCCAGGAGGGCCTCAGTGGCTGTCGGAAGATGACTGCGATTTTTGCCCAAGAACTGAAAAAAAGCCGAAAATCTTCAAATCTCAGATTTCGACAAAAACCAATTGGATAGGTCCCACGGCATCAGAACACATGCGAAACATCGTTTACAATTCATTTTGAGGCCCAGGAGGGCCCCAGTGGCTGTCGGAAGATATCATGGATTTCGGCCCAAAAATTGAAAAAACTCACAGTGCTAGCATCGTGGCGAATAGCCGAAAATCTTCAAATCTCAGATTTCGAAAAAAACCAATTGGATAGGTCCCACGGCATCAGAACACATGCGAAACATCGTTTACAATTCATTTTGAGGCCCAGGAGGGCCCCAGTGGCTGTCGGAAGATATCATGGATTTCGGCCCAAAAATTGAAAAAACTCACAGTGCTAGCATCGTGGCGAAAAGCCGAAAATCTTCAAATCTCAGATTTCGACAAATACCAATTGGATAGGTCCCACGGCATCAGAACACATGCGAAACATCGTTTACAATTCATTTTGAGGCCCAGGAGGGCCTCAGTGGCTGTCGGAAGATGACTGCGATTTTTGCCCAAGAACTGAAAAAAAGCCGAAAATCTTAAAATCTCAGATCTCGACAAAAACCAATTGGATAGGTCCCACGGCATCAGAACACATGCGAAACATCGTTTACAATTCATTTTGAGGCCCAGGAGGGCCCCAGTGGCTGTCGGAAGATATCATGGATTTCGGCCCAAAAATTGAAAAAACTCACAGTGCTGGCATCGTGACGAATAGCCGAAAATCTTCAAATCTCAGATTTCGACAAAAACCAATTGGATAGGTCCCACGGCATCAGAACACATGCAAAACATCGTTTACAATTCATTTTGAGGCTCAGGAGGGCCCCAGTGGCTGTCGGAAGATATCATGGATTTCAGCCCAAAAATTGAAAAAACTCACAGTGATAGCATCGTGACGAATAGCCGAAAATCTTCAAATCTCAGATTTCGACAAAAACCAATTGGATAGGTCCCACGGCATCAGAACACATGCGAAACATCGTTTACAATTCATTTTGAGGCCCAGGAGGGCCCCAGTGGCTGTCGGAAGATGACTTCGATTTTTGCCCAAGAACTGAAAAAAAGCCGAAAATCTTCAAATCTCAGATTTCGACAAAAACCAATTGGATAGGTCCCACGGCATCAGAACACATGCGAAACATCGTTTACAATTCATTTTGAGGCCCAGGAGGGCCCTTGTGGCTGTCGGAAGATGACTTCGATTTTTGCCCAAGAACTGAAAAAAAGCCGAAAATCTTCAAATCTCAGATTTCGACAAAAACCAATTGGACGCGAAACATCGTTTACAATTCATTTTGAGGCCCAGGAGGGCCTCAGTGGCTGTCGGAAGATATCATGGATTTCGGCCCAAAAATTGAAAAAACTCACAGTGATAGCATCGTGACGAATAGCCGAAAATCTTCAAATCTCAGATTTCGACAAAAACCAATTGGATAGGTCCCACGGCATCAGAACACATGCGAAACATCGTTTACAATTCATTTTGAGGCCCAGGAGGGCCTCAGTGGCTGTCGGAAGATGACTGCGATTTTTGCCCAAGAACTGAAAAAAAGCCGAAAATCTTCAAATCTCAGATCTCGGCAAAAACCAATTGGATAGGTCCCACGGCATCAGAACACATGCGAAACATCGTTTACAATTCATTTTGAGGCCCAGGAGGGCCCCAGTGGCTGTCGGAAGATATCATGGATTTCGGCCCAAAAATTGAAAAAACTCACAGTGCTGGCATCGTGACGAATAGCCGAAAATCTTCAAATCTCAGATTTCGACAAAAACCAATTGGATAGGTCCCACGGCATCAGAACACATGCGAAACATCGTTTACAATTCATTTTGAGGCCCAGGAGGGCCCCAGTGGCTGTCGGAAGATATCATGGATTTCGGCCCAAAAATTGAGAAAAACTCACAGTGCTAGCATCGTGACGAATAGCCGAAAATCTTCAAATATCAGATTTCAACAAAAACCAATTGGATAGGTCCCACGGCATCAGAACACATGCGAAACATCGTTTACAATTCATTTTGAGGCCCAGGAGGGCCCCAGTGCCTGTCGGAAGATATCATGGATTTCGGCCCAAAAATTGAAAAAAACTCACAGTGATAGCATCGTGACGAATAGCCGAAAATCTTCAAATCTCAGATTTCGACAAAAACCAATTGGACGCGAAACATCGTTTACAATTCATTTTGAGGCCCAGGAGGGCCTCAGTGGCTGTCGGAAGATATCATGGATTTCGGCCCAAAAATTGAAAAAACTCACAGTGATAGCATCGTGACGAATAGCCGAAAATCTTCAAATCTCAGATTTCGACAAAAACCAATTGGATAGGTCCCACGGCATCAGAACACATGCGAAACATCGTTTACAATTCATTTTGAGGCCCAGGAGGGCCTCAGTGGCTGTCGGAAGATGACTGCGATTTTTGCCCAAGAACTGAAAAAAAGCCGAAAATCTTCAAATCTCAGATCTCGACAAAAACCAATTGGATAGGTCCCACGGCATCAGAACACATGCGAAACATCGTTTACAATTCATTTTGAGGCCCAGGAGGGCCCCAGTGGCTGTCGGAAGATATCATGGATTTCGGCCCAAAAATTGAAAAAACTCACAGTGCTAGCACGTTACGAATAGCCGAAAATCTTCAAATCTCAGATTTCGACAAAAACCAATTGGATAGGTCCAACGGCATCAGAACACATGCGAAACATCGTTTACAATTGATTTTGAGGCCCAGGAGGGCCCCAGTGCCTGTTGGAAGATATCATGGATTTCGGCCCAAAAATTGAAAAAACTCACAGTACTAGCATCGTGACGAATTGCCGAAAATCTTCAAATCTCAGATTTCGACAAAAACCAATTGGATAGGTCCCACGGCATCAGAACACATGCGAAACATCGTTTACAATTCATTTTGAGGCCCAGGAGGGCCCCAGTGCCTGTCGGAAGATATCATGGATTTCGGCCCAAAAATTGAAAAAAACTCACAGTGATAGCATCGTGACGAATAGCCGAAAATCTTCAAATCTCAGATTTCGACAAAAACCAATTGGACGCGAAACATCGTTTACAATTCATTTTGAGGCCCAGGAGGGCCTCAGTGGCTGTCGGAAGATATCATGGATTTCGGCCCAAAAATTGAAAAAACTCACAGTGATAGCATCGTGACGAATAGCCGAAAATCTTCAAATCTCAGATTTCGACAAAAACCAATTGGATAGGTCCCACGGCATCAGAACACATGCGAAACATCGTTTACAATTCATTTTGAGGCCCAGGAGGGCCTCAGTGGCTGTCGGAAGATGACTGCGATTTTTGCCCAAGAACTGAAAAAAAGCCGAAAATCTTCAAATCTCAGATCTCGACAAAAACCAATTGGATAGGTCCCACGGCATCAGAACACATGCGAAACATCGTTTACAATTCATTTTGAGGCCCAGGAGGGCCCCAGTGGCTGTCGGAAGATATCATGGATTTCGGCCCAAAAATTGAAAAAACTCACAGTGCTAGCACGTTACGAATAGCCGAAAATCTTCAAATCTCAGATTTCGACAAAAACCAATTGGATAGGTCCAACGGCATCAGAACACATGCGAAACATCGTTTACAATTGATTTTGAGGCCCAGGAGGGCCCCAGTGCCTGTTGGAAGATATCATGGATTTCGGCCCAAAAATTGAAAAAACTCACAGTACTAGCATCGTGACGAATTGCCGAAAATCTTCAAATCTCAGATTTCGACAAAAACCAATTGGACGCGAAACATCGTTTACAATTCATTTTGAGGCCCAGGAGGGCCTCAGTGGCTGTCGGAAGATATCATGGATTTCGGCCCAAAAATTGAAAAAACTCACAGTGATAGCATCGTGACGAATAGCCGAAAATCTTCAAATCTCAGATTTCGACAAAAACCAATTGGATAGGTCCCACGGCATCAGAACACATGCGAAACATCGTTTACAATTCATTTTGAGGCCCAGGAGGGCCTCAGTGGCTGTCGGAAGATGACTGCGATTTTTGCCCAAGAACTGAAAAAAAGCCGAAAATCTTCAAATCTCAGATCTCGACAAAAACCAATTGGATAGGTCCCACGGCATCAAAACACATGCGAAACATCGTTTACAATTCATTTTGAGGCCCAGGAGGGCCCCAGTGGCTGTCGGAAGATATCATGGATTTCGGCCCAAAAATTGAAAAAACTCACAGTACTAGCATCGTGACGAATTGCCGAAAATCTTCAAATCTCAGATTTCGACAAAAACCAATTGGATAGGTCCCACGGCATCAGAACACATGCGAAACATCGTTTACAATTAATTTTGAGGCCCAGGAGGGCCCCAGTGGCTGTCGGAAGATATCATGGATTTCGGCCCAAAAATTGAAAAAACTCACAGTGCTAGCATCGTGGCGAATAGCCGAAAATCTTCAAATCTCAGATTTCGACAAAAACCAATTGGACGCGAAACATTGTTTACAATTCATTTTGAGGCCCAGGAGGGCCTCAGTGGCTGTCGGAAGATGACTGCGATTTTTGCCCAAGAACTGAAAAAAAGCCGAAAATCTTCAAATCTCAGATTTCGACAAAAACCAATTGGATAGGTCCCACGGCATCAGAACACATGCGAAACATCGTTTACAATTCATTTTGAGGCCCAGGAGGGCCCCAGTGGCTGTCGGAAGATATCATGGATTTCGCCCAAAAATTGAAAAAAACTCACAGTGATAGCATCGTGACGAATAGCCGAAAATCTTCAAATCTCAGATTTCGACAAAAACTAATTGGATAGGTCCCACGGCATCAGAACATATGCGAAACATCGTTTACAATTCATATTGAGGCCCAGGAGGGCCCCAGTGGCTGTCGGAAGATGACTGCGATTTTTGCCCAAGAACTGAAAAAAAGCCAAAAATCTTCAAATCTCAGATTTCGACAAAAACCAATTGGATAGGTCCCACGGCATCAGAACACATGCGAAACATCGTTTACAATTCATTTTGAGGCCCAGGAGGGCCCCAGTGGCTGTCGGAAGATATCATGGATTTCGGCCCAAAAATTGAAAAAAACTCACAGTGATAGCATCGTGACGAATAGCCGAAAATCTTCAAATCTCAGATTTCGACAAAAACCAATTGGATAGGTCCCACGGCATCAGAACACATGCGAAACATCGTTTACAATTCATTTTGAGGCCCAGGAGGGCCCCAGTGGCTGTCGGAAGATGACTGCGATTTTTGCCCAAGAACTGAAAAAAGCCGAAAATCTTCAAATCTCAGATTTCGACAAAAACCAATTGGATAGGTCCCACGGCATCAGAAGACATGCGAAACATCGTTTACAATTCATTTTGAGGCCCAGGAAGGCCCCAGTGGCTGTCGGAAGATATCATGGATTTCGGCCCAAAAATTGAAAAAACTCACAGTACTAGCATCGTGACGAATAGCCGAAAATCTTCAAATCTCAGATCTCGACAAAAACCAATTTGATAGGTCCCACGGCATCAGAACACATGCGAAACATCGTTTACAATTCATTTTGAGGCCCAGGAAGGCCCTTGTGGCTGTCGGAAGATGACTGCGATTTTTGCCCAAGAACTGAAAAAAGCCGAAAATCTTCAAATCTCAGATAGGTCCCACGGCATCAGAGCACATGCAAAACACCGTTTACAATTCATTTTGAGGCCCAGGAGGGCCCTTGTGGCTGTCGGAAGATGACTGCGATTTTTGCCCAAGAACTGAAAAAAAGCCGAAAATCTTCAAATCTCAGATTTCGACAAAAACCAATTGGTTAGGTCCCACGGCATCAGAACACATGCGAAACATCGTTTACAATTCATTTTGAGGCCCAGGAGGGCCCTTGTGGCTGTCGGAAGATGACTGCGATTTTTGCCCAAGAACTGAAAAAAGCCGAAAATCTTCAAATCTCAGATAGGTCCCACGGCATCAGAGCACATGCAAAACACCGTTTACAATTCATTTTGAGGCCCAGGAGGGCCCCAGTGGCTGTCGGAAGATATCATGGATTTCAGCCCAAAAATTGAAAAAACTCACAGTGCTAGCATCGTGACGAATAGCCGAAAATCTTCAAATCTCAGATTTCGACAAAAACCAATTGGATAGGTCCCACGGCATCAGAACACATGCGAAACATCGTTTAAAATTCATTTTGAGGCCCAGGAGGGCCCCAGTGGCTGTCGGAAGATGACTGCGATTTTTGCCCAAGAACTGAAAAAAAGCCGAAAATTTTCAAATCTCAGATTTCGACAAAAACCAATTGGATAGGTCCCACGGCATCAGAACACATGCAAAACATCGTTTACAATTCATTTTGAGGCCCAGGAGGGCCCCAGTGGCTGTCGGGAGATATCATGGATTTCGGCCCAAAAATTGACAAAACGCACAGTGCTAGAATCGTGACGAATAGCCGAAAATCTTCAAATCTCAGATTTCGACAAAAACCAATTGGATAGGTCCCACGGCATCAGAACACATGCGAAACATCGTTTACAATTCATTTTGAGGCCCAGGAGGGCCCCAGTGGCTGTCGGAAGATGACTGCGATTTTTGCCCAAGAACTGAAAAAAAGCCGAAAATTTTCAAATCTCAGATTTCGACAAAAACCAATTGGATAGGTCCCACGGCATCAGAACACATGCAAAACATCGTTTACAATTCATTTTGAGGCCCAGGAGGGTCCCAGTGGCTGTCGAAAGATGACTGCGATTTTTGCCCAAGAACTGAAAAAAAGCCGAAAATCTTCAAATCTCAGATTTCGACAAAAACCAATTGGATAGGCCCCACGGCATCAGAACACATGCAAAACATCGTTTACAATTCATTTTGAGGACCAGGAGGGCCCTTGTGGCTGTCGGAAGATGACTGCGATTTTTGCCCAAGAACTGAAAAAAGCCGAAAATCTTCAAATCTCAGATAGGTCCCACGGCATCAGAGCACATGCAAAACACCGTTTACAATTCATTTTGAGGCCCAGAAGGGCCCCAGTGGCTGTCGAATGATGACTGCGATTTTTGCCCAAGAACTGAAAAAAAGCCGAAAATCTTCAAATCTCAGATTTCGACAAAAACCAATTGGATAGGCCCCACGGCATCAGAACACATGCGAAACATCGTTTACAATTCATTTTGAGGCCCAGGAGGGCCCCAGTGGCTGTCGGAAGATGACTGCGATTTTTGCCCAAGAACTGAAAAAAAGCCGAAAATCTTCAAATCTCAGATTTCGACAAAAACCAATTGGATAGGCCCCACGGCATCAGAACACATGCGAAACATCGTTTACAATTCATTTTGAGGCCCAGGAGGGCCCCAGTGGCTGTCGGAAGATGACTGCGATTTTTGCCCAAGAACTGAAAAAAAGCCGAAAATCTTAAAATCTCAGATTTCGACAAAAACCAATTGGATAGGCCCCACGGCATCAGAACACATGCGAAACATCGTTTACAATTCATTTTGAGGCCCAGGAGGGCCCTTGTGGCTGTCGGAAGATGACTGCGATTTTTGCCCAAGAACTGAAAAAAGCCGAAAATCTTCAAATCTCAGATTTCGACAAAAACCAATTGGATAGGTCCCACGGCATCAGAACACATGCGAAACATCGTTTACAATTCATTTTGAGGCCCAGGAGGGCCCCAGTGCCTGTCGGAAGATATCATGGATTTCGGCCCAAAAATTGAAAAAACTCACAGTGCTAGCCATCGTGACGAATAGCCGAAAATCTTCACATCTCAGATTTCGACAAAAACCAATTGGATAGGTCCCACGGCATCAGAACACATGCAAAACATCGTTTACAATTCATTTTGAGGCCCAGGAGGGCCCCAGTGGCTTTCGGAAGATGACTGCGATTTTTGCCCAAGAACTGAAAAAAGCCGAAAATCTTCAAATCTCAGATTTCGACAAAAATCAATTGGATAGGTCCCACGGCATCAGAACACATGCGAAACATCGCTTACAATTCATTTTGAGGCCCAGGAGGGCCCTTGTGGCTGTCGGAAGATGACTGCGATTTTTGCCCAAGAACTGAAAAAAAGCCGAAAATCTTCAAATCTCAGATTTCGACAAAAACCAATTGGATAGGCCCCACGGCATCAGAACACATGCGAAACATCGTTTACAATTCATTTTGAGGCCCAGGAGGGCCCCAGTGGCTGTCGGAAGATGACTGCGATTTTTGCCCAAGAACTGAAAAAAAGCCGAAAATCTTCAAATCTCAGATTTCGACAAAAACCAATTGGATAGGCCCCACGGCATCAGAACACATGCGAAACATCGTTTACAATTCATTTTGAGGCCCAGGAGGGCCCCAGTGGCTGTCGGAAGATGACTGCGATTTTTGCCCAAGAACTGAAAAAAAGCCGAAAATCTTCAAATCTCAGATTTCGACAAAAACCAATTGGATAGGCCCCACGGCATCAGAACACATGCGAAACATCGTTTACAATTTATTTTGAGGCCCAGGAGGGCCCCAGTGCCTGTCGGAAGATATCATGGATTTCGGCCCAAAAATTGAAAAAACTCACAGTGCTAGCATCGTGACGAATAGCCGAAAATCTTTAAATCTCTGATTTCGACAAAAACCAATTGGATAGGTCCCACGGCATCAGAACACATGCAAAACATCGTTTACAATTCATTTTGAGGCCCAGGAGGGCCCCAGTGGCTGTCGGAAGATGACTGCGATTTTTGCCCAAGAACTGAAAAAAAGCCGAAAATCTTCAAATCTCAGATTTCGACAAAAACCAATTGGATAGGTCCCACGGCATCAGAACACATGCGAAACATCGTTTACAATTCATTTTGAGGCCCAGGAGGGCCTCAGTGGCTGTCGGAAGATGACTGCGATTTTTGCCCAAGAACTGAAAAAAAGCCGAAAATCTTCAAATCTCAGATTTCGACAAAAACCAATTGGATAGGTCCCACGGCATCAGAACACATGCGAAACATCGTTTACAATTCATTTTGAGGCCCAGGAGGGCCTCAGTGGCTGTCGGAAGATGACTGCGATTTTTGCCCAAGAACTGAAAAAAAGCCGAAAATCTTCAAATCTCAGATTTCGACAAAAACCAATTGGATAGGTCCCACGGCATCAGAACACATGCGAAACATCGTTTACAATTCATTTTGAGGCCCAGGAGGGCCCCAGTGGCTGTCGGAAGATGACTGCGATTTTTGCCCAAGAACTGAAAAAAAGCCGAAAATCTTCAAATCTCAGATTTCGACAAAAACCAATTGGATAGGTCCCACGGCATCAGAACACATGCGAAACATCGTTTACAATTCATTTTGAGGCCCAGGAGGGCCCCAGTGGCTTTCGGAAGATGACTGCGATTTTTGCCCAAGAACTGAAAAAAATCCGAAAATCTTCAAATCTCAGATTTCGACAAAAACCAATTGGATAGGTCCCACGGCATCAGAACACATGCAAAACATCGTTTACAATTCATTTTGAGGCCCAGGAGGGCCCCAGTGGCTGTCGGAAGATGACTGCGATTTTTGCCCAAGAACTGAAAAAAGCCGAAAATCTTCAAATCTCAGATTTCGACAAAAACCAATTGGATAGGTCCCACGGCATCAGAACACATGCGAAACATCGTTTACAATTCATTTTGAGGCCCAGGAGGGCCCCAGTGGCTGTCGGAAGATGACTGCGATTTTTGCCCAAGAACTGAAAAAAAGCCGAAAATCTTCAAATCTCAGATTTCGACAAAAATCAATTGGATAGGTCCCACGGCATCAGAACACATGCAAAACATCGTTTACAATTCATTTTGAGGCCCAGGAGGGCCCCAGTGGCTGTCGGAAGATGACTGCGATTTTTGCCCAAGAACTGAAAAAAGCCGAAAATCTTCAAATCTCAGATTTCGACAAAAACCAATTGGGTAGGTCCCACGGCATCAGAACACATGCGAAACATCGTTTACAATTCATTTTGAGGCCCAGGAGGGCCCCAGTGGCTGTCGGAAGATGACTGCGATTTTTGCCCAAGAACTGAAAAAAGCCGAAAATCTTCAAATCTCAGATTTCGACAAAAACCAATTGGATAGGTCCCACGGCATCAGAACACATGCGAAACATCGTGTACACATCATTTTGAGGCCCAGGAGGGCCCCAGTGGTTGGCGGAAAATGACTGCGATTTTTGCCCAAGAACTGAAAAAAGCCGAAAATCTTCAAATCTCAGATTTCGACAAAAACCAATTGGATAGGTCCCACGGCATCAGAAGACATGCGAAACATCGTTTACAATTCATTTTGAGGCCCAGGAGGGCCCTTGTGGCTGTCGGAAGATGACTGCGATTTTTGCCCAAGAACTGAAAAAAGCCGAAAATCTTCAAATCTCAGATTTCGACAAAAACCAATTGGATAGGTCCCACGGCATCAGAAACATCGTTAACAATTCATTTTGAGGCCCAGGAGGGCCCCAGTGGCTGTCGGAAGATGACTGCGATTTTTGCCCAAGAACTGAAAAAAGCCGAAAATCTTCAAATCTCAGATTTCGACAAAAACCAATTGGATAGGTCCCACGGCAACAGAAGACATGCGAAACATCGTTTACAATTCATTTTGAGGCCCAGGAGGGCCCCAGTGGCTGTCGGAAGATGACTGCGATTTTTGCCCAAGAACTGAAAAAAAAGCCGAAAATCTTCAAATCTCAGATTTCGACAAAAACCAATTGGATAGGTCCCACGGCATCAGAAGACATGCGAAACATCGTTTACAATTCATTTTGAGGCCCAGGAGGGCCCTTGTGGCTGTCGGAAGATGACTGCGATTTTTGCCCAAGAACTGAAAAAAGCCGAAAAATCTCAGATTTCGACAAAAACCAATTGGATAGGTCCCACGGCATCAGAACACATGCGAAACATCGTTTACAATTCATTTTGAGGCCCAGGAGGGCCCTTGTGGCTGTCGGAAGATGACTGCGATTTTTGCCCAAGAACTGAAAAAAGCCGAAAATCTTCAAATCTCAGATTTCGACAAAAACCAATTGGATAGGTCCCACGGCATCAGAAACATCGTTAACAATTCATTTTGAGGCCCAGGAGGGCCCCAGTGGCTGTCGGAAGATGACTGCGATTTTTGCCCAAGAACTGAAAAAAAGCCGAAAATCTTCAAATCTCAGATTTCGACAAAAACCAATTGGATAGGTCCCACGGCATCAGAAGACATGCGAAACATTGCTTACAATTCATTTTGAGGCCCAGGAGGGCCCCAGTGGCTGTCGGAAGATGACTGCGATTTTTGCCCAAGAACTGAAAAAAGCCGAAAATCTTCAAATCTCAGATTTCGACAAAAACCAATTGGATAGGTCCCACGGCATCAGAACACATGCAAAACATCGTTTACAATTCATTTTGAGGCCCGGGAGGGCCCCAGTGGCTGTCATAAGATGACTGCGATTTTTGCCCAAGAACTGAAAAAAAGCCGAAAATCTTCAAATCTCAGATTTCGACAAAAACCAATTGGATAGGTCC
This sequence comes from Eristalinus sepulchralis, assembly GCA_944738645.1. Lineage (NCBI taxonomy): Eukaryota > Metazoa > Arthropoda > Insecta > Diptera > Syrphidae > Eristalinus > Eristalinus sepulchralis. Next base: position 43,113,649 of record OX122883.1, read on the forward strand.
CACGGCATCAGAACACATGCGAAACATCGTTTACAATTCATTTTGAGGCCCAGGAGGGCCCCAGTGGCTGTCGGAAGATGACTGCGATTTTTGCCCAAGAACTGAAAAAAAGCCGAAAATCTTCAAATCTCAGATTTCGACAAAAACCAATTGGATAGGTCCCACGGCATCAGAACACATGCAAAATATCGTTTACAATTCATTTTGAGGCCCAGGAGGGCCCCAGTGGCTGTCGGAAGATGACTGCGATTTTTGCCCAAGAACTGAAAAAAAGCCGAAAATCTTCAAATCTCAGATCTCGACAAAAACCAATTGGATAGGTCCCACGGCATCAGAACACATGCGAAACATCGTTTACAATTCATTTTGGGGCCCAGGAGAGCCCCAGTGCCTGTCGGAAGATGACTGCGATTTTTGCCCAAGAACTGAAAAAAAGCCGAAAATCTTCAAATCTCAGATTTCGACAAAAACCAATTGGATAGGTCCCACGGCATCAGAACACATGCGAAACATCGTTTACAATTCATTTTGAGGCCCAGGAGGGCCTCTGTGGCTGCCGGAAGATGACTGCGATTTTTGCCCAAGAACTGAAAAAAAGCCGAAAATCTTCAAATCTCAGATTTCGACAAAAACCAATTGGATAGGTCCCACGGCATCAGAACACATGCGAAACATCGTTTACAATTCATTTTGAGGCCCAGGAGGGCCCCAGTGGCTGTCGGAAGATATCATGGATTTCGGCCCAAAAATTGAAAAAACTCACAGTACTAGCATCGTGACGAATTTCCGAAAATCTTCAAATCTCAGATTTCGACAAATACCAATTGGATAGGTCCCACGGCATCAGAACACATGCGAAACATCGTTTACAATTCATTTTGAGGCCCAGGAGGGCCTCAGTGGCTGTCGGAAGATGACTGCGATTTTTGCCCAAGAACTGAAAAAAGCCGAAAATCTTCAAATCTCAGATTTCGACAAAAACCAATTGGATAGGTCCCACGGCATCAGAACACATGCGAAACATCGTTTACAATACATTTTGAGGCCCAGGAGGGCCTTAGTGGCTGTCGGAAGATGACTGCGATTTTTGCCCAAGAACTGAAAAAAAGCCGAAAATCTTCAAATCTCAGATTTCGACAAAAACCAATTGGATAGGTCCCACGGCATCAGAACACATGCAAAACATCGTTTACAATTCATTTTGAGGCCCAGGAGGGCCCCAGTGGCTGTCGGAAGATGACTGCGATTTTTGCCCAAGAACTGAAAAAAAGCCGAAAATCTTCAAATCTCAGATTTCGACAAAAACCAATTGGATAGGTCCCACGGCATCAGAAGACATGCGAAACATCGCTTACAATTCATTTTGAGGCCCAGGAGGGCCCCAGTGGCTGTCGGAAGATGACTGCGATTTTTGCCCAAGAACTGAAAAAAGCCGAAAATCTTCAAATCTCAGATTTCGACAAAAACCAATTGGATAGGTCCCACGGCATCAGAACACATGCAAAACATCGTTTACAATTCATTTTGAGGCCCAGGAGGGCCCCAGTGGCTGTCATAAGATGACTGCGATTTTTGCCCAAGAACTGAAAAAAAGCCGAAAATCTTCAAATCTCAGATTTCGACAAAAACCAATTGGATAGGTCCCACGGCATCAGAACACATGCGAAACATCGTTTACAATTCATTTTGAGGCCCAGGAGGGCCCCAGTGGCTGTCGGAAGATATCATGGATTTCGGCCCAAAAATTGAAAAAACTCACAGTACTAGCATCGTGACGAATTTCCGAAAATCTTCAAATCTCAGATTTCGACAAATACCAATTGGATAGGTCCCACGGCATCAGAACACATGCGAAACATCGTTTACAATTCATTTTGAGGCCCAGGAGGGCCTCAGTGGCTGTCGGAAGATGACTGCGATTTTTGCCCAAGAACTGAAAAAAGCCGAAAATCTTCAAATCTCAGATTTCGACAAAAACCAATTGTATAGGTCCCACGGCATCAGATCACATGCGAAACATCGTTTACAATTCATTTTGAGGCCCAGGAGGGCCTCAGTGGCTGTCGGAAGATGACTGCGATTTTTGGCCAAGAACTGAAAAAAAACCGAAAATCTTCAAATCTCAGGTCTCGACAAAAACCAATTGAATAGGTCCCACGGCATCAGAACACATGCGAAACATCGTTTACAATTCATTTTGAGGCCAAGGAGGGCCCCAGTGGCTGTCGGATGATGACTGCGATTTTTTCCCAAGAACTGAAAAAAAGCCGAAAATCTTCAAATCTCAGATCTCGACAAAAACCAATTGGATAGGTCCCACGGCATCAGAACACATGCGAAACATCGTTTACAATTCATTTTGGGGCCCAGGAGAGCCCCAGTGCCTGTCGGAAGATGACTGCGATTTTTGCCCAAGAACTGAAAAAAAGCCGAAAATCTTCAAATCTCAGATTTCGACAAAAACCAATTGGATAGGTCCCACGGCATCAGAACACATGCGAAACATCGTTTACAATTCATTTTGAGGCCCAGGAGGGCCCCAGTGGCTGTCGGAAGATGACTGCGATTTTTGCCCAAGAACTGAAAAAGCCGAAAATCTTCAAATCTCAGATTTCGACAAAAACCAATTGGATAGGTCCCACGGCATCAGAACACATGCGAAACATCGTTTACACATCATTTTGAGGCCCAGGAGGGCCCCAGTGGCTGTCGGAAGATGACTGCGATTTTTGCCCAAGAACTGAAAAAGCCGAAAATCTTCAAATCTCAGATTTCGACAAAAACCAATTGGATAGGTCCCACGGCATCAGAACACATGCGAAACATCGTTTACAATTCATTTTGAGGCCCAGGAGGGCCCCAGTGCCTGTCGGAAGATATCATGGATTTCGGCCCAAAAATTTAAAAAAACTCACAGTGATAGCATCGTGACGAATAGCCGAAAATCTTCAAATCTCAGATTTCGACAAAAACCAATTGGATAGGTCCCACGGCATCAGAACACATGCGAAACATCGTTTACAATTCATTTTGAGGCCCAGGAGGGCCCCAGTGGCTGTCGGAAGATGACTGCGATTTTTGCCCAAGAACTGAAAAAAGCCGAAAATCTTCAAATCTCAGATTTCGACAAAAACCAATTGGATAGGTCCCACGGCATCAGAACACATGCGAAACGTCGTTTACACATCATTTTGAGGCCCAGGAGGGCCCCAGTGGCTGTCGGAAGATGACTGCGATTTTTGCCCAAGAACTGAAAAAGCCGAAAATCTTCAAATCTCAGATTTCGACAAAAACCAATTGGATAGGTCCCGCGAGGGCCCTTGTGGCTGTCGGAAGATGACTGCGATTTTTGCCCAAGAACTGAAAAAAAGCCGAAAATCTTAAAATCTCAGATTTCGACAAAAACCAATTGGATAGGTCCAACGGCATCAGAACACATGCGAAACATCGTTTACAATTCATTTTGGTAACTGTCGGAAGATGACTTCGATTTTTGCCCAAGAACTGAAAAAAGCCGAAAATCTTCAAATCTCAGATTTCGACAAAAACCAATTGGATAGGTCCCTCGGCATCAGAACACATGCGAAACATCGTTTTCAATTCATTTTGAGGCCCAGGAGGGCCTCAGTGGCTGTCGGAAGATGACTGCGATTTTTGCCCAAGAACTGAAAAAAAGCCGAAAATCTTCAAATCTCAGATCTCGACAAAAACCAATTGGATAGTTCCCACGGCATCAGAACACATGCGAAACATCGTTTACAATTCATTTTGCGGCCCAGGAGGGCCCCAGTGGCTGTCGGAAGATGACTGCGATTTTTGCCCAAGAACTGAAAAAAAGCCGAAAATCTTCAAATCTCAGATTTCGACAAAAACCAATTGGATAGGTCCCACGGCATCAGAAGACATGCGAAACATCGTTTACAATTCATTTTGAGGCCCAGGAGGGCCCTTGTGGCTGTCGGAAGATGACTGCGATTTTTGCCCAAGAACTGAAAAAAGCCGAAAAATCTCAGATTTCGACAAAAACCAATTGGATAGGTCCCACGGCATCAGAACACATGCGAAACATCGTTTACAATTCATTTTGAGGCCCAGGAGGGCCCTTGTGGCTGTCGGAAGATGACTGCGATTTTTGCCCAAGAACTGAAAAAAGCCGAAAATCTTCAAATCTCAGATTTCGACAAAAACCAATTGGATAGGTCCCACGGCATCAGAAACATCGTTAACAATTCATTTTGAGGCCCAGGAGGGCCCCAGTGGCTGTCGGAAGATGACTGCGATTTTTGCCAAGAACTGAAAAAAAGCCGAAAATCTTCAAATCTCAGATTTCGACAAAAACCAATTGGATAGGTCCCACGGCATCAGAAGACATGCGAAACATCGTTTACAATTCATTTTGAGGCCCAGGAGGGCCCCAGTGGCTGTCGGAAGATGACTGCGATTTTTGCCCTAAAACTGAAAAAAAGCCGAAAATCTTCAAATCTCAGATTTCGACAAAAACCAATTGGATAGGTCCCACGGCATCAGAAGACATGCGAAACATCGTTTACAATTCATTTTGAGGCCCAGGAGGGCCCTTGTGGCTGTCGGAAGATGACTGCGATTTTTGCCCAAGAACTGAAAAAAGCCGAAAAATCTCAGATTTCGACAAAAACCAATTGGATAGGTCCCACGGCATCAGAACACATGCAAAACATCGTTTACAATTCATTTTGAGGCCCAGGAGGGCCCCAGTGGCTGTCATAAGATGACTGCGATTTTTGTCCAAGAACTGAAAAAAAGCCGAAAATCTTCAAATCTCAGATTTCGACAAAAACCAATTGGATAGGTCCCACGGCATCAGAACACATGCGAAACATCGTTTACAATTCATTTTGAGGCCCAGGAGGGCCCTTGTGGCTGTCGGAAGATGACTGCGATTTTTGCCCAAGAACTGAAAAAAGCCGAAAATCTTCAAATCTCAGATTTCGACAAAAACCAATTGGATAGGTCCCACGGCATCAGAACACATGCGAAACATCGTTAACAATTCATTTTGAGGCCCAGGAGGGCCCCACTGGCTGTCGGAAGATGACTGCGATTTTTGCCCAAGAACTGAAAAAAAGCCGAAAATCTTCAAATCTCAGATTTCGACAAAAACCAATTGGATAGGTCCCACGGCATCAGAACACATGCGAAACATCGTTTACAATTCATTTTGAGGCCCAGGAGGGCCCCAGTGGCTGTCGGAAGATGACTGCGATTTTTGCCCAAGAACTGAAAAAAACCGAAAATCTTCAAATCTCAGATTTCGACAAAAACCAATTGGATAGGTCCCACGGCATCAGAACACATGCGAAACGTCGTTTACACATCATTTTGAGGCCCAGGAGGGCCCCAGTGGCTGTCGGAAGATGACTGCGATTTTTGCCCAAGAACTGAAAAAAGCCGAAAATCTTCAAATCTCAGATTTCGACAAAAACCAATTGGATAGGTCCCGCGAGGGCCCTTGTGGCTGTCGGAAGATGACTGCGATTTTTGCCCAAGAACTGAAAAAAAGCCGAAAATCTTCAAATCTCAGATTTCGACAAAAACCAATTGGATAGGTCCAACGGCATCAGAACACATGCGAAACATCGTTTACAATTCATTTTGGTAACTGTCGGAAGATGACTTCGATTTTTGCCCAAGAACTGAAAAAAGCCGAAAATCTTCAAATCTCAGATTTCGACAAAAACCAATTGGATAGGTCCCTCGGCATCAGAACACATGCGAAACATCGTTTTCAATTCATTTTGAGGCCCAGGAGGGCCTCAGTGGCTGTCGGAAGATGACTGCGATTTTTGCCCAAGAACTGAAAAAAAGCCGAAAATCTTCAAATCTCAGATCTCGACAAAAACCAATTGGATAGTTCCCACGGCATCAGAACACATGCGAAACATCGTTTACAATTCATTTTGCGGCCCAGGAGGGCCCCAGTGGCTGTCGGAAGATGACTGCGATTTTTGCCCAAGAACTGAAAAAAAGCCGAAAATCTTCAAATCTCAGATTTCGACAAAAACCAATTGGTTAGGTCCCACGGCATCAGAACACATGCGAAACATCGTTTACAATTCATTTTGAGGCCCAGGAAGGCCCCAGTGGCTGTCGGAATATATCATGGATTTCGGCCCAAAAATTGAAAAAACTCACAGTGCTAGCATCGTGACGAATAGCCGAAAATCTTCAAATCTCAGATCTCGACAAAAACCAATTGGATAGGTCCCACGGCATCAGAACACATGCGAAACATCGTTTACAATTCATTTTGAGGCCCAGGAGGGCCCCAGTGGCTGTCGGAAGATATCATGGATTTCGGCCCAAAAATTGGAAAAACTCAAAGTACTAGCATCGTGACGAATAGCCGAAAATCTTCAAATCTCAGATTTCGACAAAAACCAATTGGATAGGTCCCACGGCATCAGAACACATGCGAAACATCGTTAACAATTCATTTTGTGGCCCAGGAGGGCCCCAGTGGCTGTCGGAAGATGACTGCGATTTTTGCCCAAGAACTGAAAAAAAGCCGAAAATCTTCAAATCTCAGATTTCGACAAAAACCAATTGGATAGGTCCCACGGCATCAGAAGACATGCGAAACATCGTTTACAATTCATTTTGAGGCCCAGGAGGGCCCTTGTGGCTGTCGGAAGATGACTGCGATTTTTGCCCAAGAACTGAAACAAGCCGAAAATCTTCAAATCTCAGATTTTGACAAAAACCAATTGGATAGGTCCCACGGCATTAGAACACATGCGAAACATCGTTTACAATTCATTTTGAGGCCCAGGAGGGCCCCAGTGGCTGTCGGAAGATGACTGCGATTTTTGCCCAAGAACTGAAAAAAGCCGAAAAATCTCAGATTTCGACAAAAACCAATTGGATAGGTCCCACGGCATCAGAACACATGCGAAACATCGTTTACAATTCATTTTGAGGCTCAGGAGGGCCCCAGTGGCTGTCATCAGATGACTGCGATTTTTGCCCAAGAACTGAAAAAAAGCCGAAAATCTTCAAATCTCAGATTTCGACAAAAACCAATTGGATAGGTCCCACGGCATCAGAAGACATGCGAAACATCGTTTACAATTCATTTTGAGGCCCAGGAGGGCCCCAGTGGCTGTCGGAAGATGACTGCGATTTTTGCCCAAGAACTGAAAAAAAGCCGAAAATCTTCAAATCTCAGATTTCGACAAAAACCAATTGGATAGGTCTCACGGCATCAGAAGACATGCGAAACATCGTTTACAATTCATTTTGAGGCCCAGGAGGGCCCCAGTGGCTGTCGGAAGATGACTGCGATTTTTGCCCAAGAACTGAAAAAAGCCGAAAAATCTCAGATTTCGACAAAAACCAATTGGATAGGTCCCACGGCATCAGAACACATGCGAAACATCGTTTACAATTCATTTTGAGGCCCAGGAGGGCCCTTGTGGCTGTCGGAAGATGACTGCGATTTTTGCCCAAGAACTGAAAAAAGCCGAAAATCTTCAAATCTCAGATTTCGACAAAAACCAATTGGATAGGTCCCACGGCATCAGAAACATCGTTAACAATTCATTTTGAGGCCCAGGAGGGCCCCAGTGGCTGTCGGAAGATGACTGCGATTTTTGCCAAGAACTGAAAAAAAGCCGAAAATCTTCAAATCTCAGATTTCGACAAAAACCAATTGGATAGGTCCCACGGCATCAGAAGACATGCGAAACATCGTTTACAATTCATTTTGAGGCCCAGGAGGGCCCCAGTGGCTGTCGGAAGATGACTGCGATTTTTGCCCTAAAACTGAAAAAAAGCCGAAAATCTTCAAATCTCAGATTTCGACAAAAACCAATTGGATAGGTCCCATGGCATCAGAAGACATGCGAAACATCGTTTACAATTCATTTTGAGGCCCAGGAGGGCCCTTGTGGCTGTCGGAAGATGACTGCGATTTTTGCCCAAGAACTGAAAAAAGCCGAAAAATCTCAGATTTCGACAAAAACCAATTGGATAGGTCCCACGGCATCAGAACACATGCAAAACATCGTTTACAATTCATTTTGAGGCCCAGGAGGGCCCCAGTGGCTGTCATAAGATGACTGCGATTTTTGTCCAAGAACTGAAAAAAAGCCGAAAATCTTCAAATCTCAGATTTCGACAAAAACCAATTGGATAGGTCCCACGGCATCAGAACACATGCGAAACATCGTTTACAATTCATTTTGAGGCCCAGGAGGGCCCTTGTGGCTGTCGGAAGATGACTGCGATTTTTGCCCAAGAACTGAAAAAAGCCGAAAATCTTCAAATCTCAGATTTCGACAAAAACCAATTGGATAGGTCCCACGGCATCAGAACACATGCGAAACATCGTTAACAATTCATTTTGAGGCCCAGGAGGGCCCCACTGGCTGTCGGAAGATGACTGCGATTTTTGCCCAAGAACTGAAAAAAAGCCGAAAATCTTCAAATCTCAGATTTCGACAAAAACCAATTGGATAGGTCCCACGGCATCAGAAGACATGCGAAACATCGTTTACAATTCATTTTGAGGCCCAGGAGGGCCCTTGTGGCTGTCGGAAGATGACTGCGATTTTTGCCCAAGAACTGAAAAAAGCCGAAAATCTTCAAATCTCAGATTTCGACAAAAACCAATTGGATAGGTCCCACGGCATCAGAACACATGCAAAACATCGTTTACAATTCATTTTGAGGCCCAGGAGGGCCCCAGTGGCTGTCGGGAGATATCATGGATTTCCGCCCAAAAATTGAAAAAACGCACAGTGCTAGCATTGTGACGAATAGCCGAAAATCTTCAAATCTCAGATTTAGACAAAAACCAATTGGATAGGTCCCACGGCATCAGAACACATGCGAAACATCGTTTACAATTCATTTTGAGGCCCAGGAGGGCCCCAGTGGCTGTCGGAAGATGACTGCGATTTTTGCCCAAGAACTGAAAAAAACCGAAAATCTTCAAATCTCAGATTTCGACAAAAACCAATTGGATAGGTCCCACGGCATCAGAAGACATGCGAAACATCGTTTACAATTCATTTTGAGGCCCAGGAGGGCCCTTGTGGCTGTCGGAAGATGACTGCGATTTTTGCCCAAGAAATGAAAAAAGCCGAAAATCTTCAAATCTCAGATTTCGACAAAAACCAATTGGATAGGTCCCACGGCATCAGAACACATGCGAAACATCGTGTACACATCATTTTGAGGCCCAGGAGGGCCCTTGTGGCTGTCGGAAGATGACTGCGATTTTTGCCCAAGAACTGAAAAAAGCCGAAAATCTTCAAATCTCAGATTTCGACAAAAACCAATTGGATAGGTCCCACGGCATCAGAACACATGCAAAACATCGTTTACAATTCATTTTGAGGCCCAGGAGGGCCCCAGTGGCTGTCGGGAGATATCATGGATTTCCGCCCAAAAATTGAAAAAACGCACAGTGCTAGCATTGTGACGAATAGCCGAAAATCTTCAAATCTCAGATTTAGACAAAAACCAATTGGATAGGTCCCACGGCATCAGAACACATGCGAAACATCGTTTACAATTCATTTTGAGGCCCAGGAGGGCCCCAGTGGCTGTCGGAAGATGACTGCGATTTTTGCCCAAGAACTGAAAAAAACCGAAAATCTTCAAATCTCAGATTTCGACAAAAACCAATTGGATAGGTCCCACGGCATCAGAAGACATGCGAAACATCGTTTACAATTCATTTTGAGGCCCAGGAGGGCCCTTGTGGCTGTCGGAAGATGACTGCGATTTTTGCCCAAGAAATGAAAAAAGCCGAAAATCTTCAAATCTCAGATTTCGACAAAAACCAATTGGATAGGTCCCACGGCATCAGAACACATGCGAAACATCGTGTACACATCATTTTGAGGCCCAGGAGGGCCCCAGTGGCTGTCGGAAGATGACTGCGATTTTTGCCCAAGAACTGAAAAAAGCCGAAAATCTTCAAATCTCAGATTGCGACAAAAACCAATTGGATAGGTCCCACGGCATCAGAACACATGCGAAACATCGTTTACAATTCATTTTGAGGTCCAGAAGGGCCCCAGTGGCTGTCGGAAGATGACTGCGATTTTTGCCCAAGAACTGAAAAAAAGCCGAAAATCTTCAAATCTCAGATTTCGACAAAAACCAATTGGATAGGCCCCACGGCATCAGAAGACATGCGAAACATCGTTTACAATTCATTTTGAGGCCCAGGAGGGCCCTTGTGGCTGTCGGAAGATGACTGCGATTTTTGCCCAAGAACTGAAAAAAGCCGAAAATCTTCAAATCTCAGATAGGTCCCACGGCATCAGAACACATGCGAAACATCGTTTACAATTCATTTTGAGGCCCAGGAGGGCCCCAGTGGCTGTCGGAAGATGACTGCGATTTTTGCCCAAGAACTGAAAAAAAGCCGAAAATCTTCAAATCTCAGATTTCGACAAAAACCAATTGGATAGGTCCCACGGCATCAGAAGACATGCGAAACATCGTTTACAATTCATTTTGAGGCCCAGGAGGGCCCCAGTGGCTGTCGGAAGATGACTGCGATTTTTGCCCAAGAACTGAAAAAAACGCCGAAAATCTTCAAATCTCAGATTTCGACAAAAACCAATTGGATAGGTCCCACGGCATCAGAACACATGCGAAACATCGTTTACAATTCATTTTGAGGCCCAGGAGGGCCCCAGTGCCTGTCGGAAGATATCATGGATTTCGGCCCAAAAATTGAAAAAACTCACAGTGCTAGCATCGTGACGAATAGCCGAAAATCTTCAAATCTCAGATTTCGACAAAAACCAATTGGATAGGTCCCACGGCATCAGAACACATGCAAAACATCGTGTACACATCATTTTGAGGCCCAGGAGGGCCCCAGTGGCTGTCGGAAGATGACTGCGATTTTTGCCCAAGAACTGAAAAAAAGCCGAAAATCTTCAAATCTCAGATTTCGACAAAAACCAATTGGATAGGTCCCACGGCATCAGAACACATGCGAAACATCGTGTACACATCATTTTGAGGCCCAGGAGGGCCCCAGTGGCTGTCGGAAGATGACTGCGATTTTTGCCCAAGAACTGAAAAAAAGCCGAAAATCTTCAAATCTCAGATTTCGACAAAAACCAATTGGATAGGTCCCACGGCATCAGAACACATGCGAAACATCGTTTACAATTCATTTTGAGGCCCAGGAGGGCCCCAGTGGCTGTCGGAAGATGACTGCGATTTTTGCCCAAGAACTGAAAAAAAGCCGAAAATCTTCAAATCTCAGATTTCGACAAAAACCAATTGGATAGGTCCCACGGCATCAGAAGACATGCGAAACATCGTTTACAATTCATTTTGAGGCCCAGGAGGGCCCCAGTGGCTGTCGGAAGATGACTGCGATTTTTGCCCAAGAACTGAAAAAAAGCCGAAAATCTTCAAATCTCAGATTTCGACAAAAACCAATTGGATAGGTCCCACGGCATCAGAACACATGCGAAACATCGTTTACAATTCATTTTGAGGTCCAGAAGGGCCCCAGTGGCTGTCGGAAGATGACTGCGATTTTTGCCCAAGAACTGAAAAAAAGCCGAAAATCTTCAAATCTCAGATTTCGACAAAAACCAATTGGATAGGTCCCACGGCATCAGAACACATGCGAAACATCGTTTACAATTCATTTTGAGGCCCAGGAGGGCCGCAGTGGCTGTCGGAAGATGACTGCGATTTTTGCCCAAGAACTGAAAAAAGCCGAAAATCTTCAAATCTCAGATAGGTCCCACGGCATCAGAACACATGCGAAACATCGTTTACAATTCATTTTGAGGCCCAGGAGGGCCCCAGTGGCTGTCGGAAGATGACTGCGATTTTTGCCCAAGAACTGAAAAAAAGCCGAAAATCTTCAAATCTCAGATTTCGACAAAAACCAATTGGATAGGCCCCACGGCATCAGAAGACATGCGAAACATCGTTTACAATTCATTTTGAGGCCCAGGAGGGCCCTTGTGGCTGTCGGAAGATGACTGCGATTTTTGCCCAAGAACTGAAAAAAGCCGAAAATCTTCAAATCTCAGATAGGTCCCACGGCATCAGAACACATGCGAAACATCGTTTACAATTCATTTTGAGGCCCAGGAGGGCCCCAGTGGCTGTCGGAAGATGACTGCGATTTTTGCCCAAGAACTGAAAAAAAGCCGAAAATCTTCAAATCTCAGATTTCGACAAAAACCAATTGGATAGGTCCCACGGCATCAGAAGACATGCGAAACATCGTTTACAATTCATTTTGAGGCCCAGGAGGGCCCCAGTGGCTGTCGGAAGATGACTGCGATTTTTGCCCAAGAACTGAAAAAAAGCCGAAAATCTTCAAATCTCAGATTTCGACAAAAACCAATTGGATAGGTCCCACGGCATCAGAACACATGCGAAACATCGTTTACAATTCATTTTGAGGCCCAGGAGGGCCCCAGTGGCTGTCGGAAGATGACTGCGATTTTTGCCCAAGAACTGAAAAAAAGCCGAAAATCTTCAAATCTCAGATTTCGACAAAAACCAATTGGATAGGTCCCACGGCATCAGAAGACATGCGAAACATCGTTTACAATTCATTTTGAGGCCCAGGAGGGCCCCAGTGGCTGTCGGAAGATGACTGCGATTTTTGCCCAAGAACTGAAAAAAAGCCGAAAATCTTCAAATCTCAGATTTCGACAAAAACCAATTGGATAGGTCCCACGGCATCAGAACACATGCAAAACATCGTGTACACATCATTTTGAGGCCCAGGAGGGCCCCAGTGGCTGTCGGAAGATGACTGCGATTTTTGCCCAAGAACTGAAAAAAAGCCGAAAATCTTCAAATCTCAGATTTCGACAAAAACCAATTGGATAGGTCCCACGGCATCAGAACACATGCGAAACATTGTGTACACATCATTTTGAGACCCAGGAGGGCCCCAGTGGCTGTCGGAAGATGACTGCGATTTTTGCCCAAGAACTGAAAAAAAGCCGAAAATCTTCAAATCTCAGATTTCGACAAAAACCAATTGGATAGGTCCCACGGCATCAGAACACATGCGAAACATCGTTAACAATTCATTTTGAGGCCCAGGAGGGCCCCAGTGGCTGTCGGAAGATGACTGCGATTTTTGCCCAAGAACTGAAAAAAAGCCGAAAATCTTCAAATCTCAGATTTCGACAAAAACCAATTGGATAGGTCCCACGGCATCAGAAGACATGCGAAACATCGTTTACAATTCATTTTGAGGCCCAGGAGGGCCCCAGTGGCTGTCGGAAGATGACTGCGATTTTTGCCCAAGAACTGAAAAAAAGCCGAAAATCTTCAAATCTCAGATTTCGACAAAAACCAATTGGATAGGTCCCACGGCATAGGAACACATGCGAAACATCGTTTACAATTCATTTTGTGGCCCAGGAGGGCCCCAGTGCCTGTCGGAAGATATCATGGATTTCGGCCCAAAAATTGAAAAAACTCACAGTGCTAGCATCGTGACGAATAGCCGAAAATCTTCAAATCTCAGATAGGTCCCACGGCATCAGAACACATGCGAAACATCGTTTACAATTCATTTTGACGCCCAGGAGGGCCCCAGTGCCTGTCGGAAGATATCATGGATTTCGGCCCAAAAATTTAAAAAACTCACAGTGCTAGCATCGTGACGAATAGCCGAAAATCTTCAAATCTCAGATAGGTCCCACGGCATCAGAAGACATGCGAAACATCGTTTACAATTCATTTTGAGGCCCAGGAGGGCCCCAGTGGCTGTCGGAAGATGACTGCGATTTTTGCCCAAGAACTGAAAAAAAGCCGAAAATCTTCAAATCTCAGATTTCGACAAAAACCAATTGGATAGGTCCCACGGCATAGGAACACATGCGAAACATCGTTTACAATTCATTTTGTGGCCCAGGAGGGCCCCAGTGCCTGTCGGAAGATATCATGGATTTCGGCCCAAAAATTGAAAAAACTCACAGTGCTAGCATCGTGACGAATAGCCGAAAATCTTCAAATCTCAGATAGGTCCCACGGCATCAGAACACATGCGAAACATCGTTTACAATTCATTTTGAGGCCCAGGAGGGCCCCAGTGCCTGTCGGAAGATATCATGGATTTCGGCCCAAAAATTTAAAAAACTCACAGTGCTAGCATCGTGACGAATAGCCGAAAATCTTCAAATCTCAGATAGGTCCCACGGCATCAGAACACATGCGAAACATCGTTTACAATTCATTTTGAGGCCCAGGAGGGCCCCAGTGGCTGTCGGAAGATGACTGCGATTTTTGCCCAAGAACTGAAAAAAAGCCGAAAATCTTCAAATCTCAGATTTCGACAAAAACCAATTGGATAGGTCCCACGGCATCAGAAGACATGCGAAACATCGTTTACAATTCATTTTGAGGCCCAGGAGGGCCCCAGTGGCTGTCGGAAGATGACTGCGATTTTTGCCCAAGAACTGAAAAAAAGCCGAAAATCTTCAAATTTCAGATTTCGACAAAAACCAATTGGATAGGTCCCACGGCATCAGAACACATGCGAAACATCGTTTACAATTCATTTTGAGGCCCAGGAGGGCCCCAGTGCCTGTCGGAAGATATCATGGATTTCGGCCCAAAAATTTAAAAAACTCACAGTGCTAGCATCGTGACGAATAGCCGAAAATCTTCAAATCTCAGATTTCGACAAAAACCAATTGGATAGGTCCCACGGCATCAGAACACATGCGAAACATCGTTTACAATTCATTTTGAGGCCCAGGAGGGCCCCAGTGGCTGTCGGAAGATGACTGCGATTTTTGCCCAAGAACTGAAAAAAAGCCGAAAATCTTCAAATCTCAGATTTCGACAAAAACCAATTGGATAGGTCCCACGGCATCAGAACACATGCAAAACATCGTTTACAATTCATTTTGAGGTCCAGGAGGGCCCCAGTGGCTGTCGGAAGATGACTGCGATTTTTGCCCAAGAACTGAAAAAAAGCCGAAAATCTTCAAATCTCAGATTTCGACAAAAACCAATTGGATAGGTCCCACGGCATCAGAACACATGCGAAACATCGTTTACAATTCATTTTGAGGCCCAGAAGGGCCCCAGTGGCTGTCGGAAGATGACTGCGATTTTTGCCCAAGAACTGAAAAAAATCCGAAAATCTTCAAATCTCAGATAGGTCCCACGGCATCAGAACACATGCGAAACATCGTTTACAATTCATTTTGAGGCCCAGGAGGGCCCCAGTGGCTGTCGGAAGATGACTGCGATTTTTGCCCAAGAACTGAAAAAAAGCCGAAAATCTTCAAATCTCAGATTTCGACAAAAACCAATTGGATAGGTCCCACGGCATCAGAAGACATGCGAAACATCGTTTACAATTCATTTTGAGGCCCAGGAGGGCCCCAGTGGCTGTCGGAAGATGACTGCGATTTTTGCCCAAGAACTGAAAAAAAGCCGAAAATCTTCAAATCTCAGATTTCGACAAAAACCAATTGGATAGGTCCCACGGCATCAGAACACATGCGAAACATCGTTTACAATTCATTTTGAGGCCCAGGAGGGCCCCAGTGGCTGTCGGAAGATGACTGCGATTTTTGCCCAAGAACTGAAAAAAAGCCGAAAATCTTCAAATCTCAGATTTCGACAAAAACCAATTGGATAGGTCCCACGGCATCAGAACACATGCGAAACATCGTTTACAATTCATTTTGAGGCCCAGGAGGGCCCTTGTGGCTGTCGGAAGATGACTGCGATTTTTGCCCAAGAACTGAAAAAAGCCGAAAATCTTCAAATCTCAGATAGGTCCCACGGCATCAGAACACATGCGAAACATCGTTTACAATTCATTTTGAGGCCCAGGAGGGCCCCAGTGGCTGTCGGAAGATGACTGCGATTTTTGCCCAAGAACTGAAAAAAAGCCGAAAATCTTCAAATCTCAGATTTCGACAAAAACCAATTGGATAGGTCCCACGGCATCAGAAGACATGCGAAACATCGTTTACAATTCATTTTGAGGCCCAGGAGGGCCCCAGTGGCTGTCGGAAGATGACTGCGATTTTTGCCCAAGAACTGAAAAAAAGCCGAAAATCTTCAAATCTCAGATTTCGACAAAAACCAATTGGATAGGTCCCACGGCATCAGAAGACATGCGAAACATCGTTTACAATTCATTTTGAGGCCCAGGAGGGCCCCAGTGGCTGTCGGAAGATGACTGCGATTTTTGCCCAAGAACTGAAAAAAAGCCGAAAATCTTCAAATCTCAGATTTCGACAAAAACCAATTGGATAGGTCCCACGGCATCAGAACACATGCGAAACATCGTTTACAATTCATTTTGAGGCCCAGGAGGGCCCCAGTGGCTGTCGGAAGATGACTGCGATTTTTTCCCAAGAACTGAAAAAAGCCGAAAATCTTCAAATCTCAGATTTCGACAAAAACCAATTGGATAGGTCCCACGGCATCAGAAGACATGCGAAACATCGTTTACAATTCATTTTGAGGCCCAGGAGGGCCCCAGTGGCTGTCGGAAGATGACTGCGATTTTTGCCCAAGAACTGAAAAAAAGCCGAAAATCTTCAAATCTCAGATTTCGACAAAAACCAATTGGATAGGTCCCACGGCATAGGAACACATGCAAAACATCGTTTACAATTCATTTTGAGGCCCAGGAGGGCCCCAGTGGCTGTCGGAAGATGACTGCGATTTTTGCCAAAGAACTGAAAAAAAGCCGAAAATCTTCAAATCTCAGATTTCGACAAAAACCAATTGGATAGGTCCCACGGCATCAGAACACATGCGAAACATCGTTTACAATTCATTTTGAGGCCCAGGAGTGCCCCAGAGGCTGTCGGAAGATGACTGCGATTTTTGCCCAAGAACTGAAAAAAAGCCGAAAATCTTCAAATCTCAGATTTCGACAAAAACCAATTGGATAGGTCCCACGGCATCAGAACACATGCGAAACATCGTTTACAATTCATTTTGAGGCCCAGGAGTGCCCCAGTGGCTGTCGGAAGATGACTGCGATTTTTGCCCAAGAACTGAAAAAAAGCCGAAAATCTTCAAATCTCAGATTTCGACAAAAACCAATTGGATAGGTCCCACGGCATCAGAACACATGCGAAACATCGTTTACAATTCATTTTGAGGCCCAGGAGGGCCCCAGTGGCTGTCGGAAGATGACTGCGATTTTTGCCCAAGAACTGAAAAAAAGACGAAAATCTTCAAATCTCAGATTTCTACAAAAACCAATTGGATAGGCCCCACGGCATCAGAACACATACGAAACATCGTTTACAATTCATTTTGAGGCCCAGGAGGGCTCTTGTGGCTGTCGGAAGATGACTTCGATTTTTGCCCAAGAACTGAAAAAAGTCGAAAATCTTCAAAACTCAGATAGGTCCCACGGCATCAGAACACATGCGAAACATCGTTTACAATTCATTTTGAGGCCCAGGAGGGCCTCAGTGGCTGTCGGAAGATGACTGCGATTTTTGCCCAAGAACTGAAAAAACTCACAGTGCTAGCATCGTGGCGAATAGCCGAAAATCTTCAAATCTCAGATTTCGACAAAAACCAATTGGATAGGTCCCACGGCATCAGAACACATGCGAAACATCGTTAACAATTAATTTTGAGGCCCAGGAGGGCCCCAGTGGCTGTCGGAAGATGACTTCGATTTTTGCCCAAGAACTGAAAAAAGCCGAAAAACTTCAAAACTCAGATAGGTCCCATGGCATCAGAAGACATGCGAAACATCGTTTACAATTCATTTTGAGGCCCAGGAGGGCCCCAGTGGCTGTCGGAAGATATCATGGATTTCGGCCCAAAAATTGAAAAAACTCACTAGCATCGTGACGAATAGCCGAAAATCTTCAAATCTCAGATTTCGACAAAAACCAATTGGATAGGTCCCACGGCATCAGAACACATGCGAAACATCGTTTACAATTCATTTTGAGGCCCAGGAGGGCCCCAGTGGCTGTCGGAAGATGACTGCGATTTTTGCCCAGAGGCCCAGGAGGGCCCCAGTGGCTGTCGGAAGATGACTGCGATTTTTTCCCAAGAACTGAAAAAAGCCGAAAATCTTCAAATCTCAGATTTCGACAAAAACCAATTGGATAGGTCCCACGGCATCAGAACACATGTAAAACATCGTTTACAATTCATTTTGAGTCCCAGGAGGGCCCCAGTGGCTGTCGGAAGATGACTGCGATTTTTGCCCAAGAACTGAAAAAAAGCCGAAAATCTTCAAATCTCAGATTTCGACAAAAACCAATTGGATATGTCCCACGGCATCAGAACACATGCAAAACATCGTTTGCAATTCATTCTGAGGCCCAGGAGGGCCCCAGTGGCTGTCGGAAGATATCATGGATTTCGGCCCAAAAATTGAAAAAACTCACAGTGATAGCATAGTGACGAATAGCCGAAAATCTTCAAATCTCAGATTTCGACAAAAACCAATTGGATAGGTCCCACGGCATCAGAACACATGCGAAACATCGTTTACAATTCATTTTGAGGCCCAGGAGAGCCCCAGTGGCTGTCGGAAGATGACTGCGATTTTTGCCCAACAACTGAAAAAAGCCGAAAATCTTCAAATCTCAGATTTCGACAAAAACCAATTAGATAGGTCCCACGGCATCAGAACACATGCGAAACATCGTGTACACATCATTTTGAGGCCCAGGAGGGCCCCAGTGGCTGTCGGAAAATGACTGCGATTTTTGCCCAAGAACTGAAAAAAAGCCGAAAATCTTGAAATCTCAGATTTCGACAAAAACCAATTGGATAGGTCCCACGGCATCAGAAGACATGCGAAACATCGTTTACAATTCATTTTGAGGCCCAGGAGGGCCCCAGTGGCTGTCGGAAGATGACTGCGATTTTTGCCCAACAACTGAAAAAAGCCGAAAATCTTCAAATCTCAGATTTCGACAAAAACCAATTGGATAGGTCCCACGGCATCAGAACACATGCGAAACATCGTGTACACATCATTTTGAGGCCCAGAAGGGCCCCAGTGGCTGTCGGAAAATGACTGCGATTTTTGCCCAAGAACTGAAAAAAGCCGAAAATCTTCAAATCTCAGATTTCGACAAAAACCAATTGGATAGGTCCCACGGCATCAGAAGACATGCGAAACATCGTTTACAATTCATTTTGAGGCCCAGGAGGGCCCCAGTGGCTGTCGGAAGATGACTGCGATTTTTGCCCAAGAACTGAAAAACAGCCGAAAATCTTCAAATCTCAGATTTCGACAAAAGCCAATTGAATAGGTCCCACGGCATCAGAACACATGCAAAACATCGTTTACAATTCATTTTGAGGCCCAGGAGGGCCCCAGTGGCTGTCGGAAGATGACTGCGATTTTTGCCCAAGAACTGAAAAAAGCCGAAAATCTTCAAATCTCAGATTTCGACAAAAACCAATTGGATAGGTCCCACGGCATCAGAACACATGCGAAACATCGTGTACACATCATTTTGAGGCCCAGGAGGGCCCCAGTGGCTGTCGGAAGATGACTGCGATTTTTGCCCAACAACTGAAAAAAGCCGAAAATCTTCAAATCTCAGATTTCGACAAAAACCAATTGGATAGGTCCCACGGCATCAGAACACATGCAAAACATCGTTTACAATTCATTTTGAGGCCCAGGAGGGCCCCAGTGGCTGTCGGAAGATGACTGCGATTTTTGCCCAAGAACTGAAAAAAGCCGAAAATCTTCAAATCTCAGATTTCGACAAAAACCAATTAGATAGGTCCCACGGCATCAGAACACATGCGAAACATCGTTTACAATTCATTTTGAGGCCCAGGAGGGCCCCAGTGGCTGTCGGAAGATGACTGCGATTTTTGCCCAAGAACTGAAAAAAAGCCGAAAATCTTCAAATCTCATGCGAAACATCGTTTACAATTCATTTTGAGGCCCAGGAGGGCCCCAGTGGCTGTCGGAAGATGACTGCGATTTTTGCCCAAGAACTGAAAAAAGGCCGAAAATCTTCAAATCTCAGATTTCGACAAAAACCAATTGGATAGGTCCCACGGCATCAGAACACATGCGAAACATCGTGTACACATCATTTTGAGGCCCAGGAGGGCCCCAGTGGCTGTCGGAAAATGACTGCGATTTTTGCCCAAGAACTGAAAAAAGCCGAAAATCTTCAAATCTCAGATTTCGACAAAAACCAATTGGATAGGTCCCACGGCATCAGAAGACATGCGAAACATCGTTTACAAATCATTTTGAGGCCCAGGACGGCCCCAGTGGCTGTCGGAAGATGACTGCGATTTTTGCCCAAGAACTGAAAAAAGCCGAAAATCTTGAAATCTCAGATTTCGACAAAAACCAATTGGATAGGTCCCACGGCATCAGAAGACATGCGAAACATCGTTTACAATTCATTTTGAGGCCCAGGAGGGCCCCAGTGGCTGTCGGAAGATGACTGCGATTTTTGCCCAAGAACTGAAAAAAAGCCGAAAATCTTCAAATCTCAGATTTCGACAAAAACCAATTGGATAGGTCCCACGGCATCAGAACACATGCAAAACATCGTTTACAATTCATTTTGAGGCCCAGGAGGGCCCCAGTGGCTGTCGGAAGATGACTGCGATTTTTGCCCAAGAACTGAAAAAAGCCGAAAATCTTCAAATCTCAGATTTCGACAAAAACCAATTGGATAGGTCCCACGGCATCAGAACACATGCAAAACATCATTTGCAATTCATTTTGAGGCCCAGGAGGGCCCCAGTGGCTGTCGGAAGATATCATGGATTTCGGCCCAAAAATTGAAAAAAACTCACAGTGATAGCATCGTGACGAATAGCCGAAAATCTTCAAATCTCAGATTTCGACAAAAACCAATTGGATATGTCCCACGGCATCAGAACACATGCAAAACATCGTTTGCAATTCATTTTGAGGCCCAGGAGGGCCCCAGTGGCTGTCGGAAGATGACTTCGATTTTTGCCCAAGAACTGAAAAAAAGCCGAAAATCTTCAAATCTCAGATTTCGACAAAAACCAATTGGATAGGTCCCTCGGCATCAGCACACATGCGAAACATCGTTTACAATTCATTTTGATGCCCAGGAGGGCCCCAGTGGCTGTCGGAAGATATCATGGATTTCGGCCCAAAAATTGAAAAAAACTCACAGTGATAGCATCGTGACGAATAGCCGAAAATCTTCAAATCTCAGATTTCGACAAAAACCAATTGGATAGGTCCCACGGCATCAGAACACATGCGAAACATCGTGTACACATCATTTTGAGGCCCAGGAGGGCCCCAGTGGCTGTCGGAAGATGACTGCGATTTTTGCCCAAGAACTGAAAAAAGCCGAAAATCTTCAAATCTCAGATTTCGACAAAAACCAATTGGATAGGTCCCACGGCATCAGAACACATGTAAAACATCGTTTACAATTCATTTTGAGTCCCAGGAGGGCCCCAGTGGCTGTCGGAAGATGACTGCGATTTTTGCCCAAGAACTGAAAAAAAGCCGAAAATCTTCAAATCTCAGATTTCGACAAAAACCAATTGGATAGGTCCCACGGCATCAGAACACATGCAAAACATCATTTGCAATTCATTTTGAGGCCCAGGAGGGCCCCAGTGGCTGTCGGAAGATATCATGGATTTCGGCCCAAAAATTGAAAAAACTCACAGTGATAGCATCGTGACGAATAGCCGAAAATCTTCAAATCTCAGATTTCGACAAAAACCAATTGGATAGGTCCCACGGCATCAGAACACATGCGAAACATCGTTTACAATTCATTTTGAGGCCCAGGAGGGCCCCAGTGGCTGTCGGAAGATGACTGCGATTTTTGCCCAAGAACTGAAAAAAGGCCGAAAATCTTCAAATCTCAGATTTCGACAAAAACCAATTGGATAGGTCCCACGGCATCAGAACACATGCGAAACATCGTTTACAATTCATTTTGAGGCCCAGGAGGGCCCCAGTGGCTGTCGGAAGATGACTGCGATTTTTGCCCAAGAACTGAAAAAAGGCCGAAAATCTTCAAACCTCAGATTTCGACAAAAACCAATTGGATAGGTCCCACGGCATCAGAACACATGCAAAACATCGTTTACAATTCATTTTGAGGCCCGGGAGGGCCCAGTGGCTGTCGGAAGATATCATGGATTTCGGCCCAAAAATTGAAAAAACTCACAGTACTAGCATCGTGACGAATAGCTGAAAATCTTCAAATCTCAGATTTCGACAAAAACCAATTGGATAGGTCCCACGGCATCAGAACACATGCGAAACATCGTTAACAATTCATTTTGAGGCCCAGGAGGGCCCCAGTGGCTGTCGGAAGATGACTGCGATTTTTGCCCAAGAACTGAAAAAAGGCCGAAAATCTTCAAATCTCAGATTTCGACAAAAACCAATTGGATAGGTCCCACGGCATCAGAACACATGCGAAACATCGTTTACAATTCATTTTGAGGCCCAGGAGGGCCCCAGTGGCTGTCGGAAGATGACTGCGATTTTTGCCCAACAACTGAAAAAAGCCGAAAATCTTCAAATCTCAGATTTCGACAAAAACCAATTAGATAGGTCCCACGGCATCAGAACACATGCGAAACATCGTGTACACATCATTTTGAGGCCCAGGAGGGCCCCAGTGGCTGTCGGAAAATGACTGCGATTTTTGCCCAAGAACTGAAAAAAGCCGAAAATCTTCAAATCTCAGATTTCGACAAGAACCAATTGGATAGGTCCCACGGTCAGAACACATGCGAAACATCGTTTACAATTCATTTTGAGGCCCAGGAGGGCCCCAGTGGCTGTCGGAAGATGACTGCGATTTTTGCCCAAGAACTGAAAAAAGCCGAAAATCTTCAAATCTCAGATTTCGACAAAAACCAATTGGATAGGTCCCACGGCATCAGAACACATGTAAAACATCGTTTACAATTCATTTTGAGTCCCAGGAGGGCCCCAGTGGCTGTCGGAAGATGACTGCGATTTTTGCCCAAGAACTGAAAAAAGCCGAAAATCTTCAAATCTCAGATTTCGACAAAAACCAATTGGATAGGTCCCACGGCATCAGAACACATGCAAAACATCATTTGCAATTCATTTTGAGGCCCAGGAGGGCCCCAGTGGCTGTCGGAAGATATCATGGATTTCGGCCCAAAAATTGAAAAAACTCACAGTGATAGCATCGTGACGAATAGCCGAAAATCTTCAAATCTCAGATTTCGACAAAAACCAATTGGATAGGTCCCACGGCATCAGAACACATGCGAAACATCGTTTACAATTCATTTTGAGGCCCAGGAGGGCCCCAGTGGCTGTCGGAAGATGACTGCGATTTTTGCCCAAGAACTGAAAAAAGGCCGAAAATCTTCAAATCTCAGATTTCGACAAAAACCAATTGGATAGGTCCCACGGCATCAGAACACATGCGAAACATCGTTTACAATTCATTTTGAGGCCCAGGAGGGCCCCAGTGGCTGTCGGAAGATGACTGCGATTTTTGCCCAAGAACTGAAAAAAGGCCGAAAATCTTCAAATCTCAGATTTCGACAAAAACCAATTGGATAGGTCCCACGGCATCAGAACACATGCAAAACATCGTTTACAATTCATTTTGAGGCCCGGGAGGGCCCAGTGGCTGTCGGAAGATATCATGGATTTCGGCCCAAAAATTGAAAAAACTCACAGTACTAGCATCGTGACGAATAGCTGAAAATCTTCAAATCTCAGATTTCGACAAAAACCAATTGGATAGGTCCCACGGCATCAGAACACATGCGAAACATCGTTTACAATTCATTTTGAGGCCCAGGAGGGCCCCAGTGGCTGTCGGAAGATGACTGCGATTTTTGCCCAAGAACTGAAAAAAGGCCGAAAATCTTCAAATCTCAGATTTCGACAAAAACCAATTGGATAGGTCCCACGGCATCAGAACACATGCGAAACATCGTTTACAATTCATTTTGAGGCCCAGGAGGGCCCCAGTGGCTGTCGGAAGATGACTGCGATTTTTGCCCAACAACTGAAAAAAGCCGAAAATCTTCAAATCTCAGATTTCGACAAAAACCAATTAGATAGGTCCCACGGCATCAGAACACATGCGAAACATCGTGTACACATCATTTTGAGGCCCAGGAGGGCCCCAGTGGCTGTCGGAAAATGACTGCGATTTTTGCCCAAAAACTGAAAAAAGCCGAAAATCTTCAAATCTCAGATTTCGACAAAAACCAATTGGATAGGTCCCACGGCATCAGAACACATGCAAAACATCGTTTACAATTCATTTTGAGGCCCAGGAGGGCCCCAGTGGCTGTCGGAAGATGACTGCGATTTTTGCCCAAGAACTGAAAAAAAGCCGAAAATCTTCAAATCTCAGATTTCGACAAAAACCAATTGGATAGGTCCCACGGCATCAGAAGACATGCGAAACATCGTTTACAATTCATTTTGAGGCCCAGGAGGGCCCCAGTGGCTGTCGGAAGATGACTGCGATTTTTGCCCAACAACTGAAAAAAGCCGAAAATCTTCAAATCTCAGATTTCGACAAAAACCAATTGGATAGGTCCCACGGCATCAGAAGACATGCGAAACATCGTTTACAATTCATTTTGAGGCTCAGGAGGGCCCCAGTGGCTGTCGGAAGATGACTGCGATTTTTGCCCAAGAACTGAAAAAAAGCCGAAAATCTTCAAATCTCAGATTTCGACAAAAACCAATTGGATAGGTCCCACGGCATCAGAACACATGCAAAACATCGTTTACAATTCATTTTGAGGCCCAGGAGGGCCCCAGTGGCTGTCGGAAGATGACTGCGATTTTTGCCCAAGAACTGAAAAAAGCCGAAAATCTTCAAATCTCAGATTTCGACAAAAACCAATTGGATAGGTCCCACGGCATCAGAACACATGCGAAACATCGTGTACACATCATTTTGAGGCCCAGGAGGGCCCCAGTGGCTGTCGGAAGATGACTGCGATTTTTGCCCACGAACTGAAAAAAGCCGAAAATCTTCAAATCTCAGATTTCGACAAAAACCAATTGGATAGGTCCCACGGCATCAGAACACATGCGAAACATCGTGTACACATCATTTTGAGGCCCAGGAGGGCCCCAGTGGCTGTCGGAAGATGACTGCGATTTTTGCCCACGAACTGAAAAAAGCTGAAAATCTTCAAATCTCAGATTTCGACAAAAACCAATTGGATAGGTCCCACGGCATCAGAACACATGCAAAACATCGTTTACAATTCATTTTGAGTCCCAGGAGGGCCCCAGTGGCTGTCGGAAGATGACTGCGATTTTTGCCCAAGAACTGAAAAAAGCCGAAAATCTTCAAATCTCAGATTTCGACAAAAACCAATTGGATAGGTCCCACGGCATCAGAAGACATGCGAAACATCGTTTACAATTCATTTTGAGGCTCAGGAGGGCCCCAGTGGCTGTCGGAAGATGACTGCGATTTTTGCCCAAGAACTGAAAAAAAGCCGAAAATCTTCAAATCTCAGATTTCGACAAAAACCAATTGGATAGGTCCCACGGCATCAGAACACATGCGAAACATCGTTAACAATTCATTTTGAGGCCCAGGAGGGCCCCAGTGGCTGTCGGAAGATGACTGCGATTTTTGCCCAAGAACTGAAAAAAGGCCGAAAATCTTCAAATCTCAGATTTCGACAAAAACCAATTGGATAGGTCCCACGGCATCAGAACACATGCGAAACATCGTTTACAATTCATTTTGAGGCCCAGGAGGGCCCCAGTGGCTGTCGGAAGATGACTGCGATTTTTGCCCAAGAACTGAAAAAAGGCCGAAAATCTTCAAATCTCAGATTTCGACAAAAACCAATTGGATAGGTCCCACGGAATCAGAACACATGCGAAACATCGTTTACAATTCATTTTGAGGCCCAGGAGGGCCCCAGTGGCTGTCGGAAGATGACTGCGATTTTTGCCCAACAACTGAAAAAAGCCGAAAATCTTCAAATCTCAGATTTCGACAAAAACCAATTAGATAGGTCCCACGGCATCAGAACACATGCGAAACATCGTGTACACATCATTTTGAGGCCCAGGAGGGCCCCAGTGGCTGTCGGAAAATGACTGCGATTTTTGCCCAAGAACTGAAAAAAGCCGAAAATCTTCAAATCTCAGATTTCGACAAAAACCAATTGGATAGGTCCCACGGCATCAGAACACATGCGAAACATCGTTTACAATTCATTTTGAGGCCCAGGAGGGCCCCAGTGGCTGTCGGAAGATGACTGCGATTTTTGCCCAAGAACTGAAAAAAAGCCGAAAATCTTCAAATCTCAGATTTCGACAAAAACCAATTGGATAGGTCCCACGGCATCAGAAGACATGCGAAACATCGTTTACAATTCATTTTGAGGCCCAGGAGGGCCCCAGTGGCTGTCGGAAGATGACTGCGATTTTTGCCCAACAACTGAAAAAAGCCGAAAATCTTCAAATCTCAGATTTCGACAAAAACCAATTGGATAGGTCCCACGGCATCAGAACACATGCGAAACATCGTGTACACATCATTTTGAGGCCCAGGAGGGCCCCAGTGGCTGTCGGAAAATGACTGCGATTTTTGCCCAAAAACTGAAAAAAGCCGAAAATCTTCAAATCTCAGATTTCGACAAAAACCAATTGGATAGGTCCCACGGCATCAGAAGACATGCGAAACATCGTTTACAATTCATTTTGAGGCCCAGGAGGGCCCCAGTGGCTGTCGGAAGATGACTGCGATTTTTGCCCACGAACTGAAAAAAGCCGAAAATCTTCAAATCTCAGATTTCGACAAAAACCAATTGGATAGGTCCCACGGCATCAGAACACATGCAAAACATCGTTTACAATTCATTTTGAGGCCCAGGAGGGCCCCAGTGGCTGTCGGAAGATGACTGCGATTTTTGCCCAAGAACTGAAAAAAGCCGAAAATCTTCAAATCTCAGATTTCGACAAAAACCAATTGGATAGGTCCCACGGCATCAGAACACATGCAAAACATCGTTTACAATTCATTTTGAGGCCCAGGAGGGCCCCAGTGGCTGTCGGAAGATGACTGCGATTTTTGCCCAAGAACTGAAAAAAGCCGAAAATCTTCAAATCTCAGATTTCGACAAAAACCAATTGGATAGGTCCCACGGCATCAGAACACATGCGAAACATCGTGTACAATTCATTTTGAGGCCCAGGAGGGCCCCAGTGGCTGTCGGAAGATGACTGCGATTTTTGCCCAAGAACTGAAAAAAGCCGAAAATCTTCAAATCTCAGATTTCGACAAAAACCAATTGGATAGGTCCCACGGCATCAGAACACATGCAAAACATCATTTGCAATTCATTTTGAGGCCCAGGAGGGCCCCAGTGGCTGTCGGAAGATATCATGGATTTCGGCCCAAAAATTGAAAAAACTCACAGTGATAGCATCGTGACGAATAGCCGAAAATCTTCAAATCTCAGATTTCGACAAAACCAATTGGATAGGTCCCACGGCATCAGAAGACATGCGAAACATCGTTTACAATTCATTTTGAGGCCCAGGAGGGCCCCAGTGGCTGTCGGAAGATGACTTCGGTTTTTGCCCAAGAACTGAAAAAAGCCGAAAATCTTCAAATCTCAGATTTCGACAAAAACCAATTGGATAGGTCCCACGGCATCAGAACACATGTAAAACATCGTTTACAATTCATTTTGAGTCCCAGGAGGGCCCCAGTGGCTGTCGGAAGATGACTGCGATTTTTGCCCAAGAACTGAAAAAAAGCCGAAAATCTTCAAATCTCAGATTTCGACAAAAACCAATTGGATAGGTCCCACGGCATCAGAACACATGCAAAACATCATTTGCAATTCATTTTGAGGCCCAGGAGGGCCCCAGTGGCTGTCGGAAGATATCATGGATTTCGGCCCAAAAATTGAAAAAACTCACAGTGATAGCATCGTGACGAATAGCCGAAAATCTTCAAATCTCAGATTTCGACAAAAACCAATTGGATATGTCCCACGGCATCAGAACACATGCGAAACATCGTTTACAATTCATTTTGAGGCCCAGGAGGGCCCCAGTGGCTGTCGGAAGATGACTGCGGTTTTTGCCCAAGAACTGAAAAAAGGCCGAAAATCTTCAAATCTCAGATTTCGACAAAAACCAATTGGATAGGTCCCACGGCATCAGAACACATGCAAAACATCGTTTACAATTCATTTTGAGGCCCGGGAGGGCCCCAGTGGCTGTCGGAAGATATCATGGATTTCGGCCCAAAAATTGAAAAAACTCACAGTACTAGCATCGTGACGAATAGCCGAAAATCTTCAAATCTCAGATTTCGACAAAAACCAATTGGATATGTCCCACGGCATCAGAACACATGCAAAACATCGTTTGCAATTCATTTTGAGGCCCAGGAGGGCCCCCGTGGCTGTCGGAAGATATCATGGATTTCTGCCCAAAAATTGAAAAAACTCACAGTACTAGCATCGTGACGAATAGCCGAAAATCTTCAAATCTCAGATTTCGACAAAACCAATTGGATAGGTCCCACGGCATCCGAAGACATGCGAAACATCGTTTACAATTCATTTTGAGGCCCAGGAGGGCCCCAGTGGCTGTCGGAAGATGACTTCGATTTTTGCCCAAGAACTGAAAAAAGCCGAAAATCTTCAAATCTCAGATTTCGACAAAAACCAATTGGATAGGTCCCACGGCATCAGAACACATGCAAAACATCATTTGCAATTCATTTTGAGGCCCAGGAGGGCCCCAGTGGCTGTCGGAAGATGACTTCGGTTTTTGCCCAAGAACTGAAAAAAGCCGAAAATCTTCAAATCTCAGATTTCGACAAAAACCAATTGGATAGGTCCCACGGCATCAGAACACATGTAAAACATCGTTTACAATTCATTTTGAGTCCCAGGAGGGCCCCAGTGGCTGTCGGAAGATGACTGCGATTTTTGCCCAAGAACTGAAAAAAAGCCGAAAATCTTCAAATCTCAGATTTCGACAAAAACCAATTGGATAGGTCCCACGGCATCAGAACACATGCAAAACATCATTTGCAATTCATTTTGAGGCCCAGGAGGGCCCCAGTGGCTGTCGGAAGATATCATGGATTTCGGCCCAAAAATTGAAAAAACTCACAGTGATAGCATCGTGACGAATAGCCGAAAATCTTCAAATCTCAGATTTCGACAAAAACCAATTGGATATGTCCCACGGCATCAGAACACATGCGAAACATCGTTTACAATTCATTTTGAGGCCCAGGAGGGCCCCAGTGGCTGTCGGAAGATGACTGCGGTTTTTGCCCAAGAACTGAAAAAAGGCCGAAAATCTTCAAATCTCAGATTTCGACAAAAACCAATTGGATAGGTCCCACGGCATCAGAACACATGCAAAACATCGTTTACAATTCATTTTGAGGCCCGGGAGGGCCCCAGTGGCTGTCGGAAGATATCATGGATTTCGGCCCAAAAATTGAAAAAACTCACAGTACTAGCATCGTGACGAATAGCCGAAAATCTTCAAATCTCAGATTTCGACAAAAACCAATTGGATATGTCCCACGGCATCAGAACACATGCAAAACATCGTTTGCAATTCATTTTGAGGCCCAGGAGGGCCCCCGTGGCTGTCGGAAGATATCATGGATTTCGGCCCAAAAATTGAAAAACCTCACAGTACTAGCATCGTGACGAATAGCCGAAAATCTTCAAATCTCAGATTTCGACAAAACCAATTGGATAGGTCCCACGGCATCAGAACACATGCGAAACATCGTTTACAATTCATTTTGAGGACCAGGAGGGCCTCAGTGGCTGTCGGAAGATATCATGGATTTCGGCCCAAAAATTGAAAAAACTCTTAGTGCTAGCATCGTGGCGAATAGCCGAAAATCTTCAAATCTCAGATTTCGACAAAATCCAATTGGATAGGTCCCACTGTATCAGAACACATGCGAAACATCGTTTACAATTCATTTTGAGGCCCAGGAGGGCCCCAGTGGCTGTCGGAAGATGACTGCGATTTTTGCCCAAGAACTGAAGAAAAGCCGAAAATCTTCAAATCTCAGATTTCGACAAAAACCAATTCGATAGGTCCCACGGCATCAGAACACATGCGAAATATCTTTTACAATTCATTTTGAGGCCCAGGAGGGCCCCAGTGGCTGTCGGAAGATATCATGGATTTCGGCCCAAAAATTGAAAAAACTCTTAGTGCTAGCATCGTGGCGAATAGCCGAAAATCTTCAAATCTCAGATTTCGACAAAATCCAATTGGATAGGTCCCACTGTATCAGAACACATGCGAAACATCGTTTACAATTCATTTTGAGGCCCAGGAGGGCCCCAGTGGCTGTCGGAAGATGACTGCGATTTTTGCCCAAGAACTGAAGAAAAGCCGAAAATCTTCAAATCTCAGATTTCGACAAAAACCAATTCGATAGGTCCCACGGCATCAGAACACATGCGAAATATCTTTTACAATTCATTTTGAGGCCCAGGAGGGCCCCAGTGGCTGTCGGAAGATATCATGGATTTCGGCCCAAAAATTGAAAAAACTCTTAGTGCTAGCATCGTGGCGAATAGCCGAAAATCTTCAAATCTCAGATTTCGACAAAATCCAATTGAATAGGTCCCACTGTATCAGAACACATGCGAAACATCGTTTACAATTCATTTTGAGGCCCAGGAGGGCCTAAGTGGCTGTCGGAAGATATCATGGATTTCGGCCCAAAAATTGAAAAAACTCTTAGTGCTAGCATCGTGGCGGATAGCCGAAAATCTTCAAATCTCAGATTTCGACAAAAACCAATTGGATAGGTCCCACGGCATCAGAACACATGCGAAACATCGTTTACAATTCATTTTGAGGCCCAGGACGGCCCCAGTGGCTGTCGGAAGATGACTGCGATTTTTGCCCAAGAACTGAAAAAAAGCCGAAAATCTTCAAATCTGAGATTTCGACAAAAACCAATTGGATAGGTCCCACGGGATCAGAACACATGCGAAACATCGTTTACAATTCATTTTGAGGCCCAAGAAGGTACCAGTGGCTGTCGGAAGATATCATGGATTTCGGCCCAAAAATTGAAAAAACTCACAGTGCTAGCATCGTGGCGAATAGCCGAAAATCTTCAAATCTCAGATCTCGACAAAAACCAATTGGATAGGTCCCACGGCATCAGAACACATGCGAAACATCGTTTACAATTCATTTTGAGGACCAGGAGGGCCTCAGTGGCTGTCGGAAGATATCATGGATTTCGGCCCAAAAATTGAAAAAACTCACAGTGCTAGCATCGTGGCGAATAGCCGAAAATCTTCAAATCTCAGATTTCGACAAAAACCAATTGGATAGGTCCCACGGCATCAGAACACATGCGAAACATCGTTTACAATTCATTTTGAGGCCCAGGACGGCCCCAGTGGCTGTCGGAAGATGACTGCGATTTTTGCCCAAGAACTGAAAAAAAGCCGAAAATCTTCAAATCTCAGATTTCGACAAAAACCGATTGGATAGGTCCCACGGCATCAGAACACATGCGAAACATCGTTTACAATTCATTTTGAGGCCCAGGAAGGCCCCAGTGGCTGTCGGAAGATATCATGGATTTCGGCCCAAAAATTGAAAAAACTCACAGTGCTAGCATCGTGGCGAATAGCCGAAAATCTTCAAATCTCAGATCTCGACAAAAACCAATTGGATAGGTCCCACGGCATCAGAACACATGCGAAACATCGTTTACAATTCATTTTGAGGACCAGGAGGGCCTCAGTGGCTGTCGGAAGATATCATGGATTTCGGCCCAAAAATTGAAAAAACTCACAGTGCTAGCATCGTGGCGAATAGCCGAAAATCTTCAAATCTCAGATTTCGACAAAAACCAATTGGATAGGTCCCACGGCATCAGAACACATGCGAAACATCGTTTACAATTAATTTTGAGGCCCAGGACGGCCCCAGTGGCTGTCGGAAGATGACTGCGATTTTTGCCCAAGAACTGAAAAAAAGCCGAAAATCTTCAAATCTCAGATTTCGACAAAAACCAATTGGATAGGTCCCACGGCATCAGAACACATGCGAAACATCGTTTACAATTCATTTTGAGGCCCAGGAGGGCCTCAGTGGCTGTCGGAAGATATCATGGATTTCGGCCCGAAAATTGAAAAAACTCACTGTGCTAGGCATCGTGGCGAATAGCCGAAAATCTTCAAATCTCAGATTTCGACAAAATCCAATTGGATAGGTCCCACTGTATCAGAACACATGCGAAACATCGTTTACAATTAATTTTGAGGCCCAGGACGGCCCCAGTGGCTGTCGGAAGATGACTGCGATTTTTGCCCAAGAACTGAAAAAAAGCCGAAAATCTTCAAATCTCAGATTTCGACAAAAACCAATTGGATAGGTCCCACGGCATCAGAACACATGCGAAACATCGTTTACAATTCATTTTGAGGCCCAGGAGGGCCTCAGTGGCTGTCGGAAGATATCATGGATTTCGGCCCGAAAATTTAAAAAACTCACAGTGCTAGGCATCGTGGCGAATAGCCGAAAATCTTCAAATCTCAGATCTCGACAAAAACCAATTGGATAGGTCCCACGGCATCAGAACACATGCGAAACATCGTTTACAATTCATTTTGAGGCCCAGGAGGGCCTCAGTGGCTGTCGGAAGATATTATGGATTTCGGCCCGAAAATTTAAAAAACTCACAGTGCTAGGCATCGTGGCGACTAGCCGAAAATCTTCAAATCTCAGATTTCGACAAAATCCAATTGGATAGGTCCCACTGTATCAGAACACATGCGAAACATCGTTTACAATTCATTTTGAGGCCCAGGAGGGCCTCAGTGGCTGTCGGAAGATGACTGCGATTTTTGTCCAAGAACTGAAAAAAAGCCGGAAATCTTTAAATCTCAGATTTCGACAAAAACCAATTGGATAGGTCCCACGGCATCAGAAC
The DNA here is from genome assembly GCA_944738645.1 of Eristalinus sepulchralis. Taxonomy (NCBI): domain Eukaryota; kingdom Metazoa; phylum Arthropoda; class Insecta; order Diptera; family Syrphidae; genus Eristalinus; species Eristalinus sepulchralis. The sequence continues at coordinate 43,146,609 of OX122883.1, forward strand.
ACATGCGAAACATCGTTTACAATTCATTTTGAGGCCCAGGAGGGCCCCAGTGGCTGTCGGAAGATGACTGCGATTTTTGCCCAAGAACTGAAAAAAAGCCGAAAATCTTAAAATCTCAGATTTCGACAAAAACCAATTGGATAGGTCCCACGGCATCAGAACACATGCGAAACATCGTTTACAATTCATTTTGAGGCCCAGGAGGGCCTCAGTGGCTGTCGGAAGATGACTGCGATTTTTGCCCAAGAACTGAAGAAAAGCCGAAAATCTTCAAATCTCAGATTTCAACAAAAACCAATTGGATAGGTCCCACGGCATCAGAACACATGCGAAACATCGTTTACAATTCATTTTAAGGCCCAGGAGGGCCCCAGTGGCTGTCGGAAGATGACTGCGATTTTTGCCCAAGAACTGAAAAAAAGCCGAAAATCTTCAAATCTCAGATTTCGACAAAAACCAATTCGATAGGTCCCACGGCATCAGAACACATGCGAAACATCGTTTACAATTCATTTTGAGGCCCAGAAGGGGCCCCAGTGGCTGTCGGAAGATGACTGCGATTTTTGCCCAAGAACTGAAAAAAAGCCGAAAATCTTCAAATCTCAGATTTCGACAAAAACCAATTCGATAGGTCCCACGGCATCAGAACACATGCGAAACATCGTTTACAATTCATTTTGAGGCCCAGGAGGGCCTCAGTGGCTGTCGGAAGATGACTGCGATTTTTGCCCAAGAACTGAAAAAAAGACGAAAATCTTCAAATCTCAGATTTCGACAAAAACCAATTCGATAGGTCCCACGGCATCAGAACACATGCGAAACATCGCTTACAATTCATTTTGAGGACCAGGAGGGCCTCAGTGGCTGTCGGAAGATGACTGCGATTTTTGTCCAAGAACTGAAAAAAAGCCGAAAATCTTCAAATCTCAGATTTCGACAAAAACCAATTCGATAGGTCCCACGGCATCAGAACACATGCGAAACATCGTTTACAATTCATTTTGAGGCCCAGGAGGGCCCCAGTGGCTGTCGGAAGATATCATGGATTTCGGCCCAAAAATTGAAAAAACTCACAGTGCTAGCATCGTGGCGAATAGCCGAAAATCTTCAAATCTCAGATTTCGACAAAAACCAATTGGATAGGTCCGACGGCATCAGAACACATGCGAAACATCGTTTACAATTCATTTTGAGGCCCTGGAGGGCTGTCGGAAGATATCATGGATTTCGGCCCAAAAATTGAAAAAACTCACAGTGCATCGTGGCGAATAGCCGAAAATCTTCAAATCTCAGATTTCGACAAAAACCAATTGGATAGGTCCCACGGCATCAGAACACATGCGAAACATCGTTTACAATTCATTTTGAGGCCCAGGAGGGCCCCAGTGGCTGTCGGAAGATGACTGCGATTTTTGCCCAAGAACTGAAAAAAAGCCGAAAATCTTCAAATCTCAGATTTCGACAAAAACCAATTGGATAGGTCCCACGGCATCAGAACACATGCGAAACATCGTTTACAATTCATTTTGAGGCCCAGGAGGGCCTCAGTGGCTGTCGGAAGATGACTGCGATATTTGCCCAAGAACTGAAGAAAAGCCGAAAATCTTCAAATCTCAGATTTCGACAAAAACCAATTCGATAGGTCCCACGGCATCAGAACACATGCGAAACATCGTTTACAATTCATTTTGAGGCCCAGGAGGGCCTCAGTGGCTGTCGGAAGATATCATGGATTTCGGCCCAAAAATTGAAAAAACTCACAGTGCTAGCTTCGTGGCGAATAGCCGAAAATCTTCAAATCTCAGATTTCGACAAAAACCAATTCGATAGGTCCCACGGCATCAGAACACATGCGAAACATCGTTTACAATTCATTTTGAGGCCCAGGAGGGCCTCAGTGGCTGTCGGAAGATGCCTGCGATTTTTGCCCAAGAACTGAAAAAAAGCCGAAAATCTTCAAATCTCAGATTTCGACAAAAACCAATTGGATAGGTCCCACGGCATCAGAACACATGCGAAACATCGTTTACAATTCATTTTGAGGCCCAGGAGGGCCCCAGTGGCTGTCGGAAGATGACTGCGATTTTTGCCCAAGAACTGAAAAAAAGCCGAAAATCTTCAAATCTCAGATTTCGACAAAAACCAATTCGATAGGTCCCACGGCATCAGAACACATGCGAAACATCGTTTACAATTCATTTTGAGGCCCAGGAGGGCCTCAGTGGCTGTCGGAAGATGCCTGCGATTTTTGCCCAAGAACTGAAAAAAAGCCGAAAAACTTCAAATCTCAGATTTCGACAAAAACGAATTGGATAGGTCCCACGGCATCAGAACAAATGCGAAACATCGTTTACAATTCATTTTGAGGCCCAGGAGGGCCTAAGTGGCTGTCGGAAGATATCATGGATTTCGGCCCAAAAATTGAAAAAACTCTTAGTGCTAGCATCGTGGCGGATAGCCGAAAATCTTCAAATCTCAGATTTCGACAAAAACCAATTGGATAGGTCCGACGGCATCAGAACACATGCGAAACATCGTTTACAATTCATTTTGAGGCCCTGGAGGGCTGTCGGAAGATATCATGGATTTCGGCCCAAAAATTGAAAAAACTCACATAGTGGCGAATAGCCGAAAATCTTCAAATCTCAGATTTCGACAAAAACCAATTGGATAGGTCCCACGGCATCAGAACACATGCGAAACATCGTTTACAATTCACTTTGAGGCCCAGGAGGGCCCTAGTGGCTGTCGGAAGATTTCATGGATTTCGGCCCAAAAATTGAAAAAACTCACAGTGCTAGCATCGTGACGAATAGCCGAAAATCTTCAAATCTCAGATCTCGACAAAAACCAATTGGATAGGTCCCACGGCATCAGAACACATGCGAAACATCGTTTACAATTCATTTTGAGGCCCAGGAGGGCCCTAGTGGCTGTCGGAAGATTTCATGGATTTCGGCCCAAAAATTGATTTACAATTCATTTTGAGGCCCAGGAGGGCCCTAGTGGCTGTCGGAAGATATCATGGATTTCGGCCCAAAAATTGAAAAAACTCACAGTGTTAGCATCGTGGCGAATAGCCGAAAATCTTCAAATCTCAGATTTCGACAAAAACCAATTGGATAGGTCCCACGGCATCAGAACACATGCGAAACATCGTTTACAATTCATTTTGAGGCCCAGGAGGGCCTAAGTGGCTGTCGGAAGATATCATGGATTTCGGCCCAAAAATTGAAAAAACTCTTAGTGCTAGCATCGTGGCGGATAGCCGAAAATCTTCAAATCTCAGATTTCGACAAAAACCAATTGGATAGGTCCGACGGCATCAGAACACATGCGAAACATCGTTTACAATTCATTTTGAGGCCCAGGAGGGCCCTAGTGGCTGTCGGAAGATTTCATGGATTTCGGCCCAAAAATTGAAAAAACTCACAGTGTTAGCATCGTGGCGAATAGCCGAAAATCTTCAAATCTCAGATTTCGACAAAAACCAATTGGATAGGTCCCACGGCATCACAACACATGCGAAACATCGTTTACAATTCATTTTGAGGCCCAGGAGGGCCTCAGTGGCTGTCGGAAGATGCCTGCGATTTTTGCCCAAGAACTGAAAAAAAGCCGAAAAACTTCAAATCTCAGATTTCGACAAAAACGAATTGGATAGGTCCCACGGCATCAGAACACATGCGAAACATCGTTTACAATTCATTTTGAGGCCCAGGAGGGCCTAAGTGGCTGTCGGAAGATATCATGGATTTCGGCCCAAAAATTGAAAAAACTCACAGTGCTAGCATCGTGGCGAATAGCCGAAAATCTTCAAATCTCAGATCTCGACAAAAACCAATTGGATAGGTCCCACGGCATCAGAACACATGCGAAACATCGTTTACAATTCATTTTGAGGCCCAGGAGGGCCCTAGTGGCTGTCGGAAGATATCATGGATTTCGGCCCAAAAATTGAAAAAACTCACAGTGTTAGCATCGTGGCGAATAGCCGAAAATCTTCAAATCTCAGATTTCGACAAAAACCAATTGGATAGGTCCCACGGCATCAGAACACATGCGAAACATCGTTTACAATTCATTTTGAGGCCCAGGAGGGCCTAAGTGGCTGTCGGAAGATATCATGGATTTCGGCCCAAAAATTGAAAAAACTCTTAGTGCTAGCATCGTGGCGGATAGCCGAAAATCTTCAAATCTCAGATTTCGACAAAAACCAATTGGATAGGTCCGACGGCATCAGAACACATGCGAAACATCGTTTACAATTCATTTTGAGGCCCAGGAGGGCCCTAGTGGCTGTCGGAAGATTTCATGGATTTCGGCCCAAAAATTGAAAAAACTCACAGTGCTAGCATCGTGGCGAATAGCCGAAAATTGGATAGGTCCCACGGCATCAGAACACATGCGAAACATCGTTTACAATTCATTTTGAGGCCCAGGAGGGCCCCAGTGGCTGTCGGAAGATGACTGCGATTTTTGCCCAAGAACTGAAAAAAAGACGAAAATCTTCAAATCTCAGATTTCGACAAAAACTAATTCGATAGGTCCCACGCCATCAGAACACATGCGAAACATCGTTTACAATTCATTTTGAGGCCCAGGAGGGCCCCAGTGGCTGTCGGAAGATGACTGCGATTTTTGCCCAAGAACTGAAAAAAAGCCGAAAATCTTCAAATCTCAGATTTCGACAAAAACCAATTCGATAGGTCCCACGGCATCAGAACACATGCGAAACATCGTTTACAATTCATTTTGAGGCCCAGGAGGGCCTCAGTGGCTGTCGGAAGATGCCTGCGATTTTTGCCCAAGAACTGAAAAAAAGCCGAAAAACTTCAAATCTCAGATTTCGACAAAAACGAATTGGATAGGTCCCACGGCATCAGAACAAATGCGAAACATCGTTTACAATTCATTTTGAGGCCCAGGAGGGCCTAAGTGGCTGTCGGAAGATATCATGGATTTCGGCCCAAAAATTGAAAAAACTCTTAGTGCTAGCATCGTGGCGGATAGCCGAAAATCTTCAAATCTCAGATTTCGACAAAAACCAATTGGATAGGTCCGACGGCATCAGAACACATGCGAAACATCGTTTACAATTCATTTTGAGGCCCTGGAGGGCTGTCGGAAGATATCATGGATTTCGGCCCAAAAATTGAAAAAACTCACATAGTGGCGAATAGCCGAAAATCTTCAAATCTCAGATTTCGACAAAAACCAATTGGATAGGTCCCACGGCATCAGAACACATGCGAAACATCGTTTACAATTCACTTTGAGGCCCAGGAGGGCCCTAGTGGCTGTCGGAAGATTTCATGGATTTCGGCCCAAAAATTGAAAAAACTCACAGTGCTAGCATCGTGACGAATAGCCGAAAATCTTCAAATCTCAGATCTCGACAAAAACCAATTGGATAGGTCCCACGGCATCAGAACACATGCGAAACATCGTTTACAATTCATTTTGAGGCCCAGGAGGGCCTCAGTGGCTGTCGGAAGATGCCTGCGATTTTTGCCCAAGAACTGAAAAAAAGCCGAAAAACTTCAAATCTCAGATTTCGACAAAAACGAATTGGATAGGTCCCACGGCATCAGAACACATGCGAAACATCGTTTACAATTCATTTTGAGGCCCAGGAGGGCCTAAGTGGCTGTCGGAAGATATCATGGATTTCGGCCCAAAAATTGAAAAAACTCACAGTGCTAGCATCGTGGCGAATAGCCGAAAATCTTCAAATCTCAGATCTCGACAAAAACCAATTGGATAGGTCCCACGGCATCAGAACACATGCGAAACATCGTTTACAATTCATTTTGAGGCCCAGGAGGGCCCTAGTGGCTGTCGGAAGATATCATGGATTTCGGCCCAAAAATTGAAAAAACTCACAGTGTTAGCATCGTGGCGAATAGCCGAAAATCTTCAAATCTCAGATTTCGACAAAAACCAATTGGATAGGTCCCACGGCATCAGAACACATGCGAAACATCGTTTACAATTCATTTTGAGGCCCAGGAGGGCCTAAGTGGCTGTCGGAAGATATCATGGATTTCGGCCCAAAAATTGAAAAAACTCTTAGTGCTAGCATCGTGGCGGATAGCCGAAAATCTTCAAATCTCAGATTTCGACAAAAACCAATTGGATAGGTCCGACGGCATCAGAACACATGCGAAACATCGTTTACAATTCATTTTGAGGCCCAGGAGGGCCCTAGTGGCTGTCGGAAGATTTCATGGATTTCGGCCCAAAAATTGAAAAAACTCACAGTGTTAGCATCGTGGCGAATAGCCGAAAATCTTCAAATCTCAGATTTCGACAAAAACCAATTGGATAGGTCCCACGGCATCACAACACATGCGAAACATCGTTTACAATTCATTTTGAGGCCCAGGAGGGCCTCAGTGGCTGTCGGAAGATGCCTGCGATTTTTGCCCAAGAACTGAAAAAAAGCCGAAAAACTTCAAATCTCAGATTTCGACAAAAACGAATTGGATAGGTCCCACGGCATCAGAACACATGCGAAACATCGTTTACAATTCATTTTGAGGCCCAGGAGGGCCTAAGTGGCTGTCGGAAGATATCATGGATTTCGGCCCAAAAATTGAAAAAACTCTTAGTGCTAGCATCGTGGCGGATAGCCGAAAATCTTCAAATCTGAGATTTCGACAAAAACCAATTGGATAGGTCCGACGGCATCAGAACACATGCGAAACATCGTTTACAATTCATTTTGAGGCCCAGGAGGGCCCCAGTGACTGTCGGAAGATATCATGGATTTCGGCCCAAAAATTGAAAAAACTCACAGTGCTCTAGCATCGTGGCGAATAGCCGAAAATCTTCAAATCTCAGATTTCGACAAAAACCAATTGGATAGGTCCCACGGCATCAGAACACATGCGAAACATCGTTTACAATTCATTTTGAGGCCCAGGAGGGCTGTCGGAAGATATCATGGATTTCGGCCCAAAAATTGAAAAAACTCACATAGTGGCGAATAGCCGAAAATCTTCAAATCTCAGATTTCGACAAAAACCAATTGGATAGGTCCCACGGCATCAGAACACATGCGAAACATCGTTTACAATTCATTTTGAGGCCCAGGAGGGCCCTAGTGGCTGTCGGAAGATTTCATGGATTTCGGCCCAAAAATTGAAAAAACTCACAGTGTTAGCATCGTGGCGAATAGCCGAAAATCTTCAAATCTCAGATTTCGACAAAAACCAATTGGATAGGTCCCACAACATCAGAACACATGCGAAACATCGTTTACAATTCATTTTGAGGCCCAGGAGGGCCCTAGTGGCTGTCGGAAGATTTCATGGATTTCGGCCCAAAAATTGAAAAAACTCACAGTGCTAGCATCGTGGCGAATAGCCGAAAATCTTCAAATCTCAGATCTCGACAAAAACCAATTGGATAGGTCCCACGGCATCAGAACACATGCGAAACATCGTTTACAATTCATTTTGAGGCCCAGGAGGGCCTCAGTGGCTGTCGGAAGATGCCTGCGATTTTTGCCCAAGAACTGAAAAAAAGCCGAAAAACTTCAAATCTCAGATTTCGACAAAAACGAATTGGATAGGTCCCACGGCATCAGAACACATGCGAAACATCGTTTACAATTCATTTTGAGGCCCAGGAGGGCCTCAGTGGCTGTCGGAAGATGCCTGCGATTTTTGCCCAAGAACTGAAAAAAAGCCGAAAAACTTCAAATCTCAGATTTCGACAAAAACGAATTGGATAGGTCCCACGGCATCAGAACACATGCGAAACATCGTTTACAATTCATTTTGAGGCCCAGGAGGGCCCTAATGGCTGTCGGAAGATATCATGGATTTCGGCCCAAAAATTGAAAAAACTCACATCGTGGCGAATAGCCGAAAATCTTCAAATCTCAGATTTCGACAAAAACCAATTGGATAGGTCCCACGGCATCAGAACACATGCGAAACATCGTTTACAATTCATTTTGAGGCCCAGGAGGGCCTCAGTGGCTGTCGGAAGATGCCTGCGATTTTTGCCCAAGAACTGAAAAAAAGCCGAAAAACTTCAAATCTCAGATTTCGACAAAAACGAATTGGATAGGTCCCACGGCATCAGAACACATGCGAAACATCGTTTACAATTCATTTTGAGGCCCAGGAGGGCCTAAGTGGCTGTCGGAAGATATCATGGATTTCGGCCCAAAAATTGAAAAAACTCTTAGTGCTAGCATCGTGGCGGATAGCCGAAAATCTTCAAATCTCAGATTTCGACAAAAACCAATTGGATAGGTCCGACGGCATCAGAACACATGCGAAACATCGTTTACAATTCATTTTGAGGCCCAGGAGGGCCTAAGTGGCTGTCGGAAGATATCATGGATTTCGGCCCAAAAATTGAAAAAACTCACAGTGCTAGCATCGTGACGAATAGCCGAAAATTTTTAAATCTCAGATTTCGACAAAAACCAATTGGATAGGTCCGACGGCATCAGAACACATGCGAAACATCGTTTACAATTCATTTTGAGGCCCAGGAGGGCCTAAGTGGCTGTCGGAAGATATCATGGATTTCGGCCCAAAAATTGAAAAAACTCACAGTGCTAGCATCGTGACGAATAGCCGAAAATTTTTAAATCTCAGATTTCGACAAAAACCAATTGGATAGGTCCGACGGCATCAGAACACATGCGAAACATCGTTTACAATTCATTTTGAGGCCCAGGAGGGCCTAAGTGGCTGTCGGAAGATATCATGGATTTCGGCCCAAAAATTGAAAAAACTCACAGTGCTAGCATCGTGACGAATAGCCGAAAATTTTTAAATCTCAGATTTCGACAAAAACCAATTGGATAGGTCCGACGGCATCAGAACACATGCGAAACATCGTTTACAATTCATTTTGAGGCCCAGGAGGGCCTAAGTGGCTGTCGGAAGATTTCATGGATTTCGGCCCAAAAATTGAAAAAACTCACAGTGCTAGCATCGTGACGAATAGCCGAAAATTTTTAAATCTCAGATTTCGACAAAAACCAATTGGATAGGTCCGACGGCATCAGAACACATGCGAAACATCGTTTACAATTCATTTTGAGGCCCAGGAGGGCCTAAGTGGCTGTCGGAAGATTTCATGGATTTCGGCCCAAAAATTGATAAAACTCACAGTGCTAGCATCGTGACGAATAGCCGAAAATTTTTAAATCTCAGATTTCGACAAAAACCAATTGGATAGGTCCGACGGCATCAGAACACATGCGAAACATCGTTTACAATTCATTTTGAGGCCCAGGAGGGCCTAAGTGGCTGTCGGAAGATATCATGGATTTCGGCCCAAAAATTGAAAAAACTCACAGTGCTAGCATCGTGACGAATAGCCGAAAATTTTTAAATCTCAGATTTCGACAAAAACCTATTGGATGGGTCCCACAGCAATAGAATGCATGCGGAACAAAGTTTACATTTCACTTGCATTTGCCCAATATTTTATTCATTTTCGTACGATATGACCGAATCCATTCAGGTACAGTTCTGACAAAAGCTAAGAAAGCCCTGGCTATGGCCAATGGGTTCTTTTACAGCAGCCATGTAGACTCCAAAGTGAAGCGAATCTTCTATACGCCGCTTATTCTGCCAATCTTGTTGTATAGCTGTCCGGTATGGTTCAACGTGAGTCCATCCCAAATGGAAAACATGAGGGTATTCGAGAGACAATGTGTCTGTGGTTGTCTCGGGAAATACAGAACCCCAGAAACTGAGTACGAGAAGTTCTATTCCAACCAGATCTTGTAAAGGGTGTCCCAACAAGAACGCAAGATTTTAATTTGGCGCCATTCGAATTGTCATTGTTTGACATTTGAACAATTATTATTGTTTGTTAGTAGAAGGTGTAAGGTTAATAAAAATGGAGCGGTACACGAATGAAGAACGCATTCTCATTGTGAAATTGTTTTACCAAAATGGTGAAAGTTTTGTGGCTACAGTTCGCAAATTGCGATCAATTTGGGGTTACAATAATGCTCCAAAAGAGTCAACTGTAAAGCGATTAATGGAAAAATTTGCTGAAACTGGGTCTATAACTGATGTAAAGGCAACAATTCTCTTTCGACCGAAAATATCGCAGCAGTACGTGATGATGTCGCTCAAACTGCATAGACCTCAATTTGACACTGAGCTCAGCAAATTGCTGTTTCCAAATCCTCTATGCAGCAAATTTTGACGAAAGATTTGCATCTTCATGCATGCAAAGTTTAATTGACTCAGGAACTGAAGCCAGCTGACCATGCACAGCGAAGGGAGTCCGTTAATTGGGCATTAGAGGGACAACATGAAAATGCTGATTTTGCAGATAAAAACATTTTTAGTGACGAGGACCATTTCCATCTTGATGGCTTCGTCAATAGACAAAATTGTCGCATTTGGGGCGAGGAAAATCCTCGAGTGATTCACGAGAAGCAAACGCATCCCCAACAGCATCCCTGGCTGGAGGAATCATTGGACCTTTTTTTCTTATGAAAATGAGTCATGTCAAGCGTAAACAGTTAATGGTGTTCGGTATCGTGAAATGATTGCAAATTTGTTCGTGCCTAGAATTGAAGAAATTATTGTGGAGGGGATGTGGTGTCCACAAGACGGCGCCACATCTCATACAGCCAGAGAAACAATTCAATTGCTGCATCAGTCATTTCCCGGTCGTGTTATTTCGCGTTTTGGGGACCAGAATTGGCCGCGAAGATCGTGTGATTTAACACCATTGGACTTTTTTCTTTGGGGTTTTCTGAAGTCGATGGCGAATAAGCCGACGACGACTCATGCCTTAAAAGAGGAAACTGGACGCTGCAATAATGAAATACCGCAGCATTTATGCAAAACCGTCATTAAAAGTTCGCGTATGTGCCAGCAAAGCCGCGGCTGCCATCTGGCCGATGTGTTATTCCACACATAACCTCATCCTGTCCACTTTACTATATAATAAGGAATTCACGATTTTTTTTAAATATCTGCGTTTTATTTAAAATTTAAATCTTGCGTTCTTGTTGGGACACCCTTTATAACAATGCGAACGTGAATAGGGTGGATAATTTTATTATTAAGCTGATTCGGAGGCACGTTACACGAGCTATGACCTCTGAAAATGATCTAATATGTGGAACCTACTACCCAAATGATGCGTATCATGAGAGCGCACGTCGAAGTGTTCTTGTATATATCCGCCGGAAGCGTTTTTGTATATTGACCGGATCTGTCTAATCCAGAATGCAGAGGGATGTCCACTTATTTTCAACGTGGTGAGAAGGACAGTGGAGAGGCAACTCACCTTCGAGGCTGATATAGCAAGTGCTAGTCCGGGGGATCTTCAGTTCGGCACATCCATTTCCATTCGTTAAAGAACGTTTAGCGAAAAAGAACGGGGGTTCTATTTGTGCCTTAAGCCGCTTCAAGCATCCCCAGCGGTCGTCGGCGTAATTAGCTGACAGTTGGTCCCTTACGATCAACTCACATTTATATATCCGTTTATTATTCATTACTGTATAAGACTAAGTTCGAATAAGTTAGATAATAAAAGAAAAACCCTATGCCGACCAACGTTATAAATTTCTAACAGTCTTGTTTTATTGATTCGGTGCAGTTAAAAAGCAAAATTGCTTATTGGAACTGCATCTTGTTAATGAAAAGTGGAGTCATACTAAATTTTCTGAGGTACTGCATAAACAGTTCTCACAATTTTGAGTGAAACTTCCGCGGGTCTTCAACATGAAAACTAGTCTGGAAAAATGAATAGTAAGGTTAAATAAGCTATAAGAATGATGTGTTAGCAGGAGGGGTAATAATGGATATTTAAAGAGGGGATCTGGTCTTGTAGGTTTTGGACTTATTTGATTGATTGTACAATTACCAAAGTGAACATTAACGCAAAAACATGAAACGGATTTATTTTACTTCAACTTGTTAATTGAAGAATAGTACCTTAAACTACTTAACAATTTTGATTGAGAACTATAACGTATTTACACATTTAATTAATTTGTTGTTATTCTCCAGGTAGCTTGCAATTGTAATTTTGTTCCATAAAACAGTCATTTGTCCAATACTCCAATTGTATATGTGAAGGTTGCGTTCCAATTACTAGTTTTTAATAATTATTATTATAATATTGTGGGACTACACGAGGGATCAGGGCCTAGCTTCTTAAGCAACTTCTCGTGTTGTGTTCTCTCTCGAGTCGGAGGGAACTGCAATTTTTGGACGGTTCCGAACGACGAGAAGGTTTTCATAGACAATAAGTACTCTTTGATTGTTGTCAGCAAGTCGAAAGAGGTGGTGCGCGCTTTCAAAACCGGCAATCGAACCGGGACCTTGGCGTATAGGTCGTCGCACTTATCCATTACACAACGGCGACCACACCTACTAGTTTTTACTGTATTAATTTATTTTCCAAGCAATTAATTTACACGAACAAAAATTTCTCTCCGCGACGAGGAGAAAATGAAAACAATCTTTAAACATCTGCTGAAGCACGAATGAATCATACCGCAAATGCCTCCTTTTCTATTTCTTTCTCAATACATTCATAACTTATCATTCTGAGCACTCCCCCATGCGCATTCATTCACCTTTCCTCTCAACTTACAAGCCCATAATTTTCGATATGAAACTGAGACAGATCATTCTTCTAGACTTGTTAAAAATTTAAAGCATGTCTGAACTTTAAATAGAATATTTTAAGGGTTTCAGAGATTTCAATGAAATGTTTCAACGTCCAAGAACATCAAATCAAAAATTAAGAATTAAGTGTTTTGGGTTAAATTTTCACTTTCAATAGAGTGTGCTGTAATTTCTAAAATATATTTTCGCTATTAGTTTGAAATCGATCAAAATGGTATGCAGTTCGAAGTAACAAAAAATGTTCATATTTACTCCTAAAAATGGAGTAGAAGGACACATGCTTAGTACTCTTGGATTGCACCTTTCTTGGCCTTATGCGGACATACAATCGCGAAAATGCATCGTCTGAGGAAAATGTTTATAGTTTCTAAACAATCAAGAAAGGAATGCTAACCGAAGCAAGGATATTGGAATAAATGTTTTTCAACGTAGAAGTATTCAACACTTGTCACGAATTATGTGAAAACAAACAGTTCGTTTATATAGACCAATTGAAAAGTTGATTAGATATGCCACATTACGTCAAAAATAATATTTAACTGTCAACAAATTAAATTATTCTTGCTAAGATTGAATATTCAAATTGCAACAGAATGCATCTAACTGCCAATTGAAATCAATAAAGCGTCATCTGGTTTTCAACTTTTCAACTTCACTTACGTTATCTCGACAAATGTCAGTGGATGTGCACTGCCACTAACACAAAGGAAAAAAAAAGACATTTTATCTGAATCAATTCTAAGAAATGCTACGACGTCATATCGGATACAATTAGCTCTGCACACAACCATTTGTCTGAATTATAACTGCCCTCTGATCATCCTTATTTTAGAGTGGATCTATTTTTATTATATTCTGCTTTCCGAATTTATGTGATAAAATATTTAATTTACATAATAGTAAAATGAACAATAAAGCTTACAAATAGTCTTCAAGATGAAAAGATAATCCAACTTTAGGTCATGCTCTCTTAAAATATGTGCATCAAGGTACCTAATAAATTTCATTTATTTTGCTTTAAACTTCAAAGAAACCTAAACAATTTTGAAGAAAAACCCAACAAGTAGCTCATTAAAATCATAAAACACAATTTTTATGGAAGAAATGAAACAAAGCAAATACTGAATGCACCCATTTGACCGCCTCAAACACACTCAATGGCATTCAACGAAACAACTCTCAACAATTTGACAGCGTCTACCTTGTGCGTGGATTGGTTGAAATCTTGAATTAGCTTCGTCCACAAAAGGTGACAGCTTTTCTACATCACTGACAAGTTTTATCTTACGAGTCAGCAGAATAAACTAGCTAATTGGGAATTTTCAACAAAAGACTACAGCGGAAAAAGTGAAAAAATTCAGGGTGTTGTGACTTTTTCTTCATGGAAATTGTGTGATAAATATAATGCAAGTCCTTCGCGCACCGCTCCCCACTGTCAAGTGAAAGTTTGTGAACCCGACCAACTATGTAGGGGAGAAAAAAAATAATCTCCATGTCCGCACCCTTAATCGTTGCATTCATCTGCCTCACGTAATATATTTTTTTTCTTCTCGCTCGTATGCCGTGTATCTCTGGTGGAACATTGGAATAGTAATTTAGTCATTTTTATATCCACACATAATTATTCAATTTAAAGTTATCATCGTATATATTTGCTGAAAAATTTTTTTTTCTGTTTCGCTGTGCGTGCGGAGGAGAGGACAAGTGGATGGGGAGAATCTTGTAGAGTGCCCGCAGAGATGCAAAAAATGTGAAAAATTTAATCGATAAATAGAAAGTACGAGTTAGTTGTGAAGGAGAAGCAAATACAAAAATAAGAAAAAAAAAGTCGTGATTTTGTCATCTAACCCGCTTGTGGCAAACGTTTTAACCAAGATATTGTGAGCCAGCATCAAATGACAGTAAAATAGTGTGTTCATTGTTCGGCGGATGATTTAGTGGCTGGAACTTGCATAAATTTCGGATGACTGCATCTTTAAAATTAATTTAAAAGTAAGTGCATTGGTTTTGCAACAACAAGATGTTTGTAATTGATATCTTTCATTGATCGCGGAGTGTTGTGGATCTGATTTATGGGGGGAGAAGAGAAACAATTGCTCACGACCAGTGATTGGTGTTAATTCGTTTTTCATCGTTTTCTTAATTTTGCTTGTCGATTAACGCTACAGTGTTGAGATGTGCTACGTAATGGGCCGCAAAAACAATTCAAAAATTATTTGAAGATGGGTGTGGCAAATTTGCAATAAGATAGTTTTCGAAAATGCAAATCGAGCGGAAGTAAATGGTGCAGCGTTTGGTTTGAATGCGCAGCAACCACTTGCAAATTATAAGAAAAGAATAGAAATACTCGTACTGTTTTTCTCGTTTTTAGTTCTTTTTTCATTCACCCCCAGTGCTATCCCCAAAACACCGCGTCGTATCGTTTATGATATTGATGGGAATTCCTGAAAGGAAAACCCCGAAGAACATGGCGAATAAACTTTAGCATTTTTCGACAAAGTTATCTCTCCAGGAAATACCTAGTTGAAGAAATTACACGTCATCGTCAAGCTTTAGCAAGACAATCAGCGCTCTAAGGAAAAAAAAAATTCACTAAAAAATTTCATCGGATTGACTTTAAATAAACAAAAATAAAGTAAAAAAATTTAAGTATCTCTTGGAGGGTTAGGTTAGGTTGGGTGTAAGAAACGGATTTATTACTCAAACAGCAATGGGGGGAACTGAATCGCTGATAGCAATCGAAACAAATGTTTGGAAATGGTTAAGTGCCTCAAAATCGTTCCTTGTGAATTATTTTACGAGTCGTAGGTAGACAAATGCGACGAGTGTTGTTTTTGCGTACGGTATTATCATTCAAGCGTAAATGTTGAGCATCTGATGCGCTGGTGAGCGGAGAGAAAAAATGAATCAGCTTTTCTTTGAGAACTCATTCGTTATACAAGAGTTATTTTTTTGGGGTCGATGCACGGCGAATGAACGAACGAACCACCCCAACTATCACACTTATAGATTTTGCTATGTCATGGGGGTGCAAAACTGACTGTGTATCCACCCATGAACAGTGCTGATTGATGCTCTAGCCGTTGTCGGTGTTCTACAAATATAAAAAAAATTAGTCCAGACAATCTGGGGAAAAGGTCAAACCACTTGTGGGAGAAGCGTAGTCTACGTTGCACATATTATCGTAAAAGGTTAGGCGTTGCCCCTTAATGTGGAACACAATATTAATCTATTGACAACTTCCTTGTGCACTTGTGGTGATGGGATATAGGCCATGGCAGTGGATGTACATTACCTTTGCTCGAATTAACTAATAAGGTGGTGCAGTGTAATGTAGAGGAAAACTGTTGCCATTGGCAACTGCAGTTTGTGAGGTGAGGAAGAGTTGTTTTTGTTGTTGCTTACTATAAATAACGTGCTTCTGCAGGCAAATAAGTATATCCTCGAAAGAACGGTGGGAAGGCGACCTTTCGTCATTGTTGATGTTTAGAGCATTTCCATTTATTTTGACATAACGAAAATTGTCATAAAAAGAACGTCAGTTGATAGACAAAATCTTTAAATGGCTCTTTTAAGTTATATTTGTGTCAAGTCAATTCAGCAGACTTTTAATCGAAACCTTCACGTTTATGCTGTTGAACTCAATAGACCCATGAACACCAGATGGTCATTTCCTCGGGATACAAATTTATAACAGGATAGTACATATCTCCGCATCTCAATGACCACTGCGTCTGGCAGCATAAAAAGCGATGATCAAAATTCCACGAATGACAGCAACAAGCACCGGCGTTTAAATCATCAATGAAGTAATATTCATTGAAAATGTTTCGTTCTATCGCATGCCTTACTTATTTCCTATTTCTTTCGAACGTAGTGCAACCGCAAAGTGACTAATCGAAAACGTTCCCATGAACAAAATCGCCAAGGGTCGCTTGCCTTCAGTCCATATCTGTTGCGTTATCAGCTCGGCGGTCCCCAAACCAAAATTCAAATATAAAACATGACACACAACTTCTATCGGCATGATGTTTTTTTTTTTTTTTTTTTTTCATACATACATTTTTTTCCTCTTAGAGTTATTTGAAATTCCGGGCTGTTTCCGTTTCGTGCTGAACCTTGAAAACATGAATGAATATGAATGACATGTTGTGGTATCAAGATCAATCAGTGGTTTGTTGAGTTGTATACAGATAAGCGTGCACGTTCCTCCATCTCAAGTACTAGAATGACTTACCGATTATTTGCACACAAACTTTTTATAGTTTAGGCTTCTATTTAGTGCTAGCCGTAGATATGTATAAGTAACTGATTTATGTCACGCTGCAGGTAATACCGGCATGAAAGGTTATTGCTTGATTCTTATATTGGACTTGCATTCATCTGAAATTTTTTTCACTACTCCACCATTCCTGACTTGCTGACAACAATCAGAGAGAACTTATTGCTTATCAAATGTTTCCAAATTCCTCCATTCGATGTTGCCATTTTACTGCAGGGCCGCTTTTGTGAGAGACTAATGAGGCACACAGAAGGATTGGATTGCAGAATCTAGACCCTGGACTGTAGGCATGAAAACTTCATCCAATTAAAAATCAAATGGTTAAGCTTCTCCGCCTCTATCTAAAAGACCCTATTCCAGATTCTTGGGCATAGGGTATCCCGGCGAAGAAAGAGCTGATGAATTACTAAGAAAGCGGTGGGCTTGCCGTTGTCAATTATTCCAGAAGCACCTTTCCCCTCAAATTAAAGAACAAAACAAACTTACTTAAAGAAGAAAAGTACTAACTACAGATGAAATGAACTAGATGCGTGTAATACAACATGACAGCTAGGGCTTAAAATTAGTCTTTCACGGACAGAAAACCTCATCCAAGTATGCAAAAAGTACTTACGTGTTATTTCAAGTGTATTATACTGGCCCCTATGCGTTAGGAAATCATGCAAGAAGGATATGCGCCCCATACAATAACTTTTGTATGCCTAGACGAAGATGGGAGGAGACCATCCTTCACGATATCTCAAGATATCCAACATTGCACTGGTTGCGATACACTGACACAGTCTAATCGAGTGGGCTGGACAGGTTCTGTAATGCGAGAAAGGAAATGCCTTGATCTCAAAAGTTACATATGTACGCTCATTGTACCTGCCTTTTTGTTCCTATTGAAATTATTTTTCTTTTAAAGCTCAATTTTTATGGTCTCAGTTACATAGCAGTTTCTTCTTGTTCATTTTTATTGGTGCTACCGGTCAGGGTGGACCTGGACCTCAACCAACATGCCTTTCCAACTAGTACGAGCTCCCGCGAACTTCCTCTCATTAGGCACTCCAAATTTGTTGAGGTCCTTTTCCACTTGTGTGAGCCATCTCAACCTATGCCGTCCTCTGTTGCGTTGTCCCAATCTCTCGGATTCGAAGACGTTTCTGGCCACGACACATAGTCATACACGACAATTTCAGTCATACGAAAGGACTCATCACCAGTCGTTTCCTTAACTCCTGGCAACCGTAACCCATTAGTGATGTTCCATTGTATTTGCTGCATTCATCCAAAAAATAGAAAAAATCCTATTGGGTTCTTTAGGGTTTTTTTTACTGTAACTTCCTGCTGTTAGCAACATTATGTCAAATCGAAAAAAAAGTTCTAACCTGCCTGATTAAATTGACGACAGGAGACAATTTTATTCTTATGAACCCGTTTGTAGGATCATGTGATTTTTGGAAAGGTAAAAAATTGTCAACTGTACAGTGTTGAGTTTAAGACAAGCATAAGCCTATTGCGGAAGATGGGCAAGAGGTCAAAAATGCTCCTGTAAATGGTGAAAATGTTAATCTTTCCTTAACATTCAATATTTCATAGAAAATAAATTTAGATTTATTTCGGGGCATTTTCGGTTCGATTGGGATGAACTTAAAGTTGAAGTGTTGTTGAAAAGACAGAAATTGTGAGTGGAACGAAATTCTTATTTGTCCTATTGTATATCTTATGCCCATACCGATAATGAGCGCCAGTTCTTCAAGCCAGTAACTTCAGTAAACACTTTATTCCAATCACAATCGCACGTTTATTCGATAACCTTCAATTTATATTTTCGTCATTCATGAAAAAGTGAACGAATTGAGTGACTCACAGCTTCGTTTCAACGCCTTTTGCAAAACGAGTATGCAAAAAAACAGCATTTGAAAATATTTAAATTGGAACCTCAATGTTTAAGGTCAGAAGTGAATGGTGGGTGGGACAACACATCTCGTAGACAGTTGAATCATTTTTGGCGCGTAATCGCACTGTGCATAGCCGCGTGATTGTCATGCACTTTCAATTGTAATGAAATACAATACATTTCTCGGCACTTCGTTTCTTTATGTGGGTATGAATACCAATTTTTTTTTTTCGTCGGCTTCGAAGAATTCTGTACTGATTGATACTTCCATTTGGACATCATCAGCTTGGTGTTCCAGAATTTACTGAACTTTTTAATTAAGTAGACATAAACATGAATGTATCTATGCAAAACTTGAAGGAAACTTTGTTTGCAATTTCGCAACAGTTTTACGTGCTTATCTCGCATTTTTGTTTAAAACCACATGCTCAAATGTTTTCAAAAATCCACTTAACCTGCCTAGCTACTATGGCTGTCAGATGGCTTAGCGATAACGAAATGTTTACTTAACGAACTTTATCGTAAAATTGGCGACGAAATAAATTAGAGGAAATGTGGTGAAAAATGAAAGGAATCATTCAAAAATAACGATTCCTGAAAATGTTAGGCTGCCGGGGAAAAGATAAATTGAACAAACAGGGGTTGAGCAATACATGCTGAAAAATTAACACCGATTTGAGCATGATAATGATCAAATTTAACCTTAATCTTTGTATTTTTATTGTTCTTGTGTTTGTGACGAAAAGGGAAAATCCGTCTGTATTTCTTACGGAATTTAATGCTGCATATGTCAGTATTCAGAACAGAACAAGAATGTTAGAACTTTTAAACGGAAAATTCTTCTTCGGGAATGTGATCCCTCCTGCGAAGAACGCAAACTTTACAAGCTGTGCAAAGATGTAGATGTAGTCGGAAATGCAGAAATTCATCGTCTACAATAGTTTGGTCACATCGGACGCATGGACAACAATGAATCTGCATTTCAGGATTCAGATCCTTCCTTTGACATGAAGTTGTAGCTGACGCTAGGAGGCTAGAAATCTGAAGGAAGCATGCTTCGGACCATCAACAGTCCATGTAAGGGTTCTGATTTTGGAAGCAGTCCCTGAGTTCAAATAGAGAGTGGACCGATCTCCGTATTCTTATTTGATTTTCGGTAGCTGTGAAGCAAAATTCAGTATTAAGGATAAAAATGTCACATTTGTAGTGAGAAAACTGCATTTTATATCAAAAAATGCTCTTATCGCGACTAATAAATGAAGTTCTTTATTTCACTAGACATTCGCCCAGATTATGCAAATTACTATCTCCAATAAATTCAATTCTGGGGTCAAGTGATTCGAGAGGAACTGAAAATGCATTGACAAAGGTTTACTTACAATGGATTACTTGTACTGCTAAATTAAGCCCGGAAAAGACTAAAAAAAAGCGACAGTTGTCTAATTCGACTGCTGGACAAGACTTGTGGAATTGGAAAGACAATTTCTGTTTTCCGATCGTGCCCTATGTGGAGAAATTACAACAAAAGCAACTGCTTGCTAGTTACTCCTGCGTTTGATTTTCTTTACCATCCTCTGTTTGAAAAAAAAACGTTGTCATACTCTTTGCAAAACAGTGGATCTGCTGTCTTGCAAAGGTTTTAGAACATGTTTGAAGAGCTTCGAAATTGTAAACGAATACAACTCATGAGGAGTAACTTTAAAGAGAGAACTCTCTTTTGAATGTTGTTTTGTTCAGTGTTTATTGTTTATGTCCATCAGCTAAACACTTTTCGTTTTTAAGGTTGAAACACCTTCATCAACACTTTTGTTATTAAACTCCGACACTCACAGCGGCTAAATAACGCCTCTTTGGTGCCTCGGGTCGGTCACATCAGTGTCATTTGCTTATGAAGATCGTGCCAGTTAGTTTCGAATAGCTTTCTCAAGAATTCCGAAAAGACATGCTTACCCTAAAACCTTTTCGCGTTTGAAGCCAAAGCTCATTCTTAGCCTCAATCTGCTTGTAGTCAACTACTTGTCGATCAAATTAAAGACACGCATTGTTGACAATTCCACAATATTTTAATGCTTAATAACACTCACACTGTTCACGAAATCATTATGTTTTCCGATTTTCTTCCACGAGATTTCTCCAAAAACTCTTTTGCCTATCCACAGGTTGTGAAGTAGCTAATTTTCGTCTGGCTCTAATTGCCAGCGGATTGGTGTTACATCACGAGTTTGTTTTGCTTCACACCATTAACGCGAATTCCATATGAAAACAAAACTAGTTCTGAGCTTCAGTCTGACTTTGGAATGAAAGCATTCATTACCGAAAGCGCTGGCAATTTAAACAAGATAATCAAGCTTCAAACTCGACGGTGCACGGTGCAAATGAGTTCATTAGAAAGAGGCTATCGATCATGTGATTTTTCGATGCTTTGACTTCGCCCTGCAGCACATGGAGGAGTGTCTTCGGCGAAGATAAATGCTTTTCCAAAAATCGTTTAACTACCTTAACACATTTATTGTTGCTCTAGTAAATAGTTCAGACATCGGACATCTGCCCGAAATGCAATCAGTTTGTGTAAAAATGATCGTCTACCTTAATCGCACCGCAAAAAGTAAATACGACGTCAGCAGGTTAATAGCACTTAACCTTTCTTTTACCGTTTACTTTCTATTTACAATACCGTCATTTACAAGCATTGCGCATTACATAGCTCCATCATGGCGTGGACAAAGAAGCCACCAAATCTCCGTTCGAAACTCCTCAAATCTACCCTACAATAACAACTCGCGGATAGATACGGTGGCGAGCACAACTTGAAATTGACCCCAACATGGAGTGCGGTACTAGAGTCAGTTGACAAGAGATCACATTCTCTACACAAGCATGCGGCTTACGGTCTAGGTCCATTTCAGATTGTAGCGCCACTTGAAGAAGGTATACATGCTTTAGAAACTCATGTACACACGCTATCCCATTTCACATCACTTATATAATTCTCTCGCATGCTGGCTGGTCATGAGTGTATTCAAAATGACGCTCCAGTAACCCCGTACGAACACGCACTTGCTACGTTGCCGCTTCGAAAGTTTGCGCCCATCCACGCACACACAACTTGCGGCGGATGAGCAGAAAGTTGTCAAGAAATCTTTTGTCCTTTGTTTCCACTAACTCACAAATTTTTTTTTGTCTCATTCCAGGAACGATTTTTTAAACAAACCTCGCTGATATATGATGCTTTAAATTTACTGCCAAAACAAACAGTACATATACATAAAGCAAGAAAATGCCGCTTCCTAAACGCTCCATCGATCCAGTTCATGTGGCTCGTTCTGTTTATCAACAGGAGGAGCTGCAAGTCACCGAACTAGAGACCGTAACCAACACCACACTGACAAACATCATACGTCAGCTATCATCACTTTCTAAGCATGCTGAGGATATCTTCGGTGAGCTAGCCCGCGACGTGGGCAACATCGGAGAGCGCGCCAATTCTCTGCAGGCACGTATAGATCGACTGGCGATCAAAGTCACTCAACTGGACAGCAATGTTGAAGAAGTTCCTCTCACGGACATACAACGCAAGAAGGCATTCAAATCGGCCAAAGTCTTCGATCAGCAGATCTTCTCACGCAACACCATGCCCACGCCAATGATGGAAACATACAATCAATGCGATAAGCCACCGCCGCTTGATAAGCTGAACGTGTATCGGGACGATGGCAAGGATGGCCTGAAATTCTACACGGATCCGAACTACTTCTTCGAGCTGTGGCGACAGGAGATGCTCAAGGACACCGAAAGGGTGATGCACGATAAGGGCAGAAAGATGCATCGACCTCGTCAGGACGGGAGCAGTGGCAGTGGTGGAGGCGGCGGCGTGAGAGGTCACAAGAAACGCGTGCGAATTCCGCACAACACTAGGGAGAAGCAGCGTCAGCTGGTGATCGGACATGGGGAGACGCTAATGCCCAACAATGTAATATATAGGACACCAAATTCTGTTGTGACCGATGAGTCTGGTTATAGTAGTAAGTATTGTTTCTTTTATTTGAGATTTTGTCTAGTGGAAGTCCTAAATAATCGCTTATCGTAGCAGCTGAAGTTTGTATTGGTAAATATTTTCCCTTGTCATTCACTTGCCCAAGCGGCGAACGATCATTTCCCACTTCATATACTCATCAACTTGAATTTGGATTCATTCATTTGCTCCCGTATGTGGGGTTCGTCGTGAAAAAGGGATTTTCACGCGTCAAAATTCTCGGGATGAATTCCCTCTTTCCATGGTTGCAAAACCACAAAATCACAGTTTGTCCTTCATTATGTTTGTCGTTCAACGACGGTTCCTCCCTTACGAATCGCATTCAAAATTGAAATGACACCAAACACTTCTCTTCCCCATGTAGCCTGTAGAACAATAGAGCCCCCCACGCATTTCCCGTCCAAAAAGCCTTCTTCACCCAAATTCTCTCATTCCATTTGTGTGTTCCCTTTCTCCAACTCATTTGTTACATTTTGCAATTGATACCTCTCTTCATAGGTATGGGAATGTACGATACCCGACCACCGCGACCTAGTTCAATTGAATTGCGACGCAGCTATCCGGCTGATACAGTTGACACCTACGGTCCATTAACTCCTCACACTGCAGCAGCAGCTGCTTCGGCTGCTATGGCTGCTGGTGGCAATGGTATGCATCCGTCACAGCATCAACAACATCATATGCAACTACAGCAACAACAACAACAGCAACAATACGATGAAGGTGCATATAATTCTCAGACATTATATGGATATACTAATCACAGTTCAATGTCATCAGAAGTCATATACGCGGCTGGTACACCATCACGGACGAAACCACGTCCATCGCAACCACCACCTGCTCCACCATCGAATGGTAGCGGCGCTGGCACACCAAACACATCGAACGCCAATACTCCGACACGGGGAAGAAGTATGTCGACAAGCCGAGATGCTCTACCACCGCCACCGCCCATCCCAGATGGGCCAACATCACCATCGGCGATGACTCAAATGAATGGCGCAAATATTGCAGCTAAACTATTGGCACGCACCAATAGCACATCCAGAGTCAGCTCGCCACAACTTGCGCCCAGCAGTAGTGTGCAGGATGCTAATGCCCTTGTGATGGCTCAATTAAGCAACCAGATAAATAACTTTAACAATAGTAACATGTCACAACAAATGAACTCGCTCAATGATCTTCCACCGCCGCCACCAATTCCAGATCAGGTTTGTTGTGATTATAACTGGCTGCATCAGATTTATGACATAGTCTCTTGTTTTCAGCATTTACCAAAAATTGCACAACCAGCTCCACCACCACCGCCTCCACCGCCGCCCGTCGAGGCACAGCAACAGACAGGACACGTCTTGAAGCCCATCGCCAATGGTGACATTCCCACGGCTATTTCAGCAGCAAACGGTGTTATTCTATCGACCGGCGGGCATATGGTTGGCGCTAAGAAACTATTGCCACCGTATCATGATTCTAGGAACGATTTAATGAAGGCTATTCGAGATGGTAAGTTGATCTTTGGAATATAAACATGTTTGAGGATAGAAACGATTGATTGCAGTCACTTTTTGGTACGCTTTCTGTTCTGTCCCTGTTATGGAGTGCTTGTAACTTTCCTTATTTTGGTCTAAGCAACTTTTAAGTTCAATGTCGTCATGTTTAATTTTGCAACTGAGGACAGAGAGCGCAACATGTTTGGTGGTATCGACAGTGTTGTTTAGGTTTATGTAGCTGAGTCTCTGCGACTTATTTTTACATTTTACTGTACCGATTTATGGATTACTACAAAAGGAATTTTAGCTTAAAATTGCTGGACACGGGGTTTAATATTCAACGAAATTACAGGGTTCCTAAAATTAATTTCTAAACAAAACATGTACGACATAATTCATGTCGCATTATGCACAATTTGTTAAGACAGAATTCGAGTTCTTTCAGAGCATTATCAAATTTACACTTTTGTACGATATCTACACGTATACAGAACAACAATATGAACTTGATTCCTGATTTATGGTAGCTCATCAATAAACATTGCATCACTGTCGTAATTCAATCACAGAGCTAA
The DNA here is from genome assembly GCA_944738645.1 of Eristalinus sepulchralis. Taxonomy (NCBI): domain Eukaryota; kingdom Metazoa; phylum Arthropoda; class Insecta; order Diptera; family Syrphidae; genus Eristalinus; species Eristalinus sepulchralis. The sequence goes on from OX122883.1 coordinate 43,171,515, forward strand.
AGTATATTTATACTGCACTTACAGGGAAGATAAGAAATTCAACTTTTTTTTACATTTTCAGCGATAAGAGATAAGAGAGCTTTTCATATTGCGTATCGTGTCATTCACAAATCGTAGTCACACCCTTCTTTTCAGGAGAATGATGTGAATGTTTGGCTGGCGGTTACAGAACAAGTAAAAAACATAGGGGCAGTGAAAACAAAATCTGTTCATAATGTGGCAGTTAGAATAGTCTATTGCGCATCCGATGTGGGAAAAAACTCAATTGTTTTTGCCACAGATATCATTATACACATTTTTTTCAATTATTAACAACCCAGGGCGCTTTCTTTATCCACCTTTAATCTCCGATTGGGAAACAGCAAAAATCTTTTCCACAGACACACTTTACAATGGCAAGAGAGAAAAATCCAGTTGCTGTTACCTTAATTGGAGATGTCACTTGTGATGGATCGGTGGCTTCAACCGGTCTTGTCGTATGCATTGAAAAGTCCAACTGAATCTCAGACCGCACAATTGCACCTCATATTGAATGATTTTATGCCAATCCTTACAAGCAATGTAAGATCTTTGTCGACCCAGCCTCATTTATCTTTTCGAAATGATTTGACGGGCCTTGAAACAGTCTGGAAAGCATTCAATTAACCCTTGTAGGAAGTGTCGGTTTCAATACCTCGGATTCGAAAACTTTTCTGGCCGGAGCGGTGGTGTCCATACGCTTTACATGATACAGTCAACTTAAGCGTTGTATCCGAAGACGCTTGACCAGGGGCATGCCGCCGTACAGCTCATAGAGTTCGTCGTTAAGACTTCTCCCCCAGATGCCATCAACTCAAACAGGACCAAAAATCGCACGCTAAACTTTTCTCTCGAAAAGACTAAAGGCTTCATCATCCGTTTTTAGTAACGTCCAAGTTTTCGCGACGGAGGGAAAACTCGAATGATCAAGCTGTTGTACAAATCCAGTTTAGTGCTTCGAGAAAGGGCTCTATTGCTTAGTTGCCTCTTGTGCTCAAAGAAGCAGCGATTGGCAAGAGTGATTCTGCGCTTTATTTCGGTACTGATGTTGTTGTCCCTACTTACCGGGGAAACGAGGTAGACGAAGTCCTTGTCTACCTAAAAATGTCTGCTGCCTAGTAGTACACTCTGTCCGAGACGTCAATGCTACGTGTTTTTCCTTGATGACAACATATACTTCGTCTTGCCCTCATTTATCGCCAAACCCTCACTCATTATTTAAAAATTTCTTGCTCTTAATTTGACGCAATGGTCCAATATGGGCTCGGTTCTCAATCAACAGCAACTGCATCTATTCGGTGAGAGTTGTGTAAAGTTGGTGGAATTTAATTTTCCCATGTATGCGTCATTTTAATAAATACAAAGAATCGCAATCTTAAGCATTTTATCGCCAGACATTTAACCGTGCGTATGCGACACAGAACGTTGTATATTTCTTCTTTAGGTGATATCGCCACAAACCAAAACAAAGGAAAATTAGCCAATAGAACTTTTCCATATGCTCTGCTCTGCTCCGCTGCTGAGACATAATTGAGGTTTAATGTCGTTAATGTGTCGAATTTTCTCATCCTTTAGCTCTTGCATTGTTGACTTATCGACGTATACTCTTATATTCAAATATTCCCAAAGAAAGATGTCCAACGGTGTCAAATCTCACGATCGTGGCGGCCAATTAACATCGCCACGACGTAAAATAAGACGGTGATTTTTTCTTTGGCTGTGTGGCAAAAGGCACCATTAAGTTGGAAGCACATATTGACCAGGTCCATATTCTCAATTCGCAACAATCATTAGCAGTAAAATAGTTTGAAGGCCACTGTGGGTTGTAGAGTCACCCATATATTATAATTATTACCTACAGAGCTTTCGATTGCAAGTTATTTCGTCGTCAGTTTTCTTACTTCCCAGGAATAAGGAGAATGACGACTGCTACTGTGAGACACAATTTTACGTTACGCACGTATTGTTTATCAACTTAAAATAATTGTATGTCCACTTTAGATGATTAGGTAGGGTATACTCTGTTGTGGACAGATTGAAGTATTGCTTAAATTTATCTTGCTTATCCGTTGAAGATCGTTGCGTGTATTTGAACAATTAAGTAGCCAATCGCGTTAAAAGAATGTCAACAATATATCCAACAAACACCGAGATACGATACATTTTTCCAATCAATTCTCTGTCCTTATAGCAACATTTCACGCAATCGCCCCTGCTCCGCTTTCTATTCTCTTATATAATTTGTTTTCTCTTTTACAGGTATCACACTTCGAAAAGTGGAAAAGTCTGAACAAAAAGAAATTGAACGTAACACAGCATTGCACGATGTGGCATCGATTCTCGCAAGGCGAGTCGCAATTGAACTCTCCGAATCCGAGGAATCCGAAAGCGAAGACGACAGCGAAGGTTGGATCGAGCCAAATGAGACATCCGCCTAAATTAATGTTCACAGCGGACTAATAAAATTGAGCAAACAAAAAAAGCTCCAACAAGTATATCAAATAAAAAACGTTTTTATTGCAAAACAAAAAAAAAAAGAAAACGAGAAAATCAAAAACAAAGGAACATGAAATACACAGTCGACACCACTCAATTATTCGACATTTTGGCATCGTCTTGAGAATATGCTTTCCCCCTTTCTGTCTCTCTCGCCACCCTCTCTGACTCATCTGACCGGAATTCGTGAGAGATTAATGGCGTGTTTTAAAAGTTCGAAATGTTGTTTTTTTTTAATCGGTTGTACATTTATTTTTAACGAGGAAACATTTTGGAAGCACATCTCCAACTGTATCAGACGAATTCAGCATAAATTCCACAAGTATTCCGAGTAACTGAGTCTAAACTGTGTTCGTAAAAAGAATAAGTATTGAAAAACCCATCAAAATGTTGAACGTTTTGATGTGAAGAAGTGCACACTCCCCACAGCCGTGGAGGATGTCTTCTTCAAAAGAATATAAAAAAGCAAACAATATTTATATTTATTACACTATTTAAATAATCTTTTTTAATAAAAGCCCCGAATATACAAAATAAATATAAATACTACCAAGCAAACAAGGATTATTATAATAATGTAGGTTGTAAAATATTGAATCAAAACAAAAAAAGCAGACAACTACTTCTATGTAACTGTATTTAAAGATATTTTAAATAAATTCTCTTCGTAACTTTCTCTCTAAGCACAAACCCTTTCCTCCCAAAAATACACAGCATTACTTGAACGCATGTAACATACCAGTATAACCAAACCCTCCAGATCATTGTCTAAGAAAATCGCCTAACCATCCTCGAGGCACATTCGCCACTCTTGTCTTGTCACTGCTCGCAATTGAACAAACGATAGTATTGAGGTTAGGAATTCGTAAAACTTAACCGAAGGCAAACCAAGGCCGAATGTGCCCAGTTTCTGTCTACTTCACCGTTCAATGAAATAGTCTTATTTGTAAATAACAGAATTGAATTCTATAATTATTGTATTTCATTTTTTATTATTGTTTATATTTTACTAGCGCTTCTAAAAGGTTTATATGAAATATTTATATATACGTACCGTTTTTTTTCCTTTATTCTTGGTTAAAATAAATATATATATATATAAAGGTGGTATACATATGCAATAAAAGAATTTCAATACTGAATAGAGTGTTACTTTTTTTTTTGGTGTGTTCCGGAGGTGGGATGTTTTTAAGCATTTATGGATGTATTTCGACTGCATTCACTTTTTTTTAAGTCTTCTAGCTTATGAAACAGCACGCAAATTTGTGATGTGATTTGATTTGTCTCAAGTCATACCCCCTTCCGTTTAGGTTGGCGATATAGTACGGGGGACCTGGGCCTCAACCAACTGCCATCATCTGTTGAGATTCTTCTTCACTTGTCTGCACTATTTTAGATAAGAACGCTTTCTATTATTCTATTCCCTCAGATAAACCACCGTTCGGCAGACCCAGGGCAAGGTAGCTGGATCAAGTCCATAAACGCGCTTGGTTGCTGTTCCTGGTGAGTTAGAGTCGATGGCGGAGGATCGAGCGGCCTGAAGGTCTCTCGGGCATGCATTGCCTCCGCGACCTCTTGAGTCGAAAATGCGGGTAAAGAAGATGACGACGTTTTCTTCTGCTTTCAGCCAATGGGTCGGATTCAATAACTTTTCCGACCGGAGCTGTGTTATCCACAGGTAGCTTTACGTAGCTTACCTTTCTTAAGCGATGTATCCGTTGACGCTAGAGAGAAATATGTCCTCTCAACAGATGCCTTTAGTACACTGTATATAGCTTAATTTTTGTTTCATTGATTTACAACCGATGTCGTTGTAAAGATGACAGTCAGTACTTGAAAACCTTTTCTTTCCTCGATAAAGGCGAACATAGAAGTCAAGCGGCTGAAAATGTGAAAAGCGTTTATGTATCCATTTTTGTTTTGTTGATTCGATTCCGGTAATTTTATGTAAAAGATGACCCACGCTCCGGTTAGCCTATTACACTCGATGTATGATTGTCACATCAAAGTAAATCTCTTGGACCTTCTTTCTGTGAGTGGCAACAGAATCGATCAATTTTTAAAGCGACTGGTGATGAAAAATAAATCACTTATGACAACGTCAAGCGAAAATGGTCATGGGTGAATGGCAATCAGCCGAGGAAACAATGTCCGAACCAGGATTGACCGCCAAGGTGTTGCTTTATGGTAGGTGGGATTGGCAGAGAACCATCTCATAAGAGCTACTTCCTTACAGACAAACTCTTAATTCAATCGTGTACTGTCGATAATTACACCTTCTGAAGAAAGCCATCGTACAGGAGCCACTGTGGTCAATAGCAGAGTTGCCAAACACGTCGATGGTTACTCGTCAGAAGCTCGGGAAGTCCGATTGGGATGTTCCTAACTTCCACCATATAGTCGAGATTTTGCAGAGGTGAATTCTACCTGTTTCAATCTATGGCGCTTCAAGAGTGGTTCGTGAATATCAGTTTCTACAGTCGCCTTTAATTTCGTACAAAAATACACCTGATATTACACTTTTGCAGTCTTTATAATTGTTTATAGCAACTCAGGCATTCAGCGTACGTAGAACAACGGTCCTTAGGTGAACGTTGATTTCATTCTGACAAGTAGGCTTGTAAATGGAATACCGATTCGCAAGTGTTATCTACAATTTTAAGTCAATTATGATAATCTACTACTAGCAATACTTCTCCTTTAGCCTATGACTTCTTTCTAAAAATGTCAAATTGTTGAAATAACACGTTTAAACAAACACTTCTCAATTGATTTGAGAACTAAATTTATTTCGACATCGACAGTTGTGTGCACAAAAGATTGCTCAGAATTTTTTTCTCTTCTTCCCTTTGAGAGCAAGTGGTCCCGGTGTTTTGAAGACAGTACTGAAAAGAATGACACTCATAAGAATAAGAGAAATTTTCAAAAAATAAATCTCGACATACTGGCAGGTTGTACAGATTGGACTGAATTTACAGAAAACTGAAAGACCAAAGAGAAGACCGTCATTAAGATGAGGGGAACATCCATGATTTCTTATACTTACTTGATAAACACGCGGAACACACGTAACCAATGTCGATAACCTCCCTATGACAGAAACACGCTGCTCGATAGTCCACCTTCTCCGCAGGCGGCAGAACTAACTTCTTTCTCGTCGGCGGATCAGGAAGAAACACCCAAAGTAAATACTGAAGCATACCATCAATTTGTGGAAGCCTCAAATAATGTCCTCCAGTTATATCGCACCCTTGTTGGAACAACTTCAGAGTCTTGTCAATGGCACAGACATCCAAGGTTATTCTCAGTTTGCGACATGTGAAGAATACATTCATATAGGTGAGATACTGAGATGCACACTCATTGCTTCCTGTGATAACAAGAATTCTTGGATTTATGTTAATGTTGTCCTCCTTTTGTCGCAGCACCTAAATTCAAGGGAAATTTGGCCGTGTACAAAACATATCGTTCCTGGGCGGGTTGACTTACATTATTGATGTAGCACAACGCAAGAGTCATGCAACCGGCCAGCTTTGATTCACACAGAGAGGTTATTTTCGGGGCTGAATTCATTACAGAAAGAAGTCTCTGCTTGATGGTCTTCTCGACTAGTGTGAATGCTTCATACTGGCCACCGGTTTGACGGAACTCCATTGGCGTCGCCACTGGGTACAAATATTCGCTGCCAAAGAGATTTATTTGGTCATTGTGTGAATGCTTTGAGACGGTGAACATACCTGCCATTGTGATGACATGATAGCACTGCGAGCTTGTTTTGTGTCTTCTGCATTAGGTGAACATTTCCAAAGGCTATCGTGGAGTCCACCAACTGAGTGAGGTTCTGAGGATTTTGCCGGAGAATCCGTAGGGATGGATTTGTATCCAGTACAATCACAAGAAGGCTTACACTATTTGGATCTAGAATGAGAAATTCAATGTGGTTCAATTCATTTCAAGTAAACAAACAAATTCGACCGGCTAACATACCATCAGACATTTCCTTCACAAATTAAACCAAACAATAAACAAAACTGTCGTGGAGGACTATGAACTTTTGGTTTCTGTCACTCTTTGACATTTTTATTTGCGTGGGCTTATGGGGAAAGGGTGAGTTAGTATGGTGAGTTGCTGAAGATTCTTCCTATAATTTATTTGGAACGGTAGTAGATGCTATCATCGGAGGTGAATCAGTTAGAGTCGCATTAAAAGCGCTATATTCTGATTCTAAAAGATATATCTGTAAGACTGACAGCTTTCTAAATTAACATCGAACCTCACTCTTAAATTATGAGAGATCTATGAACGTTATTGTCATTAACGTCATAATCAAGTATTCTCTTGGGTTTTCGCAAAGTTATACCTGTATCCGAGATTAATCCAAATGGAGGAAAATTTAAATATTTCATAAATCCATGTGAAGCAGCAGGAAACAGTCAAGATCTTAAAAAAGAACTTAACACTCTTGCAACAATATTGGCAACACTTTTTTCTAACCGGAATTATATCGCACATACCATAATCAACTTTAAGTGCGGTGAATATAAAATTCAGAATCAATTCCCCACTTCAAACTCTTGAACTTCTTATGTCACTAGTTGACATCTATTATGTTCTCCGCTATCCATGAGTTTTAAAAACAATCTTTGCCACAGATGAGCAACATGTGTTGATAGATTCCATTCTCGTAAGAAGTATTTGAATTAGACTGATATCAATGTTGAAATCCCGAAATGTTCTGTTCATCCAGCGCAGGTGGAAAGGTGGCAAGCAGCGATGGGTAATAATGCTGTCATTCAATTAAAATCTTTAAATAATCCAATTCTCTTTCAATTTCATAACGCTCCGCCAGTCGATTAAGCAAAAGAAGAAAACTGTTACTGATCGCGTGCTAGAAAATTTCGATGACTTCTATGGATCGGTATTTGGAATACGATGGAACAACATGCGAGCAGCACTGCTGTCGGAGCAGAAGTACATTGCAATGGTGAACAATTTTGGTTCTACTGAGAAAACCTGTAGCCTACTGGAAATGGATGGTGAGTAGTCCGGATGAAGCAATAACGTAAAGGTTATGCCAATTATCTGCTCCCCCATGCGTGTGTCATTCAGTTGTTGTGCAAATTAGATGACTCTTGAATGCTCCTTACATACATTCCTTTTATGTTTTTACACTTACTCATTGAATTTGTTCTGATTGCATAACACGGGAAATGCCGGCAAGTTGAACGAGAAAAACCTAAGAAAGCGAGTGGTATGCAGAGGTGAAGGAAGTATTGAGTTTATATGGCATGATTGGGAAGACAAACAAAGGTAGAAATGAGTGCTAGAAAGATACTGAGCAATCTTATTCGGTGCCATACATGAGTTTGAATGACAGACACGAAGTGAGTGTTAGGAGGGAAGTTAAAAAGAAGTTGTACGCTTATGCGTCATACAAGTAACGTAAAGTTCTTTTGTCAGCCGTCATAAATTTCTAGTGATTAACTTTTCCTGTTTATCAGCAACAATGTAGGAGTTTGAAATATAATTTCAGCTGTACTTGATTTGCTGATTGTTCAAGATGCTTGGAGTACTTCATTCATGTTTTCTTGTCGTCCTCCATCTAGCATGGTTTTCTTTTAGAAGCTTAACTAGTGCACGTGTTGGGGACAGAGTATGCATCGGAGACTCTAAAAGCATCATTATCCATTTTTCTGTAAATGATCTAGCCAACTGAGACGAGAACTAAGAGTGCGGTTGGCCAAATTAATGTCATTGTGCATCCCGTCAACTTCGTCGTGCATCGCATCTGTGACAAAAGTTATTACGTCTTCCTTTAATTATCAGATTAAAGTTGCAAACCGTTTTTTCCAACTCTTGCAATCCTCATATATAAAAGCAAAATTTTCCTAATGTGACACTTTCTTTTTCGCAGGAGCTATAAACGTAAGATCACTTTTCAATCTTGCAAAAGAACGCCAAGAGACTGAAAATCAAGAAACAACGAACAACCCCACAGTTTACAAACTGGACGATCGCCTTGGAGTGATCATAAAAAAGCAAGAGGATCGTGAAAAGCAGTCAATATATCCGGAGAGTGCTGAAGAGTCCGATTCCAATGACGAAACGTCTTCCAAAAATGAATCCCAACCAAAGACAGACTCCGGTGACATAAGCAAATTTAATTCCCAGCAGTCACTTCAGGGAGCAATTAACGAACAAACAGAGATAGACACCCGCCGACTGGTCGACAGTGAATACGAGTCCGGTGGGTTGTACGAGTATGTTCCGGCAACCAAGATCAAGGGCATGGAGGATTGGATACCAGAGTCGGATTACTACAAATACTATCAAACCACAACCGACTTTCCGCTTAACATCGAAATAGAGCCAGAGTTAGTGTATCCAGAGAACATGTTCCTCTACACCTATGAAATGGGAAATTGTTCAAGATTTAAGGCGCCATTTAAGTGCGTCACTGGTGTGCTGTCGCATTACTTAATGGACGGTGCATCTGTTCTGCCACCACTCTTTCTCGATGTCAAGCATGGAGATAAAGTTCTTGACGCGTGTGCTGCCCCTGGTGGGAAATCACTTTTCATGCTTGAAACAATGCGGCCCGACATTCTCATAAGTAATGACATTCAGGAGAGCCGAGTGCGTCGCATTCGAAAAGTGATGAATGAGTACCTGTTCGACTTCGGCGAGCGTTGGGAGGGAAAACGCTGTCTAATAACACAGAACGATGCGCGAAACATCGAAGACTACGGGATGTACGACAAGATCCTAGTTGACGTACCCTGCACCACCGACCGTCATTCGCTGATGGAGAACGATAACAACATATTCAAGTCGTCGAGACTGAAAGAACGTCTACGAATACCCGAATTGCAGGCGGGTATACTAACCAATTGTCTGCGGCTGCTTAGGCCTGGTGGAAGCTTGGTCTACTCAACTTGCAGTCTGAGTCCGATTCAGAACGACGGAGTTGTGCACATGGCCATGCAGAACGCCTTCAATGAGTACGGCATCACGGTCACTGTTAAGGATTTAAGTCTGCTAATTCAATTATTTAGTGATATATACAAATTCGAGAATCCAAAGGGTTTGAAATACGGTCAGATGGTGATACCATTTTTGCCTGCCAACTTTGGGCCAGCTTACTTTTGTAAATTGACTAGGAATATGAAATAAATAAATAAAATGAAATCGTTGAGTTGTTTTCTTTTCTTTTTTCAAATGTGTACCAAGGAAGTGTGGTTGCGGTCGGAATTTGGAGCTTGTATCCCTGTAAAACAAACATCCAAAACAATAGTTGGAGAGATGTGTCGATTAGAATGCGATGGCTGATGACAATTTTGACAATTTGCGCAGATTAGCGATTACAGGCGTTATTCCAAACTTATTTTCCTGCACATAAATTAAAACCTGGGTGAAATATGTTTATTTACAAAATTGTATGAAATTCTTTGCAATTCTTGTAACTGCGAGCACGAGGACACACAAATTTTAAGATTTTCTTTGAAACCCTAAAGAAAAATTTTTTGCAAAAAAAAAACATTTTCAAATGAGGCCACGCCCATCGAAAAATACACGCACTATATCTTTACCAACCAAATTTTACGTCTTTCCAGATTATTCGGTTCATAGCGTGTATAGGCTTATTGTCGATTGGTTTCTGGAGTGAATTGTTGAAAGTTATGTCATCCATTGTCACATAACGGTTCATCACGATTGAACTGCTTCAGACGCTGATTTGTCTTGGTCAATTGTGAGCTTCCTCTGCTTTCACATTTCACAAGACTTCTGCATGATTACATACTTATGAACGATTTGTCCAACATGCATATGAATGTACATATGTATGTATTGATGCTGAAATGAAGGTGAACGTGGAAAGGTCCGGAGTAATGGTCATTTCCAAAACGCCTGTCCAATGCAATCTACTCGTTAGTGGAGTCCCCTTGAAACAGGTGGAGAAGTTGAAGTATCTCGAGGTCTTTTTCATAAGTGATGGGAGGGGCAACACTGAGCTTTCTTGTAGGATTGGCCAGGCTGGATCGATTTTGAAGCAGCGTGGTATCAGTAATACCGTTTCGTTCTTAAAAAACGAAACCGTTATAGTTTCGGTGTGTCCCTCCATCTGACATGTCTGTTACAGTTTCAATTGATCTGTCCACTGATGTATTACACGCTGGCGTAGGATGCAATTTCCAAAATACACGTTTATAGGAGCCACCACCAATAATGCCCCAACAACAAGTTTTCATATGCACACAATGAACGCTGCATGAAGTACATCTAAATCCGAATTTCAATGAAAGACGCTTCTTTAGTCCTGGAGGTATGAAGATTGTGGCAGACACGGGCGAACGGAAGCACACATCAAAAGTATATCGATTTCGTTCAGTGAAAACAAAGCCTTAAAAACGAACGTTTTGGGAAAACGGCAATTTATTTCTCGACATAGTGTAATTAAAACTCGATTCAGTTGACCCGAGAAAGTTCCAACTTGAAAGTGCGTTTTCTGGAGTGCTCCGGGGGGAAGATAATACACTCTTTCTCTCTCTCTCCCCACTTAAATGTGTGCCCGGTGAGTGACCTCAGCCAGTTTGTAACAAAAAAAAAAAATATGTCGCATGGGGCCAAATCCGATAAGTACGACCGGTAGCAATTCGCAGCCTAATTTGGTTAATTTAACCATGGCGACGGCGGAGATGTGCGGCCGTGCGTTGTAATTCGGTGATGAATCGTCCCAATACTCCGCATAGTACAGCCTTGTGGGCGTTAAGCCCTTCTTCATGTAGTCGATTTAAAAACTGTGGGCAGCATCTTTTTTGGCGATAGAACACTCTTTGTCGGAGCATGTTGGTTCCGGTGAAGGCCACTGTTTCAACGAGTTTTTTTGGTCTTCGATGTGGACGAGTAGAGCCTTTGTTCGTTGACGATCAAGAAACGGTAAAGAACTTCTTTCCGATTGCACTTAAACACCGCCAAACACTGCTATGTAGTGGTCTCATGGTTGCGCTTGCTGTAAGGAGGGAGCGAATGCAGCATCCATGACGTATTCTCTTACGAGAGATGTCCGGCAACGTAATTAGTGCAATACCCTCGTATGTACGTCTTCCAACATCTCTCTAAAGCTTAACATCGCTGCTGTAGCGAAATGTCAAACTGTCATTTTAAATAAAACAAGAAGATTTGTTGGAGCGGGAATCTATAATGAGGCCTCCTTACCTTCCCTGGTTTGCAACGAGTAATCAATGTAATATTTTCTTCTTATTCTTGTGACGCTACAGTCCGGGGTGGACCTAGGCCTCGACCAACATGACTCTCCAGCCAGTACGATCTTTTGCCAGCTGCCGCCAGTTGCGCACTCCAAGTTGGTTGAGGTTCCTCTCCACTTGTATGCGCCACCTTAGCCTAGGCCGTCCTCTGTTGCGTTGTCTCAATGGCTCTGATTCGAAGACCTTTCGGGCCGGAACAGTGGTGTTCACATACTCTACATGGCCTAGCCATCTTAAGCGTTGTAACCGAAGACGCTTGGCGAGGCGCATGTCGTTATACAACTCATAGAGTTCGTAGTTAAATCTTCTCCTCCAGATGCCATCAACGCAAACAGGACCAAAAATCGCACGCACAACTTTTCTCTCAAAAAAACTAAGGGTTTCCTCATCCGTTTTTAGTAGCGCCCAGGTTTCCGCGCCATAAAGTTGGACTGGGATGATCAAGGTGTTATATAAAGCAAGTTCAATTGTCTCTTGAACCCAAAGAAACAGCGATTGGCAAGAGTGATTCTGCGTTTGATTTCGGTACTGATGTTGTTGTCCCTATTTACCGCGTAGCCAAGGTAGACGAAGTCCTTCACTACCTCGAAGTTTCTGCTGTCTAGCTTGACGCTCTGTCCGAGACGTCGATGTTGTGTGTCCTTCCTTGATGGCAGCATGTATTTCGTTTTGCCCTCATTAAACACCAGACGCATTTTAGCCGCTTCCGCTTCAATGCCAGCAAACGCCTCATTGACGGCATGCTGCGTTCGTCCAATCACGTCAATGTTGTCGGCGTAAGCTAGCAATTGAACTGACTTTTGGTCGTGCCTCTGGTGTTGACTTGTGCGTTACGCACGATCTTCTCAAGGATGATGTTAGAGAAGTCACATGACAGTGGGTCACCTTGTCTTAAACCTTTTTTGACATTGAAAGTCTCGGTGAGTTCGTTCCCGACTTTGACGGAGCAGCGAGAGTTCTCCATCCTACACAATCCGATGAATTTGGTAGGAATGCCCAAACTAGACATGGCACTGTATAGCTCGTCTTTATGCGCACTGTCATATGCGGCCTTAAAATCTACGAATAGGTTGTGAGTGTCGATTTGCACTTCTTGGGTCTTTTCCAGGTTCTGTCGTATTGTGAAGATTTGGTCGATGGTGGACTTCACTGGGCTGAAACCACACTGAAAAGGACCTATCAGGTTGTTGACGAACGGTTTCAGGCGTTCCCACAATACAGCAGAGAGAATCCTCTAGGCGATTTGATATTTTGCAAAACTCAATAACCAATGAAATACGAGTTTTATGGGTCCACTAGTGTTGTATTGTTTCTTTACGTGTTAAGTGGTGATTCCATCTATTGATGGACTGAACGATTTTTTCTGGGTCCTAGATTTAGGTACCGAGGTTGGAATTTTGGTTCAGGAAATGATTTTCATTTCTGTTTTCAGTCCGTTAACTGGACAACTCCATTTCAACTTGAATGGAAACGCGACTTACGTTTTTCCACAGTTTTCCTTTCTCGTGCATAAAATTATCGTCGTCATCTTTTTTCGCATCGACGCACACAATGCTCTGCCCAAATCAACGCAGGCACCAAAAATAGGTTATTTGACCAAAGTTATCACATAAACCACCCTACCGACGCCACAAATCAAAATAAAAACGCCACCCCATCCTATGGAAGATAATTATGTTTCCTCTTTATTTATACATGTATCTGCTCTAAGTACAATGATTGCGATAAATAAATAGTATATTGTATGCCTAGCACTGATTTGGTTCTAGAGAGATTCGGTTCCTGTTTCGGTTGCGGTAGAAAATATATTGTTCCGGTTTCGTAAAAAAGGTCCACTTGTGTCAGGTGGGCAGGAGGATAGTAGAAAACAAAGTCTATAACTTTACAGTTCAGTTTGGGTGTGTGTATATTATACAACTCCGTGCATTGTTAAGTACAGCAACATTCTTAGAATTTATTAAATTTAAATTAACCCTTAATACATCAATTTTGCATTCGACTTTGGAAATTTTTGCTTTTTTTTGTTTTCGAAATTTTGAAATGAATTTCTCAAGCCTGTCTCTTAAGCTCATGCTCTAACATTAAGTACGCTCTACTTTTGAACTGGGTTCGAGGTGGTGTTCTTGAGCGGGGTGTTTTCGTCCTGCTCGCCTCGCTCGCTGTCGACCTTCGCTGTCTTGTTCCATGATTGTTCCTCGCCAGATGCAAACAGGACGAAGACGAGGAATTCAATGGCAAAGAGGACAATGGTGACGAAGAAGATTATTCGCCAGGCGTGGATGTTTTGCTGTGAACGAGAGAACAACATTTATGTAAAAAACGAAAAAAATGCAAGCTACCAGCACTACTCACGTTTCCCTTGGTGACGAATCCGACAAACAGTGGTACAATGATGCCCGGCAGTGTGGCAGCAGTGTTGGTTATGGCGACGAGGGTTCCGGCATAGTTGGGTGCGATATCGATGTGGTTGGACAAGAATCCAGAGAACATGCCACCCATGCCGATGATGCCCAGGGCCATCAATACCACAGCGGCAGTGTGGCGGCAGCCGATGTAGCACAGACTAAGCAAGCACACTCCAGGAATGAGGGTGGCGAAGCTTGTTGCTGTCTTCCTGCATGTTGTTGTCGTTAATTTGCCTGCAAATCACGCAAAAATGAGTAAGTAAGAAAAAAAAGAGGCAGACATCAGCAATTTACCCTTGGCCTTCAAGGTATCCAAAGTCTTGCCCAAGACAATACTGAAGAGGAACATGGGGTAGTAGGGAAGGGCACTGGCCACTGCATTGCTGGAGACGTTGAACTGCAGAACCTGCTTCATGTAGAATGGGATCTCAATCAGGAACATGTACCAACCCCAGTTGCTGCACACGTGAGCGATGAGGATGGCCCAGAAGGGCACCGAAGTCAGCACTTTCTTCCATGGAACTGGAGGATGTTCCTCCTTGATGGTCTCTCCTTGTGCTGTTCCCAGCTGAGTGTTGATCATTGTTCTCTCCTCATAGCTGATGAGCGGCTGCTTGTTGGGACTATCCTGCGCCAAAATAACCCAAAGGATCATCCACAGCACACTGAGACCACCCATGACATAGAAGACTGATTCCCAACCCCATTTGGCGGCCAACACACCAGCCAGCAAGATTGACTTGGCCGTTCCGAAGGCTGTACCCACGTAAATGATGGTCGACATGACACTTCGTTCGTTTGGTGGTGCCCAGGCGGCGATCATGCAATGCATAGCTGGGAAGGTGGCACCGCCGCCAATACCCTCGAGGACACGCAGAATGATGAGGCCGATGTAGCTGACTTTGGTGAGGACTGGCGTCAGGAGGGTACAGATCACATTGATAGCGACGGAGAACAGCATCACCCATTTAGCGGAGAAGTTTTCGGCCACTTGGGCTCCCGGAATCTGCGAAACAATGTAGCCCCAGAAGTAGCAACTCAGCAGGGTGCCTTGAAGTGGTTCACTCCAGGTAAAGGGACCGTCCTGAAATCAAATGGAAGTGTGTGTAATTAAAAGTGTTGGAATGTGGGATCAAACAATTTCTCTTTTAAAATGAAGTCCTAGAAGTCAATTAAACAATCTCTACAATTTTAATTCGCAGTCAAGAGTCATAGTTCATAATCTGCCAAATCATGGCTCAGTTTAGTAGAAATTTTTATGTTGGAACAACATACGGTTAATTTCAGTAAGGAAGTGACTGACGTTCCCGCAAATGCTTACAAGCGTCAATCGTAGTCCTTTCAAGAAATCAAACTTCCACTGGCCGACTTATTAAGAAAGCCAATAAAGGATTTGTGCTCCAGAAAACGATGGGTGGTGCAACCGAAAGAACTGCTCGAATTTTTTGTACCACAGAAAAACCGAAAACATCATTTAAATCAATGTAAGTGGAACTAGTGGCAGCCTACAACAAATGTTTCTTGCATATGACCCTCTTGATGAAAAGAAGAGAAGTCTCAGTATTTCTGCCACAGCTTATATCATGTCATGTAAAGAACTTTGGAAGAGCAACATTCCTTTGGAACTCAACGTCTTTTCAAATAAACTCCTAAAATGTCAATCCAGATTTAAAAGTGATGAAAACTAATCCTCAGAATGAGTCTTCTAAGGCCTAAGTAACGCACTTTCAAATTGATTCTTAAGGGTTCATCGTGAGGTTTGATTTTCAAAAGGCCTTTATTTTTAGATATCACACGTGACTCCTGGAGTGTGTTTGCTATTTTATCATTTTGATTGAGTATTGTACGGCAAACCATCATGGTAAGACTCACACCATAACAGCGTCTCCAAATTGTGTAATTTTGTATTACGGAAATCAGCTTTCTGCGAGAATTGTCCCACTGCCAGTACCATTCACAAATCCCAGTTCCAGTTTACATAAGTGGATAGTGGTTAGACAACATCAGCACAGACTGTACGCGAAAACCAAAATGAGGCGAATCAGAATGTTACCGTCAATGGTAAACGTTATCGCGCGATATTAACGAACTATGTAATTTCTTGTTGAGCTCTGGTTTTAAAAAGACGGCGCTACGGGCTATTCAGTCCAAGAAACAATAGACTAGTTGAGAAATAATTTTGGTGAGCATTTAGTTTCACGTTTTGCTGCGGTAAATTGACCACCTAGAGCGATATCACACCTTTGGCCTGTTTTCTTTAGGATACGTCAAGTCTCAAGTTTTCAGGAGTAAAAAATTGACGCTTTGAAAGCCAACATTGCTCGTGTTATCCGCGAGATACCAGTCGCTATGTTCGACCGAGGCACCCAACATTTTTCTTTCTCTTCCGAATGGACCACCTAACAAGCAGTGGTTGCTAACATTTAGATGATATAATATTCAAAAAGTAAATACCATGTATTGTATAGATAATAAAATTTCCCTTCTAAGAGTTTTTATTTTACATTATAAATCAAACCTCTCGTTGAATCACCCTTTGTCTATCAATAAGCCGCACAAAGCAAAAATGAGAGAATGATAAAAAATATACTGCTTGGTGACAGTTGATGATCCTTGATCCAAAGGATGATGGCCGTGGAATAAATATTTAAAAAAAAATCCACAAAGACTGTGCTTATTAACTATTTTTTTTTAGACAAATATTATGCCGAATTTTATAAGGTAGAAATGAAGACGTAGAAATTGGGAAAAATGATACACACTATCCTGTCTCAAACTCTAACATCGACGCCATCGCTTCAGCTGGTCATAGCAACAGTGTAGATTGAGCTTTGGAATGCGCTTATGACAACGTGCCCTAGCAAACGTCAAAGAAAAAAAAACAATTCTTCCTGTTTACCGTATCTATCACTTGCAAAGTTGCTTTTAAGACTTTGTTAAATTGTTTCTTGACATATTTTGGACCGAAGATCCAATCTAATCTTGCCCGACAACTGATCTCGGTAAGTACGCTCATCCGTCCATTCTTCAATACAGAGCGGGTGATGAAAACAATGTCAATGTCATAATGCTGTCATTTTGACGTTTTGAAGGTCGCTGTGACTACAAAAATAAGGCTGAACGATAAATAACAACTTATCCGACTCAAGTAGGATATGCAGTGGTAAGATAAAAATCATTATTTTAACAAACTTAACTTTGTTGTCTTGATCAGTAGAGAAAGACCTTAAACAATTTCTTGATGAAGAGAGTTGGCAAAGATCATGTTGGATGAAGCCATTAGTTGGTTTAGACCCAATTCCATTCCGGAACATTTAATATTTGTTCCATTCGCGCTTGGTTAAGTTGGGTTAGATTATAGCGACCGTTTGTCAGGCGACAAGAACAGTTACGTGAGCCATTGGGCGTAATACGACGCGGCGAGTATAGTTACCTTATTGTCAATTAAAAACATTGTGATAAAACTATGTAGCTATTGGGCTGTCCAACGATAATATCGCTGAGTTAACCTGAATTGGCACACAAGCATCTTCCGTATTTTCTTAGGTGTTTGTTCCTTCTAACTGCAAGCGCTTGACAGTCACAAAGGATATGTGTTTTAATGAAGCAGTACCTGGTTATGCCTGTTATGATATACAGACGCAATTTTTTTAACTGAGAAGGGACAGAGAGCACCGCCCTTTGATTCGTTCGGTTTACTGAAGCGAGAGGAATAGAAGGTATGTCTCTGGGTCAGATTCCCAATTTTGAACCGTACCTGTCAAGTTCATTAGTTTCGCAATTCCCCTGGATATAACTGATGCTAGCACTAAATACAAAGAGAAATTGATGCTAGAGATACTAAATACAATATTCTTTGAGTGATAGTTAAATATGTATGTTTGTGGCAAGGTGCGGTCGATGGCAGCAACCGACTTGAGATTTATTGACCGTTAAAACTGAACGAGTAAGAAATAGTGACACATACACCAGTGTGTTTTTGCGGACGAGATCTTTGGAGTAAAACAATTGTTTATTCAGAATTAAAATCAATCAGGCGGGATAGGCCTACAATTTCTTAAGACAGTAAAACCCCCTAAAAAATACTTTACAAAAAAGTTGGGTGCAAGTGAATTAATCAATATGCTAAAAATGAATGAAAGGAAGAATTTCAAACTATTCCCTTACCACATAAAATGGTAGACGTTTAAAATAAAAGATCAAGCTTAAAACATATTAACTCGTAAACTACAATTCTCAGATCGCACATGCTTTTTAAGCTTGACTTCTGGCCTTTTGTGGATTGTAGCTCAACCCAATTTATTGAGCAATAACATAATTGAGCCCTTTGTTATTGACATTTATGAACAAACCGACGAAGTTAGTTAACGAACAAATGTTAACTTCAGTAACGTTACTATATAAATATCAATCAACCCAAGAATCAAACTTATCGCGAATTCTTTTCCTGCTGCGAAGCATCGGATCTTACTGTTCAATATGCAAATACATCAAACATATAGTGTAGAGTATATACATTGCTTCGCCAAAGATTCATATTCTTACTAGCCACATACTACATCTTCAAAATAAATGTGCCGACATCGTACCTATCATATGCAATGATCGTAACAAACTATTGGTGACAGATGGATAACTTTTAAAATGTCAGTCAGAATGCCCAATACAATTTTCATTGAAAGTTACAATCGACCATAATATGTTCTGTTTCTTTTTTCAAATTTTTAGGTGCATCAATGTAAAAATTGAAACAGAAACATTTTTTTATTTTTGTTCTTGATAGTTCTCTCGAAAATATTCAGATAAGAAGTTCAGTCTTCTTTTCAAAAACAAATCTGTCGATTGATGACAGATGTTTAACCCCAGCTAATGCACATAGATCCACCCCAAATTTCTACTGTAGGTAATTTGCATCTGATTTCAAACAAGACGGACAAACGTGCATAACGATTTGGTTTAGTTTTTCTAACGAAACGATAAAAAATAAGTGCGTAAACGATTTAGAAGTTACTATATTAGCTAAGTGTGTTTAAATTTCTTCATCTTAGCCTATGTGCTCTGCATTTTAAATCCTCCACATTTTTCCTCAGTATTGAAAGAATTGATACACATTTTTTTTTAAATATCTTTACACTACACCCTAAGCCCCTGAGGTACGTCGAACGCATACGAATTTAATAATTAGTGCCTAAGCTTGGCAAACATTATCAGCACTATATTTTAAACCCTTTTTCACGGAAATCAACTAGCTAACAATAACACTAAATCAGAACAAAACGATAAACACTGACATGACTGCCACTATTTCAGCACTTTAAGCTGTCAAGCTATTGTATGTTCAACATAATTGAATCATTTACAAACTTACCTCTATTACAGTGGTCACATTGCCGGCACTATCTGGAGGAGAGCATATCTCTGGATCGGTTACATTCGATAAACTGGTCGAGCCATGTCCTCCATGGCCACCGTCATGTCCGATTGCTGTGTGATTTAACATTGCCACCATGGCAACACTTAGGTTCACTTTCAGACCATAAATGATGGCCATGCCAATTGAGCCAAGAACGGCAAGAATATATCGTGCGGGAACACATCCTGAAAGAAATAGAAAATCAAGTTTTATAAGACGAAGGCATTTTGAAAACAAAAAAAACGAAGCTGAGTCTCATTCATCAACAAAACACTTAAATTAAGTTCACCCAAAGCACGAGGATTACATTTCTGATCTGGTTGGCTAATGAAAACGGTCGAAGTCATTTGTATTCAAAGCACAAAGTTCTTACGCTCATACGTGATAGGAGTTTGACATTTTTGGTGGTGGCGGTGCGCCACTCCACTGCATAGGCGGCTAATTCTTTAAAAGAAAATTAATTGGGTGTGCCCTAGAGTCCACAAGGGGCCAAAACCTATCTTCTACAGCAACTACTCGTGTTGTGTTGTGCTACTGTTCGCCTACAGTTTATTGCTGACTCCGAGCGGTGAGTTTTGAGAAGCTTTTCATAACAATAGTGCTTTTTGAGTGTTGTGAGCAACTACAAAGGGGTGCTGCCGTAATGCGAGATTTTCAGTGGGGGATTTTAGGTTCTTTGGTGTTTGAGTCCACTACACCACGGCGGAGGTCTTAGTTTACCTAAACTTAATCCAGGTGAAAATTTGAATTAAGGAAGGCTAAAAATGAATGTTTTTAGAGTCAAAATACTAATCTTGGTCCTTGTTTGGAATTTGTCTTAAATCTTTTGAAAATTTGCAGCAAATATAGTATGTGTAGCTATGTATTGTATGTAGACATATCTTAAGGTGTACAGATATTCTACAGATTTAGATTTGATTTATCAAGTGGTTCCTTAAACTTTAAAACAGCATAAAACATGTTAATCAATGTTAACAGGTACTTTAGAGTTTTACGACCATAAAAAGGCGTGTGATTGACTTCTAAGAAGTGAACAAAAAAAAAATTGCGAGACAATAAAACAGATATCAGGGAGGCTTCATGGAAATAAGATAAATATATATAGGCGATAGAGTATAGTAAATGGAGAAATGATTGCGCAACGAAGAAGACAAGACAAGAATACGCCTACTGACAAGAATATTCCTTTGTGAACGGAGCTAGAAAATCGACCTTGAATACTTTAGTTACCAGAACTTTGGTAGAGGATTGGAAAACCGACGTTGAATACTTTAAGAAAATTAATTTTGATAGATGATCAGTTGTAGCTTGGGGCCAATACCTAAACAAATCTCGAAATGACTACAGTCCCAGGAAGCCAAATAGCAAAACTTTGAAGCTTGTCAAAAAACACGATTTTATCAGAACTTTAAAAGAAGTCAAAGTTATTTGAAAGGGGAATTAAGGTTTTTTGCGGAGGACATGGTGCCCGACATACATGTTTATCTCAGATGTTCTTTTTGTCTTAATATCGTTTGGGAATTAAATATTCCGCCTTTTGTGGTCTTGGTTTTGCATGAATTTGACTTTTCTGTATTACGTGCATTTGTGGGTTTGAGATAAACAGATTTTATCCCAGCCCGTGTAGATCAAACCAGAAATATATGTGCGCAACTAACTCCTAAGAATTTTATTGCGTAATAGATGATTCCAATAGATGACAACATCAATACGACACAAACCGAACTTAAACACGTACGTAAGCAAACTGGAAACATTAGAGATCTTGTTTTGGCGTCCTATACCTTAAGTTGTATGAAATTGCCTTATTTTATGTCAAATAATCATGTTTGCGCAAATTGCTGATATTCCTCTTTGAAACAGCGCATCAAAAGCTTTTACAGAGATGTTGCTTGTAACGCTAACCGTTCGGTCTTTCTTCAATGAATTTGTGGCATCTATGATTATTTCGATGTTAACGAGTGAAGACGGGACAAAATTCCTGGAAGACGTACAGCAACATTTTTAAATACGTTAAGGAAAAGTCAATATCGAAATATGCTTTCATTAAAAGACATTTTTAGATATGACAGATTTATATTTTTATTTTTTGACTAGGGCTGAACCAACAAATCCAGTTAAATATTATAGGAGTGAAGTCTCAAACATTAATTTCAATGGCTAAAAGCACGCGTATTGATTTCTGGCTTTTGGGTGGATGGCGCTTGATGGGTGCGATGTCGTCATGAATGCAGTAGGTATGGAGTGGATAGGAAAAATGACTTATTTAACCTTTCGTCTTAACTTAAGTTGCCAAACCAATTTCGGACAAATATCTGAAGGTAAGAATAAAGTGGTCTCATCTTGCTTGTTATATATATAAATGTAATATTTGTATTGCATGTCTCGTCATTTGAATATGAATGGCACCCGTGTTTCCGTTAGTGCTACGTCATGTATGACATGGGTACTTGGCCGTATAAAGCCACCGCGTTAAAAAATGAATGAGAAAACTGGCAAATATTTGGAAGCTTGGCCTCTGGTAATCATTACAATATACTTGGTTCGGGCAAATCTGCAAAAATGTGCCTTTTATTGAGGAATACAATTTTTGATATATAATACACTGGTTATCTTAAAATGCATATTTCAAGAAACTTAAACTTTAATTACAATCCAGTGTTTATGATAAAAAAAACACAGAGAATGAATGGATTTACATCAAATTTGCTTCATCAATCATGAATCACAAAATGCACATTGGTGGCAGTCTAGAGCAATCATTGCAAAACGTGTATAATAATAATATAGTGGCAATACAGCCCACAAGGGACCAGGGCCTAGCTTCTTCAGAAACTATTAGTAGGTGCTATTGTTCTCTCACGAGTAGGGGGGACCTACAGTTGTTTACCGAGAACCTTTTCATAAACAATTAGTATCCTTTGAGTGTTGTCAGCAACTCGAAAGAGGTGGTGCCGTGAACGATGCGAGCTGTACAAACGGGGCATCGGACCGGGGACATCAAATCACTAACACTTACCATTTTTATGTTTTCTGGCTTTATCATAATTTTCTTCTTTCATAGCAACTTATACAATACATTTTCTCCGCAACATTTTGCGTAAATTCTTTGAAAAATATGGTGTTTGTTTTTTAACGTTAGTGGCCTATTTCGTTGGTGATCCCCTTTTACCCAAAGTATTTGGCTTCTCAAAATGTTTCCCTCTTAGCGTTACACAAATCCACTTATATGAATCTTAATTTTTGTTATATGCTTGTACACAACACATGCCTTAACAATTGCGATTCCTAAAAGTTCTACACCAAGCTTCATGTACCACTTTACACCTATCCAGAGAGACGTTGCACATGGGTCATTTGCTCAGAAAGATCAATACCACCTTTAGGTCCTCATTATCGTGGTTACAAGTAAATAGTTTATAGCAAGTGTCATATATGTCTATATATATATGTGTTTCCATATTAAATATATTTCTGTTAGTAAATCAGTTACAGAAAAATAAGCGAATGTTAACTGAAATATTTAATTAGCTTAGCGCACCATGGCTGCCTTAAAGTCTTTCATTTTTGAGCAGTGATATGTAACCGTTGTACACTGTGAATGACGTGGCTCATGTGAAAACATGGATATCCTTTGTATTTGAATGATGTGGCAGGCAATGTGCCTTAGTCTTATTTATGCTTCTTATTCTTGGTCCTGTTTGCGTTATGGGCATATGAAGGAGACGTTATAAAGACGAACTATATAGGCTGCACGTCGGCATTTGCCTAATCATCTACGTATACAACGTTTAAGATGGCTTGCCATGCAAAGCGAATGAATAACACTGTTTGGGATGAAGAGTTTTTGAATCAGAGTCTTTGGGACAGTTCGAGAAACAGAGGATCACTTCCTCTGAAATGGCGCACAAAAGTTGAGAAGGACATTAACCAACTTCGAATGCAAAATTGGAGGCAGCTGGTAAGAGACTGTGCTAACCAAAGAGGCATGTTCGTTGAGACCCATGTCTACCCTGGACTGTACTGCCACTCTCACAAGAATAAGTAGAACGAAATTAAAATTAATTTTAAGACCTTATAACAATGCATAAACTGAGGCAAAAAAGTATTATGGTCACTGACGAAGAGTCACTTCGAAGACTGCATGTGATGGGGACTCCTTATGAATATTACGCCTTACTAAGCTGAGTAGGTACATGCAATACAGTGCATTGATTTGGAATGTTACGTGGTAGCTTAAACAGATTTCAAGAAAAACACCAATGTGACAATTAAGTATATCTTTAAATTGTTTCTAGTAAAGGCTGTTGAAAAAAAAAATCATTTATTTGCGAGTGAAACTTGCAATTGCCCAGTGTTTTTTACCAGAATTCTAATTTGGCCAGAAACATATTCATAAATTACTCGAAACACAACCCTATTATTACTTCTGAGACCATTCAAGTAATTCCTTAATTTCTAAAATAGTTGCTCATATGATTCTTTTGCTAGAAAGTAATTAATTTATATAAATATAGGCAAAAAGTTGGCCAAAGGAATATCCAAATTTTGCTATTTCAAAAAAAAGTTTCCACTTTCTAATGCAATGAATTAGTGTCAACGACTATTTTTGAAAATGCAATACGTCGCAAATTTTCAACGAATTTAGTTCAGATTTGGATTTTCTTGTTCTTAATGAATGTGTATTTTGGTATTTTTTTTTTGGCAGGTTGTCGTGAAAAATATGCGCTCAATTTTGAGAATGTTTTATTGCCATCCAGAATAAACATGACATTCTGTCCAGACTCACTGAAATGAGTAACCGCTGCATATTCCTAATCTAGCAGTCATTTCAAGTACTACAACTTATACTGTCATAGATCCTTAGGACATTAATAAGTTTTAAAGACGCAATAAAATGTGTCATTGTAACCTTATCCAGCTTTCAATCGTCCGCCAGCGACTGCAAATCTTGATGGCCAATCTGCAGCCAACAATAGAGCGAATAGATCTATTTTAATACAGTCGCGAATCTTATTTAAACAAAATCGCCAACAATTGCCAGGAGCATTCGTTCTGCCCGCCTGATACCCACCATCATGCACAACAAATGACATTCAGCCTGCGTGTGTGTGAGACTAGACCGACCACCACATTCCTCCAGAGCTTTGTAAATAAATTCCGTGTCATTTTGAAAATATTTCCCTCATTCCTCTCGAATAAATCGGCGTCTGTGCGCGTTAGACCTTCGGATCCATCTACCCCCTCCAACCACACATTTTTCCCCCCACAGGCACTTTGTGGATCGTAAACCGATGAATTTTTGTGTATGCCAAGCAGTTTGTTTAATCCGTTTTTGATTGCCCAACACTGTCTGACATTATGGCTGGACACACTTTGGCGCTTTATTTGCTGGCAACTCGCAGGGGTTAGACCGCCCTGCTCGGCCTTGTTTGTTTAGCTGGCCAGCCGGAGATAAGGCTGCCACCAAGAATTAGATATCGTTCTTTGCACACAATTCATTCTTGCAGAGTGAGTTGCCCGCGTTCGTCTATTTTTAGCGGAGTGTATGATATGACTTCATGGATTGTTTTGTGCCGAAACTTGGAATAAATAAACTGTTTTCGAGATCAAATCGCCAGCCGGCGGGATTTGCGATCAGTGCAGATGTTCTGTTTGCCAGCACATTACTCTGAGAACGAGTTTGCATTGTTTCTAAACGACAAACAATGACTTAATGACTGCTTCATTTAAGAGATCATGCAATCGGGTGCTGCGCGATAATTCCTAATTTGTATTTTTCATGCGGCGTCAAGTGCTCACGTCAGTCTGTCACGTCGAACACATATGTATCCTGGTCTTGACTGGCTGAATCTTAATCGAATTCTTTAAAACTTCATCTATAAACGACTGTAAACCAAATGGCTGTAACTGCAACGTTTCTGACAAGATATAGCAATAAAAATTCTTCGTCGGTGAATGGGCAGAATCTAGATTGCATTTATTTAGTTTTTAATTTTAGTACACAGCAACTGCGGAATTGGACATTTATTCGACAAAGATAATGATTTACTGCTAACATAAGTCACAGGAATTCTTGTAGCTCATATATCATTTACATTAATATTTAGGAAGGAACATATATAGGGTTGTCCCTCTAAAAAGTAAAATCCTTGAAGCTACTCAAGACGTTTATTTCTCAACCAAATGAGGACAGTTTCACAGTCCGAAATACTGCTATGTATGGCATTTTGAGACCTCAATTAATAGTTGTACGGGAATGTCTGTTCCTGTTACCGGCACAAACAACAAGAAATCATGCAAAACTACGAAGGTCTATTTCCGTACGAAACTACTTAAAGGCTTGCGGCAGATTTTCAAAGGTTTGCGATATGTATGCGAAAAAAATAATTATCAGGGCTAGAATTAAAAAAATTAATAAATTATATGAAGCTATAGTCCACAAGGGGCCTACTGTTGCAGAAACTGCATGTGTTGTGACAGCTACAGCTTTCCCGTGAAAAGCGAGGGGACCTACAGTTCATTGCCGACTTCGTACGTTCAGATTTGAAATGCTTATCGAAGATAATGATTGTTGGCAGCAACTCGAAAGAGGTGGTGGCGAGACAAAGTGCGAAATGAGCAGTTCATAAACCGAACGGGGAATCCGTCAACGCACTTATACACCCTACACCATAACGCTCAGTGGTCCAAAATTAAAAAGAAAAATAATACAAAAAAAAGTGAAATGTTTTCCTCGGACACGATTTTTTCATTTTTGCATTCTTCAAATATGAAAGCCTGACGGACGCCCATTGTGTTGACTTGTAATGACCCGATTAGCTATGACGTTATCTTAGAACTTTGAAATTTCTTTCTTTTAATTACAGCCACCTAATGAGTGTTGTCTGTTTGATTTAATGTAACAAAAACTGTCCGAAAAGTTGTAACGTCAGATTAACTAACCTGGAAGCCTATAACAACCTCTTCGATGGTGGAAAGTCGAAAATTTATTTTTTTTCTACTTAAAGACTTTTAAGTGTGGTCGCCGTGGCGTAGTGGTAAGATAAGTCAAGGTTCGATTCCCGGACGGGACACCTCGCATTTTTTTACGGGACCACCTCTTTCGAATTGCTGACAACACTCAAAGAGTATCAATTGTCTATGAAGAGCTTCTCAAATCTCGCAGTTAGGAGTCGGCAGGCTTAAAGGCTTCTGCTGAGGCTTCCATATCTCATACTTCTTCACTCTTTTAATGATGAAGATCTACATATTTTACTCATAAGAATCAACGCAAAATTGAGCAAACACTATTACACCGTCTTTAAAATAGCGATAGGTGACATTGGTCGTGTAGCAAGTGATCCAAGAAAACAGAAGCAACCAAACATCACAAACTGAATCCCAAATTTATCAAAACTGTTTCTTTCGGCCACAGATACTTATGTAATTCACGGAATGTTAGTATCAACTCATCGTTTAATTACGTATTTAAGATATGAACAAAAAATTAACTTCCACTTAGCAATGAAACTTAAATCTTTTTACATTAAACAGTCAGTTTTTTTATTTTCTTAACAAAAGCAATTTCGTCCAAATAATAAACAATTTTAGAAAATAATTATGACACAACATTTTTGTTTTTCTTCATATTATACATAGAAACTCAAAGTGATCCCTCAAGCGTCACAGCAAGGTGTCTCAGCTATTCCCAGAATGACATTTTTGATTTAAGAGACTCCCTGAAATCTGCATTCAAGTTGAGTTCTTCATCTCAGAAGTTTATGATTCATTATGAAAGTTGTTCAATGCGTAAACTATTTGTCATAGCAACATTGTCAGTATCGACATCAAAAAGGTCATGTTCAGTCATTTTTAGTCCGCTGACATTTCTATTCCAATTAATCCGACGTTATGACAACGCGATGAATATTTATGGAACTCCACGCATTTCACATAGATTTGTTTTATCAGGAAAACGTGCACATCTGCAGGGATACTTTAAATATCAAAGAAACTTGCTTTCAGGCGATTTCTGTTTACCGAAGTTGCCGGACAAAGAACAGGATCCATGTCTTATTTAATGGCAAACAATCTTAGGCTTCATATTACGCCCAGAGATATTTTTGTACCTTTGTTGAAAGGGAATAAATTTGTTCCTAGGAATGGAAATCATACCCTCTTTCCCACATCATTGACATTTGCTATTGCCGCAGTCTGACATTTGACTTTAAGGCGCTAATCTATTCGGCAAGAGCGTCAACCGACAATGGCACCGACCTATCTAATGTTAAAGATGTGACACGAATGCTGTCAAGTCATTTTAACCGTCGTTTAGGATTTTCCTTCTGTGCTACTGAATGGATTTCGGGTACCTACGAGTAGAAAGTTTGTTCAAACAACCAACGTGGTCGAAGAACAAGCATAAGCTTCAACTATCCACGTCCGCCATAAAACTTCATTCTTTTGTTCTTAGCCGCCTTGCAGGGAACGCTCCCTCTGGGTGACACCTCATTCACTAAATTTATCATCGTGACGTTCGAATTCCACTCCTCATCGGTGCGTATTTTTTGTTGCGCGAGAAGAATCAACAACGCCGCTGTTCACCCTTCTGTTCTGCGGTTGCCTCATCCGTCGCGCTGATGAATGTGCGCGTGGCCCCATTAAGCCGTTAATTGCTTTTTTATAAGCAAAAGCATTCGGTGTCTCAGTAAGGGTGACATATCCACTTGCAGCCATTCAGTGAGATCGACCCTCAATAAAGTTGAGTGCTGCTCTGACTGCTTATGCGACGCTGGTGAAGTTTGCGTGGTTATTTCAATTACAACAACCGACATGCGCCAACCTTATCGATCACGTATCACGAAGGGGAACATTTTGAAGGGGTCACGTTCGGAATCTCTGGCATATCGCAGTTCAATTGCAGCGACAGACCCTAAATTTGGTGTCCAATTGTTTCCGCACCGCTCGTCATTCAGGTTTTCTTCGGAGTGAGTTTTTTTTTTTTTTTTTAAACAATAGCGATATGTGGTAATTAGTCGGAGTTCTTCCGGGCGGTGCTCACTGAACGTGAACCATTCCCGTAGACATCGGCGCTTGGGATTGTTTCAAACAAATGCAAAGTTGCCTGTTGTGGTATTTGAGGCATAAATTATTTTCCAAAATTCAATACAAATGCAAATTGACACTGTTGCAAGATTCAACAGCGAACAAAACGTTCGACGCTCTCGGTGGAGTTTGGCATGAGGACTTTGAGCATTTAAGCAAAATTGACGTCAAATTTGCGAATATTTGTCTCTGGGAATGACGTCAAAGTGTTCGAAAGGGTGTCATCATTTCTGACATCAATTAATCAATGAGAGCGGACGCTCTGTGACCATCTATTAAATTTAGATTTTTATTAAATTTAGAAACACAAATGTCACGACATTTAGGCAGTAGTGGTTTCTTCTCCATTAAACTAAAAATAAGTCCTTCTTCTCTTTGATCGATATGCGTGTGGCGGAGGCGTTGAGAGGCTCGTCAAAGCGGTCGTAAGACTTTGGTTCTTTTTTGCTTTGTGTTGTCCGTTTCAGTGTAAGGGATAGTTGCAGGAAAAATAGAGGCTTGAATTAACTGATACTTTAGAAATTCCTCAAGCGGGAATTTGCAGTCTTCTGAAATTGGTTTTTAAGAACGGAGTTCATGTGAGTGACGAAATTACGGAATAGGTCTGTCAAGCCGCAAAGAGATATTGATATACGGCCCCAGTGATGCGCATCAAGTGTGAATTGAAGTCGCTGTTTTTTGGACAAAACACTATTTCATAAAATGACGAAGAGAGCTAACGTTTGCTACTTAGCCTTATAGTGTACAGCTAAGTGCATAACCTAACCATGGAACTGTAAGAACGATAAATTCATCAAGCCATCAAATAGTTCGGTATGTTCTTATACACTTCGAAGTTGTTGCCAAAAAAACGTTTATAATGTCAAAACTAATGTTAGACGACATGCATCAAAACAAAACAAAGTTAATTTCAATAAAAAGCCCCATAATTGCAAAAAAAATCCAAGGACCCAAACGGATTTCAACAACATAATATGATCCACTCAGCACTGGAAGTACATGCAGGCACGTATACTCCGCCAGTAAGAATTTTAGATTTCTTTTTTTCGGAGTTTCGGGTTTTTCTAAATTTGAATTATCTGATTTTGTCCACACGTTCAAATCAAAGTCTATTTCGGGCACTTCGTTACATTTTTTGGTGTGCATAATCGATCTAACGGATTTGTTTAAAAGCAGAATTGCCGCATTTGAGTAAATAAGATTCCACGAGTGATTGTTGTTCTATCCTCAATGAATGACTTCTTTGCGGTTTATGGGCTGGTGCCAGCATCGGGCTGTTCTTCTTCGAAACTATGGTCGGCAAAGCAGTTACCGTGAATGGTGTTCGCTATAGCGAAATGATAGCGGTCTTCTTCTGGCCAAAAATTGAGGATATTGTCCTAGACGATATGTGCTTCCAACAGGATGGTCCCAATCGGCACGAAGTCGACGAAACAATAAACGACCGTGTTATCTTACGTCGCAGCGATGTCGTCGACCATATGATGTGACCCCGTTGGACTTGTTCCTTTGGGATTATTTTAAACGAAAAGTGTACGTCAATATACCAAGAACAATTCAAGAGCTAAAAGATGCAATCATGAAATCATTTCATGTATTTGGTTTCATACATAATTGCAATAGATCCTTCTATCTTAACAAAAAATTAAAGATAATTCTCTGAAAACTTTTTGTTTTATTTTCAATTTTCATCGCGTTGTCGTTGGACCATCCTTAACAATAATCTATTGCTTGAAACGAAAATAGAAAACAAAGCCAATGTTTTGCAAAAAAACAAATGACAAAAACTGTTTAAGGGAATGTCGTTAAACAACTACCAAAATACTGTCCATGACTTTAATATAATCGCTCATTAAAGGGAACAAAAAACACAAGTCAAATCATCATAAGTCATCTTTCGGTTGTTAAGAAGACATATGTATGTATGTCTGTAATATGTATATTTTACAAATTTCTTCTTTTCCTTATGTTTACTTTCCTTTTTTAACTTTTTCAACTTTACACAAAATTTAAATTTATTATTTAAAACAAAAATTAATGTTGGCCAACTTAAAGCACAATGTAAAAAATTAAATTAAAAACATGAATTTTGGACTGTGGAAAAATATTTTGTTATCTTAAGGCAACACAGGTCTTCAATTTGTTAAATTGTTTTTTCTTTTATTGTTTATCGATGGGCATGTGGCAATTTATGCGTAAGTGTCCACGCTTAGGTAAGTATTTTATTGTTTTAGCTTATTGAAATATTCCTATATCTTCCTTTTTCAGATGATTAAAATTTATGCCGAAGGAAGTATTTCAAGTTTTTTTTTATTGGGCTAAATACTTCAAAAACGCCCCATTAACGTCAAAACTTTACCTACTAGGTCACGACTGTTAATAAATGTAACACTTAAGCAAGTGTTGCTCTAAAATAGGATAATCACAAATTAATTTCCCTCTCTCGAGTTTTCCACCGTCTTTTCAGAATCCGAGGCATAAACAATCGTTAAAACGTTGAATTCTGTTTTCATTCCACTTATGATTAAGATTAACTTCATGCTTTTATTATTTTCAAAAACAATTTCACTGATAGGCCTTTCTTATAACTCAAATTTGTGATTTATTAACAGCCACAGTAACCAAATAATTTTTAAGCTATCAATTGACAGATAATGGCTTATATTTTAAGGATTTTTCTTGTTATCTTTACTCAAAGTTCACCACTGATGCACATAAAACAACTGATCCCATTTCTATACGATCCCGTTTATACGAAAAAACGTAAAAAATAAAAAAAAAAAATTTATAACGATTCAATTTATAAAATTGCTAATCACCCACAAATTTCAATATATGTACATACAATTGAAACGGCAAAAAATTTCATTTCTGACAATATTTTTCAAATCCGAAGAAATCGTAAAAGTTTATTGGAAATAAAATTTATTTAATTTAGAAAAAACGACAATTAAAATAAACTTACACACACACTAAATACCTTCCTACTCATTCCATAGACAACAAAACAAATTACACGGGTAAACTTAAACGAGGTCAAATTCTCGATCTTACTAGAAAGAACGCTTTTTTTGGTTCAAGGATTTTGAAATCGTATCAAAAGTGTTGGAAATCATTTCCAGTTCTATTTTCTCTCGGCGGTATATCTCTGAGAATTTAGAAAGCATCGCACAATCATTCCCCCCAAACGATCGACTCCAATCTGTCTGCTGGCCGAATGGGAAATAGAACATTCTCCCCCCAATTCGAATTCGAAACAACCAGATAGTGTGGGCGTACAGGCACTGAACATATCCAGCGCATTGCCCACTCGTCAGGCGGCACTTTTGACCCCACAGTGACATACTTTTGGGGTAACTTCGGCAAGCACATCATCTTATGTAGCCCGCGATGAAATCAATAATGTCGTTTCTAATTGTCTAGAGGACAAAAATACACTTTTGCTGTCACCATCCGTATCCTCAATCGATAGAGATATCCTTGTAAGTTAACGCACCAGTCGTCACGCATATCTGTGTATCTGTGTTTCAGCCCCAGGGGGAGGAGTACGAACCTCAAACCACAATGGCGCTGGCCTCACATGCAGTTGAAACCACTGCGTTTCCCATATGGATAGCATGTCACCAACAAGAGGAACCAGACACTGAAGCCTTATCCTGTATCAGACACACAGTGTCGAGATGCAATAGCGATACATTTCACCAGAGCACTTTCGAATTTCAAACCGTCAACCGACGAAAGTCTTCCAAATGCCCTTCATCTACACTCGAAGCGGGTTACCGCAGCACGGCGACAACAACTTTCATGACTTGGCGTGACGTGACGACATAGGAAACTCCTTTATTTGTGACGCGGGAAGGGTGACACACATTTTTTGTTATGTTCACTGTGTTTGTTAGTTCTGTTATCATCCGGCCACTCAGACTTTTGCTGAAAGGCGAAAGACTTTTAAATGACCTTCAAAGGCGAACAGGAGGAGTCGATGTGGATACACACATCTCACAGAGACTGCGAGGTGAAATGATGATTGGGGATTCATAAAATCCCCCAATCTATTCGGATACAATACATATTCAACAGACGAAGGAAAGGAAGAAAAAAAAACCGAACACTCATGCCTTCGGTGGTTGTTGTTATCTGTTGACCTTCTAGACGGCTTGGAGGTCAACTGAATTTTAGTCCTTATGGAAGAACACAGGCACACAGGTATACAGGCACACACTAGTCGCACGCACAGAAGCGCCCCCACGCACTGATGGCGATGGGCAGAGATACTTACGTCCCAGAATGTTTCCCTTGGCTGGTACTTCCTCCACCATTTCGCTGAATAATACTAGAAAACTGTTTCACTCAAAACACATGCAATTTCCAATTCAACCGAACTGAATCCTCTCTCTCTTCGAAATAGAAAACTAAAAACTGTTTACACCGTTGCGGATGTCTTTGCGATACACATTTCACACGGAGAGCGCACAACCAAATGAAAACGCTGCTCGAAGCGGAGAATTATTTTTTGTAACAGATTGTGGCGAACGACCCACTCGGGAGTGTATCTGAAACGCGCAAAAATACACAAAAATCCTCGGACACCGAATATTTTATTCCTCAACTCAACAGTTCGGCAGATGGTTACGAACTGATTCCGCCGCTCGAGGAGCATGTACTTTTTCTACGCATGACCAGTGTTACCACGACGCGCTGTAAGGTATCGAAAAACCTGGGAGAGACCATTGTCGATGTTTGTTGTTGTCTTGCGTCGTCTTTCGTTGTTGGTGCTTTTTTCGGCAGTTTCTCGTTTGATGGAGTAGATCTGAGAACGCTTGGCAGCTGACTGCACTTGCAAAGGCGAAGATCCAGAGGCGTGTGTGTCCGTGAGTTGCTTCTAAAAATGTCCACCTCACCTAGCTTCGCGCCGTCAGTGTCACATCTGACGCTTGGGAGTAGTTTTTCTCTCCACTCCGTCCTACTCCGCAGCAGAGGCAACGCGCCAGCTCCATTTGTACTCGCCAGTGGATGGGGAATTGCCCCATCAAAGTCCATCTCTCCCGAGATAAGCTGTGATGTAAACAAGCGCCGGGGACAACATCTGTGCGACGTACTATCGACGCCGCCTTAACTTGACCTTCTCAGCTCAGAACAACGGCGAGGGAATGCGCCTCGCATTCTCTGAGAAATTCCGTCTGCAATTTAGTGGCGCTTCATGACCTGAATTGCAATGCAAATGATCTTCGAACCGAATTCTTCAACCAACTGTTGAATCGGCACTCGAGTGCGACGGCAGCGGCGGTGACGTAGTGAATCGCTCTAGGTGTCTGTGTTCGTTTTGTGCCGTGAGTCATTCCACGTTGTCGTCACGATGTGGAGAATGTATCTTTCGCTACTGCAATACTTAGGAGGTTCAGTGAAATGCGGTTTCTGAGGAACTGGAATGAGTGTCTCATCGGTGGGCGGATTGACTGTTTCCAAGCGTTGGCTGTTACGCTGAGATCGGTCGTGTGGTTTACGTCTGAAAGCTGACGTATGCTGGTCGCGTGGGAAATGTTGCATTGGTTGGGGTCACCGTGAGACGTGACGACAGTCCATGCTTGTTAGGTGAACGAACGAACGTGAACGGTAGGAACGATGTAGGAACGATGAGTTGCATCAAACACGTGGTTGGGGATAGTAGGAGAAGCGAGTAGTTGCTTCTGGGAGAACACATACTGCATGTGGGATCTGCGTCACAGGGAGGATGTTTGAGACCGTGCACGTGTTTGATGGTGAGTGAAAGTGTTAGGAATAGTAAACGTGAGTTTGTGGTACTGCAGGGTCATACAATGAGATAAGTCGTTTTTACTTTCTCGCAAAAGTTGAACTGGCGATAACAAAGGAACAAGTTTTGTTTTTCGAAAACTTGCAGGGTGCTTAATAAATATAAATATGCACTCGTGCAAAGTTTTGTAGTTGATGAAATTCACAATGACAAGAACAAAAATATCAGAAAAGGAATATGACCCATGCGCAACTATTTTGCAAATGTATTTCTTAAGTCTTCGCATCTCAAGTCAGTTGTGGTGAGTTTAAGCGGGCTATGTTACACGCTCTAACGTGCCTTCCAATAGATAGTTCCACATATCGATCTATCTATCAAACTGGTCATTATTCATTCAGACTGTTTTGCCAAGACGAAATATACGAAATAGGCAAATGAAAAGAAATAAAACGTTTTCATTAAAATTTAGTTTTCTTTTTGTTTCGCACAAGGATAGATTTGGGTCCATTGATTTCTTCTTTCTTTGAGTGGCATTACATCCAAGGGTGGACATGAGCCACAACCAACATGACTCTTCAGCTAGCACGGTCTCTTCCAAGCTGCCCCAAAAGAAGGTCGCCCTGCGTTGCATTGTCCCAATGGCTGGGATGCAAGAAATCTTCGAGCCGGAACAGTTCTATACATACATCCACTTTACATGATCCCATCAAAACTGTTCCATCCGTAGACGTGACGCAATGCATGTCGCTGTATACCCTTAAGAGTTCGTTGTTTAATCTTCTCCGTCAACGCAAACAGGACACAAAAACGTAAAGTTTTCCTGTCAAAGGGCTTCGACATCCATTTTTAACAACCTCTTAGTTTCTACACCAATGAACAGGAATGGGATGTTAAACAAAGCCAGATAAGTTTTTCGAGAGAGGGATTTGTTACTCAATTGCCCCTTGAGCGCAAAGAAACACCGATTGAAAAGGGTGATAAATCGTTTAATTTCTCTACTACCGCTATTTTCCTTATCTACGGCGGAGCTAGACGAACTTATTAATTACTTCAAAGATTTTGCTGCCGGTTGTGACGCCCAGTCCAAGACGTCGATGTTATACGTCCTTCCTTGCTGACAGCATATACTTTGTTTTTTCCTTTTTTACAGCCGGGTTGAATCCCAGTAAATGCTTAATTGACAGCTCGATGAGTTCTTCCGTTCATGTCAAGGTTATCTCTGTATTCAGAAGCTGAACGTACTTTTGAAAGATCATACCTCTGGTATTGACTTGAGAGTTTCGATGTTGTCAAGAATAATGTTGAAAAAGTCAAAATACAGCGCATCGCCTTGTCTCAAATTCGTTACTCACTCTGAAGGAGCAGCGAGAGTTCTTGCTCGGCACCCTACACAGTTTGGCGAATTTTGCAGGAATTCCAAAATTTCAAGGCGAGGTACATACACATACCTATACCTGCCCTACCATCCCTAAAGCGTGACAGGGATGATCTAAATTTGATGCAAAGCTAGTTCCATTGGTTTAGTAATAAGTAAGCCTACGTCATTAAAACGCACTCCAATGAAAACTCCGTCCGTTAGGGTGTACAGGCAAATCGACTTTACTTCGTACAAAAGAACTCTTCCTCTAGCAGCTAACAATTTGACAAATTTTGACTTTGCGCTGCACACATAAAAAATCGCAACCGATTCTTTTCTTATTACCTGTAATCATTTTAGATCAAATAACTACTGTGGGCAAAATTTATTTATAGATCAAAAAATCGTTCTTCCTTGTTCTTCATTTGCTTCATTTCCTTGAAAATTAACCGGCAATACACTTGTGTCAACGTTTTTCTTACAGTTTTCAAAATATGCTCCATAGTCTTCTTCCGAAACTGTGTTATTGAATAGTTTCAGACATTATGAAAAACGAAAAATATACGTTAAGCTGTTTTCGAAAGGATGCGGCTCTCCAAATGAATTTCTATTATATTTTGACATGAAATTCGGTACAGTAGTGCCAATTTAAAAATAAAACCATTCTCGATATCGGACTCCAAAGAGTTATAAAATTAAAATTTCATGGTATTTTTTCGATCAAAATTAAACCATAAAAGAAGAAAGTGAGGAAATAGAAGACATGTTGAACAGAAATTTTCTGATTTTCTCCCGCAGTACAGACACAAGTTGTACAAAATTCAACTTTTTTACAAGATCACAACTTGGTCTAATAACTCCTTCGACCCCAATTCCCAAAATTATATCCTCACTGAATAATTGTTGGTGATCAATATATCCAAAATATTTGTTAAGGAATATGTACGCACCGCTCTTTTCAAAGAATTTGCTTACAGCATATAGTACAATTGTGTTTTAGGCATTGCTATCTACGACAGCTCCTTGGCCAGTTTGTTGTTCCGCCTAAATTCGCCATGTCTGGCGTCTGAATAAGATTCTGGTTAAAATTGCTCAAAATGCCCTTTAATCAGTCTAAAGCTGCCTTCTTAAATTTATCCAGACAAAGAAAATATTAAAACAAGTATCTTCCTCACAGAGCCCCCTCAGCCCTTCAGACGCACCCTAATTAATTAGGGAGGGATAGTTTAATTTGATTTGTAGCCTATGTACACACAGACACACATTCATTCGTAATCGCATCATTTTAGCGTCGAAAGCGTTCATGCTTCGACCCTTTTCCAACAAGCACTCATCACGTGGGAGCTGCTTCATGTTTCGTGACATTTTAACTTGGATCCGTCGATACTGTACCCACACCTGTGTCCTTATTTTCAAATTTCCAGGTCAACTCAAAGAAAACGCAGCCCGATACTCACCGAAGCCACGCACATCAACATGCTCGTTGTAGTTGGTTGCTACCCTTGTCAAGGCATAAATTATTGTATTTCCCTAAATGACGTAATTTATTTTTCTTGGGCATAGCGCGACTTCCGGTTGGGATTCTTTTGTCTGGAGTGAAGGTGTTCCGGTCAGTGAACTTGGTCCCTTTTAGATGTTCAGTCTTCGTGTCTGGAATATGAACCCTCAAAGAAAGTGTAGTTTTTTTCAGAGGTTTTAAAGTTAAATTAACTGACACGTGACGTTTACCTCGTGATATTGATGTTAGTTTTTTCCAACTAGAGGGAGCAGGGTGGCGTTGCCTGATGTTAACTAATCTTATATATCTGCATTCACATTCCTGTACAGGAATGAAATAACAACTCTATTTTCCCCAACCTAACCTAACATATCCAAACAACATTTTTACCGTCATATTTTATGTGCACAAGTCAATCTGTACCGCATGCAAACCAAACAATAGACGAAAAACATTTTCAAACCCCCGTCAAGACGACATTGCGACCTTAGCCACTCATCAAAACCGTATCTTCTACAAACAATAATTTCTTCTTTTGGGTTGGGTTTTCATCGGGCGACGTCGCTTCGCTTACATAATATCGTACACAGTTAGTTTTTTTTTTAAATTATTCATGTACGTCGCGTTTAAATGACCGGGGGCACCTTCAACCGATCAAACACACAGGCAGGCAGCCACACAAGCGCGTCTCTCAAAAGGTGAAGAGATAGTGGCAAGACTGGAAACCCAAGTGTATCCAAACAATTGATCTCCATACGCCCGTTAAACCGTACCAACATGTACGCGGAAGTCTGCACGGCGAAGAAAGCACTTTTCTTTTGCATTTTCCCCTGAAAAACAGGATTGCAGATGCACCTTAAGTGATAGGACTAACTGGAAGTATAAGGAGATCATCAGATGCCCGATCTCGAAATTATAAATCTGGTCATCGCTGGCGAACGTGAATCAAGTCACACACACTCGTTAGGACACCGAAACGCATTGAAAGTGAAACAAATGGCCCAATGTCAACTGAATGACAAATGCTGTGGTCCAAACATCTGTCTGAGTTCAACGGCTCTCGGCAGAAATTTACTATGCCCGGAAGTTAATCCATACAAACTAGTTCCAGATCTTCGCTCGAAGAGATGTGTACGTCATCATTGGATATGGCATCACGGTGGTTATCTCTAGGGGGCATGGTTCTTGCGAGAGGAACCAGTTTTGGCAGACAATACTGACGACACGTTTGCCATTCGTGGTCCGAAGACCCTTTCCTTTTTTCTTTGTTTTGTTCGCTGCTTTCGCAGTACTTACCGATTGGGCACTTGATTTACCCAGTGACTGTACCAAAATATAACCAGAAACTGGAACGAAGATGGTAACCGTAACCAGATACGCTGATATTTTTTTATTTGTAGAATTCAAGAATTACGGAGAAGATTGTAGTTTGTTGGCACTTCTTATGCATCATTTGGATTAATGCATATCGGTCATGGATTCAAAGGTGGTATAGTGCTTAAAGGATTTAAAGGCGAAATGTTTTTCATATTCTGAAAGTTGGAATTGTTTATTTAGCGAATAAGGTGACGAATTCCTGTATATTTCAGTTCACTTAATTCAACTTAGATAAGTTTTCATATCTTAGGAGAAGCAAGAAGGATCCGATAATTTCTTATGCTGCTCTAAAAGGCATAATGAGAAGTGGCTTCCTCTTTACATAGCGGTATACATTCATGTGTACTTATGGCGTTGTGGAGTGGATATTTTTGCACAAACACTGGTTACACAGAGAGAAGCTTTTAATGTTAGCCTTTGGACAACGTTAACCTCTTCAGCATCTTTATTCACTTAATGGAAAAGTGAAACCATTGAAGACGATGAGTAATCACTTATTTGGTTGTTTTTAATCGAACCGTAAGGCATAAAAGAAAACAAGAGAAAAGATGGAAACGTTGTAATTGGTTGCAATAAAAGTTTACTAAAATTACTTTTTATTTATTAATTATACACGTTTGCCCAAGGAATGTTATATTATATATTTGAATTTGCGAGGCCCAAAAGCTAACGTAATCAGCAACTACTCGTGTTGTCCTTGCTATCATGTCTCTAGTTTGCCGGCTCCGAACGGCGAGATTTGAGGAGCTCGAAAGAGGTGCTGCCGTGAAAAATGCGAGGTGTTCCATCCGGGAATCGAACCTACTACCTTCGGCGTGTGAGTCGACACACTTATTAACTAAGTCACGGCGACCACCTTTTACAATTCCGAATAATGAACAATAGAGACTGGTACAAAAAAAAGGCACTGAGCCTAAACAGCTGCAGATTGCATATCCGCTGAAGAATTTTTTCTCGAAAGTCCGATGGATCCGCTTTGCCGGATCACTTACCTTCCATTCGACTTCATACAACAAGACTGGTAGTATGAGAGAATGTAGGACATAACTTTTGTTCTTCACGTTAAGGGTTTTGGCCTTACCAGTTTGAACAAATTGGTTAATACTTCGATGAATTTCTGGTAATATGTCGTTTACAGGTTGCGAGATCACCTCGGCGTAGACGTAAATTTGCCTCAACCAACATATCTCCCCAGCTAGCAAGGTATCTTGCAGCTGTCTTCAATTTCGCTCGCCATTTCGGGTGAAGTTCTGCCTCACTATTTGTGTGTGCCATCTCAAACAAAGTCGTCCTCTATGGCCATGTCCCAATAGCACAAATTCTGCTGTACAATAATTGGGTGGGACTACAGCCCACAAGGGACCAGGGCCTAGCTTCTACAACAACTACTCGTCTTGTGCGTGCTACTATTCTCTCACGAGTAGAATGGACCTACAGTTTTGTGCCGACTCCGAACGGCGAGATTCGAGAAGCTTTTCATAGACAATTGATACTCTTTGAGTGGAAGCATAGTATTGACAATTTGTACTCTTTAAGTGCTGTCAACGAATCTAAAGTAGTTGTGCTGTGAAGGAATATAAAGTGTAAGTGAAGGAATATAAGTATAAAGTGTAAAGTATAAAGTCGACGCACTCACCCACTACGTCAAAGTGCGTTTGTGGGAGTATTTCGCAAGGAAATGTCTCTTGTGATAGGTTCAGATTCGTGCGCAAAACACATGTGAAGAGAAAACAATAGCTCAAAAACATCTTAAGAACAAGCACAAGGATGTGGACGAAATATAATAATGTCCGACTTACTACGTTGTATGTATGTTGTGTTAATGGTTTCCTTCCAATCATTGCATCTTGCTTGCTTCTGGTATTTTGTAAAACAATGAACACCGCACTGAAAACTATTTCTAATTCTATGGCTTTCATTTGCAAGAAGAAAAGAATGTTCGATAACCATCAGAATGTTGCCCCATCAAAAGTAAAATACAATAGATCCCTATAATTACGCCAATCATCCATCGAGGGATTCGCTTTTTAATATCGCGTAACAAATCATTTTTTTGACATTGAAGCTCTCATTGAAACGGGAGCACCAAAAACCGGTACGACGGTAAACGAGGTTATAACAATGTTTATGCTCTCATCTAGGGTGGATTTACAATATCGACTGAATTTCCCGAATAATATAAATGGAAGAAGATAATTCAGAGAAGTTGTTAAGCGTAGGTGTAAAGGTCATTGCCTAAGTTTCGCATCTTTAAATCTGCACCATAGAAACAATACAAAATAGGATATGGATATCCTTAGTTGAGGTGGTACACACTTATCAAGAAATACCTAACACAATTTGG
Organism: Eristalinus sepulchralis; assembly: GCA_944738645.1. Classification (NCBI taxonomy): domain Eukaryota; kingdom Metazoa; phylum Arthropoda; class Insecta; order Diptera; family Syrphidae; genus Eristalinus; species Eristalinus sepulchralis. Next base: position 43,212,528 of record OX122883.1, read on the forward strand.
TGCGCGTTATTGGCGGCGTCTGACAGGAGACGCCTTTTGCTTAAGATTTAAATCAACTCCGAACTGTAGAAGAAAGAATCTAAATTTTCATCAGGCATCTTTAATCAAATTTATGTCAAAGATGCAAACGTTTAACCAAGTACTTCGTTTTGTGGAACTGGAAATTGCAGAACATTGCTTTGATGTATTAAATTTATTTCATTGCGGTCCCGGTGGATTGCCAATTATTAAGAGACTCCATAAAATTGGCGCCCAACAAGGGCATAAAAAGTAACTCGTACTTCTCGTTTTTCTATTTCACACCCGACCTTGTGTCTTATTCAATTGATAAAATAACATGCACACCATTTATCTGGGAGAGGGAGTTGCTTAAGAAATTTTGAATTCAATGAGCTTTATGAAGATAATTTGGTCATTACCCCTCCGACGAAGTGCCGAGAAAGTCGGGAAAAACATCTGCCTACAAGGGACTGAACGTACAGTTAAACGTTATGTGAGGTCATGAAAAATAAAAGCACGTTTCATCCATAAACGAAATATCGACGCAGACTCATAGACTGGTATGGTAGAATGCTTAATGACTTTGGATACAAATCTACCGTCATTCGAAAAATATGTTTTCTATCTATTTTCGGCAGCAATCGATCGAATGTACATTTGCTCGATGTCATCAATCAATCGAGTTCACCCCAACTCGTCATCATCGTTTACTAAATGGCAAGAGTATGTTGGTAGGTCTGTCGTGATGAACTTTCAGGATAATTGCCTTTTTGCGATGCAATCAAAAAATTGTACGCGAAACAATCACTAAGGGATGTCAATACCAACGCACGAGCACTGAAGGAAATGTATCCCAATTAGAATGTTCTCTTGAACTGTTCGGAGGATTTATAAAAAAGGTTAGTGATGTGAAGATATTTGATAAACTGAAAGAGGTGGGATAAGCTACGCGTACCCTGTTGCATGCTTGCGCAGTTTTCAGTTTGACTGAGTCGATGTGGGTGTTTTTGTGAAAATGGAAAATATATGAGTATTGAGATATTAATAAATTGTTGTTTTTGAAAAGCAATGCGCCTACGCAAATCAACGATGAGCTGGGCTACGTAAATGGGGACTCTGCAGCATTTCTGGCAGCTGAAATTAAACGAGCCGTAAGAGCTTGGTATATGATGAACGTTTGGGACCAAAAACTGCGACTTTTTACGATCAAATTGCTTAAGTTCACGAAGGGTGTAAGGCGACCACCGAATCAGAGTGAGAAACATAGCAGAGGTTATGAAAATGTCCAAAGGACATTTTTGTTATATATTAAATCAAATTTTAGGCATGAGAAGGACGTTTGCGCTTTGGGTGCTTCGTTTGCTCACGATAAACTTAAAACTTGTTAGAATGAAAATTCCTAGTTTTGGCAACAATATGTGCACATATATATGCACATTTATATGTACATTTATATATGTATTACTGTAGATCAAACTTAGATACACCACTATACGTCAAAACAGTGGCCCCAAAAGGGTGAAGGGATCAGCTCCAAAAAAAAGATAAAATTCTCTTTTTATAATCGATTACTTCAAACAGGAAAAACAAGTACAAGGGTACAATACGCATCATTACTTGTCAAGCTGAAGGCAGAAATGACGGAAGTATTTCCGGCATATTTAAGAAAAAAGAGAATATTGTTTTACCAAGACATCACTCCGTCTTACACCTTTGCGGGAACTTTTTGATCTTCCACCGTACTCACTAGATCTAGTCTTAAGCGACAACTTTTGGAGAGAATAAAGCCAAACGCTATTAGAACGCTTTACATATATTGGAGCATCTTAGGGGAAAAATGGGGTAAGTTATAGGGAGACTATGTAGCAACAGAACAAACTGAGAAAAAATGTCTTGTATCAAACTTCGGTCGAAAACCTTTTAGATCTTCATGTTGTCCTTTCAGGTTACGTTTTCAGATTAATGCACAAGTATATATCGCACATATCCAAAGTCTCGAGTTTAACTCGGCCGGATGCAGTTACATATTTACTCCATTGTCATCTAATTAAACGACCAGGCTTAAGTTCCTAAAATTCAAAATATTTCAACAGACAAATGGAAGTTGTAAGCTATTGTCAAGAATCAGTGTTTTTTGTATACAAAATTCTGTTCGGTTTTCGTTTCACTAGACTTTTCAAGACGTTACATTTTTGAAACTCTTGTTTTCAGGATCTTGATCACACTTTCAAAATGTTCGTAATCGGTTACAGGGTGAGGCAAATAGACTTTTTTAAATTTAATTACATTCTTTTTTAAGCAACCATTTTCATTTATTACGATATTCAACGAGGTTCAAGTGGCTGGCTTTGCAGTAACGCATTCCGTAACCCCAAACACCCAATGACCTTGTTCATGTTTTCGGACTGTAGCCCAAGAAGTACTTGAATATTTTCTAGACTGCTGTCATAACATCGCTTAGATACAACATTCGTTTCCTAAATATGTTTTCAATATTTCGCAACATTTTTTAGGCTTAAAGAGATTCATTTATTTTAGCGTATGAACGATACCAAGCCAATATTTTGAGCGGCATGCCAGTGTCAAAAATCTATGATTTAAACAAAACACTAGATCGGCTAACCTATATGTAGTAATTTCAAATAACGAATTATTTTATAGTCAAACACTATATTTAATATAAATTACATTTCCAAAGAATATTCCTGTATAAATGACATCAAGTTCTACTAGGTCAAAGACACCGCAATTACTGATTTCTTTAAACACCAATGTCAAAACATATGAATTCTCTGCTGTATTCCTCTAATAAGAACAGAAATCATAAATGTGGCGACAATAGTAATTAAAGTCAAACTCTTTGCCACACACACTTTCATTGAGACCGTCACCACCCGAAGCTAGGAGTTCATTGTGCGTTGCTGCTGAAATACACATTTAGAATAAGACTATTGCTTTGTGCCCTCATTAAATAGTTTGAACCTCATTCTGGTCCATTGAAGACAAGGCGATCTTAATGAAATTCATCTTGGATCGAAACCGACAACGAAATTGAAATGGTGCCATACTTCATCAATTATTGCACTACTGGGTGGCTGGGTAGTGACAAGTGAAGTCAATTTACTTTTGCCGAAATCAACTGGTTTCAAAACTAGAGACGTTGAATAAACTTTTTTTATTTCAAAATAGTAGAGTCTTCAAGGATTGTCGTTCCGTCTAAAGTTTTGTTTCAAACTAAAACTTTGGTAACAAGAATTCAACAGAAACCTTCTTCTTCTTTGAATGACGCTACTGTCTGGGGCGGAGCTGGGCCTCAACCAACATGCATCTCAAATAGGTGATCTCTTGCTAGCTGCTTCCAGTGGCACACTCCTAACAGTCAGAGAGGTAAACAAAATTGTGCAAGACTCACAGGTTTACACTAGTCCCCAATTATGGTCAAAATTTGTTTGGCCGTACAGGAAGGCTGAGTAACAAGAGGATACATTTCAAAATGATACACAACACCCACCTATCGATTTTAAGACCGCTAACGGCCGGTCGGAAAGATTCATTAAAGATTGTCATGGATTTGAATTCACAGATGGTGACAGCAACGTACATATCTTGACCCAAACAATCCTCTTAGGAGGGTTGTTGCTTCTTCAAAGTGATTTGTTTGCAAATTTCATTTTAATTTAATATTCCTTCTTGAAAAGAGGACAAAACATTTTCGAAATCCCAGACAACTGGCGCCTACGCGAAATTCTCTTGCGTATTTCAACATTTCTCAAAGCACTCATCACGCATCTCGTTTATGTGCGGCTGCCGAGTCTGCCTATAGTCCCATTTAAAAGGCCAATATCAATTGCAGAGCAGGAAGAAAAAGAAAAACAACATCACAAAGAATTCGAGTACATTCAAGGGCATGATTGATCTCAATTGATTTGCCCATCAGCAATTGTTTTGTCGCTTCAGTTACATCATCACAGTGGGCGCCTCCTAAAGTGGCCAGCATGTGGGCCACCACGTGAACGGGTGCTGCTGCCCAATTGGTAACGCATTTATGTGTGTTTCTCTTGTTCGCAAACAGCTGCGTGTATCCAGATAGCACTGCTTTATAGGGTTAAATGATTAAAAGTATGCTTATGACGGTCCATGTCAATAAGAGAGCGGGAAACTTCGTTAAATTCAATAAAAGACACCAATTACTTGAGCACCATAGCGACCAAATGGGTTGTGAAGATCTCAACCGACCTCCGAGGCACAAGCACAAGCAATTAAAAGGAATCAGAAATCTGTAAAATTTTTGAATGAATACTGACAGCAAGGGAGGGCCATACGAAATGCGTGTTCTTCTGCTTGAAGTTTGACGACTATGATGGGCGTGATGTCATTAAATTCTTATTCTATTCCGGTAGGTGACACTTAGTCGTCGTTTGTCCAATGGTGTGAACATTTTTTCTTTGATTGCCAAGCAGGTCATTAAAGCCATTATGTAAGAAAGCGTTGAGAGACCTCCAAAATTTTGGCTTGAACACGGAAGGAAGGTCACTGTGTTTGCGTGGGAGGTCAAACATGCCAATCGCTTATCTTTGCAGGAAACTAGCCGTTGGCCTTGAATTTAATGCCAGCGTTAACTAGTCATTATAGTCCTGACTAAAATACTTGCGGTCTTCGCAGACTAAACATAGCCAGGGGCTTGGAACTTTGTTGGTGGGGGTGATTGCGTGTTAATTTTCTTACTCGAATGGAGTTGAAAGATTTCATGACGGGCAGATAAAGGAATTTACGAATATATTCTATTTTCATGTTGTCCGTAAATGGCTAACGTTTCTCATATACCGTTATTCGTGTTCATGCGGTAGCACTTTCTGATTGAAGGTGTGTTGTTTAGTTCCTTCCAAATTTTTTTAGCCATCGAACAGAATTGATTAAGTGTTGCTAGCAGTTAAAGAATTTGTGTTCATCTTTGACAGTTTCTCCATCCATTTCATTGCAGAATTCCGAATCATAACTTTCAAAGAATTACAAAAACTAGTCCTGTTCTTTTTGCACATTTTCGATTTCACTTGCACGCGTGACTTTACTTGACCGGCTTTACGAGTATGTAGCTCAAAGGGAATGCATACGTGACCATCAAAGCATTTCTTTAGCTTCTGGTCATTACTATTCATATCGTGCGACAAATATGCGTCGGATGCGAGTCACGTGTGACTGAGCTGCACTCATTAAAGTGTTGCCAGTGGAATCCAAAAATACTTTTCTTATACGCGCATGACACTACAATCTGAAGCATTGTAATAAACTTAAAGCGCGATATCTCAAAATGGGCTTCGTTTCCGTTTTATTTGAGTTGGCCACATCCATTCAAAGTTCATGACGCCACTGTGTACATCAAGATCCTTCCACTTGTCGCCATTTGAATAGAGAGCGTCCTCGGCTACGTTGCTTACAGTGGAGGCTCTCGATTAGCTTAGACAGCTTCGATTCAAAGACGTTTCCGATTGGAGCTGTCTTTTCCATACACTCTACATGTGCTAGCCCATTTTAGACCATCAGCATTTTAATCGTAGACGGTTGACAAGCACTTGGAGCCACCATTCGTTGTTGTAATTTCTTCTTCCAGGCACCATTTAAAGATAGCGTCTATATATACCTTTGTGGCATATGGAAGGGGTAGAATGAACAGACTACTAACACAGTTTGGTATTATCGACGAATGAGTCTACTATATAATTGTCTCCCGTAGCTTCGTTAGGGATCACAATCTTTTGTGACGTACTCACTGAAATTGAATCTTTCTTGTTTGAAGTCTTTACCCGAATGAATTAAAAAAAATAGTAATACCAATAGCGGAATCGCTTAGAAAAGTTGAAATTAGAATAAAAAATGATGAAGAGTAGAAATATGGTTGAAGTAAGTGAAATGTCCTTGTTCGCCTGAGTCGAAAACAAAAGATTTGTTCTCACTCACAGATGCGCAGACAGTGTGCTTTACAGAATTGATTCTTTAATTTAAATTTTATTACAAAGGGTTATCTATCTGTTAAAAAAAAAAACATTTTATGCATTTTTTTCCTCAAGACTCATCAGCTGATCTTCTAAACCAACCATGTCTGGAACACAATGTGTTGTAGTGGAACTTGTACCATGTTCCAAATTATATTTATATTGGTTTACAGACTTACTATTACAACTTAGTGATTTATTTTTAAATCTCCTTTACTACAAAAAAACTTTCCGCAGTTTCGTAATTCTACTCTCAAAGTTCTAAGAATAGTTTGGAGTCTCCGAATTCGGTATAAAAAACAATTTTCATACTTTTTACAGCTCCAAAAAAATGTTCTTAAACTCGTCCTTCGCAGACAATATTGAGCTGTAAGTCCCTTCCGTTCGTGTGAGAACACTCGAACGCACAGCACGAATAGTTGCGGGAGAAACTAGGCATTGGTCCATTAGGAACCGTAGCGTCGTGCTGTATATTAAGTGGAATTCGTATTAAGCGGATGCAGTGAGCAAATGATAAAATTTCATAAAAGATGTTGCCAAATAAGGAAATGCGAGACGATATCAAGGATCAATGGCCTCCTGACTTCGACAATTCACAATTTTAATTTGATTCATTTTCAGTCTTCTTCAACACATGCGCTTTGTCAGTCTGCATCTCGGAGAGTCATGTCATCTCTGATTGTGCTGTCGAGAGACCCCATCGTCGATAGAAGCCCTAACCAAAGACGCGGGTAGTCCCAACAGGGGTTCGCGTCCCATGAAGGTCCCTTTTGATCCTTGCCTAGCAATTTCTTCGACATTCTCGTGTCCCACGATCCCGTGGTGTCCCTGGACCCACACAAGTCTTAGCGAACCTTGTCTGCGGAACAAATTAAGTGAACATGAGCTGTTGAAGCACGCTTATATGACCATTAGGTCTACGATGATAGCTAGAGCTTTTCAACATTCAGTTGCGTTGTTTGGGTTAAGGTCTTGAGCCACGAAGAGAAACGCACCACTGAATCTAAGCCAAATGAACAACGGAACAGACGACGGCGCATAAAAGTTGAGAGAACCTTAACTAACTTGGTGTGCGAAATTAGATGCAGTGGGCGAAAGACTGTGCAGATTGAAAGGGCATTTTAGTTGAGCCGAGGCTGGCCAACAAAGACGAAGAACTGATATATCTCGCCTATGAAAAAATTGCATTGGACAATTTATCATCTCAATTCTTCATATAAAGGCACAAGTATATATAGTCCCCAATCCTCAGTAACGTTAGTAGGCAAGGGACGCAACCCATACAATGCGTTGCATTTTTTATCAACTGTGAAGAGATGTAGAAAATGTCAGTTGCGAAAGCCATAAGATATAAACCAAAACAGATATTTTTTAAAATGCATAATTATTTTGATAGCTGTTCAAATAATTAGATCCGTTGACCGTCCCCGTTACTGTCCACTCCAAAATAAGTAACAAAGTAATAATAGTAAGCATTGGTTCACATGAATTTTCATTTGTGTTTTTTAAAGTTTATTTCATCGTCAGAGCTCATGTACATTCTTCATTATTTTATGACACTAACATTTCTAGACTTAATTTACTATGCATACGTTTTTTATTTAAATACTTTCTCAAAATAGCCATACATACACATATATTGTCAAAAAGTGTCTTCACGTTTTTTGTTTTTTTTTTTTTTTCTTCTCTTTTGTAGATCGCATAATTTTGGTTTTCTCAGTTAATCAAAGACGATTTGTGTTACAAGGTCGCGTTAAAACATCAGGGCTATGTGGGAAAAAAATACGCCCCGCACTGGTAAATCCGAAGTTCATTTTAATAAAAAATAAAATTTACTTTAATAAATATACCATTTTATATATTATATATTCAAATTCTACTTAGTCTGTACAAATACTAATACATTTATTTAATTGAATGATTTTTTTTTTATTTTTACCTCACTATTAAATATTTGTTACAAGGTAGTTTATTTACTTATTGTTGTTGTAACAATTATATACGCATAAATCTAACCATACATATTTGTATATGAACGACCTAGAGTATCTTATAGATTACATAACCAAAGAAAAACGGAAAAAGAAATTTTTGCAGAAAAAATACTTCAACTTATTCCCATTTTTTTAAAGTAAACATTTATACTCGTATATTTGTATATATATATTTGTTTTTGTTTTCAGAAGCAGTGCACTTTATAATGTCGTTCATAGAAAAAAAGCATTGAATCACAGTCTAGAGATATTACAACTATTTGAAGTAAGAGACGAGAAGATCGAAAGTTTCTTCTGGTATCTTCTACAAAAAAAAAATGCAATCCAGGGTTTAGGAGGGAGTAACTTGATGAAATCAGTTTAGCTCAGAAGATAATTTTACAACAACGCATTAACCACTAGCTGAAGGATCAATTGAGGCAAGAGAACAAAAAACTTACATCTAAGAGATGAGCATATTTTGTATTCAAATGAAGAGAACGAATTTTAAATAGGTTGTATGAAGTTAGAGAGAGATGAAATTCATCTGGCAGAGGGCTTTCTATTGGGTTTGAGATAGGTAGGTGGTAATTAACTTGCAGTCTTTTCTGCAATTCTAAAAGAAGAAAATGGCGATTATGGAGACTTTTCTTAAGTAGAAACAGCAGTGAAATGTGAAATATGTTTTTTTACAGTATTCGACCTTAGGACCTTTACCGCAGACGGAATTCCCTTTATTTCGTGTGGTACCACAAAACCTAAAAACAGTTGTAATATAGCGATCAGCTGTAAGCCTAATCCAACCCGAGGTCCACAACCCATGCAGTTTTCATAAACAAATTATTGACACAACGTAACGTCTCTATAGATTGTGTCGCCTAAGACTGAGCTATGTATAAAGCTTTCCCATAGTGACCTTCGATTTTTTACAGTTGATAGCGAAGTTCTCAATTTAGGTGACATTCAGTATGCTTTTCAGCATTTTCATAGAAGTATAGTGTCTCGCAATAGTTGCAAATGACGAGTGTTCGCCGAATAGGTCCTAGAGGTGTTGGAAAATTACATGGTTCTTATCCAAAAATCATATTTTTAATGTGAATCGGCTAACAAGATCGCGCGACTAAGACTTTTTCTTTTTTTGTCGCAGTTCTAGGTAACTAAGCTGCAATCCACAGTGGCGTACCCCATGTCATCGATCTTCGAATTCAGGCTGATTCAAGGCCAAATGTTTGGCGAATATATATTTATTGGCGGTATTTTGGTATAGGGTGCAAAAGCGAAAATATATATTTTCCCGCAGGCAGTCAAGCTTTAGTTTGACTGCTAACCCTGAAAAGTATAAGTCTCCGTCTTCTATTTTTTATTATTTTCTCAATTTTGTAGCAATTTATTCCCAACACCTAAAAATAAGAAAACCAGTCAGGGATTAAATGCGAATGGACTTTTAGCAGGTTTGATTTAAATTTTTTTTTTTTTGTATCTTGAATTAAGTTTAAAAAATGGCGGGTGCTGTCCCCGCCAAATCACTAGAGATCAGTTTTATGGTGCTTGAACATTCCACTCTCGAACTGATAGCTTATACCATTGATAAATATCAAACATATTCAAACAACACCTCTCAGCGATGACGGTCATCAGCAATGGTCCTATCGAATTTGTGATGAGACCAGAATTTACATTTTTGAACAGCCTTCTAACAGCCGCAATCCCCTAAAGCAATCCCCAACATGTCACTTATCAGAGAGCTGGACGGATGTTTTACTGCCGATTTTGTTAGGATCATGGCGTTTATTCCGGATCCTCAATTTGATGTCAATCCAAATTGTATTTCTACAGACACGGGTGGACAGTGAACGACGGAGCGTGATTTAAGTAAAAGGAATACATGCTTTGGAAGTGCACAAGTAAAACAACTTTCAATTAGCTGATCACATCTTCTAGCTTAGGAGAGTAGTTTCACACAACAAACGTATTCTTCCCATTTTTAAATAAACTAAAAAAAATTATCGAAAGCTATAAGAAAACAAGTTCAACTTGTTACAATACACATCTTACATGTCTAATTTACAGATTTCCCTAAGACATATCTTTGCACTGAAAGTGATTCAATTACAGCAGCATAACTAAATAATTTAAAGCACCTGAATCCAATCAACTTCGTCATTTTAAAGCATACATAGCATACATAAATTAATTTCGTTTCGTTTTTCATTGTTTCACATTTCATATAGATTAGAACAGAAGAGAAAAATAATAATCACATCGAGCTTTATAAAAGTAACTTCGTTAGTTATTTATTTATTTTACAGGACTTATCTCTCTATCATAGAACAGCTCTCTATCTATACTTAGGTTTGTGCAATTTATGTATATATGTATTTTTAGTTAATTAATATTTCATTTTTACACGCTATTTACATGAAAAAGACAAAGTATTTGTAGGAAGTAAGGTTGAGGAATGCTTCACTTGGTTGCGTGACAATTTCGACTACAACTCACCGCTGTACTAGGCTTAGATTTGAACGTTTCGTTTTAGACAACTCTGTCGTATTAAAAATGCACTGAATATAAAAATCGAGGGTGGCAGCGATCGAGCGACTAATAATGTCAACATATTTTCTGAATCCGAATGTTTGCGTTGTTGATCATTCGGTTGTTGTTGCTGTTGCTGGTTGTATTTTATTTGATAACTATGTGAATAGTTGTCGTCTGCTGGTTGTCGAACGATATTCCTTCTTTGGATTTCTACTGGCGCTGTTGTGATACGATGAACAACAACAACAGTACATATGGCTGAAGAATTATCGAGCAACAAATTCAGCACTCGTCATTCATCCCACAAGCACTGTTGCTTTTGTCGTACATAGTAAATGTATTGTGTGCATTTTCGGCAGGTTTTAATGCCACAGCGGTAGTTTGCACCGTTTTGTCCACCGCCAATCGATTGATCGGGTTTACCTTTACAGTACTTGAGACCACAAGGATACCAACCGATGCACATTTCCAATGTGCAGAGGCATGGTGCCCAGAAGCTGGTAACTTCACCGCAATGTGATAGCATGCTGTCGGGGAAGAGTAGCGTTGCAGCTTCTAGACTTGATATCGATGACCCTGCAAATAAAGAATGTTTATGAAATTTGCTATGTGGTGGGGTTTGTGTGTATGAAAATTATAATTCACGTATGTCATTATAAACTGGAAGTGTTTTCAAGGCGGACTCTTATAAAATGTGTGTGATGTCCAAACTGTTCGCATACATACATAAAATCAGCAATGTTTTGTACTAAAAGGGAATTGTGGAAATTCCTTTAAATGCTTAATGCGGTCTTAGAGAACAAGGAAGTAACTACCCTTGCTAGAGAATGCGGAAGCCGAGTTAGTGCTTTTTCGTTGAGGGTTTAATATATATACTTCCGTTCCCCTAACCGGATTTTATACTTTCCTAGCTGCAAACGAAGCACAGGGAGCACAAACTGTCTACTAAAAGTTTGCGAATTCACCGTTTGGGTTGGACATTCAACTGTAGGTCTGCTCTATTAGAGAGGGAACAGCGGCACGCACAACAAGAGGTTCCTAAAAAACTAGATCATGTTGCCTTGTAGATTGTAGTGATATCTATAAGTAACTGCTAGGGGTATTTTATGGATACTGCAGGAATGTACATGAAATAGAATTCGTCAAGCTGATGTTTGCTATTATCCAGCCACCACACCATCAAACTAATAATTGAGTGGTTACAACCCACAGGGGCCACGACCTAGCTCCTGCATCAACTATTCGTGTTGTGCGTGCTATTGTTCTCTCATGAGTAGAAGGGACCTACAGCTTTTTGGTAATTTGAGAAGTTTTTCATAGACAATTGCTACTCAAGAGGTGGTGTCATGAAAAATTCGAGCTGTTCACCCATCAAACTGCAACTTTTAAATTCGACTTCTTCAGGGCCGAAACATTTAGTCTCGTAAAAATCCAGATTCATAAAAGGATCTTTTGCCGGTGATAGCCAAATGCAAAATGATAACGAAAGAATTCCTCTCAACGGCATCGCACATGCGGAGTTAAAAAATGTGTTAATGTTAAATTTGCATGCATGTCCACTCTGATGTGCAATACCATTCTCAGGCATATATGACATGGGTGGATGTCCAACAAGACTGATTTTGTCTATCTAACCCAACTTACCCGGAAGTTCAGCCCAAGCTTTAACATCAACATCCCTCACATACGTTGCGTCAGCCGCCTCTGAGCATAGACCAAGTAAATGTCTCGAAATTGGCATCGATTTGTTAAGATGTATCCATGATGTCATCGTCACGATTTCTTTCTCCCTTTCCTCCTCGGGTACTCGCACCGTACTCGGATTCTTTTGCCGCAGTTTTGCCATCGCATCGGATGAAATAAAGTCACCTTTCAGGAATTTCGTCACAAAACACATGACTTGGTATTGGCTCTGACCACGTTCTTCTTCTCCTAAGACCAGAGCTTTTAGAATTTTCACTTCCTGCAAAAAAAATTGTTCATTAGTTGTTTGATGACCGCTTGGTGATCGAAAAAGAGTACTCACATTTCTAAAATCTATTAATTGCGATATAAGTGTACCGTCAGTTCTTTGAAATTCTAGAGTTACTAAGTCGTCGCTCACGTTCGATGTAATGGTTTCTTGTATAACTTCTCCACCCTAGAATGAAAGTAGAAATATAAAAAATTAAAAATGCTTAATAGAAATTTACATTGCAGTGAATGTGTTGCCGAGGAAGCTTGAGAGCAAAATAAAAATGAAACGGCCTTATTTGACATTACTTACAAACTCAATAACCTGATCATAGGTAGGTAGGATGCTCTCAGATTTCTTGACAATCAACTAGGATATATCCACTGATGTGGTATACTCTCCAGGTGTAATTTCTCTAGGAAGTCAATGCAGAACAGTTGCAGGGAAGGTGTTAAAAAATTGCCTCTTTCTCTCCTTTACTACGCGCACTGCCGTAATCGTTATAAGCATGAGTGTAGTTTTTCGGGGATCTATTTTTAACTTTCATTGAGGTTTTAAACTTTCTACAAGCCTTATTGATATTCAGTTCTGAACACTAATACTTTCGGATTATTTAGCAGGAATTAGTGATATGGGAGTTTATAACAGATGTTCCTATAGTTGTAAGCAGAACTAAATTAGAGTGGCCACGAATGCACCTATGCCCGTGGGACCTAGTGTCTGAATAGCAACAGCAATATCTGGGAATGTTAATACAATGCTCTTTTGCTTTTCCGCCAAATGAACCTCAACCAACAGAGTTTTCCAATTAGCACTTTATTTATTCTACTGCCTCCTACTGCGCTGTATTGTACGCTGCAAACGTAGACGCTTGATCAGGCTTGTGCCGCTGTAAGATGGGACAAACTGGGAGCGATTAGATGCTCAACCGGGCAACACGTAAGCCATTTATAACTCGCAGTCGGTATGAAGGATGCATAGATGCGCGAACCCCACTATAGTCTTCCGGCGCAGTTTATCTAGACTGATGATGAGAAGAAAGCGTTCGAATATAAGCTCGGGTCGAACTGATTTGTTGTTTCTGCACCTAGTGCTCTCCGTCTAATTCAGGACTAAGAATCGAATGAAACGAAAAGAAAATACCAAGAACGTCACCCACTCCAGTCCGTCGTGAAACTATTCACTTACATGACCTACCCCACGAAGGCTAATCATAATAGTGAAATAAAGTTTAACTTCAACACTAACTCAGTTCATAAAGTGCACAAATCCTTGAAGATTTTTCGCGGTTGAATCTTGATTTATACCTTCAATTAAGTAATAAAACTAACCAAATCCCGCAAGTTATTAAATTATTCCCCCTTCAGGCTGTAGCAAGCTATTTTACGACCCAGAACTGGCTAATTGCCTTCTTTTATTTATGTCAAAAAGTGTTCATTGTTCAAACACACCCCTGTAACGACTTTACTATGGGAATTAACATTCTTTCATAGCATATGTGAATTGTAGCTTTGGTAGCGGGTTATTCTTTTAACCAATTCATCATGTTCTAAAATGATGCGGCAATTAATTCGCTCCAAATACACACTCGTGTCTGACTACGGCAAGTTTTACTTTACACTATGTCTCAAACAAAAGCGCAGAATGTAGCCTGCCACAGCAAGTTCAGACAAAATAGATTCACGTCTGCTGGTTCATGACATCAGGCTACATATTCAAAACTATTTAAGAATAAAAAAAACCCTCTCCAGAAATGCACAGCATCTTAGACCGAAGAAAAACACTTCACACTGAAATCAAATCTGAAGACGTACTCCCATGTGTTTTGTAACAAGGCATCCTACGCACAATACATTTTACAGAACGTTTTCTCATGTTCATGATTATTGAATGCGTGTACATAGCAAAATCAATGATGAATGCCTGTGGCCACTTCACGCTGTACACAAGCAAGCACTCGAAAGCAAATCTCTAAAGTAAACCACTTGCTTCCATTATCAGACAGATTACCTTGTGGGGGAATTTGCTTCAAGATACAGAAACAACGCAACAAGACACAGTGAAGAGTTCAAAGTTTATCAAGTACACCAGCATCCTACAATATAGTCTCACACATTTTTCTATAGGAGAACGCTTGAAAATGATGGAATCGCATGTATTGCCCCGCAGCATCATCGTCGGAAGCGATTAGTTGAGATTTTTAAGAAGTTCTTACCTGATTTTGCACATTAATCAAGAGCTGGCTTTGAGCATTTGACAGGATATTGAAAAGTGTTAGTACTCCAAGTATCAAGGCATTGAATTCAATTGAGGTGAAATTTAACATTGTTTCACTTGGTGTGGTACTTTTAACTAAGCACTGAATAGTTGGACGATATTTTTTCGTTTATTACGTGAAGAGAAAACAACATTGCAAGCAAAACAAAAACTCCTGGCCACTTATTTTCTACTTTGCAATCATCTTAAACACCAAAAAAAAAACAATGTAGTGACAGCGCCGACCCATTTAAACATCAACCACTGGGATGGCAAATGACAGCTTCTGTGTTAGTACTAAAAATGATGACGGTGTGTTCAGTTGAAGAATTGGTGATAAGTGAATTGCGTCATCAAATGAGAGATTCCTTATCTCTGAATAATTTATAAAAATAAATAAATTACCGTGATTTCAAGGATTCAGACACCTGAGCAGCTATGGAATTCTTAACTTTATATAGGGACTGTGTCAAGATTTACATAGAACTTTGGCAAGCTATTCCCTTATTGTATCGTGGAAAATGTTCGATATTTCGAATTGCATTTTATCACTTACCAAAAAGTGCACACTACTGCTAACACATCCTTAATAATGCCTTTTTTTATAAGCATCTCTTTATGGAGACCTACATTATTGCAAATTTTATGATATTCCAAGCTGATGCATATCCCAAGTACAAGAATTTTTCTCTAAATTATATTTTTTTTCCAGCAATACCTTACAATTATTCACAGATGTTCCTTGTTCTAAAAAAAATTTGCGATTCATATCTAATTTAATTTGCAATTCTACACATATTAAAAGTTTGGCTATTTTATCACATTCACTTGGGAAACACAGATTTGGCATCACTTAGTATCGCTGAAAACATAATCATTGCACTGAACGCTCAAAAAGATATGTTTTCAACATTACTTATCAAACTGTGCTATAAAATTAAGTATCATATCACCTCAGCAGTAAATCGTGTATTATTTCTAGGTGTCGATCTGTTCATCACGAATATTGTTACATTATGTTAAGAATATAATAAATCAGTGTTTCGAAAACAATATCATCAAAATAATACAACAGTTCACCACACATATGTCAATTTATTCTCACCACCCCGTTTGCAATTGCATCAAAAGGAGACAGTATATGTCGCACACGACAATGCTCCTTTTTCTTTCTCTCTTGAAAGCAAAATAAGAGGAAAGAAAACTCAATCCATCCACACTTTTGTGTTGAAAACAACTGCGCTTGTGTCCATCGTTTTGTGCACTCCAATTTAACTTACATATGTTCATTTTTTTTTCTCCATCTCACCGCGGTTATAAAAATGAGAACACACCCCGAATCGTAGGGCTCTTTTTAGTTAAACTCTGGTCAATCTCTTGGTCGTTGTCTCCGTGGTGAAGCATAAGGAACTCTCTTGAAACACTTCCGCTGTTATGTTTCCCAGTTCAATAGACGTGTTTTCGCTGAAAATCGATGGTTTCATGTCGACTAGTTAGTGTAAAAAGTGCTGAGATACATATAATAGAACCAAAGCAATGATATAGATACGGGGGAACGTCCTTAAACAATTGTTTAAAACATAATTCTTTCATAAAAACAAACGAAAAACACACAAAGAATCCACGAGAAGAGGAAAAGATGGCAGTAACACTTCACTGCAATCGAATACATAATTCGGCAAACACGGGCCATTCCCAATTGGTTCGATCGCTCGAGAGGATCCTGGAGGAGGCCAACCTCAGTGGGGAGCTGCTTTTAGCAAATCGAAAACTTAAGGACTTTCCAAAAGCTGCAACCAAATATAATCTCTCGGATACTGTTATTGCAGGTGGGTGTGTTTCTAATTATTATACGAGTATGATGTATTGATTGGGTGTGGTATCTGAAGAAAAGAAAAAAATACGTCGCCTCTTCCTTTTGTGGAATGGGGGAGAAGACGACTTCCACACATAGGGGACTTGCGGAGTGTAATTATATGCTAAGCACAAACTATGACGGATGTTTGATAAGAGTTTGAGTAGCAGGCTGTTGGAAAGAATTGATTTGACTGTACATATGATTTTCAGCAACCGCTTGCTTAGGATTAAGTCGGCTATTGTACGTCTGGGTGATTTACAAAATTTTGATAATATTGTTGTTGATCTACAAAGCATTATTTTTTCATTTGACGCTGATTTTAGTTTTGGAACGTTTCTTTCGGTTCGTTATTCCTGTTCAGAGCACAGATTCTGCACAGTATCTTCGTGAGCTCAACAACTCCTCCTAAGTAAAGACATTTGATAAAAAAACCGGTTACCGGCTTTTAGACATTATTTCCGAAAGATACATTCTTAATTTTGCGAGTGTGGGTGTAGATTTTGTTTCCCATACCTATCCCCAACGGAAATATAATTGGACGCAATCATCCCTCGACCTCATCAGCCTTCTTGAAAATGGTATTCCCCCGACGCTTCACTCTGCGCCGGGTAACAGATTGAATCCGCAAGGTCATTCGTCAATATCGTTAATTTGTTTTCGACAATTAATTTTGAAGCATGACATTGCGGTTTCATTTTTGTTCTGCTGGATTACTCTTCTTACGTGAACTGCGTACTTATGAAAACTGCGTAATGATAAGTATTCAAATCGTTGTATCAAAAGACTAGAAGATAATGTTGTACTCGACCAAAATCCCAATTATAAATTCAAGGAGTCTTGAGTAAAAACCTCACAAATTAAAGACTTAAACAAATATTTAAACAAAACTCCATTAAGGGCCTAATTTTCCACAAGGGACCAGGCATTGGTTTTTTCAATAGTCACAAGTGTTATTGTTTACTAGTGAGTATAGACGATTCACAGTTAAATGCCGACAACGAATTCCGATCACATGGACATGGGTACTTTTGATTTGGACACTTCAATTTGAACTAAACAGCAATTCATAGGAAGTTAAACCGTGATAAAAATTAAAATTACCGAAGGTCCTTTTCAAGTTTGTGCTTGTTTGGCACTAAGCTTAGCTGTGATGCCACGCGAATAACACTAACGCTGACGCACCGCACAAGTTCATGGTAATCATTGTTGGCAAAGTATTTGTCATTGCACTGATACTCGACCTTGGGTTACGTGTTTACTCCAGGGTAGCATAGTCATAGGTATAACCTTCTGGGGCTATTGAAGCAAAGGGAACGTTTGATGTGCATGCCTTTAAGTTTATCTTGACTGTCATGGAAATACTTCACCCATGTATTTATCTGTGAAGAGGAATAGATTCAGTTTCCTCTTCATCTCTGCATAAGCAAGTCATTTTGTTAAGTTACATTGAGATTGAGAGAATTTTGCTTATATATGTTGCCCCTGAAATAATTTTGCGCACTAATTTCACAGTTTTTTAATTTTCTTAGATTCCTATGATCCCTTCTTGACAGTCTCTTACAATTCAGTACAGTCTTTGCATTCACTTGTAGTCTCCCCATTCAATTTTTGTTATCAATTCAAACACACTGTGACCTCTACCATTAAGACGTGTCGAATGGGGCGCAAGTTTTCCTATGTCGGTCATTGTGTTGTTTGTGATTGAGAGCAAAGCATTTGGAAGCGATCAGAAGGTGTTCTGAAAGTGTTGTATATATATTTTTCGAATGTTATTGTGTTGTACAGAGCAAGCGTAAAAAGATTTCCAATTTTCGTGCACTTCTTCGCCGATCACGTTAATCAGTTGACCTTACAGCTACCCCGAAGCCTGGAGTAATTTCGTTGAATGCATGGTTCAGGCTACGGCTCCAGTTTACAGTTTCAGATACTGCTTCGATTACCTGACTAACTGTTATTGAAAATGAAGATATCCTTCGAGGGATTTGAGAAGTTTTTTCTTAGACAGTTTGGGATACTCTTTGAGTGTTGTCCCGAAAGAGGTGGTGCCGTGAAAAAATGCGAGCTGTCCCGTCCGGGAATCGAACCTAGACCTTCTGCGTGGGGGTTGACGCACTTATCCACTACGCCACGGCGCCCACGTGCTCAGTATCTCCATAGCCTAAAATTTAAACAAAATAAGTTCGCTTATAAAGTTTTGTCTACAAATATTGATTGAAGAAATAATTCTTCTCACTTTTTGGACACCACTTAATTCCTTAACCTTGGCTTACAAATGAAACGTTATTTAAAGAAGTTGTTCGTCAATCCCATTCATTGTTGGTTGTGTCTGTCGTGTAAAATAATGTGCCCTTAACGACTTCCTAAACGCATTAAGTTTAAGACAATCGAACGTGTCTAGAATATCCCTTTGCACGGAAATGTCAATTGTTTCACATTTAGTATCGTTCTTATCTTGAGCGTGCCGGGTGTGCATGTGAAAAGAATCATTAATGGCTTAACGCTTTCTTTAGAAGTTGTCCCATTCACAATTTGCAATGTATACCCTTTAGTGGTGAGACGCGTAGTATGAGTGTTAGGAATGCTTTGACATGTGTAAATGAACATATGACAAGTTCTGTGAATGATTTGATAAATATTTATGTTAATAAAGTTAATTACCTCGATACAACGAAAGAAAAACACACAATAACAAAATCCTTTTTTATTTCCAATTTCAGATCTATCACGTAATCGTTTCTGTGAGCTACCTGAAGAAGTAACGACATTTGCGTTCCTGGAGACACTCCTCCTATTTCATAATACAATTCGTCATATTCCTGAATCGGTTAAACATTTAACCCTACTAACATATTTGGATTTACGTAGCAATCAACTATCGACACTTCCGCGAGAACTATGTTTCATGCCTCTACAAGTGCTGTTGGTGTCGAACAACCGACTGGTATCGCTTCCCGAGGAATTGGGTCGAATGGACAAGCTGACAGACTTGGATGCTTCCTACAATCAACTGACAGCGTTGCCATCGAGAATTGGCGAACTGCGGAGCTTGAAATCGTTCTCGCTGCGAAACAACCAAATCCTATATCTTCCCAGAGGTATGTGTTCTGTTTGCTCAAATGAGAGTTTTCCATTTTCATTGCAGCATTTGGGTGTCATTGACTGCATTTTTGTAATTAAAAATTGAGCACAATTTTAACGACCTCTTTTTTCCATTTTTATATTCTGTTGCGACATAAAGTAATAATCTTCTCGGATTATTCATTGCGCGTAGCTCATTAAAAAAAAAGTCACATGATGCCTAATTAAGCAATGTTGACGCTAACGTACGCACGTTCATGATTTTAACCCCATTTCCGTCGCTCATCCAATGCGATAATTGACGGTCGTTGTTTCTTTCAGAACTAGCTTGTCTCTCACTGGTGTCCCTAGATGTGAGCAACAATCGAATAGCCAATCTACCACTTGAAATACGCCAAATGACGACTCTTGTCGAATTTAATTTGGGCAACAATCCCTTAACCTCACCTCCAGCTAGTGTAAGTATAAATGACGAATTTCTCAAAGTCCCTATCTAATCTAAGCCGTGTTTGTCCAGCTCTGTGTTCGAGGACTTGTGCACATATTCAAGTTCCTCGAAACTCAAGCGAGTAAGGAAGAGAAGGGTTGTCGCGCTGGTGGCAACTACGACGGGTACACAACCTTGCGACGAGCACCCAAGCAGTATGCTGGAAGCATATTCGAGTCCGCACGAACTCCGCGAAGTCAAAACGACTTTGGTTACAACACCTGCGACGGAATGGACAAGCGATGGTCACACGAATCGCCAAACAGTGAGTAGTAAACATTCACTGCCCTGTCCGGCTCCCAGCTAGATCTCTCATTATTCAGGAAACATTAAAAGCGAGTTGTCGTCTCCAAGAAAAATCCTAACCCCTACCAACGTGGACAACTTTCTCTTGGATGTGAGCATAAGCAGTGAATCGACTGTTTCTAAGGGTTCACCGGGGGGAACAAAGAATCTTTCCTCGCCTGAGCGCACTTTTTCCGAACAGAACCAAGTGAACGACGAAAACAATGGCTACGCTCATTCTAGTTCCACCAGCAGGTAAGTTTGCCGTAAGCAAACACAAATCAAAGTAGTAATGCATGTTCTTAACTTCTATTTACGCAGTGGCTCGACACCCGAAGATGATATGCTTATCGAGAACCAAGCGTTCATTGATAAGAACAACAAACAAGGCGGAAGCGTACAACAGACATATCGAGAATACAAAGAAGCACTTAAGCAACAACGAAATCAGGAGATATCCAGCGTATACAAAGCAAAACCGAAGACACACAATGAAGCGAACGAAACCAATGGGACCACAAGCGCGACCAACAACTACGATGAAACCGAATCTCGTTGCAAGGAGGCGATTGCAAACAACATCACAGACGACACCATACCTGTGCCAAAGAAGCCTGTCCAAAAAGTCATACCATCGCGGAACACGGAGATCATGAACACCGTGTCCCATCCGAAGTCGAAGGAGAAGAATTCTAGTCAAAACATAAATGGCGAGTGCATAGGTTATGTGAAACCAAACAGTCCAATGAAAACACTAGTGAACGGTGATATATCAACGAATAACAACTCGATTCCGACAAATGGAGTTGTGCGGAATAAATTTGCGGCTGCGGTGCCAACCAAGCAGCAATTGCAGCAACAGCAGCAACAACAACATCAGCAATTTTTAGCGCAGAATAAAACGAACAGGTATATAAGAGAATTTTGCGGTTGGGATTGGCTTTGTACTGATTTAAATTTATCTCTCTTAGGTCTGTGACTTGGAATCACGATTTACCGCCAGAGAAACTAAGCTTCACCATGCGAAGGGAGTTCGACAGGCAGCGGGAAGAGACCGAACTCATGATGCAGCTGAGAAATGTAAGTTAATTTTGAAATTTTGTTTATGCTCAGTTGAAGATTTGGGGATAGTTTGTAAGTGGGAGGAACATTGTTTAGTTTTTATATGGGTTTTCTCCATGCATGGAGTTTAAATATTGGCCTTGCATGATGTTGCTACCCTGTGCAAGGTATTCCTATGTGTGTATGTCACTAATTGGATGTATTCTATGGTATGGTTGGCACAGTTTGCACAATCGCCTTCATCTTTAGCAGATACGTGCGTTCATTGTTTGAGCATGATGCATTTCATTACAATTCATCTACGACCTGGTGGTAAATATTTCATATCGAGCCAAGTTTTGCCGTAAAATTAGCTTATGTTTAGGAAAGTCTAAGATCTTGTGCAAGGAGATGCCTTCTTCACACTTTCGCTAAGGAATTCTTTCACATGCTGGTTTTGGGTGATTGCCAACAGAAGCGTTGAATTTGGCTATTTAACGTTAAAGCATAAACTTGGAAGGCGATGCCAATGTTGTTGGCAATGTGGCCGCTAAGAGTAATTACATATGCTGGCGATAAGAGTCACCGGTTACTTGGCAAAAATCTTGGCATACACTTTTCTGCAGTATATGCCTTAGCTGACAATGTTTTATCATCTCTTACGTTATCAATAGCGTCTGCAGGGACGTAATGGCCGCCTTACTGTCTATAGAGATACAATTTATGAGGTAGTTGTTGAAAGATTGAGATTCCTGTTGAAGTCGCAGAACATTATCCCTTAACTTGCCTCCATTTTGGAGCTGAATAATTTTGTCATATTCAACTTTGTCAAATAGATGAGGCAAGAATGTCGAACATGAGAGCCTTATATTAAACTTGTTTCCGTTGAGATTTTCCTATCGTTGAGAATTTCATGCCTAACATGTTCTGCATTAGTGTATGAACTTGCTTAAAGGTCACACCCGCGATCATTTAATTTTTATAGCAAAGGTTTGGTTTTATTCTCCTTTATAAAACTGGTGACAGGAATTCAAAGAATTTGTATGAAAATTGTTGATCGATCGGAGGAGTCTTTGCCCTTTTAGATTACATCCTCATCTGAATGAGTTCGAGCCTCCATTCTCCTTCCTTGTAGACAACACTAAATATCCTTAACCTATTATACTAGGCCTCAAAACAAAACAAAAAACAATTCTATAACCCATTAGCCAAGGTGAATGTAAAGATCTTTTATAGGATCAGAAAAAAGTTGAAAATTAAAAAGGTCTAATTAAAAATGATTATTGTGGTCGCCGTAAGTGCGTCGACCGCCACGCAGAAAGTCTAGGGTCGATTCCCGGACGGGACACCTCGCTTTTTTATAAGGCACCACCTCTTTCGAGTAGCTGAAAAACATTCAAAGGGTATCAGTTGTCTATGAAAAGCTTTTCAAATCTCGCCGTTCGGAGTCGGCAAAAGACTGTAGGTCCCTTCTACTCGTGAGAGAACAGTAGCACGCTAGGCCCTGGTCCCTTGTGGGCTGTAGTGCCATTCAATTATTATTATTATTATTAATTAAATATGAACTGTCTGGAGCCATAGCTTTGTTGCATAGCTCGATCCTTTGGCACCAGTATTCATTTGAGTAAAAAGTGTTTTGGTCGATGTATTATTCCTTTGCTATGTCGTTTCAACTGGTCTCCGGGGCGTAGTGGGTAGGTGCTTTCATTCGCACACTGAGGGCCTCAAGATCTATTCCGGCACTCAATATCTCGCATTTTATCATGCCAACACTCAAAGGTTATATATTGGCTATGGAAATGTTCTCAAGCTTCCCCGTTCGGAGTCGACAAAAAATTGTAGGTCCTTTCTACTTATGATAGAATACTGGCACGCACAACACAAGTAGTTACTAAAGAAGCAAGGCCTTTCGTGCCTTGTGGGCTGAAGTGTTTTTATTCCTTCATCCATGTCCGCTACATCATTTCAATAGCCTCATCGTGTCAGAGCTCAGTTTTTTAATCTTATCTTCGCACTATTAAAATAACGTAAATTTCTTTCATCTCTTCCAGATCATCCAAGTCCGTTTAAAGACTATTCTCCCAGAAGATATGGCATCGGCACTGACAGACGGTGTTATACTGTGCCATCTGGCAAATTACGTTCGACCACGATCCGTGGCCAGCATTCATGTGCCATCCCCAGGGGTTGTGAGTTAAATAAAATCTCCAGCGAACAATATATTTAATCAAATTTTCTTTCCTTACAGTCGAAGCTGACGATGGCCCGGTGCCGCAGGAATGTGGACAACTTCTTGGAGGCATGCCGTAAAATCGGCGTTGATGAGGTAAATAGCTGTTTTCGTTTTTGTCTTCTCCATTTCCTTTCACCAGCCTATAATCGTGCAAATCTCATGTCATCCCTTAAAGTAGTTTTGTGATAACACGATTTCATTTCAACAACTTGCTTTAGATTAATTCATTTTCAACCTATATGTAGCTTTAACTTTTAGAGTATGCGGCAGCAATAAATTACTAAATCTGGGATATGTTTAGTTTGTACTTGTTTGACTTGTGTTGCTGATGCGCAAGTCAAAATGTTGTGTACTACCGGATCTACAGGATGTATTTTTTCCATAATACCATAGTCCTTGGTGAAACTGCCTGCTATCTATCAAGTTCGACCCCAATCTTGAGGCGCTATATTGTGCTGATCGTCAGTCATCTTCTAGAAATAAAATGCTTTTGACTGTTTCATAAGTGTGAAACTGTTAAGATCAAAGCCGGATCATGTCTGTTGCCTTGGATGTTTTTAATTTTATGCAAATTTAATGAGGCTGTTTAAAGTTAATTCTCTACGGAAAATGTTTTCCACGAACACTGAAATCTTCACATTTCCACAGAACTCAGATATACGTTCGGATAAAGTGTGTTATGCAGTAAAAAAAATTTAATTGCCTCATACATTGATAATAAAAAAAAATATATCATAAATTGAATTGCTACTCAGAAACGCTTTCTTCATCATTTTCAGCCGCCTCTCGCGTTGATTGAGTCTCTGTGATATTTTATGCCTCAATTAACAAGCGTCATGGGGTGTTGATTGAGGCATAAAAAAATCAATTAGCCTGCGCCACTCAGCTTGCCTTGGCCTTGCAGCCTCTTCTTGCTTGCCTCCTAACATTCGCTTCAATTGTGATCGTTTTGTTGAGGGAAATACAAGCAATTAATGATGTGTATATATTGTTTATCTGGCTCATCGATTCCCAATATCATCGTATAAGCCAGAGTTTTGTACAAATGCTGAATTTTTATTTCTCGTTGAAGTTTCGAAAAATATTTAAACAAAATTTAATGGTCTGTTCAATTGTTTTATAGAGAACGTTACCATGTACTTATTTCATAAATTAAGTAGCTCCCATCCAATCAAATGTCTATGCATGACGGAAGCACCCTAGCATCCTTGCTAGCTTTATGTTTGACTAGCCTTTTGTCATTATTCTGGTGATTTTTATTCCAACTTCGTGTCTGCATTTAGTCTGTATATCACGCATTTTGGTTTGGAGCTTGATGGGTTGCTGTTATGCTATTCGAATCTTTACTAGAAGATTAGTGGTACTTAACGCCTTAAAAACGTTAAAGTTACAATTGTAACGTTTTCTCTAAGTCTTTGGTCACTTCAGGGAATTTCGATCAAAACTTGAATAAAAACAAATAAAATTTGTTACGAAACTTGATCGCGTAGTCAAACTTTTCAATTTCTGTGCACACTGTGATGGTCGCCGTGACGTAGTGGGTAATTGTATCGACCCACATGCCGAACGTCCAGGTTCGATTCCCGGTCTGAAAACCTAGAATTAATTTTTCACGGCACCTCCTCTTTCGAGTTGCTGACAACACTAAAGTGCTAATTGTCTATGAAAAGCTTCTCAAATCTTTCCGTTCGGAGTGGGCAAAAAACTGTTTGTCCCTTCTATTCGTGAAAGAACTATAGCACGCACATCACGTGTAGTTGATTCAGAAGCTAGGCTGTAGTGGCAATCAGTTATTACTGTTACTAGTGTGGCGCCGTGGCGCAGTGGTAGGTGCATCGACTGCGGCGCAGAAAAGTCTGGGTTCGATTCCCGGACGGGACACCTAGCATTTTTTCACGGCACCACCTCTTTCGAGTTGCTGACAACACTCAAAGAGTATTACTTGTCTATGGAAAGCTTCTCAAATCTCGCCGTCCGGAATCGGCAAAAAACTGTAGTTCCCTTCTACTCGTGAAGAACAATAGCATGCACAACACGAGTAGTTGTTGTAGAAGCTAGGCCCTGGTCCGTTATGGGCTGTAGTGCCACTCAATTATTATTATTATTAGTGTGGAATTTTCCTGAACAAAAAACTAATACCCATGAAAACCCTTTTCTTAATCTTTTCATTCGCATTTAATTTCGGTTATCTTAATATAAACACAGCAAAACCGTTCTGGCCGTCAATTCCCACTTGATTACCATTTACACCGACGTTTCGTATGTCTATCGTGATAGTTTCTGGCCGTCAATCCCGGCTTAGCCATAGTTTACCAGAAATCTCTGTGATAATTCACTTCATCTGCTGCGACTCAGTAGCAATTCGCAGATGGAAATTCGGTCCAAGAGGTTCTCCGTCATTAACTTATGGGGCATTTATATGTTACATTAAACTTCCTTTTGTACCCATGTTCAAATGGTTCCCAACGGGCCGTGATAACAGTGCCTACTTGACGTTCAGACTCGTCGCTTTCCCTGATATAATCGCCATTTGAACTTCGCAGGTGTGGAGCAAATTTGAAGGAACACGAAATAAACCTACAATTCAAGTGATTTATTATAACCGTATTAGGACCATAAGAGTTAGTCACAAATATTCTCTTTTGCTCTCACAAACAAAACTGAGTCCAACACATAACTACTAACACATTTAGTTTGGTCCGGTGTAGAACCTGTAGAACGTGAGATAAGATAGATAGACATAATCAATAATAGAAAAAATTAATATAAAAAATAAATAATCCTTTTGCTGAATATTTTTCTACACCTGATGTTTCTCGACTCGCTGTTACTTTGTTAAAAAAAGCTTCTTGAACTTCTGCATACTGTGTTTTTGGGAAACACTGCACTGGAGCGCTCAGACTAAAAAAATAATACAAGAAGTATTTTCCAGCTTCCAATTTGACAACAGTTAATGTACAAGATATGCAACAAAGCCTCTACTACCTTTATGTACTTACGGAATAGAATTCAAAATCGAGATTCTCCTTAGTTTGAATTGTCTCAAAAAGTCACTGTCTTATCGCTAATTCGTCAAAATATTTTCACATGAGTCAATCTAATTAATCGCATCCCTTCCCCTAGAATTCTCTACTCATTCACGCTTTACACTTAAGTCAGCTCTTTCTTTAGACGAGCCACATGTCTCTCATAGCAATTCATAGATATTGAAGATCAATGTGCACCGGGGCATTCTCCTCCTTCTCTCCGATGCAAGCAAACTTTCAAACATGCGACAAATAAAACAGAGGAAAACAGTGGCTACAAGTACCTGTTCTCTCTCTCTTTTAGGTTTGTGTTAAAAGGAACAAATTCATTCACTCAAGTTGAGGGTATTGCTCATGGCTCAAACTCGTTGAATGATTGTGTTTCTTGTCTTTGCTTTTCACAACTTGCAGTAGGTATCTTGAACAACATTGGAAAAATATTCTATAAGAAAAATGAGGTAGTCGGCTTGAATCCTCAATAAATTGTCAATGATTTACACTTTTAGATATGCAATCGTTTTTTTTAAAGTTTCACTCGAAAGTTCTATCGGGATGCATCGAGAAAACAAATGAATCTAAAGCATTTTGTTAAAAATGGAATAACCTTAAAATTTTTTTATTTTTTTTTTTCGACAATAATATCACAATTCCTCCAACTTATATGTACACTTAAAAATAATAATAATAAAATTAGAAAGAGTTATTGCTAATAACCCATCTGTAATTGGTGTTGGTTGCAGGAGTTGATATGCTCTTGTGAAGATGTTGTGCCCCCCGACGATGATGATGATGATGACAGTAGTCACCGGGCGGTAATGCCAAATCCGTCAGCTGTTTTTAAAACAGTATCGGCCCTTCTGTTAACTCACTCGAACACTCAAAGTGACCACCAAGAGCTGCATCAATCTATTCAACAGCATCAAGATCGCCACCAACAGCAACCACAACAATCAATGGAAGAACATCAACCACCTGCAACCAACATGCAATTAACAGAAAAATGGGAAAATAAAGTGAATGCGATTCGCGAGATGACAACGACAACAATCTCGACCATTAAAGAACAGCAGCACGAAGAAGAGGTTGTTGTTGCAACCAAAGAGGGCCAATTTGGCAAGTTTCTCCGCCATGCAAAAATCAAAACATTCCAAAAAATCAAATTGAACCTCACGAACAACAACGGTGGCTTAAAATTTACTCTGGGCACTGGCAGCAAGGACTACCAGCTGCAGACCATCGAAGAGACTGAGGCGGACAGTTATCAGATTATCAATGAGAAGCTCTCCCCAGTCGTCCTTAAAGTTAACGATCTGAACACAATGAAATTCAAACTTCTGGAAATAAGTCCGTCGAATAATAACAACGACGATGGTCGTGAAACAGAGGTCAGGGTGAGTCCTGCAAATCGCATTTCCCATGGTAACGCAGCTGTGGTTAGTGAGAAGAGCAGCACACCGAAAATTGTCACTAAACGAATCGAATTCTTTGAAGACCGATGTAGCCCGAGCGGGGACGTCAATAACACACCTTCCAAAAACATCTACAGCATATATCAAGCAACGAATGCTGCAGCAGCATCAAAAACCGTCGAAGACGACCGCCTGTTGAATCATGACTTCAACATCCTCACAATCGTCCTCTCGTGTGTATTCATTGCCACGTTTGTTCTGTTGGTCATATTCCCACTTCCAGACTAAACTACTTCAGAATACGCTTCCAACACGCATCTGTTTTTAAAAGAGGCGAAACATTTATTTGTAGACTTAGATGCTTGTCTGAGACGTGCCGCAGACTATTTTGTAATACTTCCTGCTGTAGCTTACGTGGAAAACCAAAAGACTTAAATTTATTAAATTTATCAAAACCAAAAGAAAACAGTAGAACGTTGATTGTGCATCGAAATCATAATCCTCGGCAAAATCAAGCTGAAGGAAAAGACAATATCCAAAGAAATTGGCATTTAACACGGAAATTTGTTGCATTTATTCCTGTTCCCAATTTTGTTGTGTTTTATTAAAAGAGAGAGGGAGAGATATAGAAGTCGACTTTCTACTGTTCCAGTATTTTACTTTATCCAGTAACTATAAGTAACAATTGAAACGTTTTGAAATGTGTCTTAATTATACAACACACTTATGTACTATGTACCGGAGCTTAAGCTTTGCTAAGAGATGAATTAATGTAAGAACAGCGAATGAAAGACATGTATGAGAGATGAAGAGTATATCAAATTGTAATATGAAATGAATTTTTATGGGATTCTTTTGTAATTTTTTATACATCACATGCTTTTTTTTTTTTGGAAATCACAGCTAAAATTATTATATTAAATGAAGTCCGTTTTTTTCAGTTAATTTTTTATTTTATTATATTTTCTTGAAGAGTTTTATTCTTAATTTATTTATTTATTTTCTATTTATTTAACAAGAAGAATTAATATATGAAGTTGCACATTTAGATTTAAACAGTGTTATTATTTTTAATTTGCATCATAATCATCTTGCTTTGGTTGTTCACCTACCCATGTATAACTGGCAACGATTGACTGCTTGCAGCATTTCAGTTTTTCAAACTAAGAATCTCATTCGACGATGAGTTGATAATTTGAAAACGTGGCAAAACTAGCAAGATTTTCTAAGATTTACATTATATGCATGTGTTCGCACTGGAAACTGCACGATTTTGATTGAAAGAGCTGTTTCCAATTGCAAACAAAAGTGGTAAAACTAGCAAATTTAAAAGAAAACATCTTTACAAAAATAGCGTATTATAAAACAGATAACTCAATAAGTAAAATAATAAAATTGTACCAATCGGTTTAGACTCAGCTGCTTAATAAACCAGTTTTTCCGAGTTCCAGTTATTCAAAATTACTTAATGTTGACATCGAAATACCAAATTGTAGATACACAGCAAGATAAACATTTTATCTAATAGGAGTAGAAGACATAATGAGATAAGGAAGAGGTGGTGTACATGTGATTTCACGTGTAGGCACCGTCAATCATAAAGTTTGACAGTCTGTGCAATGACCCTTTGTAAAGGTGTGAAGACGAAGATTATTTCCTTTCCTATCTAGTAAATTGTTCGCTTCTTGCAGTACAGTAAGAAATAGAAAACCGAGTGTGGGTTCATAAGCAGTAAAAGTTTGTCTTCGGTGGGAGCTCAACGAACCAGAGCACAAAAAGTAGACGAAAGGCAGGGAATATTTCAAATGTAGAAAGTTTTTTTTTGAAGTCTTGTTACCCACCAGCCGTTGTAAATCAGTGTGTTTGTGTCTGGCTGCGTCTATGCATGGACTTTAAACCATCGTTGCAGTCAATGGACTAAGGTTGTACCTACATATGTAATTTCTTTCTTTAGAGTCTGTGCTCGAAGTCCTTGTCTAATTTTCAGTGTCAGTCCTAGTCCACGTGCTTCTATAAGCTTTTGTCGACGTTCTTCTATAAGTTCTTGTCTAATACCTTATTCAAGTCTATTGAAATTTGTTTTCAAATCCCTTTGCAAGTCCCTGTTCAAACAATGTCGAAGCTGCAGTGCACATACTTCTCCAAATCCTTACACAAGTCCTTGTGCAAGATTGACCAAATTACTGTCTAAGTCCTTGCATATTTCAGCTCAATCTTTTGTCCAAGTTTTTTTTCAATATGCAAAATAAGCCCTTCTTCGCTTTGCAAATGAAGTCCTTATACAAGCCCCTATACGTGACCTTGTCCAATTTGACAACTTTTGGAGGGGATTTATGTCGTTCTAGATTGATTCTCCGACTTATGCCAATCCGTTGATAGTTCCTTCAAGAAAAATTGACAAATTGGTCATATTTGTACAGTCGTTGATATCTTAAAGGGTTCTAATTTTTCAGTATTTTGAACATCATCTACTATACCTTCTTATCGTGCCTTTTATCACAAGTAACTAGTGTGCTCCACTAATTGCCTGGTAGAATCTGTATCTTTTTGTATAACTTTCAAAATACCATTGCCGCGGCGTAATACGTGGATGCGTCGACTCCAACGTTCTATGTTCTAAGTATAAGAATTTGGAACAACAAACTTGCATACTTACTTGTAAGTAATTCTACCGTTATGCCACCAATACAGCAGAAGTGTCTTAAAAACGACTACCAGCAACAGAACACTTTAAGACAAGCAACATTTGAGGCTTAAAGTTCAAACTGTCATTTTTGAATTTGAAAAAAAAAACACTTCATGGCTTTATCTTTCTCAAGTTCAATCTTAAATATATAGAAAAAAAGTTTTCCAAACTTGTAGTTTAGTGTCGTCATTGAGCTGTAGGGCGAAAATAGTACTAACAACAAAAGTGGTTTCTGAAGAAGCTAATATTTTGTGGCAGTCTAGGCCACCCTATGTTCAGCTTTCTGCATTTGGTTGATCCTTTAATTTGTAAGTACATCAACTAACATACTTCATTGCCTGTGATACAACTTTGGTGGTAAGGGCCTTAGTCTTTCTGCAAACTGCCACTAACTGCTTTATTGACAGTCATCTAGAAAAAATATATCTGCTGGTAGTATTTCAAACATTGATATCTTCCCGACCGTTCTTTGACTTTCTTATAATCATCAGTTCTGATAGAACAGTTACACGTACAGAAGGTGGTGAATGCTTTATAAATGGGCAATTCAACTTTTCGTCGTCTTTGGATGCATCCCAGTCGCATTGAAGGCTGATCACGACTGTTTACAAAGTTTTTTTTTTAACAAAATTTATTTGAGCTAAGCAGAGTTTTTTCGTTCTTCTGGATATTTATTTTTATTAATTGTTGAATCCAATTGATGCCGTGTTGAAAAATAATTTACGCGGTTAACGATTCAATATCTTGTCTTCAATCCTCAGTCGCAACCAACTCAAAACATACATTACTGTCTTTGTTTCCGGCCTAAGATGCATATATGAGCTGCTTTTGCACCAACTTAAATGAAAGGCTGCACTCATGTCTGAATCCGCATTTAGAATAAAATCTTGTTATTTAAATTTTTTCTAAAATTTTGAACATTTTATTTAATTTATTTATTCACGTTGTAGCTTTAAGACACTTTGGTAATTTTAAAAATACACATATACACTTTGCTTGAATCCTTTTGTGCGCACGTAGAGTTTTTTGCTAGTGTTCCACATCACAGATAACTTTCAAAAAATGAGTAAAGAAAAATACCAAAAAGAATCTTAAATCAATATATAAATATAACAATTGTAAGTGCCTTGAAAAAGAAATAAAAACAAAACAACAATCTCTCACACAGAAAATATATGAAAACGAGAAACATTGTGCATCTTAGAACCTACAGAACACTTTCCTGCAAACAGCCAAAAAAAGAATCCCGTTTGTGAATACTCGATGAAATGTACGATCTGTTTTGCTTTCATTCGATTTATTTGCGCACAAGTTTCCTTTCTTACTCACTAAATACTTTAAGTAGGCCGGTAACACACACCAGCACCTACACCAACACATTTCCTTTCAGTAGAAGATTAGATTTAAGAGAAGGCTATCGTAGGAAATCGATGTAAGAATGATAAAAGAAAGTGATTTTTATTTTAGATCTAAGCGAATGTAGACGGATATAGTTATGACATATGTATGTGCATGTGAGAAAGCAAGAGAGATTTTTTTTATAAAAGGCACGTTTTCAAAAAAGACTTTAAAATAAGAACAAATACAATGAGATATGTAATTAATTTCATACCTTGAACTTCCTATACCGTGAAACAAAACATATTGCTTTGTTAAGATCACAAGATACCGAGAATAACTAAAAACTTGAATGCTTCTTTTGTACCTTATCTTACAATGCCTGCGTTTTGTTGTTTACTTATAACGAAATGGCGCGATCAAATTCCAAGTTGCTTCCAATTGGTGTTCCCTTGAAAAATTAAATGTAAGGAATTCATCGCCAACATTTTATATTCATAGCTCTAAAGATTCTAACTAAGCTTGGGATATTTTGAAAAAAACATTTAACAATTTTCGACCAAATCAAAACATCTTCTATTTCACAACACAACACGAGAAACAGTTTCAGAAATGCTGTCCACATTGACAGCAGCAAAAAAGGGGCGAAAACGTTTTATAGATAACATATGCTAAAGTTCGCGAAGTCTAACGTAAATCTCCTAATACTGTCTTCAGTTAATCATATAAGCATTTCTTGAAAGTCGAACCTAAAGAGTTGTAAATGACTGCAATCTTTTGTTAAGCAAATCCTGAATTCTTGAAACGAATGGCTGAATGATTGAACGAACTTTACTGGAAAACTTATACTTCAGCCCCAAATTCATCATTCGTTTTTAAGTCTTTCTGATAACACTTTGAGACCAGTCTTATGATTGAAGTCAAATGCAGTGTGTTCTCGACAAACAAAATTATTTTTACGTCTTAAGCACTTCAGTAAACAATTTTTAAGTCCTAAGGAATTTAAAAGAATTCGTTTGCGTAATTCCCGTATAATTTCAAAGATTTGCATTCAATTTATTTAAATTATCAGTCAGTGAGATAAGTTGTAGAAACTGGAATTCAAAAATGAATAAAAAAAGGAGAGTTAAAAATAACGATGATTTTGAGGGTTTACGAGTAAGTCTAAGTCTTAAGTGAATTTGGGAATTAGAAAATTAATGAAATGAATTAAAAAACAACAGATCCTTTTCATCGCTGACCTATTTCAAAAGAAAAAACAATAATCTCTGAAACTGAAAAAAACATTCTACAGTCGTTCAATACATCAGTTTCCGCTCATAAGAAAAAAACGTTTAATTTTCGTGAGCACATAACATAAATGTGAAATTTTCGTCCATGAATATGTCTTACAGACTCAATTCAGTTTGCCACTCCGCAAAGAGAATTTCGAGTTCGCAGTGAACAAAAGGAATCCAAATCCATATTTTTTTGGTAATTGAAGATAAATGAAAGGTGACATTGTAGCGTCGTCTTTTCTTAGGTCAAGGACCACTTGGTTCATTGGCTCTTTCTTGTACAGCGGTTATACCAACATACTTTCATATGAGTAAAGGATGGTCCTCTCACCTTATTATATCAGCATGCTGGAAAATATTGTACTTTCTGACATTCAGATCATGTGACTGGGTTTAGGAATCACATGAGTGAACCGAGTGCTGTGACCTATAGAACGACAAAGGTGTTAGAAAAGCCTCACTCCAAACCATGATGACGTGATTTTCCCTCAAACCTGATTGGTCCCTGAAACATTTGGAATTTGGGTAACTGAGGTGTCTAGTCTTGTGTTACATACGACTTTTGGGAAAATGGAAATAAGGAGTTAAGGCAGGCGATCACGTGAAACCCAATTCTTTATCTGTACTTTCTGGCAATTCGCTGTATATCGACAAACTACTTTCTGTGTCTTTCTTATGAGTATGACAAAAAAAAGATCTAAAGTTGAGAATCAAAAGAGAAGAAAGAAAATGTTTATGGTAAAAGTGTAAATTAAAAGATTTCTTTACTTTAGCATTGTCATTGGGCTTAAGATTTCATTTAAAGTTGGTATTGTTGAAAGTGGCACATGTCAGGACTTCCCAGCTTATGTGAAAGACCATTTACAGAAATAATATTCAGTTTGGCTTAGGAATTAATTGAATATAGGTCAGAAATATATATGTGGTCGCCGTAGCGAAGTGGGTAACCACATACATATGTATATTTCAACACTCAAATAGTTCATATTGTCTATGAAAAGCCGGCTTTCGGACAAGGCAAAATTCTGTAGGTCCCCTTTACTACTACAATGGCACGCTCAACACGAGTAGTTGATGCAGAAGGTAGGTCCTTGTTCCTTGTGGGCTGTAATGCTACTCAATTATTACTAGGTTAGAGATATAATCAATTGCTGTGACTATCTTGACATTTTCTTCAAAATTAAGTCAATTTTTAATAAATGATTTCCATGGTCATAAAATCAGAATTGTTGTAAGAAAAATAGTGTAAAACTGTGGTGAAGATGTGTTTTGTTGTTGGAGACGAATTATTGTCTCAGTGCTTGAAACATAGAAATGGTCATTCTCGTGTTCTTCCAAAGTTATGTTTCCTTTGCTTCCATGAGCGTGTTTATAAAAACTTCATATGATAGGACTTGCCTCACATATTTGCCCTCAGCATAGATGGTTGTATTCTAATACATTACTTAAATTAACCTTCTTTGAAGCAACAACTGTGCAATTAACGATCGCGAGTGAGAGTACTTGATCGCAGGCTTGATCGGAAAAGGTACATTCGTTGCGGCGCAATGGCGTCGAACATAACAAAACTGACTTTTGAAAGTCGGTAATGTAACAAAAAAAAAATAGATAAACATTTAAAAAAACGCACAATACTATACGAAATCTTCAGAAATCGGGGCCAAACAAGGCTAATGTGTGACGCTATATAAACAAAAAGTCAATCAAATTAAAACTAATCAAAAAAGATAAAGTCAATAAATTTGTAAACGATTTTTAAACAACATAAAATGATTTGTAATTTCACAGAAGAATATCAGATCTTGTGATCACTATTTTATATTTGTAAGCTTAACACGTATTCAATTGTATTGTATGCCTTATAGTTTGAGAAGAAAGAAAAAACTGTAAAAGTCCTTCACAAAAGAAACCCAGAGTTCTGGTAAAGCTCATTCACCAGTTTCATTTAAATGTTTCTACCCGAATGAAGAACAAACCAAAAACAACCCTGCATTTATCTACTACCCTAAATATGTTTTAGAAATTTTATCGCGATAGTTCTAACGTATATTACATTCGTATTGTATACAGGACATAAGAAAAATCAGGATAATATATTTTAATATCCTCTGAAATATACATTAAACCAATTTTTCAAACTTTAGTCTTTATTTTGCATTTTGAATTTCTTTTTTTCCCGTTTTAGAATCTTATTTGTTGCGCAGCGGATGTCCTCGAGGGTAAGGGAGTCGTGCAAGTGGCCATCACCGTGTGCGAACTCTTCAGACTGCATCGCGGGCAGAGCGAGAACAACACAGGATCGCCGACTAGAGTAATTCGCTTATCTCCGTCACCAGTTATCTAAAACCAACAGACGATTAGACGACGTTCTACTGAGTTTCTGTATTAAACTTCTTTTCAATATGTGTTTTTACTTACTTCACTTTAATTGTTTTTGTACATATCCCTGGAAATGTGTAACAAAGAATCGCGTCTGTTGTAGGGTGAGTGTCCTGGCAAGATTATGCTTTCCACTGAATAGTCAAGTTGATCTTCGTTTTAGATGGATCCGCATCCAGTCATGAGATTTCAATGTTGTAGCAATATGTAGTATATATTTTTGAAGAGGTCACTCTGTATTATATTTCTGTTTTTTAAGTTGTTTGACCCCACTGTACACGCTCTGGAAAGCATACTCTTCCGACACGACAGCGCAGACTCTACTTCACAAAACGGATTAACGTTCTTATTTTAGCGGTTAAGATAAATTTTTAAAACTACCAATAACTAGTGCTCTCGATTGTATTATAAGAATATGTATTTACATTTCAGAAATCATAAGTAACATTTTTTGCAGCGAGTTCCAAGAAAGAGATGAACAAAATTTAATAGCTTAAGATTCACTTCATGTTACTATTTATCCATTTTATTTGCATGTTAAGTCGGATATGAGCCAAATTTAGTACTGTAGGCATTGAACTTTTGATTTTGGTTCATAAGTGATCGAATATTAGGCAACAATTGCATGTATATGTTCGTACAAGAGTTGGCCGTAACTGAGCAAAACAATCTGTGCTCTTGAAATTGCATCAATTCTAAGGGCTTGGTTTTAAATAATTTTGAGGCCGACGATTGAGAACTTTCTTACTTTCTTAAGCTAAGCACTACCACGGCACTACCACTTTCAAACTGTTAAATTCTTCGTCGGCTGTTTTGGTCATTAAGGAGTAATTGAAAAGAGTTTATATCATTTGTGTTGTCCCGACGTTTCGACAGAGAATACTGTCCTGGGATACGTTATAAAAAGTGGTTTAGTCTAGTAGCTCGTAGTAGATGATTCCCTTTCAATTCACCTAAACACAGATCAATACCTTCCTTGCAGTCAATCAATGGTTGGGACACCGTTCGCGCTGGTAACCTTTGCCATTAGACTGTCCTTGATGTTATCGTAAGTGATCCAGTTTTCATCACCAGGTACCATCCGCTTCAAAAATGGATCGGTCCAAGAGATTTTTTTCTGTAACCTAGTGTGGCATTTATACACCGTTTTTTTTTTGTATCCCTTATTTAAATGGTTTCCATCGGGTTTTTGTGCAATGTTGAGCTCCTGTGAAATCGAAACAGTGCTTACATGTCGGTCGGCTTTAACGATTTT
This sequence comes from Eristalinus sepulchralis, assembly GCA_944738645.1. Taxonomy (NCBI): domain Eukaryota; kingdom Metazoa; phylum Arthropoda; class Insecta; order Diptera; family Syrphidae; genus Eristalinus; species Eristalinus sepulchralis. The sequence continues at coordinate 43,249,588 of OX122883.1, forward strand.
CATAAATATGGAACCGACGTAGCCAAAATCGTGCATTATTGGCTGTTACTGTATAAATGCCGTATGTTTAAATTTTCTCGGCGTGATTTGATGCCTCTCAACTTTAACATATTCCAGTCACAACTAGTTACTTATTCACAGGAAGAATATCTAGATTTTCTTTTAGAGTGTAACTCGTACTTTTTAAGTTTATTACATTCGCCGTAATGGTCGGTCGCCGGGGTGTAGTTGACAAATGCTTCAATCTACACGCTGTAGGTATAAGTTCGATTCTTGGACTGAACACCTCGCATTTTCCACGGTACCGCTCTCGAATTGCTGACAACACTCAAAGAGTTCTTATTGTCTATGAAAAGCTTCTCAAATATCGCCGTTTGGAATCGGCAAAAGAGTGTAGGTCCCTTCTGCTCGTGAGACAACAACAGCACGCACAACACGAGTAGTTGATGCAGAAGCTGTAGTGCCACTCAAAACTGTGCCTCCGTCAAAACTGTTCAAATGTTCTGCCAACCTTAACGACCAAACTCTTCGACTCATTCATGCAGATTCTTTTGTTTAAAATATCTAGTCTTTATGCTCACTTAGTTTTAAATATTTGTCCTTCTCAAACAATTCCTTTTTATATTACAGAGGAAAATTGTAAAATGAGAAGTAAATACAACTTTCTTGGAACTCATTGCGTTCTTTTTTCATTTAAATGTAGAAAATTTCTAGTTGCTTATTATCTTCAGTATTCAGTTTCACAAGCAGTTTGTATTACGACTAGATTATAAATATTGTTTTATTGTCTGTAGGTTTATTTATTTGTTATACTTCAATCGAACCATGCCAAGAGTAAAATGATAAGGTTATCGATTGTCGTGCACTATGTACACAGCAACTATATGACGCGTGTACTTGATCTGGAAAATAATTTCTGGGCATTCGAAAACAAAATATACGTGAAAAGAAAAATGTAGAGGAACATCTATTTTCCACAAAAAATGTTTGCATAATAAAAATGAACCAATTTGATACTATACTCGTAGATTTAACTGTTTTATTTTTTCCATATCTGTCGACTTCACTTTTAGCGGGAACAATTCGCATCTGGTCGCCGTGGCGCAGTGGTAAGTGCATCGACTGCGGCGCAGAAAGTCTGGGTTCGATCCCCGGACGGGACCCCTAGCATTTTTTCACGGCACCACCTCTTTCGAGTTGCTGACAACACTCAAAGAGTATTAATTGTCTATGGAAAGCTTCTCAAATATGCCGTTCGGAATCGGCAAAAAACTGTAGGTACCTCCTACTCCTGAAGAACACGAACGGCCCTGGTCCGTTATGGGCTGAAGTGCCACTCAATTATTATTATTATTATTATTATTAATTCGCATCTCTTGTAAAATTTGAACTCGAATTACAATATGAGAGCGGATTGAAGACATCAAGATGGACATTGTATATTATGATATTACTAATTTCTTGGCTTGATGTCGAAGAGGGGCGACTTGGAATTACGCGGTTTATTAATCCTGTTATATTATTTTTAGTTAATATAGATTAGAAAGAATAAAGCCGAGTAAAGAAAAGATAAGAAAGTCGTATTCGACAACGAATTGAACCACAAGTATATTCAGCTGTATAGTCAAATACGATATATTAACTCATATACGGTACCAGTCGAATTCTAAAATATCGAAATTTAATTGAAAGAGAATATAGAGCAACATTTTCGACACCATCTCTTATAGTTTTCATTGAGAACAAAAAAAACGCAGAAGTAGCCCGGATATTTGCAACGCACAACGAATGTGTCACGAAAAGTTTCTAAAGTTCGATTTTCCGTCGATTGCATGTTGCACATCTAAAAGTCTGCGTAATTCCATAAAAAACGTCTCAAAGTGCCAAGAATTGCTCAGCGGGAATAACACGGTTAACAAGGAACTTCAAATAGTCCAAATAAACCACGTGAGAGACACCTTTCGACTTATAAAACAACATCAGTAAACCATACACCTAGCCACCACCCCTCGATCCCTTAGGCTTTTCGAGAAAAAGGTTCTGCATGCGGTTTTGGTTCTATTTGCGTTATCTGAAGAACCTTACGGACTGTACGGCGACATGCGCCTGGTTAAGCATCTTCCGGTACAATGCTTAAAATGCCTATTCCATGTAGAGCGCGTAGACACAACTGCTCCGGCCTCAAGTCTTCAAATCCGAGCTATTGGAACAACGCAACAGAGGAGACGTTGCACACAAGTGGAGAAGGCAGCTGGCGAGAGATTTTGCTAGCTAGAGAGGCATGTCGGCTGAGGCCCAGACCCACCCCGGACTGTAGCGTCATTAAAAAAGACACACTTGCCTTTGCTGTACTGATAAGAAACAGAGGTTTTAAATATCAAATGCCTTGCAGACAAGAACCTGGAATCTTGGTGTGTGCGTCGTCGCGCTTACCCGCTACACCATGGCGACTACACGAGACGTAAAGTTCCGTTAAATTATAATTTTTTGCAAGTTAAACATTTCATGTAGGTCTCAATGCGAAATAATTTGTTGGCGCTTCCCATAATTTTTCTGTTTCAACAATTTGTAACTTTTCCGAGCATTAACTGATTTGGGCACACACAGATTTTGAGCATCCAATCAAAGTTTCGGAAGTGAAATTACCTCACCTAAAGGCCTCAAAGTGGATAGCAATGAGAGTTGAAACTCAGTCAAAAACTTATATTCTGATGTGTTCCAACAAAGAAATATTTTCTTAGCCCTCATCAAATATATAAAAACAAACACAAACAACATTTCCTTATATTCGAGTTTAAATAAATATTTTTTACTACTGATAACGAATTAACAGATACACAAAATACAAAAGAAAACATAAATGACGAATTTAGCCGATTGCTTTGCTAACTCTAACACGGTCTTGGGTGAAGGCAACATTTAGTGAGTGTTCTTTCAAAGAACCATTATCATTCCAGGCCTCCGAAGCATTCCTCTGTCAAATGGTCTCCGAATGCTGAAAAGAATCAAGAGAATGATGTTTAGGACATGATTAAACTGAAATAAGAGATTCCATTTACATTCACAATTTTCACAGTATTTTCGAGGTGGAGGAAGTTCTCTTGTAGCATTCTCCCTCTCCTTGAGTTCCATGTAGGCGTCACCGCCATCGGATTCTTGCAGTGGGCAATCTTCAGTTTCGTGCAAATCAAATTGATCACAGATATCACAAAACATTCGGGGAGCTGGTTTCCTTGCTGTAAGTGCATCAAACATGTAGGGTCTGAAAGGAGGGAGCAAGTAAGAGAGAAAACGAGTGAATATCTTTGGTATGTATGCGTTCAACAACAACAAGTAATATTTTTCGAAGGCAGACCCAGACGCTACTTACTTGTGAAGGTCCGTTGAAAACGATTCCAGCGCTGTGATCTTAGCCTTCAGAGTATCGTTCTTCTGCTGCATATCGGCAATGATTGAGTTTAGGAAGTTTATCTGCGCCGTTTTGTCTTCTTCATAGTCGTCCTAGATGAAAACGATAACAAAACCTTTCTACAATAAGAAAAAAAATGTACGAAAATCTAACCTTAGATTCCACAGACGACTCTTTACTTTGTCGCGCAATCTCTTTTGCATTCGAATTCACTTCAACAGTCGCATTGGAGGTATTTTGGTTTTTCTGAGCGTCTTCTGATTGCGTTGCAAGTAAGGCCTTCTGTAGGCCTTTCACTTTTTCAGTCAGTGACTTTGCCAGCACACCATTTGCCGTGGAGAGTTCATTGAAACGATCGATAAATCCTTCAATGTAGGAGATTTGCAGTGTACTCTTGCTAAGCAACGCCTTTACCTTCTCAAGGCTTTTTTCAAAATTCTCCAGCGGTGCCATACTGTTGGCAAAGAATTTCGAGAGCTTGAAGCATTCCACCTGAATGTTGCTGTTCGCGAGTTCGATCTCTTCCGAGAGCTTACTTGCTTCAGGATCATTTGAGTTTTTGTGACTAGAAACTGAAGTGTTGCACATTCGCAAGACGTCATTCATTTGGGCATGACTCTTGGTCAGTTTAAAGTGAGAATAACTCAAAGATCTTAAAGCAATCTTAAGCGCTTCGATTTTCTCAATAAAACACCTCGTGGTGTCGAGATCGAGTTGCAGATTGTTTGCCGCGCACTCTTGTTCAACAACGTCCACGTCGTTCGACTGCGGTGAGATGCGCTTCTGCGAGAAGGTGTCCAGCTGCTTGTTAAGTTCGGTTTCATTTGCCTTTAATACTAATTGGTAATTGTCGGCTTTGTCTTGCAATACCCGCATCTGCTCGGATAAGTTGACTGTGGTGTTTGAGTTCATCTGCAGCAAAAGGTTCTCGTCGCTGTAGGCGATGTCTTTCCGATTGAAAGTCTGTTTCAGAGATTCGAATCGACGGGTTAGATCGTTACAGTCAAATTGTAATTTTGCAGATTTCTCTTCGGCTAGACTGAGGAGTTTTGCGCGGGTCTCACTGTCGGGAGAGAACGATCGAATGTCTTGATCGAGACTTTCCATTTGTACAGTGATCATGTTCAGGAGTTGATTGACCTCAAGGAGGCCAGTGCCAAGGTAAAGCCGTTCGAAATCCGGTTCTGAAGGCTTTAGAGAAGTATCAGTGTTGGTTACAGATTTCTTATTTAGCGGTTCTTCGTGGGCAAGATTATTTTCGTCTACAAGTTCTAGCTCTATGCTTAAAAGTCTCTCTTTTAATCGCTTAAGAAGATCACTGTTAGAATCCTTTTCGACATAGTTTGTGTCAAGATCATCTCGAACGGAGTGCAGTAGGGCAACTAAACCGTCTTTCGAGGCAATTTGTTCAGTCTCTTGATTTGCCTTAGTGGTTTCAAGTTCTAGTTTCTTTTCCTCAAGTTTCTTAATCTTCTCCTCATTTGCCTTGTGATCTTGCTGCAGTTTGGTGTTCAGTTCTGTGAGGCTCTTTGCAGAAGATGCAATCTCCACAAGTTGTCGAGAAATATCTGACTTCTCTGACTCCAGAAGTTGCTCCTTTTCAGTTGCAGATTTAAGTTCCTCTTGCAGTCGACTGTTCTCATGTGACAAATCCAGACAGTCCGCCGTGAGCTCTTCAAGTCTACGAGACACCTCAAGTTTCTCGTTCTCTAGCACCTTTGCCTTTTCCTCGCTTTCTTTAAGCCTACTATTTTCGTGAGACAAATCCAAGCAATCCGCTGTGAGCTCTTCAATGCGCCGGGACATTTCGAGCTTCTCGCCCTCAACGAGTTTAGCCTTCTCCTCATTGGATTTCAAGTCTTCCTGCACCTTGGCGCTCAGTTCTGATATGTTTTGGCAATTTGATGTGGCATCTGCAAGCTTCTGTAAAATCTCCGTCTTCTCAGATTCAAGGCGTTTGATGTTCTCCTCATGGACACCGATTTGTTGCTTCATCTTATCGGACGCCTCAGTGACTGTTTTTAAACTTGTTGTGATGTTTTCCAGTTGTTCCGTCAATTCTTTTATTTTGGCCTGTGCTTGATGAGTTTGCTCCTCGCTCGCCTTTCGTTCCTGTGTTAACTTCTCATTGAGTTCCAGCAAACCAGCACTTCCCGAAGACGCGGCTTCTAGTTTTCGAGACAAGTCAAATTTCTCCACTTCCAGCTGATTCGTCTTCTCCTCTGTGGACAGCACCTTTTGCTGCAACTTTTCATTCTGTTCCGTTAAACTCTGAACATTGGTGGTGATTTCTTCGAGTTTCCGGGAAATCTCAAACTTTTCCACTTCGAGACGATTGCTCTTCTCCTCGTTTGCCTTGACTTCCTGTTGCAGTCTCTCATTCTGTTCCGACAGACTCTTTAGATTCGAGTTGGTGTCATCGAGCCTTTGTGACACATCGAATTTCTCCATCTCAAAGCGCTTGGCTCGCTCTTCAGTTGCGGCCAAATCCTGATTCAATTTCTCTGTGAGCTTCGTCTGATTCTCGCATGTTTTGGTCATGCTCTCAAGCTGGCCAGAGACATCAAACTTCTCCAATTCAAGTTTCTTGAATTTCTCATCACTCAGCTTGATTTCTTGTTCGAGTTTTTCACACGATTCCAACAATGTCTTACTCTTCGCCGTCGCCTCGGCCAGGTCACGAGTCAACTCGAACCGCTCCACTTCCAGCTTGCCGATTTTCTCCTCTTTGGCTTTAACATCCTGCTGGAGGGTGGCATTCTGCTGTATAAGATTTGACTCTGATGTAGCACCGGAGCTGAGCTGTTCCTGAATCCTCTGGTTTTGTGCCGATAGATTCTGCAGGTTTGACGTGACATCCTCGAGCTTCATCGACACATTGAACTTCTCCACCTCGAGTTGTTTGATCTTCTCCTCGTTTACCTTCTGCTCCGCCTGGAGTTTCTCATTGGCTTCGGAGAGATTGCTGTGAGTGGCGGTGAGCTCTTCAAACTTCCGGGAGACGTCGAACTTTTCCATCTCCAGCCGCTTGACTTTCTCTTGACTTTCGTTGAGGTCACGCTGCAATTTTTCAGTCGTTTCAGTAAGATTGTTGCAGTTTGCTGTGACATTTTCGAGATTACCTGAGATTTCGAACTTCTCTGCCTCAAGGCGTTTTGTTTTCTCCTCGTAAGACTTTACCTCGTTCTGTAGTTTTTCGAGTTGTTCTGACAGACTTTTGTGGTTTGCCGTCAGCTCGCCTAGCTCACGACTTAAATCAAACTTTTCCATTTCGAGACGGGAGACCTTTTCTTCGCTGGCTTTCAGTTCCTGTTCAAGTTTAAATTTCTGATCGGCCAGTCCACCGCTGTTCTCTGCCAGATCTTCGAGTTTTCGAGAAATATCGAACTTCTCCACTTCCAAGGAGTTGAATTTTTCCACGCTGGTCTTTAGGTCGCTTTGTAGTTTGTCATTTAGTTCCGTATATGACTTACACTGCCCAGTCAGCTCTTCAAGCTTCCGATTGACTTCCAATTTCTCAGCTTCAAGCTGCTTGTTCTTATCTTCATGCGCCTTGATCTCCTGCTGTTGCTTTTCGCTTAGCTCTGAAAGACTGTTAAAATTCGATTTGATTTCTTCCATGCTCCTCAGGATATTAGATTTTTCCTCCTCGAGCCCTTTTACCACTTCCATCGTGTTTTCCAAGTCCTGTTGGAGCTTTACATTGAGGTCTGACAGACTCTTCACGCTGGAAAAGGCATCTTCGAGTTTCTGTGATGTATCCAAGTTTTCCTTTTCTGCTTGATTTCTCCTCTCCTCATTGGCCTTTAGGTTTTGCTCGAGCTTTTGTAATTGCTCATACAAACTATTCCTGCTGGAAGTCACTTCTTCAAGTTTTTGCGTGATGTTGAGTTTTTCAGCTTCAATGCGTTTCAAAGCTTCCTCGGACGCCTGCAAATTCAGTTGAAGGCTCGCACACCGCTCAAACTCAATCTTTGATGAAGTAGCTGCTTGATCTAGCTTCTGCATTAATTCTGACTTGACTTGGTCAATATCCGTTTCGTTAGATTTCAGCGAATTTTCTAACTCTTTGCATTTACTGATCAGTTTTTCATTTTCCAACCGCATTAAGCTCAACTCCTTGATAACTACGACAAGACTTTCTGACAACTCACTAAGGAACCTGCCCTCACCTACTTGTTTAAGCGCAAGATCTCGTCGTATTTCCTCGGGATCTTCAATAAATCGATTGAGTTTTTTTTGGAAATCAGCCTCACTGTGCTCTAGATTTTTTATCCTATTTAGAAGATTTTGGAAACTATTCAGTGCTTCTCGTGCTTCAGCCTTCTCCAGCTCCTCGATTTGATTCTGCTTGTCGAGGCTACTTTCAACGGATGTTGAAATATTTGTTGGGCTGGCATTAAGGTTGTACGGCTGAGTAGTCGCTGAAATTAGATCCTCTACTAGATTTGCAGAAGATAGATTTTGGTTTGCTGGAATATAGGATTTAGGGAAAGTTCTAACATTAGGATTCCTTTAGTTTTTTAATTGGACTTAGTCTTGCTCGGAATTGGTTTGCATTTTCATATAGTTTTACTTATTAATTGATATTGATTATGAGTCACATGAGGCAGACAAAGTAGAAATGAATTCAGAACGGTTCCCACGTGCATCTTTATACCTTCAACCTCCAGCACCTATGAAGAAGTCATCGTCTTCGAAACTGAAACCCTTTTAATAAGAAAGGGTATCTTTCGCGACAAATTCGAAACTTTTAACCCCTAACAAGCGATTGTCCTGTGCTAGGCACCAGGGCACGACGTTATAACCAACAAAGAGGCATGTGATGTCCAAAGCAGAGGAAGAACATTAATCCCTTTATCACAAATTCTCCTAAATGGAAGAAATATTTCCCTTTTAGTGTGAATTCTTTGAAAAGAACAAAATTCGTTCTAACCAAAAGAAATAATTCGTTTTTTAAGAAAGGTTAATGTCTTACCTAAATTCTGCTACGATTGATAAACTTTAAGCGTGTTTTACTTGATCATCTAGAGTCGGAACATCTGTCCTTTTTTTTAGGCAACAAATATTAAGCGCTATAAATATTTTTCACTTTGACTACACCATTTATCACATTGAAATTATTACCAAAATTTGAAGTTCCAAAAATAAAATATCAAATTGCCAATCGTTTGCTAAGCTTTTCCTGCATTATTTCTATCAACGGCGCTGTCTGCGTATAGAAAATTGTGAAACAAAATTTGAAGTATATTTTATTCCTAACTATCTCTACACTTCTGGTGCTGCTTTCCTTGCCGTATTAAAAGAAAAGCGGTCATTTCCGACAATATAGACTTATTTTGCAACATACTTCTCCGTCGATTACTATTTATTCCGCTCAATGCAACATAGTCGGCTCACCTGCTCTTCTCTTCTCATACAATTATGATTAAGTCAAGTCCATTCGTAGATAGAAGACGAAGGATTGGCGCGGAATTCATCCTGCCAGAACAATGGCAAAGTTGTCCCCAACAATGGATAATTCTTTCAATATTAAATTCCTAATTATTTTTTGTAAAATGAAACACAAACACTTAAAAACGTGGGACACATACACCCTAGCAAATGTTTATATCAAATCAAAATTGCAGTCCTCTGCATAGTGGGTCACCTAGTGTATCATTTTGACACTGAAAGCTGTTTCCCACTTGATAGTCAGTATAGCACATCCACGGATCGAAATTATTCGCTGTTTGCTTGAATAACATTCAAAAATATTAAAAACTTATTTCCAGAGTGCTGTAATGTGCCGATGTCGATAGGCCATTTTGGGAATTACAATTTGCCCCTTGAAATTTGTGTGAAGGAATCGATAGACCATTTTGGGAATATATTTCAGTTCATAGTACAAGGCGATAAATAATGTCTTCATATCTACACAAATTTGAATTTCCTAGATGTTGTGTATGTTCAAGTTTTTTTTTCAAACAACTGTACTGGAAACTTTCGAATAATTAAAAAAAATTAACTTAATTTCACATAATAACCAGCATAATGGCCCACCTGCATTAATGATTTTAGGATAGGTTTTTCTTCTTCTAGACATATGTACATATGTATGAATGTAAATAAACTACCGACATCGTACGACTTAACTCCGTTTGACGTTTTCGTGTTTTGTGAAGTATAACGATACACCCGGTGATGTCGACGGATGTGCACAAATTTCACAAGCCCTCGGCCATTGCTCAGATTGCCATTGCAAGTAATCTCTCACAGATGGTCTCCAATTTTTGTCACCACTTACAAATTTTAGCATTAGCCCGAACTTACTGGAGAACACTCTACTATTCCGTAACTTGTCTTCTCAAAGAATTGTCAATGCATAACGGTTATTTATTTATATTTAATAAAGTCGATTTTGACTTTTTGCTATGTAGAAATGGTACAATTTCTTTTTCTGGTGATCTGGTAAAGATTTTTTATTTGAACTCGGTTTATTTTGTTCTTTCCTCTTACTATTCCAAATTAAATTCAAACACGATAATCTACCGAATACTTACTCATGTGACCCACACATTATCCTGTTCATACATCAAATTTAAATTAATGCAAAGCATTCGCGAACAGAACCAAGATTTCATTTTAAGTTTTACCTAATGTTAAGGCGGCAAGCTTCTGTTCTAGATCAGATATTTTCTCTTTGTACACTTGAGTTTGTGCCTGAAATGATGTTTCTGGAATAACTTTTACAACACATATTTGATTATCATAAATAAAAAAATAAAACAGTACAATCTTAAATTTTAGACAACAGCTGGCTGAGATTAGAACACACATTTTACATTTATTCATATCTGCGTATCTGAAAAGCTTGTGCTATAGAGTTGGAAAAATAATTTTGTGCACAATAAAATAAAGGATTACTTTTTGTATGAAGCAATTAAAAATAACATGCCTCAAGTTGCCATTTTTGGCAACCGAGTCTCTTAAAATAATCCCGACAGTTTCTAAGCTTCTTAACCCAACATTTTCACACATTATAAGTAAAAGTAAAGACCATACAATCAAATATTCATATTCATATTTCGGGTCACATTTGTAAAAGACAAAACCATGAATAGACCCCTAAACATTCATTCCCTCTTATATTCGATGATCGAGGAATATTCAAATGATCGAGGAATATTCAAATGATCGAGGAATATTCAGATGATCGAGGAATAAGTACTAAATTCTTCCATAGTGAGATACGTCCGACATACGCATGTGACTAGAGTAATTGGGGTGAATTTTCGTAAATGAAAGTAACACGATCCGAATGCGAGTTTTATGTGAACATATGCAATCTCTTCTTTTTTCAATTTTTAGGGGCAACAAATGATCCCGGAAATTTTGTGACGCTAAATTCCAAGAGATACTACTCTTGTGTTGCGCTTGGTATTGCTCTCTCAAGAGTTCAGTGCCGACTAGGAACGGCGAAATTAAAGAAGTTTTCATGCTTATAATAAGTAATTTAAGTATTTCAAAAATGGGTGGTGACAGTGATCCAGTGATCGAATCTGGGATTTTTGACATATTGAATCGACGCATTTACCCATAATGCAAATAACCGCAGAAAAATTTCAAATATTAATTTTTTATTCTGATAGGACAAATTGTTTTCATTTATAATTTGGTACTACAACCATTGAAATATGTGCCAGATTTTATGTTTAAATGTACATTCTTTTTAAAAAATAATTTTTCTTATTTTTTACAATGTCTGAACAACTAAACAACGCAGTTCCATTACCTTTTTTATTATTTATTTTTATTTTTAAATTGGCACTACTGTCAGTGACATTCATGCCAAATGTGACGTCATGTGTCATGACGGAGTAAAGATTATTGTTTAAAATACGCGTTTGTTTCTGAAACTATTGAACAACAAGGACTTTGGAACATGTTTTGATAATTGAAAAAAAAAGTTGGCTCGAGAGGTTACTAATTATGTGGAACTACTCTACCATCGAGGTAAGAGAGGAATTTAAAAACCTGAATAACGATTTTTTAATTTATTAAAAAAGTGCATGGTATTTTTTGTCAGCAGTAGTAGGTTCCCGTTTGCGAAAATAGGTAAAATAAATGCTCTCCAAATTTTCAAAAGCTTTCATTTGACTTTCAAATCAATTAGAAGCTATGCAGTATTTTTTGCACGATTTTTATTTTTAATTTTATTTTTTTGTGTGCGAAAATTTCCGTTTGAACGATTGAACCACAATTTTCATCTGTTAACGATTGTGTGCTGTTTGTATGTGGGTCTCTATTCACCGAACCAAATGAAGCTTGTATCCAATTAGAAGTGGACACAAATTTCTTTGTCAAAACAAAAAACCTAACCAACCTCACCAACTGTCATAATCAGCTTAAAATGTTAACACATCTGCACACAAAAAAAGGAAAACTTAAATTAAATCAATCTTACATTTAATTCATCACCACAAAACGTTGCCTCCTCAATGGAGATCTGAAGATCTTCAGTTTTATTTTTCTCTGCCTCCAGTTTGCCCTCCAAGTTGACGATTTTTGATTTAAGCTGCAAGGAGAGGAATCACAACAAAACCAGTCAAAATAAAACACCAAAACAAAAACAAATTATCCAACATGTATATTTCACAAAACAAAATGGCATTTCAGTTTTCAAAAATAAAAAAATAAAAACTTAACAAATTCTTTATAACAAAAGATAACATTTTTCTTTGTTTCATTTTCGAGGTCGGATTTGATTTTGGCTTCGGTTCGGTTCGAATTGTGGTTCGCTACTACGTGTGTGATTTATTTACAAATTTAAAAAAATATACGGCATAACTTATTGTGCATTGTTGTATGGCTTTGGAACGTATTCAAATAAACTGCTATTCCAACGATGTGATTGAGATTGGGGGGTGGATTCTTTAGAGCCAATGTTTAGAGGTTAGTCGTTGAAAACGCCTTCTCCTACAAGGTTTCAGCGAAGATATTTTGTCTGAGGACTCTCGGACGGTTGGGAGTGAGGAAATCAAAGCGTTTTTATCTGCGGTAGATGCTGAATTACATAGAGTATTTATCACATGGGGACAAAACGTTTAATTGGGGTAAGCGAAGATGACGGATGAACTTTTATGTAAATGATTAAATTCTGTTAAATTTTCCATATTAATTATTAACGGACTATAACACCAGTGAACTGTTGTTTTCTTTATCATAGTTAATCTGAGGAGTTAATCAGAAAGAAGATTATGTTTTTAAAGACCAGTGAAACACTACAAAAGATCTCGGAGATGTTATTCAAATAAAGTCGTATTTGTATTCTTAAGGTTAAAACTACATCAATTCATCTTGTTATATTTCTACAGGCACAGTTGTGTTAAAAGCCTGTTAACAGTTATTGCCACTGCAGCACTTTTACGAACAAGTTCAAGGAGTAAGCTAAGCGTGTAGTTAATTGAAACATTTTAAATATATTTTCTGCCTCCTGATTTAAAAGCAGCTTCTATTTCTAAGAGTAGTCAACAGTCTACTATGACAATACTCAAACAAAGAAGTTAAAACTTTCATCTGAGCAATTCTAGTTCATGAGTGGATTGCATTGCAACGAATGATGTGAATAAACGTTAACAATTCCTCTTGTGCTTGGAATGATATGCTCAACTGTAGAAGGTTTGGGTAAGGCTGAAGAATGGAATGTTACAATTTCAATTGAAATATCAAATTTACAAGATTTTTAATTTCAAAAGTGGATGGGGTACGAACGCAGAATCACTCTTGCCAATCGCCGTTTCTTTGGGCTCAAGAGCCAATTGAGTAATAAAGCCCTCTCTCGAAGGACTAAGCTTGCTTTATATAACAGCTTGATCACCCCAGTCCTACTTCATGGCGCGGAAACCTTGACGTTACCAAAAGCGGATGAGGAAGCCGTTAGTGTTTTCGAGAGAATAGTTTTGCGTGTGATTTTTGGTTCTGTTTGCGTTAATGGCACCTAAAGGCGAAGATTTAACGACGAACTCTATGGGCTGTACAGCGACATGCGCCTAGTCAAGCGTCTTTGAATACAACGCTTAAGATGTCTAGGCCATGTAGAGCGTATGGACACCACTGCTCCGGCCCGAGAGTCTTCAAATTCGAGCCATTGCGACAACGCAACAGAGGACGGCCTAGACTAAGGTGGCGCACACAAGTGGAGAAGGACCTCATCCAACTTGGAGTGCGCAACTGCAGGCAGGTCTCGGAGATGTTAGGAGGAGAAAAAAAAGGATTTTTGGAGAAGAAACATCATCTTATTTTTAAACGTGCTGCGTTTTTCCTTTCAAAGAAGTGGCCGCCTCACACCTATTCTAAATCTTTGTCTGTGAATCAACTGTGAAAAAACTAAGGATATGTTTGACAAGACTGTCAAATGGCATAGAAGGCCGTGAACTGAGGAAGCTGTGCATATGTTTTTGGTCGTAAGTGCTTATGTTAAGTTGACATACAGCTACCTTGTGGCGCTCACTAGGTAACGTAAGTGAGTTTATGTATAAATAAATGATCTACCAGTGCGCAACTGGTGGCTGCTGACAAGAGACAGTATTAGTTTAAGAGGCATGTTGGTTGAGGCACAGGTGCACCCGGATTCTAGCGTTGTAAGTTGTAAGTTTTGCCATACCCTCACCAAGAAAAAAATTTAACGAATTTAAGAATCTCAAATATACTGCGGTCTATATTTGAAACTTAATTTTTTTCATTTCGATCGTTTTGTCTTGTGGCAAATGGATTCGAAGGTATTCTCCAGGAAGCGACACTGAGTTCTTGTGATACCACATCAAATGTTTTTTTTTTTCTATTTAAGAATTCTACATTAAATTATTGTATTTTTTGTCAGTGTTGTGTGCGAGTAGATTTTTCTGTTTTAATTTGAAGTCAAAAGCTTTGTTTACCCTAACACGTCAACTGCGAACGCAAAGTTTTTTTAATACAAACAATTTTTCAAATATGCGTATTTCAGGAAATTCAAGGACAAAAGTGACCTTTTTTGATTGGTAGCTCCATTTTCTAAGCCCAGTACAGGAAATTAAAAATGTAGTCCCCTGAGTACAAAGCAGTAATTTCTTATTTTTTGCCTCGAGAAAATGCAGTATAGAATTTTGACACTTTTCTGGCTACTTTGGATGCTGCACAAAAAGATCTTCAGCAGTTATTGGCATTGATATTTAATTATTCACTTATGAATTTACATTGGAAATAGCACCTAGAGCAATTTAATATCTCTCTGTAGCCGTTATCGAGTTTAAGCGCTAGTTTATCTTAACCCGAGGAATAATTGCCGTTTACGGTTTAAACTTGCACTGTGAAACCAAGAAGTTAATCAGGAGTTTAAACCATAAAGGGAGTTTACGTCACACTATTAATCCAAGCATAAGGCAAATGGAGGAAAAAATGCTGAATTTATATTTAATTTCGCTCGTTTTCTTTTCGTTAGGCCTGTTTCCGACGTTATTTTTTGTGTGAAGATTCCGAATCCGCCCGGCAATTTGCACATAGCCCACAAATATGTGAAGAATAATGGAGAGGGTTGGCAAATTTTTTTTAATAAATTACATTGACAAATGCAATTTCACATTTACGGAAATACAACAAGACGAAAAACATTTTTTAAGCAAAAATTAAGCACTACTTCATTCATAAAAATCTATATTTACGAACACTAAAATATTGGAGGTAACATTTTTCAAAGTCCAAAATGTCGAGATGGGTCTATCATCATGTGCTTCACGTTCCTTGGTTGTACTTGTCATTCAACGTATCATATTTTTTAGAGCCCTTACTTTCTTGCACTTATTGTTTCGTTCGTTCATATAATTTCAATCACAGTATTTTGATTGAATGAACGAGAAAAATTATTAAAGGAAGAACGAATTACCGAGACCAAAATAATTTGAGGTGTTATATATATTTAACGGCTTCATTAAGACATACAGAAATTTGATGTTCAAAAAAATTAACGATTGACAACTTTTTAAAACAAAATACGTTCATTTTATTTACTTTTCCGACAATGCCATAGTTAAATGCCTAAGTCGATACACACAAGGATATCAAAAAGAATAAAACTGATCTAAAGAATTTCATTAGGTCTCGTATTTGTCAACATTGATTTACTTTCTCATAATAATTTCAAAATTATTTCTCTTCAGGGTAAGTTTGAAGATCGTGCTTAGTAAGGGCAATTAATTTCTTTTCCAATAAAAATTTATTGAAATTAATAGCTTTCAACCATATCGACGGGATTAGAATTTTAATACATTTCAAAAGAGCGCTCAGTACGAGCAACCGATCCGAATAAGAGACCAAATATATGTCGTTGCATTTAAAAATTGTTGTGTTAAAACGTGCATGGAATTTTAAATACCCACAACCATAAGTAACAGTGCGCGCGATTTACAAATGAGAATGTTATCTTTTATATTAAGAACATGGAAGTACAAAGAAGTTGAGTAGTATTTACCTCGCTTATGATCTTCTGAAACTGCAGAGCTTGATTTTGAGCATCCTCACGATCTAAATCTCGTTCAATCATCAGTTGTTCTATATGATTTTGTTTCTCCCTGATCAAATCCTACGAAAATATTAGAAAAAAAAAATACTGTTTGTTAATTAAAGCTTAGAAGTAATGTAAATCGTTATTAATTGTTAAATGCAAACACGGAATCCCAGAACAGGGAAAGTATGACATTAAAACAGCGGTCCATGCTTAGTTTACAGACGGACCGTGAAGAGGAAACATTGGCAGATCGGAAGATCCTTAAGATAGTTGGAAGACTACACTCCACTGTACAAATTTGCACCTCCGCTCCAATACTCCAATACAATTGATATTCACGTTTAAGAGTTTTCAAGACTACTCTAAGACTAGGACTAAGCTACATGTAAGTTAAATGCATACTCACTTGCATTGAGAAACTACTCTTAGTAGTCGTGGGTGTGGCAGCAGGTTTTGGTAACGACATACGCTGAAAAGACATAATTAATAAAGATACCCTCCGCAATACGACAATTGCGTGAGACATACTTGCATCCTTAGTCGTGATGTATTTGTAGTGGCAATGCTGTTCATTGTCCCAATTGATGTGAGAGATTCCCTTGACCCAGCTCTTGAAAGACGAGTTTTCTTTGACGATGGTGATAGGGAGACTTTAGCAACTGGGACGAAGACTCCATATTTGGGTTTACATTCAAAATATCTACCCAGGGAGAGATTAGAAGGAAGAGAGGATATCAGAATTCTTGCTTTCCCTGCTGAACGTATGCTATTTTACCTCACACCCTCCACAGATCCATCGTTTTTACCACTTGCTTCATCCAGTTCAACACCGCACCAATTACCCGACGCGAATTGTGTTTCGCCAATGTATCTCAAGATTCCAGGTCGACTTCCAAAGCCCGATGAAACAATCACTCGGTCACCCACTTGGAATCCATGTTCTGAAGGGGAATACATATTATAAAAAATAAATCAAATCGATGAACAGAAAATGGAAATCGAGGAAATGATATGAAACGACCATGATCCCGAAAGACACTGACATCTATTAAATCGAATGACGAATGTAGTTTACATAAACTGCAGAAAAAGGAAAAAGAAGAATTCATGATTCTCTGAATAAATGCATGCTGCGAGATACAAACAAATGGTAGGAAAAACTGTTGAAAACTTCAAGGCTATTGATAAGGACTTACATTAACACAGCAAAATTTCAGTCATAAAGTCCCTGTCTATACAGTTTGTGTTTATGACATATAGTAGGGTTAAAAAACGGGATCAAGATTAAAAACAGATAGCACACTGCAGAAATTCTTGATTGTATCGCAAAGAATTGTGTCTTTGTATGCTAAATGAATGTGGAACGGCGTCCTTCGTTGGTTACGGTTATGTAGAATTGCTCAATTCCGCATAACTGAAGAATTTAAGAGGAGGCACTTAGGAATTTTGATTGAATAAGGAAATTGGACGTCAACCAAGGGAGTGCATAATCCGGATAAAGAAATTTGAAATCAAAGCAAGCATAGCTATTATTACAAAAGGAGAATATAACAAGGGTGTAGGACTTTCCTTTATCTTGTGGTTTGATTTAAAACTTAAAATGTGTATTATTAGCTAAGAGTACATGATGCCATTAACTTTTTAAAAATTACAGCATGTTAAGGTTGGCAACAACAACGTCTGAGGTGGTCCATTCGGAAGGTTCAGTTTTTGTTCGATTCCTTCGAGAAATGACACTGGTATCTCGCGAATAGCACGAGTTTAGTTGGCTTCGACAGCGTCAATTGAAGCTGGTTTATTCCTGATCTGATACTCTACATATTCCCAAAGAAAATAGTCCAAAGATGTATTTTAACATCGCACGATCTAGATGTATTTTAACATCGCACGATCTAGATGGATTTCATGCCCTGTATGGCTTGTTGTGCACTATTGTCGAAGCCGAAGTTCACCGAGAACATGTGCGTGAAGTCCGACTTGCCTTTAGTTTGCAAGTACTTAAAAAAAACTGAAAAAGCATGTCCCTCTTCTGAATGAACAGTGGGAATGGCATCCACAAATTAAAATACCTCCTTTAATTTATCTGGGGTAATCAGAATCCCAAGTCGCAAGTATTTGGATACGACATGGTCTTGCTGTTGTAAGTCCACCTATCGTCATTTATATTGCTCAAAATCAATGAATTGGGAATGATGTGGACAAGGGGTCAAAACTGATCTCTTTTATGACCTCAACTTTGATTCGCATTCACACCTGAATATTTCCGGCAATACACATTTCGCTCGAAATGTCCACCAGTTCACTTCTAATTCTATATTTCCATGATTCCACCCAATTACAATTCAGGAGCATTTAAAACCTACATATGTGCGTTAGCACCTCCTCTCTATCTTTCCTTAAGGATACTTAAAATCCCTTTAGCCCAAATTATGGTTCCCCCTTTTTGGAAGCAAATGAAAACAACACCTTCTTTTTACAGAATCTTTATTTATTCTCACAACCTCACGCGCAAAGCATACGCAAAAAATCTCAATATCATCTGTGAGAAACTCAGAACCGCCTGCAGAAAACCATTCACATGCTTGTATATTTCCGATGTATTGCAAAACTTCAATTCCATTTGCTGTTGAATTTTTCATTCGTCCTCTTTCTTCCACTCAGAATATTCACAACCATCGGCGATTAAAAATTATCTCAGACTTATCTTCGATGTGATACGCATATGTAGAACGCATTTGTAAAAACACCCAGAATTTGGGAATTCCCCCTAAAAAATTCAACTTATCGAAACTTTCAACTTCAACTTATCGAGTTTACAAATAGAAATTATAAGTGAATTTCTGGCTCTCTCTCGAAGTACAGCTATCGAAGTTGAAAATTATTGGAGACACATTTTTATGTTTTATTGTCCCAATAAAGCGGAATCAACTACACGTGAATCCGGCTTTCAGGGCGAAATTCAATGACAATGACAGCTCTTGACAATGTTTTGAATCTTTTGCAAGGATGCCTCCAAATGAATTGCGTTGTTTCGTAAAGCAACATTCAATCTTGCTCATTCGAAAACAAAACATATAAGCGAAGCAAAATTAAATCCATCCTAAAATTCATTGGTGATTCATATATTTGCAAACATCATTTTGCATACAGTGCACGTGGAACATAAATGCTACGACACATTGACTTTGCGTAAAAATGAACGCATTCAAATAGTTACACAACCATTCAAAGAGAAATCGCCCAAAGAATAAAATCCCACTTTCCAAGCATGACTTGAATTCGAATTTGCAATTTTTACTTACTTCCTGTGCTCTTGTTGAGTACACTTTTGGAGCTGGGTGTTGGTGACACGGTGCACGATCTATCCGGCGACATTTTCTGCTGCGTTCTGGCTGTAGCACCTTCCAGGGGTTGAAGTGTTAACCTGGTTAGCCTCGAGAATATTCCCTTCTTGCTCTCACACTGAAAATAACGCTTTCCAGCTACACAACCATCATTTTTACCTGCAAACGCAACAGATTTAGAAATTATTTAGTCATTCATTTTTTTGAAAATTTACCATTTGGCTCGTCGAGGACGATGCCGGCCCATTCCCCGGGCGCAAAGTGTGTTTCCCCGATGTAAGCAATATGTCCAGGGCTGGTACCGCCAACCCAGACCCTTTGGCCGATGATGAACTGTTCGGTGTCAGCTGTGAGAATTGTCCCATGCTCTGTAAAGATAAACAATAAACACCCATAAGTCAAACTCGTGAGAGCAGCTTATTCCTTATTGGGAAAGCGTAGGTGCACGTAATAAACACAGAATTGCGTTCTAAGATCTAACCAATATAGAAATCCACCCTCATGCGCGTCGGCCATGTAGGTTGACGGCATGTACGCCCCATTTGAGGTGATTATCGCCTCCGGTACACACAACACGTTCACACGATCATAGCTCATACCGTCGCCTGCGAAAGCAGAAGCCATCCGACACACAGTGCAGCGCGATCAATTGCGATCTTGATCGCACTCCAATTAAGAAATTCATGACTCATATTGATCGATTAACTCATACGGTTAGTCAGAGGCGATATA
Organism: Eristalinus sepulchralis; assembly: GCA_944738645.1. Taxonomy (NCBI): domain Eukaryota; kingdom Metazoa; phylum Arthropoda; class Insecta; order Diptera; family Syrphidae; genus Eristalinus; species Eristalinus sepulchralis. The sequence continues at coordinate 43,269,593 of OX122883.1, forward strand.
AACACACCCACGAGTGCAAGCACACAACTCCAGATTTGGCGATCTCCAATCAATGTGCCACTCAGCGTAATGCTTTGTTCTGATCCGCACTAATTACATAACACGTTTATTTGCATATTTGCATATGAAAGCAAGATCGTAAAGAAAGCAATGTGATTGGCTTGTGTCAACAACGCCTTCTTTCTGAAAATGATCTATATGGATTGAAGCCAAGTCTTGAATGTTCTGGATGAGCTGTAAATTTATGCGCTGTTAATGAACCCATAATAAGACGTTGAAATGTAGGACAGACATCCATAAAAACAACCAAACAAAACCTGTGGCAGTGCACGGTCTTCCCATTTGCACAACAGGATGTTGTTTTATGAAGAGGTTTAATTTCAGAATCAGACCGTTTGGGTAATACTGTGCACAAAAGTGGATTTATTTTAATGTTGGTGTTTGCTATAATTAAGTGAAGTATGGCTAAAAAATTGGCGATTCAAAGCACTGCAGCGATAAGGCATAGAATTTGTAGGCAACCTTCACCATATCTTTACTCTGAAGATGTGACACTTGATAGCCGTTATCTGCGGGAGTATGTGCTTACTTCCACCATTTAAAACATTGATATACATATCTATGTACGTAAGCACGCAAGCTTAGTTAGAAAAGTGAAGGAAAATGGGTGGGAGAGAGTGCTTAATTTATTGAATTCATAAAATGCAAAACACGCACAGAAAGCGCTGGTTGAATCCCTTCCTCGTCGTTCTGTTCATTTTTAAAATTTTGAAAAGATATGTTTTGTATTGATAGTCAATTTTGATCAAGGAAGTTAGCATTAGATTTAAATACACAGTTATGGAAATATACATATATGTATCATGGACACGTATAAACATGCCCATGATTGCACATATAAACCGAGAAATACATATGTATTTACTTCTTCTCAAGTGCGAATTAAACTACAAATAGATGGTATAATTCTTTTTTTTCTTTTTTTTGATAAAAACATTGTTAATATGATATGTACATATGTAGTTAACTTCAAATAACAAAGTTGGCTGAAGAATGATAATTTTTCTACGCAACAAATTAAACCGAAAACTTAATAAAGAACACAATATCCAATCACGTACGAAATTTTTAGATTCCACAAACATCTGTTCAAAAATTAAAGTGAATTTTTGTTTTTCTCAAAAAATATTTATTTATTCATTTCCCTCAGATATAATACAATTATGCCAGCGTTTTTTTTCCATCCCTCGAAGCGGTTCTAATATGCACTTTTAAGTATGCGCTTGAGCTCTCTCAGCGATTCGGTTTCGAACAGGAACAGGAAAATGTCGTAGGGGGGCAAATCTCGGCAATACGGTTGAGGCTGCGTTTTTTGGCCAAAAAAATACGTCAAAATTCAGCAATTTTGAAACCGACTTCGCTACCACATTCACATCCCCGAAATTCCCGACAAAAATTGCATGTCATAAGCCAACCGATATGCCGACATCTTCAGCAACTTCTCTAATAGAATCTTCTAATAGATTCTACATAATATTTTTTTCTTTTTCTCAACATTTTCATCTGCTGTTGATACGGTGGGGTGTCCAAGGCGAGCGTCATCATTCACATCTCAACATTCTTTGAAAAGCTTGTACCACTTGCAAACATTTTTTTTGACTCAGCGTACACTTATAGTATACCACTTTCAAGTCAAACATTTTGTTTTTCACGCAAAATTGAATGGAAATTCTTTGATCCATTTTTTCGACAGCAAGAAACCGCTGAACACGCAAAACAGGTCTAACTTTTATGCCTTTTACAACAAAATAAATATGCTATATAGCTGAAACTGTAAACATACATATATGTATTTGAGACAAGTGCACCAACAAAACAAAATAAAAAAAATCGATAATCGAATGTACGTTGCCCGCGAAATTCACCTTAGTGTTTGAACAGATCTCGTATTTATGCGGGTATGAATATACAAAGGCATGCCAAAAATATGCATATTCTAATCCGCCATCATCACTATTCCCCTGTAGACCAGGCATCCTTCGAGTGCTATCTATCCTAAGCCAATAGTACGTAAGCTTGCGTTAAGGGTTTGACCGTTTAAGGGTTGGTTGAATCAATGCGCGCGACTCCATTCACATTCATTACAGTTGTACTGCACCGTCTAATAGGAACACATGCTTGAAGGTACGGCATACCCTACAATAACTTACATATGGATGGGTTGACGAGACAAGGCAGAGGAGAAGTTCATCTTTCATCACCTTGGAACCTGTCCATCTTTTGAAACAGTTAGGAAGACTAGCATCAGAAAATACTTTTAAAGGATTTTTTTTAGGTCTGTGACCGTCACAGCTGTCTCGATAGTTGTCTAATCTGAAAGTCAAATTTTCAATCATTTTTTTAACATTTGTGGCCGTATATCGGCAAAAACGGGGCGAATGCTGTAGTCATATATGTTGTGATCAAGAAAAGGCTCACCAAACCAACGGCTCAAACAACGCTCAACAATCGAGATGAAAATCTTCATAGTGGTAAAGTTTTCACTTGCAATTTATTGATGACTCTCAACGTCGAAATTTGAGAAATTTTTCATAGACATTTAATGCCCTAATTAATAATTAACAAAGGCGTAATATGAAAATAACCATTTTCGATTTTCCCAATATCCTGTGTAAGGATACTTCCGAACAATTCGCTTCTTAACCCATTGCAATTCATCCCACATAAGATCTGGATTAATTATATTCCTACCCCATTTAATACCTCCTTTGTGTCATCACGTTAAAAAAAAATAAACAAACAGAATTCCCACTTTCAATTAAAAAGATGCCAAGAATATCTCTATCAGGCATATCTGCAGTTCATTCCCTGTCGAGTATGCATCGTTATTTAAAAAATCAGCTTCCTATCGCACTAAAAAGTACGTAGGTGTGCTCTGCAGACAGTTCTACCCTTTATAATTTTTCATGCAATACCCACAGATCTAATTGAGGCAAACAGTTTCTGTGATTGCCCACATTAGCTATGGTACATCTTGGGAGCAAATTGATGTGCTTCATATTTCAAGCTGCCTTAAATTGAAGCGACCTCTCGAATCATCAAAGCTAATTATTTGATAAATATTTGGTTGTAAAACTGTGTCTCTGTTATTGTTTGTGGGTAAAGTAAATATTTTGCAATCAGTCACTCAGTCAAGGTCGTTGACTTGTTTCACACCATTGTTTGCATTCTGTATGCTACGGTTGTCACAAGAAATGGGGAAGTTCAATTTAAAACGACGAAATAACGATAAAAACAATGTCAACACTTTTTTGGTGGGAAATAAGGCTCGTAGCAGAAATTTATCCGAGTGTCTGATAAAACAAGGCCTACAGCGGAGCGGGCATTTAAGCCTGAAATCTGGCTCGCTGTGGAATAAACACTTATTTCTAAAATCTGTTTCTTCTTAAGGTGGCGTTTCAGTTCGGGATGGAACTGTAACGCCACCAGCAAGCACGCGGTCTCCTTATCTCTCTCCAATTTCGCAATTTCCAATTTCGCAAAAGCTAATCAAACTAATTATTCGCCATCCTTGCAGTTCCACATGGAAAAGCGTTTGAAAAATGAAAGATGTCTAGTGAAGTTTTTTTTTTTTTTAGAATGTCAGTCATGACCAGAGATATTTGCTTTATAAATTTGCTGAGTAAAGCGTTGCCACAAATGAGCCAAGAAGAATGAACAAAAATATCTCACTTTATTGTTTGTACGGAAGTGGGTAAGTTAACAAGACATGCTTCTGAAGATAGGGATCTTTGAAAACATATGAGCCAGATGTGAGTACTTTGTTTATGCTTGCCTTATCATTCGTGACTTAACGTTGGCTTCGTGCTGAAGATGATCTTTATAAGGAAGCGTGTCTTCTTCTTTTATGGATTTGAGTTTCGGTTGTTCCTCAAGGCAGCTGAGTTCATTGAAGTGCTGTGTATCGAATTTGTATTCAAAGATTGCCAAAAATTTTTTGTTATGGTATACTTTTAAAGTGTTCGTTGCAGTTATTTACAATGTAATAGAAAAGCAAAGCAAACAAGTAGACTGCAATAACATGTAGAAGTTTTTCGCAATGTTCAGGGTGTGTCCATAGGTATGGTGGCTGCTTTAACGAATTAAGCGTTACTTCCAATGATAAGTGAGTAAATAGCGCAAGACATTTGCAGAGGGGGTATGAGAGGTTCTCCACGAAGCACTCAGTCATTCAAGGGTTGGCTAAGTGGAGCACTTCACCGTGAAGATTCCGTTCACAAGGCCCTTCACAAGCAAGCGTTCTCTCTGTTTTCTGGCTTCCACAGCTGATCTTCACATTGTTTACACTCAATTTTGGTCATTCTGACATCATTACCGGCTTTCCCTATTCTTTTTAGTAAGGATAAGGAAGCAGCTGTTTTGTAAGAGTGCAGTTCTCACTCTACATGCGATGTGTTTTCCTCGTTGCCGGGCATCACCCAAATTCCTTCCACCGGAGTTATGGACTTTACTAGCTGTATCGGTTTCATACGGATCTTGTGCGCGATAAGAAACGCCATCAGGAGTGTATTCCATCGTTTTCATTTATTCCGGCGCGAAAAAGATCGATCGGCTTCCGTGGGAAATTGGCTTTTTTCTATGAACTTAAAATTAATGCCAACGTGGGACTAGGAGCTCTTAGTAAAGGTGCCAATTTTGGTAGAAAAACTTTAGCATCAGCTGTAATAATGGAAACAGGAATATTTTTTTTCTCTTTGTCAAACCTTTAGAATAAAGACAAGAACACACACTGAAGCTTATTTTCTGGAGTAACAGTCACTTTATACATCAGGTCTGATTGATTTGGCGAATTGCAATCCCCCCCAAGCGTTCAGTTATTTGATCCGAATACAATCTCTGTCTTGAAATTTCTAATGGACTCTTTAATGCATTGACTATTAAGTGAGAAAACGATTCAATCAAATCGTATCCACATTCATCAAGGAACTGCAATATTTGTCGGTTTTATCTGCATCGCCTACTTAGCCCAAAATTACATACAGACTGTCAAAATTCCACCCTTAATAATAATAATAATTAGGTGACACTACAGTCCACAAGGGACGTGGGTGCTATTTTTTCTCTCACGAGTAGAAGGGACCCACAGTTTTTTAAGTCGGCCTAAGTAATGCACTTAGTTCAATGAAGACCATTGTGCTGCCGCGCCAGTGTTAGTGAGACAAAATGCACCCGTCAATAGGAAAAACCACGAGGAAAAGTTAAAAAAAATAATAGAAGATCGGCTGGTTCTTGAATGCAATCCATAATGTTGTGTCAGGTGTGCCTGAGTCTATGTCTGAGGTTTTCTAAGGTCGGACAGGTTCTGAGCAAATTTAGGACGGTTTCTGATTTTCCTCATCCTTGCAGCTTCGCCAAAGTAATTGTGGATCGTGGAAGCAAAGAAAACGATCATTGATCTGACATCGTTGTACAGGCTTAAAAAAGGCAATTAAACTGCTGTTGAGTAGGATATTTTTCTATTTTCATATCTATGACAGATTCAGACATCCATCTCTTTTTGATACACAATAATGTGGTCTATAATACTTGACGGTCACAGGTACATGTCAGTCCACAAGGAACCAGGGCCTCGCTTTTTCAGCAAACACTTGTGGTGTGCGTGCTACTGTTCTATCACAAGGAGAGGGAACCTACAGATTTTATTGTCTAAACGCACAACACGAGTAGTTGCTTAAGAAGCTTGTTACAGCAGCTGCATCTGCGATCACATTTACGTTAAAATTCTAGTTCTTTTGATGGCACGTATGTATGATTCACATTGGTATGAGTACGAGACGAGTGCTTTTTGACGATAAGCGTTTTTCATTCTCTCTGAAGCAATAAGGTGGCTATTGGTGATCACTGGTTGATGAAATGTCAAATCTTCTTTTCCAGCCTGCACTCTCGTTCACAGTGAAATGCGAAGCACATTGGGCAAGGTAAAAAGATTATTGGCGATTGTATCAATCACAATGGAATCTGGTTGAACAGCTTTCTCGAAGAAGGTGCCAATTGATTTTGTTCATAAACCTACGCTCTGTTCTGAATCTGAATTCTTGTTTTAATGGGGCTAGATGTAGCCCGGTTCGGTAAACTTTGTAATTTTATGATTTGACAAATCAGTGATTGGGAATGGTCGTGTAGTTCGTTGACAAAACGTTTGTGTCGAATTTCTCAGCCAACTTCCGTATTGAACACTTCTAATGCCTTTTTCAATTCAGAAGAGATCAAAGTTCTTAAAATTGTTGTAATTTCCTCAACCCCACTTGACGTTGTTGACTTCCAGCTGTTTAATTGCTCTGCATCATTAACCGATGTATTACGCATAAATTAGTTGATTTTATCGTCATAACAAACATTTACGTTTCGATTGTGATCGAACTCTCCTGTTTGCGAATATTTACTTGCTTTTGGTGATTAATAGCAAGCCGCGGTATATGATGTGTTGTGGTTTGAGAAGACTGACTCAGGCTCACGAATTGCATCAATTGATGTAAGTTAAGGTTAAGGTGATAACGTCATACTTGACTGGTATATTTTCACGACAACTTGTGGTGGTACATGTGGAGCGGATGTTGCTAAGAATGCTCTAATAAATACTTGAATAATCTGTCAGCAGAAATATGTTTGTCACCATCACTTTTCAAAACCAAAAACGGTAGAGTGAAAAACCGCAGGTTCTGGTTATTTCTAGAACGCCTGCACAATGAAGAAGGTGGGTGTTTCGAAACCTTTTACGAGTGAAAGAAGGAGAACTCTTGTAGGATTGGTCAATTGGAAGAACTGATCGAGCTTGGTGCCAAACTAAAGAAGCAGAAGTGGAAGTTGCGCGTAAAGATAGAGTGTAAAATAAGACGATGTGCAAGAAAGAAGATTTCGGACAGTTACTACTACGGGTTTTGATCACGTGGAAAGAATGTACCCATTGTCAAGACTTACGAGGCGCGAGTTGAATTTCCAGATGAGCGTTTGGCAAATTGAATACGAGTAATTCAAACCGAAAAATTTGTCTGTTTAACGCTGGCACAGCCGATAATGGGTAAAAATGGATGAAAGGGTATCGCGTGAATCGCAGATCTAGCATACATGCATTGCCCCGTCCTTAAATATGATGATGACAAATTTAAATGATGCTTACCGTTCATTTTTAGTTATCCTTCCAAATATAATTTTTTAAATTGTATCCAATATCTTGTGATTTATCAGAGAATTCAATTCCTATTTGACGTTTTTTATATACCTTGACTGCCTGCTCATTTGTATATATAAGGCATAAGTGTTGTTTTTTTCGCTTGCGTTTTCAGTATGTTATTAGCAGTCACCTCCTTTCATATCGCGTGCTAAGGTGTAGAAACTGCGCTGCACCATATACTCAGTGGCACTTAAATAACATAGACAAAAACTCCTGCGTTCTGCCGCTTATCTGCCTTTTCAGATTACGCTCAAATTTATATACTGTACAATAAATTAAGAAAGAAAGCGGACACAAAATACCCTTTCTTCATATTCATATAACAAAATCACAGAAGAATGTCATCGAAAGTACAAGTTGTACAGTTTGAGATAATCTCCATGAAGGCGGGTATGATCAAAAACCAGTCTAACAGAGGCCTCATCAGTTTAAGAAAAATGGCATGGGTTTGATTATTGATCACTGTCTTTTGGACGATGTTTGGGCGCTCTATACAATGGAATTTTGCAGGGGATACCAATTGAGAAACTTTTCTTTATTATCTAGGAGAATGTGGCGCTTGCAAAAAATTAAAAAGCAAACGATTGGGACTAATTCTGTAACAGTTCGCAGGAACTATCTTATTTTACCCAACTAGCTAACTTTACTTGAATGTTATCTCCGATTGTGTGTCATGAGAATTATGCCAATTATGCATACTTATACCTGTAATCACAATATTTGCGGCATGATTTAGAAGGCTGAATCTGCTTTATACATACATACAGCTACTGTAAAACTGTCGTTTGAATGTACCTATGCACCAGTGGTCACTTCATCGACAAGTTTCATATAAATCCACCAACAATAAAAATCTGAACCACTCTCACCGCAGGGATAGAAACAATCCACCTTCTCCTCTTACTTCACTTAAACATGCTAATATGGACTGCAAAGACTGCACAATGACCCCAAAACAATAATTGGACAACTGAGAGTCGAACGATTCCCCACTTTCAAAAATGGAGAGAGAAACAGGCATGGGAGTGCAGAATTTTCTCTGACCTATCAGATAACTGATTTTAGCAGATTAATGATTTTAACAGTGCTCGCAGAGAAAGAAGCAGTGTAAATGATTTTTAAGTGATGAACAACGTTCCCTGCTTTCTAACAAATATCAGCTCCACTCTGCCAGAGTAGTGCACATTTATCTGTCCAAAATTGAATGTCTGAAATTATCTATTTTGATGTGTGCTACAGGTTTCACTTAAATCGTCTCAGGGGGTCTTCCATGCTTTACATGAAAGGAGAAGATCTCTTCTTCCCCTTTCTCACTACAGGTAGAAGGTCGTTGCGACGGAAACATAATCTTCGTGTGCAATATCGTAATCTGATTTAGTTACTTCAAACGAGTCCTCAAAATTTACATTTGGTAGACATTTTTAACGCTTGAAGGCAGACGGCACTTCATGTATATTTATGTGTTAAAAATGACATTGCCTAGAGATTTGATTCGCTGCCAAGTTTCCAGGACCAATAACAATATTCTTTTTATAAATTACACTGTTTCTAAGTCCTTGCTGTGAGGACATGAAAAGTTGCCATGAACAGCCAGTAAAATGAAATAGAACACAAAGACAACACAGAGCACATTCCTTTCAATGATGTAATATTGCGCCAAGCATTTATCAAACCTTAACGACGCGAATAATAATCTCGCTAAACGAGTTTGTTATTCAAACTCACAAAATAATCTCTTAAGTTGGAACAACGTCTCATGTCACAACAAAGACTATCCGCCAGCACACTGCCTCTGCGCTAAGGATTCATGATGTCAGTTACTTCCGTACACCCTTTTAAGACGAAAACAATTTCGTTGCAGACACACCTGTTGATCAAACTTAATATCCACCAGAGTGCCGAAAAATTTCATTCCGCCAATTTAGTCATAGGTCCTGTTGAGAATTCCATTTTTAGCCATTGGTCATGACATTCTTCAACCATAAAGCAATCGTATAAGGCAACGCAGAACGAAATGCAGTCATTCATTTTTCATATTTCTCACCCAGATACTTTCAGACTGTCTGCTCTGCCACGTAGTAACAAACCAGTTTGTCTGGCGGCATATCTTAGAACAACAAACTGTTATTTACGAATGTACATACTCCTACAAAATCCATCTCAAGGTCAATCATATATCACATTCAATGAGCTTACCTTTCGAGGAAGTAGAAGACCTTGGCGACGAATCATGCTGAAACCCTGGACTTATTTTCGAACGCATATTACTATTCATGCTGTAGTTGGGATACTTTAGCTGGCTCACGTGCTCCCTGTGTTCATGATGTACACCATTATCGGATTTAGATTCAACACTCGTAGAATCCCGCACCACATTCTCACTCATTTTCACTTAGAAATGTTGCTGCACAAACACACGAACTAATGCACTAATTAATTATTTAACTCTAATGAATGTCGAATTAATAATTCGGTTCTCACTGCACCATATAACACCAAATACACAAGGGCTTCCAATCACATTGATTCACAACAAACAATTACAAAATCGAATTCACAAGTAGTAGAACTAGGGGTTCGTAAAATTAAATAACAAATACAACTTTTTTCGTTGGAGTTAACACGGAATATCTATTCTCCGTTCTCTTCGGTGCGCAGAAGAATAATAACAGAAATAGAAATGTGTCAACATCATTAAAAAGGAACAAGGTGCTACGGAGAATGAGAACAGAAATGTCAAACGATTTCCAGTCTCCTTCCAATGGAAGTTTGAGTTGGACTGGAATGCGTTTCAGGTGGCAAAAGGTACGTGACTGGAACCGATTCACAAGTATTTTTAACAACGATAGACTCGGTTGATCGATAAGACGTTATTTTATTGTTTTACAGATATAAGCACTTGCTAATAATGTTTGTACTTTCTTTGTCACGATTATCAGAAAGTCGTCCCCAGAGTAAATATATTTCTCTTTGAATAGTCCGGCATCTATCGTTGTCCCCATTATTAACCCAGTATTTTTGCGTGTTCAAATGTAAAAACAACAAAAAAGAACCATAAATGAATGCAAAAACGTATTGATCATGTAGAGCCTAAGAAAACCAGACATGCGGTCTGAAGTCTTTAAATTAGTGCCATAGAGAGAACACAACAGAGGATAACTCCGATTGACGTAATACACACGAGCTTTTTATTTACATATCTCTTTAAAATTGGATTTCGTATAGATTTGGGTGATATCTATCAAAAGTGAACGTTTTTTTGACATTTTCCCCCCATTCCATTAAATTACGTACAAAATATCTGTCCGCGTATAGCCCTGAAATTTTAGGAAGTGGAGACATGACTTTCAAACATGTTTTGTAAAAAAGCAGATGGGACAAGAAAGTTAACAGGAAGATTTTTAAATTTTACATTTTTAATTATGTATCACCAGAAACCCTTAGTCAACTAACGAGTTTGACAGAAAAATCAAGAATTTTCGGATGGAAAGTGGACGATCTTTGAATGGGGCAGTAGTTAAATCGCTGTCAAGAAAAAAACAAAATGCTGTGTCTCTTACAAATCTGGTTGCTGGCGGTCACCTCAGATCTCAGTTCAGGGATATAAATATATTATTTAAAAAATTTTTTTTTTATCACACATCAATGTAACTCAACCTCAAGGCTTAACTTGACAGATTTTTACTTTTGACGTTTACTGAAATTCGATGATGTGTACGTTTACTTATTTGATGGTGGATTCGACACGATAAGTGAATTTAATATATTGTACACAAATTAATTACAAAATTTCCTCACAAACAAAAACCGAATAAAAATGATTGAAATCAAAAGTGTAATTGCAAAATTCTACAATGACTACGTTCATCACACCCCGAAAAAACTCAAAATGATCGATGCGTACCTTTTTTACATTTTGGTTACCGGCATCATCCAGTTTGCATACTGCTGCTTAGTGGGTACATTTCCCTTCAACTCATTCTTGTCCGGTTTCATCTCATGTGTGAGCTGCTTCATTTTGGGAGTTTGCCTCCGACTCCAAGCCAATCCGGAGAACAAGAGTATTTTTTGTAAGATCTCACCAGAGCGAGGATTTGTGGATTTTATATTTGCTCACGTCGTCTTGCATTTAGTCGTTGTTAATTTCATTGGTTAATTGAACTCTACAAACTTTATAAAGAAAGTAATTAAAATAAATATGATATAAGATCACAATAAAACTGTGTTATTCTTTTCGAAGGCTGGGTGTTTATAGGATTTGTTGGGACCCATGAAAAACGTGGGCACAGAGAGATAAGCGTATTAAATGCATCTGTTACATTGCACTATACGCCACGTAATTGGGTCTAATCATAGGAAGTAATTTCAATTCTTATATTTTTTTTGGGGTTCGAAAATGGAAGGTGTTAAAATTCAGCATTAGTATTTGGTTTTCGTTTCGTGACCAAAACTATTGCAACATAAAGGGACATATGAAAGAAATATCATAACCAAGTCTTGTAGGCAGAAACAATCTGCAAAGTTCTTAAATAGCACTTGAGGGCTTGAATTTACGCCCCGCTGCCGAAGATTAAAACCGACATGTAAGGGCTTGGACAATGACTGAAATTAATGCCACGATCAGCAACAAGCTGTACAAAGTACACGTGAGAAAGCAGAAAATATCCCATCGGAAAGGTCAAACCCTACCACTCCCTAACTATAACTCCAAGCCCCATGTTGCGCAAATTATCAAGAGTTTAAATGGAAAACACATCCCCTTTATTCTCCAGGCATTCCGCCGACTGAGAATAGAACTTTCCGTCAGTGAAAGCATTCAACCAATTGGATTTATTGGGCGGACATGAGTTTAAGGGAACACAAAACCTAATACAACCTTGGACAATGAGTCTCTCATTTCGAGCATTCAGTTCGAAGAGAGAGATTCGTCTTCAGCCGAGTACACCGTCGGAAGAGGTCTTAAAGATTTTCCGTTCCAGAGCTTTGATGTCCGTTCGTTCCACATGACCTGATATCCGAGCCGAGGTCGTACCATTCAATCCTCTGCTTCAAATTCGCTCTCCGCAAATCAGATCAATTACCATACATGTTAAGTGAGCAAAATTTAAGTATAAAAACCTTTAAAACTTTTCAGGTACGGTCAACTAAAATATTTGAACTGAGTCTAAGCCTTCAAGGCGTCTAAATTTTAATAATAAAAACACACATTTAGTACTAAAAGAATTTAATTTGTGATGACTTTAAAATAAAGATATATCTAATCGCCTCCCTCTTTCTTTTCCTTAATGGCATCCTATGAAAAGAAAAAATTAGACAAACGTTTTAGCCCAGTATCATTAGGTCCAACCTTAAATCGCTCTTCAAAAAGTGAAAGTTCCGCCAGTAAGTCAGTGATAGCATTCATGAAGGCTTCCTGTGGTGAACAGTCAGGCGTTGTCTGTATTCTAATGACGAACTTGTGCTCAAGAGGATGAGGCACTTTGTAACCGGCAAACAAAACATTGGGGTCCTTAAGAAGTTGACTAAAATCGAACACGATTTAATACTCAATATACAATATGTGTTCCGTAAAGCACTTACTTCCTGATCATGTTTCCCAAAGTGTGGTCCTCCTTGTTGACGGTGAAAATAGCTGCATTTGTAACCTTCGTGTCAAGTTCCTTTACAATTCTGTTAACGAAATGTTAGTTTCTCTTATATAGTTAACTGCCTTTAGTTATACTCACTTCTTTTCTCCTTCGTATAGAAGGAAGGATTCGAATGTTGGTGGCGCATTCATAATTAAGATAAAACTTGAAAATTATCTGTTTCTTGCAAAAATAATACGAATCAAAGCAAACTTTACACAAAACAAATGTGAGCTGTCAGGTTTTTTACTGTCACACTTGCCGCCATATATAAAATTGACATGAACAGTGAATGCATTCAAGGCGATAATATTATTAGTTCAGCTAAAAAGAGGGTGAAATCTGAAAATTTAATTAGAAATAGTTTATATTGCTGTTTATATTGTTGTTAGTGGAAGTCTATGTGTAAAATTGTTTTCCAAATGTGAATAAAACCAGCCAGCATCCTCATATTCCTATGTGTGTAAATTTGCTTTTGAATAATTCTGACCAGGGAGAATAACAAAAAAATCAATAACTTCCTTATGGCTTCGGATTCTGACATTACTTTTTGGTCCCATAACCGTACCACTATCGCTGGAATATGTATGGATCTCAGCACTATTTTGCGTGTTTTCGGATGCCGCGGAACTCATACAAGCCCTTTGTACATATCCAAGTATGTATGATTTTTATATTCATTTAAATCGTCACTTAGCGCCCTCTACACATGAACTTTTAGCAAGTCCACCGACCATTCGGTTGGTATAAATTTTGACATCTCGTATAATGATAATTTCCTAGCATGTTAAATTAGATTTGTTCGCATAGTTCTTCTTCCTACTAATGCACTACAATACTGTTCGTGTACACGTTTTTTTTTTGTAAGTGAAGACCTCCTCCAGAAGGTAAACAACTTCCCAACGTACTGTTTTCAGCAGAACTTTTTTTGATTTCTGCATCTTATAGTGAACCTTCGTCAGCTGTCAAATCCGGCAGACAACGTGTATCAACTAGTTCTTGTGTCCAATGAGTTCGTCTACTCTCATATGATATTCGCAATTGTTTGCAGTATTTAAGTACAGCAGAAAATAGTAGTACATATTCGAACGGGTCCATTGCATTATCGCCCAATTGTCAAAATTCACTTTCAAAACATAACCTACAAAAAATATTGGTAGAATATTAATTTTTTCTTATCTTCAACCTTTGGGAGTGCTTGCTTCAATTTTCCGCCGTGTTTTCTACATATTTTCTTCGGTTTTCCAATAGAAATGTAAAATATCCCGTTGCAAGCATACAGCACAATGGATTCAAAGTACGCGCTTATAGGGAAATCGCCTTTTAAATTGAACGGTGGCAATGCCAGTTCCGCCAGTGAACAGCACAACGTTTTCACGGTTAAGAGGAAACTGCCCCAACTAAACGGCCTCGACAATCAGGGAAACGGTGAGAGCAAATTAAAAAAACAGAAAAATGGTGAGAAATCGACGACAAATGGTGCGGTTACGAATGGAAAACATCATCCGAATGGGCAACAAAATAAAATCTCGATCGAAAAGCAACGCCAAAGTCTGCCAGTCTATGGATGTAGGGTGCGAATCGTTCAGGAGGTTAAGAAATCTGATACACTTGTGATTATGGGTGAAACCGGGTCGGGAAAGACTACACAGATTCCGCAGTTTCTCTTGAATGCCGGGTACGGGAATAAGGGAATTATTGCCATCACACAACCGCGTCGTGTTGCTGCAATTACCGTGGCTAAGCGCGTGGCGCAAGAAATGAATTCGAAACTCGGCGAAACGGTTGGTTTTACAGTGCGTTTCGAGGACTGTACATCGAGTGCTACCAAAATTAAATTTGTCACAGACGGTTCTTTGCTACGGGAAGCCTTATCTGATAGGCTGTTGAAGAACTACTCTGTAATTATTCTGGACGAGGCACACGAAAGGACAATCAACACTGACGTACTATTCGGCATCGTTAAGGAGGCGCAACGACAACGAAAACTACGCAACTTGCTGCCTCTTAAAATTCTAGTTACCTCAGCAACCATGGATATCGATCATTTTGCGAAGTATTTCGGCGTCAAGGGTATGTACTTAGAGGGCAAAACATACCCGGTCAAGGTGATGCATACAAAGGAGCCACAGAGCGACTACACACACGCAATACTGGTGACGCTCTTTGAGATCCACAGATGTGCTCCGGCAAAGTGAGTGCGGTATTATTAAACGGAGTCCCCCTTGTGATTGTGCTTAACTGAAACTCCCTTACAGCCACGATGTCCTAGTGTTTCTGACGGGCCAAGAGGAGATCGAAGCAATGGCCCAGCAGATACGGATGATAGCGAAGGCAAGCTTTAGGCTTACAAAAGTGTAGAAATTTAAATAAGGCCTGTTTTTCACTTTGCAGAGCAATACAATAGAAGCGCCAAACATTCGTGTGTTCCCTCTGTACTCACAGTTACCTCAAAACAAACAACTCGAGTGCTTTATGCCGTCGCCACCGAATGCCAGAAAAGTAATTCTGGCAACAAATATAGCTGAGACGTCCATCACAATCCCCGGCATCCGGTTTGTAATCGACAGTGGCTTTGTTAAACGCCGCATTTATAATCCCGAAACAAACTTGGACATCCTCAAAGTGGTACGTATATCGCAAGCCCAGTGTTGGCAGAGGTGCGGACGTGCTGGACGCGATGCTGAAGGTACGTGCTACAGATCCTACACGAAAGAAGAAATGGAGAAATTCGATCGCATGCCAAAACCAGAAATCTTGCGGAGTAACATTTCAGCGACAGTAAGTATTTACTTGTGCTACCTTGCGTCAGAGGGACTCATGCACAACTTTTCAATATAGGTTCTTCAGCTGCTGGCGCTTGGCATCGATTGCAAAACATTCGATTTTCTAGACAAACCGTCCCCGGATGCCGTCGACAAGGCGTACAAGCAGCTCATGCTCTTGGGTGCCATCAAGACGACGGTCAAACCAGACCTGACACAATTGGGACGTCAAATGTCGCTTTTCCCACTTGACCCGAAGTTCAGCAAGCTACTGCTGGCGGCGCCAGATTTTGGATGTCTGGAGGAAATGCTCAGTCTGGTGGCCATACTCTCAGGCGAGAATATATTTGTGTCTAGCATAGAGAAGCGGGAACAAGCCGCTTTAGCGCACGCAAAATTCGAGTCAAAGCAGGGCGACCACTTAATGCTGCTGAACGTTTATAAAGCATTCGAAAAGACAGACAAAATCAAGGTAAGTTGTCGAGTAACGTAAAAAAGTGTTCACATGTGTAACCGTCGGCATTTTTTCAGCTTTGGTGCCACGACAACTTCCTGAACACACGCAATCTTCTCTACGCACGCGACGTGCGCAATCAGCTGCTTGAGATCTGCGAACGCCTCTCGCTGGTTGTCACAAGCTGTGGCAGCAATTTGGATCAAGTTCGTAAGTGCCTCCTAGCGGGGCTGTTCGATAACATAGCCGAGCTGCAGCGCGACAACTTCTACTTGACCTTGTCTGGAAGGCAACGTGCCAAAATTCATCCCTCAAGCATCCTGCACGGTCGATACCAGCCCGCCTACATTGTATACACGGAGATTGTCCTCACAGAGCGAAACTTTCTCCGACAAGTGACCGAAATCGAGTCTGACTGGATTGAGGAAGTGCTTCCAAACAACCCGCATTTAAGTAAAATAAGAAACCCCTTGAAATAGCAGGGGCAGAAGATATGAACTAACTCGTATGCGCCATCTTCGTCAGTGGCAGGGTGCGATCAGTTGTATAGTTCGCAAGCCCACACACATGTACATTTTTGATACTCTTAAGCCGCCTTTATTTTGTGTATATTTAAAAAAGAATTGTTTTTTTTTTTGTTTTAAGAACCAAGTGAATGATCAGATTTGATGTCAGTTGAAGTGAAATCGGAGACGTTTTTTGTGCTTCTTCTGACAGTAAGCAATCTAGCCGTATTGCTGATAGAGCATGGCCCATATTACCCAGTGTACCTTTTTAAAGTGAAAATAAAGACGTACTACCCAGATTGTATAAAAATGCAATTGCTTCTGTATTTTATTTAGTGAATGTCTGTTTTTGAATTCTTTGTGCACTTCGATTCCTCCAAAAAATGTGAAGTTAAAGTGGCCTGTTGAAGTTGTTTCAAAGCCGGCACGAGTCCAATTCGAATTTCGACTCAAATGATAGTCGCATTAACAGTCAGAGAGTGCGAGGTCCAGTCTATACGGCAGATGCATCAAAACTTCCAAGCTCCAACATTTTCTTTCGGGTCATCAAAGGTACATATGTGTGATCTGGCGCTGTCAAAATGGAAAACAAATTCTTTTCCAATTATGATTTCTAATTGCTTCATGCAATCGATTGTGTTGCGTAGAGTAGGGGGTCTGATGGGATTCACGGTTTCGACATTTTCACACAGCTCATAATAAACAATTCCCTTTCAATTCCAGCAAACACGCAATTCAGGCGTTGAAGTTGTTTATGATTGGCGGCGGACCTTTGACCATGATCGCAATTTAATTAATTTTTCATCGCACACGAACGGACTGAGACAAGGTCAGTCAGCGCTGAATAATTATCCGCTGAAGTATCAATTTCTGTTGTCCTCTGTCAGCATTTTGTCGGATATCGAGTTAATTGCAGTTCCACACAAATTTAACTGCGTTGCAAATATAATGCAGTTACCAAGTCACATAATGGTGAAGTAAAATTAAGAAAAAAACGACGTTCAAGATGTTAGGTAAACTTGTACATGCATGCGTACTTGAGGGCAAGGAATTAATTTTCCTTCTGACCAGGATGTGGGATTTGGTTTGATGTGATCACCCGATTTTGTGACCTTATATCACCAAGGCCATTTTCTTAACAGTTGTAAGTATCGCAAGACCAGACGCCTCAGTTATACAAGTTCCGAATGAGATCATGATTAGGGGACAATCACCCTACCTTGGTTGGGAGTGAGACCCTTCAAACAACCCCACACTGAGCCGGGAAAATCTCCATGACCATTTGGTCAGAGTCCCTTAATTTTTTGATTCTTTGGGAGACCAAGAAGAATTCGGGAACTTTGAACTAAGGTTCATTACATTAGACAGGTCAAAACCTTGTCGTATAGTTAAAAGTCTTTCTAACAGAGCAGGCTTAGAGGACAAACTAGGGAGAACTACAGCAGAAGAGCTGTAGACTCTGCGGAGTACCAAATAAAACATCTAGGATACGTACTTGGACTTCTTGAGGCATTGGCGACCAAGAACTTAAGATACCCAGGCATAACGAAGTTCAAAAAGTCACTAGAACCATTAATCGTCTTAGGATTCTTAAAAGAAATTGGTTAGGGAGAATACTCTAGGGCGGATGGGGTAAGTGGAAACCATTGCTCTCACCATGACATTCTTCGACTCCAATTCCAAGGAGGACGTCCATTTAGACAAGACTTTCATCCAGCCAATTGGAAAGTGACTTTGATAAGTTGACTATACAGAACTTGAGGGTATCGCGGTAGTCAGAGGTTGAGAGACACATGTTCAGTCAAGACTTTAGCACCTGCAGGTGAAAAGAACAACGAACAAGACCCAATTTGTCGACACAGTGTGTCCAATTAATCAGATGAAATGTGAAATAAAACACCTTCATTTGCTTTGGTTTGATATCACATTTATTTACTTAAGCAACACAATAGAACAATCGAAAGCGATCCGTCCCTTCAACAATAGATTCACTTTACAAAAAAAAAAAAATAATATATGCAGTTCCACAAATATATAATACAATCCAAATACATCTGATAAACGCACACACAAAACACAGTGAGTCCCAGATACCTAGGTCCTCGAATACAGCGCGGTTTGACTCGTGGAAGGGCCAATGCCGACTTCTTCGTCCTCGCTATCCGAGTCTTGCGGCGAAACGCGAATAGCCTGGTACCATTTGTTTGTCAAGTCAGCCATTTGACTCTTGCAGTCGTGCAGTTCTTGCGTGGTAAAACGCCGGGTGAAGAACGGAATAAAGTACTTTCGGTCCAGTCGACCGAAGCCGGCTATTCTCGTTGTGGCGAACCCGATCTCCTCCTCTTCGGTTAGTTCAGAGAGGTGCTCCGAGTCGATGGCTTGTCCCCACTCTCGAGTCTTACTAAGTGATACTGACTTTGAACGCTTCCTGCCACCAGAGCGGTTTCTGTCGGAGCTTCCAGCCCGTTGGCTTCGACGCAGACGTTTCCCAGGTTTAAGATACTTCATCAGTGGCATGGTGGAGCCTCCTAGGACTAGCGTTGTGAACAGGACAATGATGAGGGTCGCCGTGATGATGACGTGACGGGTCTCGTCGCTGGACAATTCCAAGTGCAGAGAGAGTGCGTAGGAAATGGCGCCTCGCAGTCCGGAAAACCACATAATGAACTGCATTTTGCTGTTGATCTTGTGCTCCCTGAATTTGTTGACGAGAAAAGCGAGCGGAAAGATATTGCACGCACGCCCAATCAGGCAGAGAATAATCGCCCAAATGACGAAGGACAACTCCACCTGATGCTTGAAGGAGAAGATGGCCAGACCGAGGTAAGCGAATACGCAGGTTTCGGCGATGAAAGCCAGCGTACGCATCGTCTGCTGCATCGTTATCTGTGTCACAGTTGACAGGTTGAAATGTGTATAGTGCGACATGACAATACCGCAGAACAAAATCGCCATGATCCCAGAAAGATGAATTCCCTCGGCGAGCACATACGGAGCATAGGTGAACATCAACATCATGGCGAACTCCAACGAAGGGTGCTTGCGTAAGTCGATATGTTTAAGTAAGAGAGCGCTGATGAGGGCGAACACTACACCGATTCCCGCTGAAGCGAAGAACATTTCGCAGAAGGTTTTCAGGGCCTTTAAGATTGTCTCGCCTGCGTTGGTATTCGAAGAAGCGGGACTCCTCGCAGCCGCAGAGATGCTTGTCGTAAGGACAATTGATATGGCGTCATTCAGAATACTCTCCCCAAACACCAACATGTTTAAGATCGGGTCCACCTCTAGTGCGTGAAATATAGCCACTGTCGCCACAGGATCAACTGCCGAGATTAGTGATCCAAATGCGAATGATTCAGAGAAGTTCAGCCTGTAAGCTACCTCGGCCAAGCCCAAAAGATAAATGCCAGAACCGATGACCAGGGCAGAGATGGTTGTGCCGAATATGGCGAAGACCAAGATCGAACCAATATTCTGGAAAAAGTTTCCTTTGTGCAGATTATACCCGGACTCGAAGATGATCGGCGGTAGCAGAACTAAAAAGAATCCGGTTGGGGAAAACACTTCTTCCCGCTTCCAGGTAGTCTTTTCTCCACTCAGCACGTTGAGAAACAGTCCAATTAGGGCGCCAAGAAAAACGACAACAATACTCTCAGGCAAGTACTGGAAGCCGGTGTGCAACATGAAGTGGATAAGCAGGATACCCATGATGATAATGCACAGCACGAAGAAGATAGACAGTGAACTGTTGTGCTCTTGTTCGACGGCCTTGCGGTCTGGCAATGGTGGCTCCGCAGAGGGTGTGGTATTTGAGCTCTTGACTTCATTTTCTGACACCGCCTTCGGGTCATCAGTGCTGACCGATGAATGAATTTCTGATGTGTTGAGCGCTGGAGTCGAGGTCGAAGTGCTGGCAGATGCTGACAACGCAACTTGTGACTCATTCTGACCGCGGACAGTAAACGGATGCAATGTGCACAGCACCAATAGGAAAACTAGGCTACACTTTGTCATTTTTATGCGATATTTGTCAACTAAGGCACGGAAAACAAATTACGGAAAGGGAGCCCCATTTATTTAGGGTGATAAACTTGAAAAATAAAATACTGATTCAGATCTTGTTCGTATTGCTTTAAACGTCAGTTTGTGATAAGTGAAAGGTAAAGATGTCAAACGTGGTGACATATCTCGGGTGTGTGTCTATGGTTGGTATAGGGTGACATCAATAGATTTCTTTATTTCGATTTGGAAGAAAAGAAAAAGATTCAAATTTTACTAATATCTAAAACAGTCTACGCTTGCTTATAAAAGTTACCATCGTAAGGATCGAAAATTTGGCTTTTCGCAAAGTCAATCATCATAACTGCTACTAAGGTAGATAACACTTGGAATACTTTATTTTATTCTTTATGAGTCGCTGTTCAACAAATGCAGTTCTTTCATCAAACAGATCTTGTTCCATACAAATAAGTTGTTCATGCAAACAGCATGGATGAACGAAGAAGGAGATACACAGCTTCACAGCTGATCGATCAGCTGATTTCCCCTACATCCTACAAACGCTTGACAGTTATTGACGAATTGTGGTGGATTTAGGTTTATTTCTGAAAGTTATTTACGAACCATCGAACATTTTTTCATGTTACCCACACTTGTTTACGTTTCCCCTCCAAAATTTGCAACATGTCGACCATTTCCTGAATTTTTGCCCACAATAGTGTCAAACATTCGTAAATTGCCCACGTATTTCCTGTATTCGTCAACCATTATGAGATTTTATTCGGAGTAGGTTCGTAAGTAACCAAATAAATTTTCCTTGAAATTAGTCTCATCTAAACTTTAATTAATTCATATATAAAGATTTTAAATTATTATTAAATAGATATTCAGTATTATATTATATATCCAATGGCTTGTGATATATGTACAAAAAAGGAAAGGATGCATATTTCCAATTTCAAAGTTGAGCATAAGAAGGAATTTTGTATTTTTTATGCGGTTTTCGTTTCTACCGATATTTTGAATTACATATACTACTAAGAAGAATTTTATTATTAGCACCTTATTTAATTACAGAAATAAAGGCGAATTCAGTATTTTACTGTAGGGATTCTGATGAGCTTTAGAAAAACAACACACGTCCACACAGTACAAACTCTTCTTTAATAATGGGCTATAAATAATAAAAAATAACTTACTCTTTTTGATTCTATACCACTACATTATATTTATTAAAATGTCTATAGTAATGCCAATAATTTGTGTAACTGTTTTGTATATTATTGATTTCATTTTTATTAATATTTCGACTTGGTAGTATTATAAAGCTAAAGCTATAACTAACGAAAAGACGTATCTACATCGATTCTTATAAAAGCAATAATTTAGTGGAATTCAATATTTTTCTAATAACATCTACAGTATGACGAACACAATTATTAAATAACATATGTATACTTAAAGTAATGGAGCGATTTATGATAATTTTTCATTTTAAACATAAGTCTGTAGTAGCGTTTTGTATTCATTTTATAAGGGCAGCATTGTAATATTGTATGTATACAATTATGTATGCAATTTTAATTTATAATTTAGCAACAAGGTCTATTGATATGTTAATAATTTCAAATTTATTTACACAAATAATATGTTAAAACATTTCTTAAAAGTATGCCTGAAGTGCAACTGCTGCGTTACTGGTGCACCTTCTGAACACGCACTCCCTCCGCCATGTTCTTGAATTTTTTGGTGGTGAGAAATATTGCCGGTATTTTAAATACACTTTAAATTTTTAATCAGTTCAACTGTGTAAAATGTCTTAAAACAACAAAAGATAGCAAAAAAAATTATGTTTCCACATTCCGCAGAATTTATCACAGGAATCAGCATTCTATGACATTAAATGAAATTGGCAAAAAATAACGACTTTTTTTCATATTAAAACCCACCCCAATAGTTTGAGCGGGAAGGTAATCGGCAGATTGAGTAGCTCACACGTATTCTCATTTCGGAGAGAAACCCTGTCTGTGAATTTGGCTCTCCGATCAGCTGTTCAAGAAGGGGAAATGTTATAAAAAACGCTTTCAAATTTTCCCCAAGGGCGGGAGACGAAGAAGCTGTGTATCTCCTTCCTTGTTCATCCATGGCAAACAGGCATCAACACTACATCTGTCAGCTGTTCATCTGGATTGTTTACATTTTGTTGGTTTATCTCTTCCTGATACCATGGAGGTAGCTATTCAAAAAGATTGTGAAACGATTATCGAACGTTTTGTTTCAAACAAAAATCCCAGCTTTGCATCTTTCGTCCAACAATGGAAAGCAACATCATTTCAATGCATCTACACGTAAGTTCCCATCCCTTTATCCCAAAGCCATTTGATATATTATCATGAACTTTAGGGCACAATCCTCCTCAACGGAAGTCATTCTGTCGACAAACACCTGCTTTCACTATGCAAAACGTGTCCTCTCACATAAGTCAGCACTCTCAAAGTTAGGCGCACTCTACCTGCTGTATGCGATCTACTTCAAGCAACCAACCCAACAGTACCAAAAGATTGACATCGACTTGCAAACTTTCACAAAGCTGAAGGAATTCTTGACCAGTCTAGACCAGGGCTACGGTGATGAAGCGCGTTGTATCTTCTGGGAGCTTGTGAAAGAGGGTGCATTCAGGTGAAAAAGCATGTTTACCTGTTTTACTTCGAAGACATTTGTAACTCCGAATTTCTTCAATAGATTTGTAGCTTCGGACACCTACCATGGACTAGAAAATCTCTTAAATCTGGATAAGGTTGGAAATAGCGTTTTCAATTCAAGCCAAACACTAAACTCTTTCAGCAATCAAGTAAACGAGTTGAACTCTAGTAGAGGACTGTTTGCTGGAATCTTAAAACTGGAAGAAGGTTACAATGAAATGAAGGAACTGATGAACCAATCAAGTCTTGAAGAGAAATCGGCGGCATTGTTGCCGGTTTCCAATAATTTTGAAGAGTTAAAGACAGCGCTGGATAGCCTGCAGGCGTTTCTCGAAAAGACCTCCTCACAAAGGACAAAAAAGGAGAAGAGAGTGAACCGAGAGAAGGATGGTGTCAAGAAGAAGGTCATAACGAAATCAAATTACAGAACCGGTGGAAGGGTAGTCTTGAGATGATGTTATGATCGAGGATTTAAAGTTTAATGAGTAGAAATAAATTTGAAATTTTGTGTAAATTCAATTGCTCTTGTTTGGTAATGACCATATGCTACGTAAACTACGGTTGAATTTTACTAATTCGTGTCAAAGCTGAAAAGAAGAAAGTCTTTCAACATCAGTTTCTTTGCATCTTTCATCCATCAAACTGAGGATGATCTCTAAATTTCGGCCTAATTTGTGGCTACTAATTCAGGCTCAATTTTTACTTCGAATTAGTTTCCGTTGAGTCGCGTTTTTGGAATTAAATTCAGTCGCGGATCAATGACTTGCTTTTGATTTCAATGTCGTATCCGCTGAGTTCGAAGAATATCTCATTGTTTCCCCCTCTTTTCGTTGATTTTGATCTGGCATCGGCTTCGATTTCGAACTCTATTTCACCTTTGATTATAGCCATCGTGTTTCATTTTCGTCTTCAGTTTTAGACCGATCTGTAGAGACTTAAGCAACAATTTTTGATCCCTTCCGGTTCTCTTTGCTGTCTAAGATATTCCCGATGGCGTTCGACTGCTGCATTGCTCAATTTCCTGTATGGTAGGCGGCGATTCACCAGATAGAACCAGATAATCAGAAGTGAAGTGTATGTGTACTGTTTGTTGCAATCTGATGTGGTGGCTTCTTCCCTCTGGGAGGAGGCTGAAAGTGGTGTCACGACCTAGCATGGCCATGGAACGATGGCCAGAAAAGGTGCAACAATGTCTGCAGCATACCAGAAGAATACAGGTAAGGCAATTCGGCACATAAAAACAACAAAAAACATTATTTCTTTTAAATTCCTCACTTCGGTCCTGGAGTAAAACAAGCATCCATACCAAACTACACATTTCACCGGAGATTACTTCTCTCGGAAAGGAAAATATACACATTTTATATCAACCCCCTCAAGATAGCAAACAATTGTGTCTGTGGCTAGGTAGTGGAGGCATCAAGTTTCAGGGCACCCGAAAAGGGGTCCTGAGGCTAGGTAGGTATCTGCATTTCTTTTTTCAGGTTTTCATTTTTCTTTTAGTGCATCTAAAGTAGGACATTGATATTGCGATTCACAAATTTCACTTATTCTTCCTCGTTATAAGTGGAGAATTGAGAGTGAGACAGACAGATCCTACTTCGAATGACGACGAAAAGCCGACGAAATCAAAATTTTGTTCGGTGAGGTGCGTCATTTTTTCTAAAAGTCTCTCAGCCAACAAATTTTTTAGCTCTCTGAAATGTTTAAACATCAAGCTTATCTTTTGGCCTTTTCTAAGACTTGCCGTCGACTTGATCAATGCCCTAATGGTAACTTGCATTTTGTATTCATGACTGGATGTATTTTATGACGCTTCCTCAGACATATACCTTAACTCAATCTGTTTGTTCTACCTTAATTCCAAACGATCCAAATGTCCGTAACAAATCCATATCCAAAAACAGTTCCAGTGACAATAGATTCTCGACTCTGATCTCATATCCTATCGTATTGATTTAATGTACACACTGATTATATTTCTTTTGATATTACGTCTAGAGTGGGACATCTGAAAGGTAAAAAAAATTCCTGAACCCACTAGACATTTTTCTTGTTTGCTTGGCGCTGAGATGCATATAAACCTCAATTTACGAACTTCTTCAGCCACCACAATCCTTCGCCGCTGTACACACTTCACTAACCTGGTGAGATACTCAGTGCGTATGCTCCCCCAAATGTCGTACACGTAAATGAATAATTAAAGATCTATCAAAGCACAGACTATGTATATACAGATGTCTCACCGTGAAAGAAAACTGAAAACAATTTTATAGGGATAATTAATGCCGCTAAACTTGTTCTCTTTATCATTATAGGAAGCAAATCGCTTTCAGTGACAGTCAGTCTCTTATTTTAAGGATCTCCGTCACCAAATAAATACTAGGACGGCGAATTGTCATGTGGCTTTTCAACATCACACTTTATAAGGTTGCACTATAGGCACCAACTTAAAAAAGACAGGGGCAGCTTAGATGGATCTGAAAATGAGTGAAGACAAAACAAGGCCAATGTTGTCATCGAGGAAGGACGCACAGGATCGACGTCACGGGCAGAGGGACACACGAACTTGACTACGAAACAGCCGAATCACTTTGGGGCAACTTCGAGGCAACTGAGTTACTCCAAAAGATGTCCTTATACAACACTGATCATCCCAGTCCTATATTATGGCACAGAAGCATCGTCGCTATTAGGAGCGAGAAAGGGAAATCTTGGTTCTTTCGAGAAGAAAGTTCTGTTTGTGGTTATACCATTCGACGGCTATGACTGTTTCTGCAGTGTTCCTTGCTAATCTCTCCAATTGCATCACACCCTTTTAAAGTCACTGTGAACAACATTTTGAGAGAGAATTTATTTAAACATTTATTTCATCTTGATCTCCGTCTCAAAAAAATTTAACAAAGAAAAAATAAAATACACTTCCTATTATTTCACCTCCAAAAAGTAAAACTCAAGTTTGCGAAAGATTGTCTCGGTGGCGTAGATCTGGACGCATTTCTTCCAACTCGGGATCTCTGTGATTCCAATGTGTGGAATATTCTTGAGGCCGAAATGATCCTCAATTACAGAATTCATGTCGATCACATCGGATAGTGGCTCAGCAGTTGTGACCTCCTGGTCTTCGATTTTCACACTCAGCTCAGGCGACGGACTGATCGGTGTATTGTGGAAGACATACATGTCATCGTCCAGAATTTCATTCTGTTCCACGTTCTTGTCGTAATTGATTGATGATCCACTGCCAAGCATTCGATCAGTTTCACTTGCGTTCTTTGGCAGACCGTCCTCGTAGATGATTGGCGTCCGGAAGGCGTCGATGATGTCATTGATCAGAAGAACCGGATACTCGTAAACTGGGCGATGCGGATAAGTTTGGAGCAAGTAATTGCCCATGCATTTGGAGAGGAGCACTTCAGGGATGTAGAACGTGTACGTTGCAAAGAGATTTCCGATCAGAATCCGTAGATTGTGAAAGAACTCTCCAACCGATTTGACTAAGTCCTGTGCAAAGTCAGTAGCTCTTGACCTGAAAAATTAAGCCGATTGGAGTGGGTTTTGACGCTTGAGTGACAAATTAAACTTACAGTTGCTTGTACTCGCTCACATCTTTGTCAGAGAGGACTCGAACAATTGATCGGGATATCTCTCGAACTCCAAAGAGAAAATGTCGGAATCCTGTTTGAAGATTGATTCCAACGCTCGGCTGTGGTTGCTCCCTAAGGAACGAATTCATATGAATTGACTGTGACTTAAATTGTGAGTATGATACTTACAGTTCTTTTCTTACTGGCGGCAGAATCTTCTCAACCATATCGCAGAAGATCGAGAGACGCTCAAAAAACCAGCGAATATCATCAAAGACGTCCATAATTGCTGTTCTGTAATGGGAAATACACTTTGTTACTCAAATTTGTTAAAAGACGGCCGTTTTGTGTGATTTTCTGGAAGAAGGAAAAAATGAGCAGGGGAGATGTTTGAATGGCAACAGATGAGACATTCTTGTCGATTTTGTTTTTTTGATAGAAGTGTGTTGTAGAATGCCAACGACCATTTTTGTCTACTTTATGAGCAATTCTTCAAGAAAATCCTTAATCAATGACGCATAAGCTCTCTCGATTAAAGATGAATGACCAAATGCAAAGAAGCAACATGTTTTCTTTTAGCGATTGATTTATCCCCCGATTTATCAGAAAATGGTCGGAACCTAATAGAAACATTACACGGACACTCAAGAAGCTTCCTAGACGATGTCGCTTAGCCAGAGTGCAAAATACCATTCACCTGTGTAAGATTATTGCACAAGAATGTCAGCTTCTAGTAGTAGATGTAAGTACATATGCATTCAACTCATGCGGTCTTGGGCTTGGCAACTACAGTATTTTACGCTCAGTTGATTGACGTTCTCTTTACAGGTGAAACAGAGTTGTCCCTTCGCGCTGGACTCGAAACATTCCAAATCGTTTTCCATTCCAAAAGATCATGTAGAACGAAAGGAAGCCAATGCTTCTTTTGAGCTGAGATATCTGGATTTGTTTGATAAGGTCCATAACATCGTACAGCTTGTAAGATTTGGCATTTAATTTTTTCTTCAATGACTTCTGTGAAAATGGGACTAAAGAAAACATAAATCAAAGAATTTTCCTCTCAAAGCGACCAAGAATCTTATTGTCTGCAATTCACATTTTTCCTGCTTCAACAGGATTCTTTCAGAGATGACCTTATTTTCCAATTACCCTATCCCGTATTTAAATCATTTTCCGAGATTACATCCGAGATAAATAAAGTCCTTCACAACCAAACAAAACACGAAGTTGGTTCTGCCTTTTAGAGTGCTTACATAGAACAGCTACATCAGTTAATAGAAGACCGCCTTCTTTCTTTAGAATCGGGCAAATAGTGTTGAGATTCAATCTTTCTGATAATGCCAGCAACACTTTAAGCCACTTCGGCAATTACTGAACATAAATTACGTTTTTTCGCTCTTCTTTGAATGAATCTGTTGTGGACCTCACCCAGTTTTCCATTTTAGCTACCACGGACTAGTGACACTTCACTGCGCCCCAACTCCAAAATATCTTCAAATGCGTTGCAGGCTGCAGCAGTGCTATCTATGTCTTTTATGGAACGTGGCAATGTCATCCTAAGCGTTGTAACCTTAAACGCTTAATAAAACGAATGTTTTAAGCACCATTAGTGCAAAAAAGGCATTTTTTCTAACATTCATTTCTAACTTAATCCAGAATTTTGCTTTCTCATCCATTTCAATAAAGTCCATATCTTTGCACCAAGGACCAGTATGATCGAAGACTCTTTTGGGAAAGAGGTGCTTTTACAATTTTCTTTAGCCTAAACAAACAGCGATTGGCAATTGTTACTCCGAGATGGACGAAATTCTTACCTTGAAGATTTTACTGACCATTGTGGCCCTTTGTATGTACCTTACTTTGCCCTCATTGACCACATCGTCAACGTAAAGTTTGTTTTGTCGCGATCCCACACAACCTTCTCAAGATTGATTTTGAAAAACTCAATTGACAGCTCGTTTTCTGGTCTTTAAATATCAGCAGTGATATTTTAGGTCTCGATGAGTAAATTACCGACTTTGGGAACCAGTAAGAGTTTCTCATCGTCGTCTTACGTATTTGGTAAGCATATAAAAGAGAAACATGACACTGTATAGCTTCCGTTTGCATGATGTCTTAAGAGATCTATATCATGACATGGTTTTTTTTTCATAAAGGATTATTTAGCACTGATGGCAATTTCTTGAAAGAAAGTCAGTATCACGCCTTCCAACAAAACCAATTGAGTGGCTTTACGCTTGAGCAACGTTAGAAAATATTGAAAATTTATTTACAATTTGTGTGGTACGTCTTGACCATGCCAATTGTTCGCTTTGGAGTTTAATTTTGACCGCTCTGATCGGTAAAAGAATGTTCTTATGCCAATAATTCAGAAAATAAAGCCTAGAGTTGTAGGTGGTACAAAGCAGTTGAGGCAGCCACCTGAACGACCTTGTATTTTATAATAAATGGAAATTTGTGTTCTAACAAATAAAACCATAACAAATGAAAACCAACAATATTGTTTTAAATCATTTTAAAAATAAACTTTTAACAAGAAAGCCCATAATGTGTGCGTCATACTGTAGCAAAATAAATGTTTTGAAAAATTTAGGAATCCATATAAAAAAATAGTTTATGGATTGCAGATCGTTTGATTGCATGCCAAAAATGTTCGGAGCCACTAATACTTCGGTTTTGTACCGAGTTTGTTGCTGTAATAGTCAAATATTTCGATAAACTTAAGAAAATTGTGGAGCCTAACCAAGGTGGCTCCATTCCTATGTCTTAGGAGGTAAATGTTGCACAAAAACCCGTTTGGGGCCATTTGAACAAGATTGAGTGAACAATTTTCGGAGGCTCAAAGAAGTTATCGTCTGGACATAGTGCCAAGCGATTACCCCCTTTTAATGCCTATGATTAACCATTTTGTTGGTAAAAAGTTCCCCCCAGAGAGGAGTTCTTAAAGCAAGACTCTTCTAATTTTTTTAACAAACATAAACATAGGAAAAAGAACAAAACGGCCTTTTTTTGACCGATTTCAAGAAGTGCGCAAAATTATTAAAATGCGTCTGTGTAAAATAAGTTGTTCGTTCATTTCAATGCACATGATTTTTGTGGGCAATATATCAGACAACATTTTATTGAAGGATAAGATACAAAATCCAGAAGCTGAAAGTAGATCGAAATATCTTATACAATAGTTCATTTACTAGTAAGTAGGGTAACATCTGGCAATCTATCCTCATAGAACAATCTACCCAAAGTATGAAGGGGCACCTAGCTCTCTCTTTGCATGTGTGTCCATGGCACAATTCCAGAGGTGACACCAATAATTGTTGTAATCGATGACCTGCCACGATTTGGTGTCATCTAGAGCAGCTTGCATTCGGACCATTTACAATTAATTTTATTAATCGTGTCCTTCTGAAGAAGGTGCTTAGTTGAGGCGTACTATTATCGTACGTCTCAAGTAAGTTCTAAGATTACCATGAGCTCTATTTCCTCCAGAAGTAGAGCTCATGGAGGAGTGGGGAGCGATAACTAACGCAATGTCAATTAAATGAATATTTTAAATGGGTGCACTCAAATCGCAGAACAGGAAAATAAACTATCAAAAATTCCTATTAAAGAATATTCACAACACAATCACAAAACAAGAGAAACAGTTTTAAAAATGGGCAAAATAAATGAATGACATTACGCAAGACTACGCACATAACAACGCACAATCAACAAGTTCACTTACGAAGTTTTAGCCATTGCAGTGTTCTCCGTGGAGTTACCGCTAGCGTTCGGCAAGTAAGCCGCTTCTGCAGCAATCGCGTATATCACCACAACAAGAAATATGCTTTTAAACATTTTTGTTCCTTTTTATTTAAATAAACCAAAAAATCTTTGATTGAAAATCTCCGTTAGACACTTCTGCAGCATGGACCTTCGGAAAACTGCCAAAGCAGACAGCAGAGACTACAAAACGAGCCCAAAACAATTAATAAAGAAAATTCCAGATATTTCCATCCCCTTTTTCTTGATCACCTTTCAAAACAGATTTCAGGTAAACGATTGGTTAATCCCTAGTTATAAGAGGAAAAGAGGATAAGAAACGCAGGTCAAGGCTGTGTATACCTGCGCATGCGCATGGGAATGCATTTTGTGGAATAATTTTGTCTAACGACCTGCTTTGCCATTTACTCGTATTTCGCGAAGACGCTGTAATGGGCCCTGTCACCGGCAAATCCTTTTATTGTCTGACAGCAGATACAATTGTAAATATTTGCTGCCAAGACACACTCGTGTTTGGTAATGATTTGTGAAGAGAAATTGCACTTGGAACGGGTCTTCCTGTTAAATAATTGGACCAGACAAAAAAAAAACGTGTCTAACCTCAAAATATAGGAACCGTAACCATGCAGCTCTGGGTTAAGACGAATTCATTGCCCGTTATTAATCATCCCGTCATTAGTAACATGCAAGTATTTACACGAGTTTCAGATAGGAACTGCGATGAGTTGTGAAAGTTCGCTGATATCGCACGGGAGTCGATGATATTTGTCGACACAGCTCTGTCACGTTTTTGACATTTGTTTGCACCGCAGTGTGTATTGAGTTGAGTTGGTATCACAGTCAAAGGAGTCAACTTAAGTAATCGGCAGTACACCTAACAACGTCGCGGTACAATTGATCGAACCGTACAACTTTTGTTCTTTAGGTGGAAATGAATGTGATTTTATGTATGCGTCACAGGCAAGTTTTGTAATTGAGTGACTGAGTGAATGTTTCGGTGTTCATTCCTTTTTCTTACATAGCGTCTAGAAATCCTTGCGATCTAATTTGAGTCTGCGAAGCGTTGTCCTACTTGATGGAATTGCATTTAAGGCATGCCTTGGAAGTCGTGATGAAGGGACATCAATACCACGTGATCAAACTAAAGAAACAAAGCTCTTTCCGTCCGAAGAAGTAGCTTTTCAAAATACAGATACATGTCATTTCGGCAGCCGGTATTCGCAATCCTTTACTTCCGGTCATTACCCAAATTTTTTGACCATAGGCGAGAGTTGGTTTTGTTGGTTGGAGTTATTACTTATCAACCAAGCTGCTTCGAAATTGATTCAGCTGGACCAATCCTTCATGAATGCTCAGTGTTTCTCCTCCCATTAGTGGTGAAACAGACGCCAAGATATATAAACTTCGTCTGTTTCAATGGGACTCTACTACTATATACTTGCCCACGTTCACCTTCATTTCAGCATCAGCACATATGACCACAACCTATCGAGCGGGAGCTGGTGTTCTGTTTAGGAAGATGTGACGACAACTAAGCCATCTGCGAAAAGAAGATGACTTGTCCTCAATTCTCCCAATGCGAAACTTTCCTGGCGTCGGCTGCGCTGCAACATCCAGTTCGTATTTATAATGAAAAAGCAGAGGTAAGAAGACGCACTCTTGGCGGAGTCCAACGCCCATGGTTTAAGGTATTGATTTATTACCAAACCAAAAAGACCTGTTGGTGTAAAGAGATTGAATGCCACTCAACAGGGGACCATACTTCTGGAGAACACTACCTTGAGGGGCTCGGTCGTATGGCTTTTTCAAATCTAAAAAACAACCGCAGATCGGTTTAGCATACTCCCAAGCCCTCTTTAGTACCATTCTGAGGGTGAAAAGCTGGTCGGATATACTTCTTTCGAGACGAAAGCCGCAAGTGAGAGAGAGAGTGATATTAAAAGAGAGACTTAAAAGAGATATGTTTCTGTAAGTGGAGCAATCTCTTTTGTATCCACTCTTCAAAAAAAAAAAGTCTGAGAATCGCCAGGTATCTCGCCACATTCTCAGGTCACCTCTGTGAGCCACAAATCTCCTTTTTTACCCATGGTCTTAAGCATCTCTGAATTTCATTCACACACCAACTGTGAATCGCCAACCTTTTGGCGATTCAATTGCAAAAATGACTTCTCCAGCGTTGGACTATTCTGCGTCTTCTTCCTTCTGTGACGCTTCAATCCGGGGTGAACCTGGGACTCAATCAAAATGCTTCTCCAGATAACACGGTCTTTCGCTAGCTGGCTCCAATCGCGCACTCCAAGTTGGTTGATTTCCTAGTGTGCCCCATCTTAAACTAAGTCGTCTTCTGTTGCATTGCCCCAATAGTTCGGTGGTGATACCACCGTGGATCCGTGGGAGTTAAAGACTGGATCAGTGTTGTCCATGCCCTCTACAGGGCTCTCATTTGTTACGCCACCAATTTATTTTAGTCTTTGTTGCTTGGTTCAGATTCAAAGACTTTACGGACCGGAACAGTGTCCGTAAATTATCTATGCGCTCTACATGGAACAGTATCTATGCGATCCACACGTCCTATCAAACTTAAGAATTGTGTCTGTAGACGCCTCAACAGACGCTACAGTTCATTGATGTATTTTCCTCTCGAAAAAGTCAAGGCTCCATCATCCGCCTCAAGCAGCGTCCATGGGATGGTACTGGCCTTATAGAAAATCACCTTAGTTTACCAAAAAGGGGCTAAATAACTCGTTTGCATATTGAGCACAAAGAAAAACCAGCTGGGAACAGTTAACCTTTTGATATTTTTATAAATGTTTTTTTCCTTATATACTGTCGGGCCCTAACAGCCAAATCATTATAAGCGACATTTTAAGCTTAAATGGCTTTATCATGCAGTGCGATTGTTTATTCCACTGCGCAGCCACTTACCCCAATTACGCTATATATTATATATGTTTGTCGTATCTCTTCTAAACAAGAAGAGATCCATTCCATTATTCCAAAATTGAATGAGTCGATTGTTGCAGCGAATGCGTATTTAAACGCCAACTTTTGTCTTCTGCCAAATCTTTTATGTGAATTCCGTCAATATACATTTCTTTAAATGTGGCTACACTCAAACTTTGTCATCGTACACGGCATAATTGAGGTGATTGACTTATCAAACCATCCTTCTAACAACCAAACGCAACGTAAAGTGTATGTACCTGCCTGTCTCAGTGCTGGCTATGGTCACGTTTAGCATAGAATTTAAATTTACTACACGCGCCTTAGCGGCAAAGAGTCCAATACAAGCCCATCTATTGACGCACAAAGTTCTCACTTAATTTATCTATTTTCTGATTTCGTGCAAAATCCTCTTTCAAATATTTTCCTATGTTATCTTACAACACTTTTTGTATAGGTTTCATTTCGTTCATTTTGATTCTACGTATTTCGCGTCCAAAAACAGAGTTTCGCATCGTCAAAGATCAAAGGCTATCAGAAGAAAATATGTAACTCGTGTTTATCGCTGCGCTTCACTGCTGTCAAAGTGATAGCAACAACGACATCTTCTGACATTATCATATCGCTGAATTTGGGAAAAAACAAAATGCACATGAATAAATTCTTCAATGGACGTTTCACTGTGTGCACATGGCTTAAGGTATCATTTTAGTTAACCGCTTAAAAATATTGTTTTTTGGAATGATTCCAGAGGTCTACGCACTTCGTGCGCTGAGCGAAGATCAAGGTGCTTAAACTCATTCACCTTGGTGCGTTTAAGGCATTTCCGACTGCAGAATCGCGCAAACACACAAGAATATATTGCACTCTTGCAAGAGCCAAGTTAACTTGAAAAATCACTGGATTTTTTCTGCATACTTGAACAGTGCTATTCATGAGCAAAAATAGTTGGCTATGTCAGTTTTGATTTGTTTATGATCCAAATCTTAAGGCGTTGTTTTTCATTTGTTTCTGTTTCTGAAGTAGTCATGGATTAGTAAGGAATGGTATCTGTATGACGGCTGAAATAAGTCTTTATGATTCACACAACTTACGGAAGTTTCTTGTATTTTTTTATTCTATAAAGTAAACATCTTCATACTAACTCTTAAGGGATTAGTGACAACGGAATTCTGAAGTCGGAGCAAGAAGCATGTCTAGTAACACCTAAAGAAATGGAAATTAAGTGTCAGATTTAGATATAAGCAACTTTCAAAGGATTAAAAAAAAGTATGCCTTAAAATTGGTTATTCTTTTAACCAGCCTCATAATGAGGGATTCAGACTCAGTGGCTATTTTAAATGAAAGCTCTAAATGAGTTTCGGACAACATAGGGTGTCGCATTGAACCGATATCGCACCGTCTATACTTTTATTTCGTCGAGATGGATCAAGAACAAGTCTAAAAGTTAGTGTATCATTTTGTAAGAACTATTTTTTTTAAATAAAGGCTCAAGCTTGAACAGTAAATACTACGCAGTTCACACACAAAGGCTCAGATTCGCATAACTACATTAGAAAAGGCCAAAATGTGAACCCTATCTCTAAGATGAGCTTTCCTTAACGCACGCTTATGCACTTGCTGTGTAAATGATAAACTCTGGCAATGCCCATAGGCGGTGTTTTCGCCTTAAAATTTCACTTCAATGTCGGCTAATCTTGTGATTTCTTCAAATTTCAGTTCTTGAAACGAATCTGCACTTCTCCAGAAAAGCATTTCGCCATAAGAATGCAGCACATCCTCTACCTTTACTCATTGGAGTCCAAAGAAAATATTTACTACAAGTTTTCACATCCCCACTCTGAGATGCATGTTGTTAACCGTTAAAGGTACCGTGTCGTAAACACGTTTCAAAGACTCATGCATGAATAAGATATAAAACTTTACCTTAATACAATTTAAATTGACGTCTGTTAACAAAAGGGCTTGCGACTACTTTTGTTTGTGTCTCGTTTTAAGTGCATTACACCGTTATTTGCCAAACATGCAATCTTCACATTCCTTATCGCCTACTGTTGACAATAGATTCAATGAAACAAAGATGCGATGCGATTTTACGAAAACTATATACCAACACCTACTGAGGGCTTCACAGGTTCGCCACCTCACCTCAGCCCAGCCTCCATGGGAGGGAAACTTTTGATGGACAGCCGCTCATTATCTGCATAGAGATAAGAGCATTTCTGTGCTCGGTGAATTGCCGTGAGAAACCAATCCTGCCACCAGTCGCTAAAAAGCCGTTCACAAGTCTAGGTATTCGGCATCTCGAAAAGATACAGAATGTCAAAGAAAATTGCATTCGCTGTCCTTGCGTTGGCATCGCTTTTCCTGTCAACACTGGCGAGTTTGCATGTGCAACCAGCATACCAAGTTACGATTATGTTGGAGTTCCATCGGGACAATCCAATCCATCTGTGCAACGGGTGCATCATTTACGAACGTTTGATTGCAACTACGGCAAACTGTGTGCACTTCCTTAAGGCATCGACGGGAAAGCCAACTGTCCTCGATCCGTCGGTGTTAAGCGTGTGGGCCGGAAGCACGTACGGTGTACGGGAGGTTTTGAAAGTCAATGTGACCGCGATAAATGTTGCCGCGAAGTTCGATATGGAGACTCTGGAAAATGATTTAGCCCTCCTCACCCTGGGTCAGTCGCTACCCTTAGGAGTACGACCGGATATGAGATGGATAATGCTCGACGACAATGTACACGTTAATCGCTCGTGTTTGGTGAATTTTTTCTCCAGAAACGTAAGTTGGATATGTTGTGTGTTGGATTATCGGTGTTTGGATACAAAACTCACATGTCACTGTGACTATTATAACGGATTAGGGAAGCTTTTGTGAGTTATTTTCTCCACGAGCTTGTTGCTTAGTTAGTAAACAAGAGTTAACTGTGATGATGTGGCGGTGTTCGGTCTGAGGCAATGAATGTTGAACGGCAAAAGTTAAAATGAATAATGAGAAGATAAGGAATGCGGGAGTGGGATGTCTTATTCTCAAATATATTACTTTTAAGCCGATGACGACAGTGCAGATTTACTGGGTGGAATTAGGCCAAGAGTGTTCACAGATTATGCACTGACTTTGAAGCGCAGTGTGAATGAGTTCATTTGAGGATTGTTGAAGAGTTTAATGATATCAGAGGGCATCTATCTTAATCTTCGAACTATGGTTCGGGAATAGTTATAGAATAGAGCTTGTTGTTCCTGAAATTAGTCCATACAATCGGGTAGGTGTCATTCAACATGTGTTATAGTCAGTTTTTTATATTATTATAAAAGTCAAGCCCTGCAGTTAATAAAAATATTCAAAATTCATTAAGGGAACATAGTCCTAAACTTATAACTCAAACAAACTGCTCTGTGCATTCAGTAGAACTCATACAACACATGATTGTAGACTTAAAGAATAAAGTGCAATAGGTCGATCTGTGGTTATGCTCTTCATTATGCAACAGAATTTTCTAGGCAGGTAGATATTTAAAAATTGTAAAAACCCTCTCTTGTATTAATTGTCACGATTTTTTTAACATATGACTCTATAGTAAACCTCACCTAAATTAAGACTAAACTAAAACGTAGGATTACTCGAAATTCTTTGAACCAATCAATAATATCCCTAACACAATACGAATGCGTGCTCCATGGCATTTATATGCTCGACATATATAATATAATTTCTAAGCCATAATGTACCCTTTTATCTCTACCTCTTTCGAGATCTTGTCTGCATCAGAAGTTATTGAATGTCTGTAAAAAGTGTTTCTCAACTTTCGCCGTTCACCGTCACATTGTAAGTCCTCACGACTTGTGAAAAAACATTGTGAGGTACGACAAGATTTTTTCCTTGTATGAAGTATGGCCAATGCGTTACGGCCCATGCGTTAAAGCTTCATTCTTGTAGAAAACTATGGCAGGCGGCCCAATGCATAATCATGCGTTTGTGTTTAGCTTTTGTAATTCTGTAGAAAAACACAGTCATCTGTCTTTTATTGCGTCCCGGTCGAAAGTTAATGTTGTACCCAAAATGAGAGAGTAGGACAAAAGTAAATCTCACTTCGAAAAATTTCATTTTCAGAAATCATTTAGTAAGTTCTAAGCACCTCACGCCTTTGTACGTGTGTGGAAGGGGATAAAAACAAATAAAGTTAAAATCGAGAAAGAAAGGAAGGTGCTGTCAGATATATACTTCACAGTATTTATGAAACGCATTCCTGCAATGGCACTACCTCTTTTAATTTTTTAAGAACACTCATGGAGCATTTGCTCGAGCTCGAGCTGCTGTTGAAAA
Source organism: Eristalinus sepulchralis (assembly GCA_944738645.1). Taxonomy (NCBI): domain Eukaryota; kingdom Metazoa; phylum Arthropoda; class Insecta; order Diptera; family Syrphidae; genus Eristalinus; species Eristalinus sepulchralis. The sequence continues at coordinate 43,307,504 of OX122883.1, forward strand.
GGTTGGATGTTAGTCCCTTGTGGGCTGTAACGCCATGGTGTTTTTTTCTCGTAAGTATACGGAAAGCACAAGAACAATCGACTACGGTATATATATTCACATGGAGAATATTCGATTTGCACGGATCATTCTATCAGATGCGACAGAGTTTAGTTGTTTGCTTCTCAAAAATCGTTGTTTGGAGTCTGCATTTAACTGGTGATCTTTTCACTCGTGCAAGAATAATGACAATGCGCTCATCACGTGTGGTTAATGAAAAATTTCTCTAACTGTGTAGTTACACCCGTTTATATATGTGTTAATTTTAAGTTTAGATTTAACAACTTCTAATATTACAAACTTCTGTATTGCTTTAAGCTAATGTTATATTTAAAAAATTAATTTTTCCCTTAAATCTTTCAGTCGAAGTCAACAAGTCCAAACTTTTACCAAACGGCGGATGTATTTTTATATAACAACAAAATCTGCAGAAATTCAACAGACCATCCAATGTCAAGAAGGCGGGATTTCTGTGCACCCTACATCCTACCACAGCGATTTACTTGTCAAGTTAGTGTAGTTTTTATTTTGCATTCTAAAGATATTTAGTTGAAATTTGCATTTTAGGAATCAGAGTCCTTTCTCTCCTTCAACAATGATCGTGGCAGTGGACTTGTTTGCAACAATTATTTGGTCGGTCTTTTGTCTGCAGTTGTGACAAGACCTGATTCGAAGACAAATTGCTCCGAAGTCAATTTATCGGCAATGTACACGAACATATTTCCACACCTGATGTGGATCTATTCGGTTGTGACCAGCATTGAGACTCAGTTTATATCAACTCCTTATAATGGTTCAATAAATTCTTGGTTTACGGAAACTCCTACAACTAGTAAGATTTTTCAAGGTTTCCTGAAGATTAAAATTCTAGGAATGTTTACTGTTTTCTTATAGCCGCAAAATATGAAGCTTCCCCTACTTTTCACCCACCGCCTCAGGTTAGTGCTTCGATATTAATACGATCAACTATGGCATCCAGAATGACAACTAGCAGCTTACCAATTGTAACAGAAGAAAGCTCCTTTGAGAATTCGGCAGCAATAGAAACGAATTCTATCATGAGAGGGTCTTTACTAAAACAAAATGAAACCAAAGTTTTGTCACAGCCTGAGGCTAACACAACATATGAATTGCTCTTAGAAGAGGTTGCGAATCTTAACATGGGGGCTTCAGCCGTTTTAACAACTGTTCCTCCTTTTCGAAGTGAAAATACGACGAATCAGTTGTACTCATTATCGACGGAAAACTTAGAAAAGACAACAATATCAACAGCGATAACAAGCACTGGAACAAATTCTACGATGACGAAGGATCTTTTGCCTTCAGCAGCAACATTTCCAGAGCTGAACGAAAATTCAACGGAGCAATTAAACTACATAAAGAATGCAAGCTCACCAACAACAACTATTTTACCAGCCAAAACAGGTTTGCCAACTACAACAGAGTCACCAATGATATCAAATTCCTCAACAACTATGAATTCACCAACGACAATAAGTTTATCAACTACAGCTAAGTCACGAACGACAACAGCTTCCTCAACGATAATTAGTTTACCAACGACAACAATTTCGCCAATGACAACAAATTCTACAACGACAACAAGTTCCACAACGACAAGTTCACAAACAGCAGAAAATTCCACAGCCACAGCTGATTCATCAATAACATCAAATTGTACAACAACAACAAAGACTTCATCTACGACAGTGAGCTCATCAACGACAAGAAGTTTACCAACGACCACAAATTCACCAAATACAACAACTTCGTCAACGACAACAACTTCATCAACGACAACAACTTTCTTAATGACAGAAAGCTCACCAACAACAACAATGTCGTCAACGACAACAGGTTCACCAACGACAACAAGTTTACCAACGACAACAGGTTCATCAACGACAACAAGTTTACCAACGACAACAGGTTCACCAACGACAACAAGTTTACCAACGACAACAAGCTTACCAAAGACAGTAAGTTTCCCAATAACAGGAAATTCACCAACGCTAAATGGAGACACCACGACGAACTCAACAACAATGAATACAACTTTTGCCACAGACGATGTTAAAATCAATTCAATAATGCCCCCAATTACAGCAACAACCGGTCTACAGGGTGCTAAAACTGATCTACCGCCCGTTGTCAACTCACTCCTGAATCGAATCACCACAGAAACTCCGAGTTCGACTACAACACAGCTTCCGATCAATGATGTCCACTTCGCAAATATCACAGGAGACATTTCCAGTGAGGAAAACGCATCTAGTTTAAATGAGACGGAATTACTTTCTCTAAAAAGCGCTGAACAATTCAACAAGGATCCACCAACAACGGTTGAACCAGCAGATATCTACCCAACATTTGATAGTGCTGAAAATTTCCTAAAAAAGAAAATAAAGATAACGACAACAAATGCGCCCTCTCCAATCGCTGGGCAGATGATATGGAACCACACCGCTGTGCGTCCATTACCCACTGTTCAACTTGAACCCCTCAAGGAAACTCCACATACAGCGTCGGTAGAGGGATTTTTCCGAAGCAATGCCACCACGTTAATCCAATCAAGTGCTTTCAGTCTGTTCGTAGCCTTCATTCTTTTGAAATGGATTTTCTAAGCGTAAAACGTGCATTTTACGATCTTCGCACCTGAGACTGTAAATATTTGTGTACATCTTAAAACCTCTCATATGTATCTGTGTCTATGTGAATTAATTTATCTTTACGAGTGTATTCTATTTTGTTGTGTTTGTATTTACTAGCTGAGCAAAATTACAAAATGTGTTGCATAATATAATTGAAATTTTAAAATTTAATGAATCACCGCTATAAAGTGATGCAATAAACGAATAAAAATATATTTTATAAGTAAAGAGTTTTTCGGTTATTTTAAACACAGTGGCGGACGCCGCACAGTGGTGCTAAATTGGAAAAAATTACAGAAATTTAAATATTTTTTCCCTATTTTTTTTTGCACATAGTAATAAGAAAATTTTTTTGAGTTCTAGTGAGATTCTGAAGTTTTGAAAAAATGGGCTGTTATTTTAAGTAAATCCAATTTTTCAATAAAGAAGTTTTGGAATCCAATAACAATTTGTTTTAAAGGACATACATTCAGTTTTCGTTTCCATATTCATTTCTTAGACTAGGCCTTTCAATATTCTATATTTGATGGATTGAAACAAAATATCTCCAGGACGCTTCAACGGGAGACTAACAAAACAAACTAAAATCGCTTTGGGAGAAAGATGTGTTTAAGGGAAGCAATGTCAAACATTTTTAAGCTTCATATGTGTTTCACTTGCAATGTATTGGGTGACCATTATATAATAATTGCGGATGAATTTTTAGGTTTGCTGACTTAATCGAAATGTAATTTGACTTCACCTGTCAGTCAATAAAATAAATGTTTTGATCGGTTGTGTAGTTTTTGTTTGCCGTCTGTTGAAAAATGGAAGATCAAAACGAACATTTTCGTTGAATTTTGCTTTTTTATTTCCGAAAAGGAAAGCTCACAAAAAGTTATGTGTTGCTTATGGTAACGAAGCTTTAAAAGAACCGCAGTGTAAGAATTGGTTTGTCAAATTTTGTTCTGGGAATTTTTAACTCAAAGATGTATAACGCTTTGGTCGTCCAGTTGAAGTTGATGACGACCATATCAAAGCAATAATCGATTGGGATCGTTACAGTACAACGCTTAAGATTGCAAAGAAGCTTCATGCATCACATAAATGCATTGAAAATCGCTTAAAACAACTTTGCTATGTACGAAAACTTGATATATGGGTGAACTGAAAGACAAGACAACGCATTAACATCTGAGAAAACTCCTTTAATAATAATAAAATCGTACTTTCTTCAGTTTAATATTGATTAAAAATAGAAGTGTTATAAATGTGCCTGAGAGATGGCAAAATGGCTCAAAATGGGTAATACATTACAGAATAAAGTTATTTTATTCCATGCAAAAATTGTACTTAGTTACCAACTAAATTGCGAAACTTATATCAACGAAGCAGGAAGTACGCCCTCACCAATTTCCACATCGACGTACCGAATTCACAAAATGCTGTAGTCGACAAGAGTTTTCAAGTAAAATCGTTTTGAGCATTCATACTTTAGCAGTTTAGTTTTAATAAGCCAAAAATCGTAGAAAATAACGACGATGAGTTTTGAAATTCGCAGTTGGAAAGTCGTAATAACCGAAATATGCATTCATTGAATCCGTATCCGGCCTTATTCAAATGATTCCAAACGTTTTATTTTGTGTGCAATATTCATCTTCTGTGCAATCCAAACAATGCTTGTATGAGGGTCGGGTTTAACGATTTCCATATTTTTATTAACATTTTTATAATCAGACGGTGGATCTTTAACGTCAAAATTACTGAAATAAAGTCGATAAAACCAGAAATGCACTTTATCGCCTGTTATTGTGCAATATCAGGACTATAGACACTATATACATTTCCTGCCCCCTGACTTGAATTTTTGTCTTTATCGAAGAAAAACTGTCAAATATACAGTTTTTTCTTTTTGCAAGGGCTTAAATATGACATGTGCTCAAAGCAAACTAATTTAGTCAAATGAAAAATAGTCTAGGAAATGTTTTTGGTACTTACTGTCATCTTAACAAAGACATTAGTTTTAAATTAATGACACAAAAAATAAGCCAGATACAGAATACTAATGGAAATAATGGGAAGAGGGGCTTTGAGATGGGTTGCAAATGATTTTTCTTTGAAAAGTGCGGCAATGGATGTTTTATGTTCGATTAAAAGAGAAAATAATAGGATTGGGAAATGCTTTGATTGTTGGAATCGAAATCATAAACAATGCAAATTTGATAAGTTACTGATAAAGCTAAAAACTACTAAGGCGTTAGACCTAAAAATTCATGTAAACAATGGGAACTACTACAATTTGCTACAAACAAAAAATGCAAGAATTAGAAACAAAGACCTAAATTAAGCAAAAAAAAAAACATGTTAATTTCATCTGATCCCTACATTGCATAATTAAGGTCATAACCGAGAAATAGAGGATTCTCTTCCACTTATTGACTAAGGGCAACCCTTCATAAGCTAAATGTTTACTACGTTATTATTTTTCAAAACAAAGGATTTTCAGTTTTCTTAGATCTAAGATATTGTAGTTTTGCTTTATGCATGATTATTACGGTTCTAAAATAAAATTAATATTTCTTGCACTAAAATTTTTGTTTAAGTTTTTTTTTATTTCATGACTGAATAAATAAATTTCATTCAGATTGGTCTACGGGTTCAATATTCGTAATTACACATTTTTTTCCAGCTCTCCAACATAACGGGACCACTGTGCGCCGTGTCACGTGAACACTTTATTTGTAAGAACGTCTGGAATGTGTGCGATGTTTGTTTTGAGTTTTGGTTTTACAATCTTCGTACTTATTGTTTATTTGAGAATGACAGAATTTGTCATATTCTTTTAAACATATCTGTTAATTTGTTAGACATGAATTTTCAAAGGATAGGTCAGGTTAGGGATAGCGGCTGAACCGTTATTGCGGGTCCTAATGCACGAGCAAAGCTCTGAATATATAAACCTGAGAACTCTCATTTCGATCTAATGACAGAAGAAATTGTAAGCGTGGATAAAATTAATGCGGTAACGTGGTGGCAAGGTCGTCACTTCAATTTATAATTCTTATCGTTACGTATCTATTCTTCCAAAAGCCTTCACTGGGAGAGAAATTGTTTTAAAATGTCTGTGACTCTATGATGTGAGTGATATTTTACAAGGCAAATCGTCTTCTGGTTTCATTAATTTGGAGCATCAAAAGAAGCAACAATTCCTTTGTACTTTGCTTACAGTAGTAATGCATGCCCTCAAGAAATCTTACACCGAAAAAGGCTGAGCTTAAGAGATTTGGTCAATGTGATAGTCATGAATAAAAGGTGCTACAGCTATCACAGAGGCGGTTTAACATTCAAATTCGCTGAAGGTAGTCTTATGCTTTGGATTCGCCTGTCGTCTTTTGGGGTGAACATATAAAGGGTGCTGATAATTTCACATAAATCAAAAAAATTTTCAGAGAATTATCTTCTATTATATTTTTTATTATGATAAAATGTTCTATGAAAATTATGTGTGAAACAAAACATCGGCCCACAGCTTAGATGGCATGTCTCAATCTTATGGGCCATATTTTCAATGACTCTGAGGCATAAATAAGGTTCAGCGATGATATGCACTTGAACTGTTCTTGGTTTTTCTTGCAAATATCCTCGAAGAAAGATGTCCAATGGTGTCGAATCACATGATCGTGGCGGCCAAGTAACTTCGGCACGACGTGAGAATTTCTCGCGCAAGAAAATCATTGTTTCGTTCGCTGTGTGGCAAGTGACAGCATCCTGCACATATCGCCTAGGTAAATAATAAATAATTGAGGGCCCAGCTTCTACAACAACTACTCGTGTTTTGCGTGCTACTGTTCTCTCACTAGTAGAAGGGGGACCTACAGTTTTTTGGCGACTCCGAACGGTACTCTTTGAGTGTTGTCGGAAACTCGAAAGAGGTGGTGCCGTGAAAAAGTGCTATGTGTTACCTTCGGGAATGAAACGTGGGCGTTTACCCACTCGCCCAGATCAATATACTTAATTTTAAAGCCCCTAGAAGTCCCTTATAATCCCGCGATAGCTAACACCATTCACGGTAACTGCTTGGCTGAGCACATTTTTTTAGATGATAGATTGATTCGGCCCGATGACTCCGCTAACCCATAAACTGCACCAAACGGTGAATCGTTGTGGATGCATCGGCCTTTCAACAATCAATGGTGGATTCTTATTTGCCCCAATGTGGCAATTCTGTTTGTTAAAGAATTCATTTGTTCGATTATACTGACCAAAAAAAAAAAAACGAAGTACATGCATTTTGATTGAAAGTCGATTTTATTTAAAGGCTTCAACAATTCTAACGTGCTGCTTAATTGTGGACCTCTGCATGGTCGAATTTGTCAAACACTGAAACAAAGACATGTCAAATTAAGTTGGACAAAGGAACTTGACGTTAAGGCGCGACTCACAATTTAAATTGCGCATTGCGTTTGGACCACCCCTTACAGGAAATTTAAGAGATTGAAGAGCCTAGTTTATTAACAAAAACAAAAACAAACAAAATGACTCCCTAATCTGTTGACGTTTCCGCTCACATCAGGAGACAATTTTGCAAGTTTGATGCTGGGTCTAAAACAACTTAAGGAAAATAATAACTCAGCAGGAGTTTTACTTAAGACTTGTTGCTCGTTAAAACTTAAACAAATCTGACGCTTAATCCATCCGTCTCCATCTGATGTTTGACTTTGCTCTGAAACTTATCTCGCAGCACTTAATCTCATCCGTGTGGGATTTTGCGCAGCCTCGTCCCAGAGGTGTGTCATTGTTCAATTAAAATTCTTTTCATTCACTAACTACACACTGCGCTCTGCGATTTGTTTAGTAATTCAAAATACAGCGGAACGTAGATAAACACCGCATTCAACGAAATGAATTCATAATCACAAGTATGATATCATATTCAGAAAACAAATGAAATCTGTGTCTTTTTGAACTTTAGCGATAGAACGTTCAAGTCCCATATTGTCTAGTGGTTAGGATACCTGGCTCTCACCCAGGAGGCCCGGGTTCGATTCCCGGTATGGGAAATTTTTTCTTTTTTTAATTTTTCTTGAAACTCAGTGATGTGTGTCTGCGATGAAAGCTCCAGCGACGACAAGAACCATTTCATACATGTTCGATGCTGAAAGTTACCCCACCACCGTACGACACACAAGCACACTAGCGCGATTGGAACTTAGCGCTCGGTGCACATAGCAGCTGACTAGCACCTTAGTACTGCTCCGGGTCTGAAACGTCTAGCAAGAGACAGTTCACATCGCTCGCGAATACTTCACACGAATATTTCAGTGACGTCTCTAACATTCGATATTGCCTGCGTTCGCGGCTCGTTCTTTTTCGGTCAATCGCCAGTCTCTAGCCCTACTTAGTAGTCTCGGTACGTAAGGTATACACCTTAAAGTAAATTCTTTATCTGTAGGATATCACACTGCTGCTTCTCGAAACCCATTCACGTTCCTCTGCTCCGACTGTGCCCGCTGCCCAATTGAGGTTTTGCGACAGTCTGACTAACTATCGCCCGTATCCGGCAAATTTCGTGCCCTGTCGTGCCTTGTAAATTATTTTTCTTTCCGGTTCTCATATGAAGTTTCGCGGATCGCCTCTGATGTCTATGAGGTAATACCTTCCCCGTGAGTGTGTGAAATGTGTGGCGAAGTGAAAGAATCAAATAACAGGTGCATAAGTGCGAAATAAAAAGAAAACGTTCTAAACCTCGGTATGTGCGAAAGTCTAGTGAATACCGACCAAAAATACAATTTTCAGTTAATCATTGTACGTTCTCGCTGACCTGTTGGTCGGCTGAGAGGCCGGGTGGCAGGGTGGGGTGAATCTCCGATACGTTGTGCTGTGTGCGATGAACATGTATTCTCTTCGGATTTTTGCCATTTTGAACGTAATTCGCTAAAAATAACCAAAAATAAAATAAACAAAAAATTAAAAAAAAAAAAACAATACGAGTAGAACGAGGAAAAACGAATGGAGCAGTCTAGGACTGTTTCTTTTGTCGGTTTCGCTTGAAAACACAAAACAAAAAAATGTTGTCGGGTATTTCTTTGAAATTCGTCTTTTGTTGCCTCTGATTTGTGTTGCAATTCTTTTGAAAAGAAAAAAACAGAAAATCTGTAAATTTTAAGCTCAAGTGCATATTCAGTGTGGAAATGATGTGATGTGTCACCTGTGCAAAGAGAAAAAACAAATTCACACACAGACACACTCGCAACTTGGCAAAGAGAGAGAGACATGAAAACTGGTATCTGATGGTCAATGTCAGAGTGACTGACGTCGTAAACATCGATTGAAGACTTAAGCAAGACTGTTCTTGAGTTGGATAATGAACTCGTTGCTAGTTACAATTAAGTTCTGTGCGCTTTTTGTTTTCTCTCTCTGTTTCCCATTTAGCAGTGAAACATGGTTCATGACTTTATTGAGACATAAAAAGGTTTTTATTATGGTTGTTATTTAACCCTGTCAGGGGATGGGGGATTGCAAAAGCCGGTTGACACTTTTGCACTTAGTTATAAACGGATGAATAGATAGAGCAAGAGTTATGTAAGAGAAACATGTTTGGAGCAAAGGTCTCAGTTAAGATTATGACTCTGGTGAACGCACCCTATTGATTTTTGTGAAGAACTTCATCACGTCGCGGATCTTCAGATGTGTCAGTTTAAGCTGTCAACGCAGTTAGATGATTAGGTTGATTGGATTTCCCCCCGAAACGATTTGTCATTAAGTAAACATTCACAATGATATCCTCAAACGACATCGAAAACGGAATTGTGAAACCATTGGAATGACAAAGTATCTGGTTGTTGTGTGCCTTGTAAGAATGGCGCAAGCTCTTTGCAAAACTTGGTTCAATTTACAGAGTTGTTAAGCAAATCCTGTCACACAACATGAGTAAAGAAAACCAGAGTGATTTCACCTTTTTCGAACACGTTTCACAATCCGAGATTTCATGGCAGTCGCTTTATTTTCAGTGCCCATTAAGGTATCAAGCCAATCAATGAATTGGATGTGAAAAAGGTTTCGTTTAAAGTTTTGGAACAATTGGTTCTCATTGAACGAGCGCAAGATAAAGAAAATTGGACTACCTATTGGGCGTTGGTAATAAAATAAATGAGAGATCAGAATCTTCTATAGGGGCCACTCATGTTATGTTGTCTATTATTGTTAAGAATTAAATATTGCATAACAGCTTTGTTTTGGAAAAAAAACTTGTTCAACACAGTTTTTCTAAACATAGGTGAGAAGTGCTAGCGAATTTGTGAATTTTATTTTTTCTTGCCCTTTTTCTTGGAGGTAGACACGGTGAACAAAGATAGAAAAGCTATGATTTCAATGAAGTTGATGTCGTTTAATTCTGCTTCAATCTTTAAACTTTAAACTAAGCAATCGTGTGCGTAGTTAGGCCTAAGAATGCCCTCATGTGGAGATACAGTTCATAAGGGGGCCAGAACCTAGCTTCTTAAGCAACTTCCATGGTTGTGTGTGTGTACGATCTGCGAAGTTTTTTAAAAAAATTCATGGATTATTAATCCTCTTTAAGTATCTTTTAGAGAGAAAGAGTGCGTCTATGAATGGATCCTAAACGGATCTTCGGCGGCGCTGTCTAAACTTAATTTTGGATTCAAGCATAATTTTTTTTATTTTCAATGACTTTTTCTTTTTATTTTATGGCCTTATAACGGGAATAAGCGTTGTCCTCCAAGTAGTCAAACGTTTCGGGCTTTTCGGCGTAGACTAGCGACTTCACATACCCCCACAGGATATAGATAAGCGCCGGCCGTAAATCACACGATCTAGGATGCCAATGCATGGATCCGTAACGTGAAACTATATGGTTACCAAACGTTTCCTTTAATTCAATTGTGGCATCAGTTGTGTGAGATGTTACCCCGACTTGTTGGAATCAAATCACCTGCGTATCATGGTTGTTCAATTGATGAACGAAAAATTCAGTAATCATGACTCTATAGCGGTTACTATTGATTATAACATTTTGGAAAGAAGGACCACTTATCCAAACAGTTAGTTTTTGTGAATCTAACGGTATGTCAGCATACACTTGAGGATTACTTGTCCTTACGCCAAATATAACAGTTTAGTTTATTGACGTATTTAACCAAAAGTAAGCTTCATCGCTTAACAAAATTCGCTTCATTTGAGATTAATGGCAATCTTGTTTTGGTCAAAATTTACTCAATTTAAAAGCATTATTCAGACGTCAGCTTTAGACAAGGCGACATGCTGTCGTGTGACTTTTTCTTCATCATTTTGGAGAAGATCGTGCATTACTCAAAAGTCAACACTAGAGGCATGATCTTCCAAAAGTACGTTCAACTGCTAGCTGCTGCAAGAAACTTCTAGATAGTCAAGAACTTCGTCTACCTTATCTCCGCGGTAAATAGGGACAACAATATCAGTGTCGAAATCAAACGCAAAATCACTTTTGCCAATCGTTAATTTTCAATTTTATAATCAAGAGGCAACTGAGTTATAGAGCCCCTTTCTCGAAGGACTGAATTAGTTTTGTATAACAACTTGATCATTCCAGTCCTTCTTTATGGCGCGGAAACTTGGACTTTACTAAAAGCAGATGAGGAAGCCCTTTGTCTTTTTAAGAGAAAAGTTCTGCGTGCCATTTTTTGGTCCTGTTTGCGTCGATGGCGTCTGGAGGAGAAGAACGAGCTCATAGGCTATACCCCGGACTGCCAGTAAAGGAAGAAGAAGAATTCAGGCGTCAGTCTATTTAAGTTGAAATATCAAAGTAAACTATCAAACTTGACAGTTGACAAAATGATCGCTAGTTAAGAAATGTTGCTAACTTAAAGGTCTATACCTATAAAAAAAAACCTTTTGAATACATTTCTGTATCATCCCATAAGAAAAGAAGCCCTTGTTCTTAGTTAGTTGAGTGGCAGAACAGCCCACAAGGGCTAGGTTTTAACCTTTATTGTGGTCTCCGAAGAGTAAGGTTTGGGAACACCACGGGCGCCGGCGCCACCAAAACTTGAATTTATATAAGAATCGTCAATCCACTTTAAAGTACTTTTCACCGGCACTAACACATTGTGCTTGTCCAATTTTGTTTTTATATTTTGTTGTTTTAACGTCAGTGAATAAAGAAATAGTTTATACTTACGTCGCAAAAGCAAATAGTCACCATAAACTGCAAGCATTAATTCACCCTTAAACGAAAATCTTCGTTAAATGATAACAATTGACCATAGCGACATAAGCCATACCGGAGTAGGACTTACCTTCCGATGTTCTTTCAATGAATAATCTGATTTTAATTCCAATTCTTGAAATTATGTGCGTTTACAAATACATATGGAGCATGAACGCCATACTGTCCGATGTTTTAGATTACACATTGCCTTATCGAATAGTAGACTGACACACCTTGCATTTAGCGCTGCTTGAAGTAAAGAGTATTAAGGGGTACAGTGAATAAAAAAAACATATTTACTGATAGATTCCTTCATTTAAAACTTAATATGAGTCACAATCAAACTGACACATCTTTGGTGAAGTTGTTTCGCTCACATGTGTCTTTAGTGTCTTTACAGAAAAAGACAATTTTCAATATCTGCAATGGCGATGAGTTCCTTTGATTTCTTCCGAATATACAGAAGAAATAATGAATGATTGAAGTAATAAAGTGAAACCGTTTATCCCCTTTATGTTGGAATCGAAACTCTTCCAAAAATCGCCTCCGATCCCCCAAAAAATTGCCTACAAAAAGAAAACATAAATCCTCGACTTGATGTCAGTAGCCGGCTTACCGACTTCCCTTCATCACCATGAGTTACCTTTCCTTTTAGCATTCTGCGTAGCCAATCAATCGATTGACCGCAAACCAGTTGTCCGCAACCGCAACCATCTGACACACTGTACAAGTGTATAGATTTCAGTAATCGATGACACAGATATCTATTTGCGGCTCTGACAACTTGCATTCATCCATACGCCCGCCGCGCCGCTACCGCCGTTCGACTGTCGACGACACACGCACCGCAAGTGTTGATCTTGCACTCTCCGTCATCGGTCGTCTCTGTTTTGAACGTCGTGTGTGGTGCAGTGACACCTTAATGGCGCGCTGCAGTTCCTAATATAAACTGTCTCCGCGTTACTATGTAAACAAAAAGTTAACCACTTACTACTCACCGTCTGCAAAAGAGACGATCACGTCACACACACAAGTTTGTGCTTCTGGTAATCTAACAGACACCAGCGCAAACGGCGGCAAACAGCGGCAGTCATGACGGTTTTTTTTTCTTTTAAGCTTAGTCTTTAATCTACTCACCGTTGATAACCTAAATTATCATTTGGCCTGTTCGCACTTACACAAACGAACCTCTTTGGGGGGCTGTGTAGGTGCGCGCACACAACTTTTAGACACGGGGTAGCGATTGTGCGATTGTGCTGTTGTCGCGAAGTCGCAATTATGTAATTAATGTGTTTTCAGTTACTGAGCATTCCTTCAATTATCGCGATGAGAGCAAGATTTGGACTTAAATGACGTTAATTGATGGCAAAGTACACACTTGGGAATCTCACAAGTGCTGGTTGTTGTAGAGGTGGACCTCTTGGATCACTTGTGCCTTTCTGCAAATGAACAGGTTACCAATGAGTGGTGGTATCAGCGTCTTGTGACGTGGTTATGAATGAGTGTGTCGTCGTATCCTCGGAATATATGTAGGCACTGTGGATGAGATTAGATTAGACACATTTCCAATGTGGTGGGTTTGGAAAGGGTAAAATATGGGGCTAGATGAAAGCTATAGGAATTAACTTGTGAAGTGGTTTGAAATGAATGGCCGATTATGGGATACTGTTGGCAGAAACTGGTGGAAGACATGTCGGTTAAGGAATCTTCCAATCTCTTTTAAAATATTAGGCGATTTCAAGTGACTTAATTATGGTAAATATTTCCAACTAGCAGTTTTATTCTAATACACGAGCGAAAGTTCGTACCTCTACCGAACGTAAAACGCAATGCCAGAATCGAAAGTTGGTTCTGTAATTCTTGCAAGGAAATAAGGCTTTTACGTAAATTTTCGATCTTGAATCTTTCTTTTTTAAATTGGTTTACGTGTTTGAACCAAAGGAGACGCTATAACATTCAAATAAGCTACGTTGAGTTTTCCATTTTCCTTAATTTTTTCTGCATCTTTTCCGTCTTTAATTTTTTTACATCGCCTTCTTCATCTTCTAAACCTTCTTATTCCTCTTCTCTCTAGAATGACGCCTTATTCCGTGGTAGCCCAAAGCTAAAACAAAAATGCAGCTTAAGCTAAGACGGTGGCTTACTCTGACCATGCCGAGTTGCATGAGGTCCTTTTTCACTTTTGTCCGCAATAACAACCAAGGGCGTCCTCTGTCACGTTGCTTAGACTTCGTTCATATGCTCTTTATGACGTAGAATCTTAAGTGCTTTATCCTCTAATTTTCGTACAGCTATTACAGTTCGCAGTTAAATCTACTCTCCAGACAACACTAACCGGAAACATATGCCGCGTCAGAGCCGTTGGGCAGGACTGAGATAAATGTAAAATAAGGTGTTATATAAGGCCAGAGACTAGGCAGGTGCATCTCTCAGATAATAATGGAAGTGTCCCAAGGCCACCTCAGTGCGGACAGAAACCACACATAGAGCAAAAGAGCAAGCATAATTCTGCCCTCGATTTTGATACTGATATTGCATATATTAAACAGATAAAATCCATGACCATCTCAAATTTTTTGCTGCCCTTTGTGTGCTCTGTCTGATAACGTAATCGATGTTGTACGTTCCTTCTCCAAGACAGCGTTTCTTCCTCGCGACAACATTCCCCATGACAACATATACTTTGCTTAACCCCCATTTACTGCTACGCCCAATTTTGAGACTTTCGTTCCTAGCCAGCAAATGCCCCGTTGGCGATTTGCTGTGTTTGATCAATAAAGGCAATATCGTCAGTGAAAGTTTTAAACCATATTTTTGAAAACGTACCTTTAAAGTTGAATAGTAAGTGTCGTGTGTTCTTCTTGAAAATTGTGTTGAAAAATCAATTATTAAAGTCCTCTGTGACAACGAAGGTATCAGCGAGCTCGACCTTGATGGAACACAGAGAGTTCTTCATCGCCAATCTATAAAATATAATTATATAGCACTTTCTCTATCCAGAATGCCTCTTATGGCCTTGAAATCAATGAATACATGATAGGTTTTGATTGGAACTCCTTGGGTTTTTCCCAGCATCTGCCACTGTATGAAGATCTGAACAGACTCCGCTTGCCTGAAGTCACCCTGGCATGAACCGCAATAATTAGCTTGTTGACGGATCGTTGCAGATGTTCACACAAAATGACAGAGAGGATGTTATACGCGATGGAGACTGATCCCTTCCAAGTTCGAGCGGTTGAAAGGGGTTCTCCAAAGGAGTTGGTAAACGTCACTGAGATTCAACTCCTCCGGCCATAATTTATGCATGAGTTGGCCTGTTCGCCTAAGCAGATCTTCTCCAACTGATCTTAAGAGTTCTGAGTATAGTCAAGTTGACTCCAGTAGGTTCCCTCTTGATAATGTTACTTAAGCCGTTTATATCAAAAAAAAAAAAAAAAAACGATTTCATCTTGTCCATCATCTTGTATATCTCAATGATAGCCTCTTTATAATGATTCTATTCACCTCACTTTCGGAGCTCGCACTGAGCACTGAGAAGTTTCGCTCCTAAGCCATGTCCACCAAACTAAATTCGTTTCTGGATATGTTTGCTTATAAGCTGTGTGAGACTCCTAGAACTTGAAGTCCTTTCTAAGGGTTCATAGAAGTCATTCTTGCTGCTGTCATCTTTCTTCTCTGTCAAAGTTTGAATGCAAAACTGGCGTGTCTTAATCTAGCCTTGATGTGGATTGTTCTAAGGCGCTTTTTAACACACTTTAATATTGAAAGCTTTTGAAATAAGTCAATAAGTCGCCTTCGGAGAATTATTTCACATTCAAATAAGTTACCAGTTGGTAGCAATTGATGTTTCCTTGATAACGGAATGTATTGGCTCTCACGATTTTATCGGCTGTACATATGAAGTCTGTACATGGGCCTCATATTCCACGTGAAGACCCGAAATTAATTTTTCTTTCCGCTTTTATTGAGGTTGTCAATAGCAAACCATCGAACCTATTCGCGGCACGAACGTCAAAGAATTCACTTCGATAGATAAGAACTATCGCCATACATACTTTGAAATCATCAAACAGCAAGTGCATTCAATATTGCTGCACTACTCAATCGACGACAAGTCACGCACCAGCATACAGAATTCGACTAAGTACACATTTAAAATGACAGAGTTGCCATTCATTTACTGAAGGGACTGCAACTCTCTCAAGATATGACATATCATTTTTGAGATAAATAACTGCTATCTCACATGACCTAATTCAATTAGACGCCACTTAAGATCGAGAATGTATTTGTCAGCAGCAGGTTGCTTAACTTTGAAGATAGCACACTCCGCGGTCATCTGTTTGTTGTTGACAACAGAGCGGACATTTTTTTTAATCTTGATCAGTTATCAAAAAATTGATTCTTTTGGAGATGTATTGAAGTTTCTTATACGAATAAGCTCTGTGAAGGCTTTAAACTTAATGTGATATATTGACAGATCGGATTATAACACTATGTGGTTTGTGTATATTTGGAATTTGCAACAAAATGTTTTTTATTTACTTCTGAAAGATAGTTAAAGAAATACTGAGTACTTAAGTTTTATTCATTTTCTGAAAAATTTAAACATAAATACTTATTTTCATATAAGGCCGGCCACCCATGAAGAGCCTGGGCCTGTAACGTTGCTGCCTTCCATCGTTGGTTGTTCTGGGAAAGCTAAGCTCTCTTACGTTCGCGATAAGTTGGCCGTCCTCTCCTTCTCGAACCAAGTTGGTCAGATTCAAAGACCCTCTTTGCTGGAGCATTGGTGTTCACGCGCTCTATGTGTCCAACCTAGCTCAGTCGAGTATAGCAAGTTAACCGTTAACGTCTGGTTTGTTTAAAGGTCTTAAATTAATGTAGTTGTTGATTATAATAGCAGTTCCCTGGAGTTATTGAAAATCTAACCTCCTCCATAGAAACCAAGCAAACAGAAACATTTTTTTTGTTCTTCCGGAGTTAACCTTTCTGATTTTTAAGATGCATCCTTTCAATTTTTTTGTATAATTGTCCATTTTGGTGTTTTCTAATTATTTTTGTCTTTTCTTTTTGAAATTTTCCTTTTCTAGGGGACGTTAGATGCAGCAAAAACTTAAAAATATGTACACAAAGCACATTTTGATACAACATTTCTCCGGTAAAAACTGTAATATGTTCACGGGTATTTTGTATACTTTGACACACAAATCGACTTACGCACGTTTTCCACAACAAAAAAATGTAGAATCGGCTCAGAAAGTTTTAAACCAAGACACGTAGCTGCACACTACTTAAAATACACATGTATGAACATTGTGCTATTTTGCAGTTAGCGCGTAGCACTCAATGTGCTTATGCAAGAAACATGTATTCAACTCTTTATGACACAAGCAAATAAGCCACAGGTGCCGGTGTATCGCAAAAGTGTTTAGAATAAAATTAAACATGCACGTATAGACGTCTCCTTTGTTTTTACTCGTATAATACACATATTACATATGACGACGATGACAATTTGATTATATGTTCAAGGATGCGTTGACAGACTAAAGTTAAAAGTTTCCAAGCCCCATGTAAAAATCTCTTCATTTTAATCGAATACAGAAGCATTACATTAAGAATGTTTCTCTTTCAAGAACTCGGCCAAATTTAACGATCACCTTTCATTCGGTCAGTATAAACAGAATTGTGTGGCAGTAGAAATTTATGACCACTGTCATTAAAATCTCCTGATTTCTCCAAGCTAATGAGTCTTTCTCTTATATGTTCCACTTGAACGTTACATTTTAGTGCTTCCTAATCGATTCAGTAGGGAAGCGATATATTCAGGAAAATACTCGGAGGAGAATATTAGCCTGAACTAGCTTTCCAGAACTTCCTGCCCGAGGATTTGGAGCATTTAAAGTTTACTTTTTATTCATTTTCTTATATCGCAACAGTGCAGGGTGAATCTGGGCCTTAACCAGCAAGACTTTCCAGCTGGCACGATCATTAACAAGCTGCCTCCAATTTCTCACTCCCAGTTGGTTGAGATTCTTCTCCATTTGTTGAGTGCACCACCACTGATTCGAAATAGAAAACTCTTTGGGCGGAAGCAGTATTATATCCTAGTCATCTTAGGCGTTGAACCCGTAGACGTCTAGCCAGGCTTATATCGCTGTACAGTTCGTGAATCTTCTTCTGCAAAAACCATCAACGAAAACAGGGTGGACGATTAAATGCAGAACTTTTCTCTTGATGGCTTCTTCATCCGCCCTTGAAATCATAGACTAGACTTCTGCTAAATAGGGCAGGACAATAATAATGTAAGCTTGGTCCTTCGAAAGCGGGCTCCACTACTCAATTGAGCTTCTTGAGCCCAAAGAAACAGTATTTAATGTGATGTTCTGGCCGAGTCGTCGATGTTGTGCGTTCTTTCTTTCCCTTAACTTCGTTTTTTCTCGTGCATCGTTCAGCTCATTTGGTCCACCTCCGCTTCGCCAGCAACAAACACTTACTTGACGGCTATCGGTATTCGATCAACCACGTCAATGTTGTAAGTGTATGCTAGTAATTGCACGGATTTTTAGAAGACTGTGCCTCTTAAGTTCAGCACGACCTTCTCAAAGACAATGTTGAAAAAGTCACATGCCAGCGCGTGGCCTTGTCCAAGAACTTTTTTGGCATTAAAAATCATCGTGAGCTCGTAAACGAACTTTTCGGCGCAGCGGGTTCTCTCCTTCGTCATCCCACATAATTTGACGAGATTGGCAGGCATGCCAAAACTAGACATTGCACTGTACAGCTCGTCTCAATGCATGCTGTCATATGCGGCCTGAAAATCGACGAATTGGTGGTGCTGTCTGCGTATTGTGAAGGAATAGGGTAATTGTGGACTTCGCCGGCCTGAAACTGCACTTGTAAGGACCTATCAGGTTATTGACAAATGCACTCACACTAACGGACAGAAAATAGTTCATACGCGATGCTTAGGAGGAGAAGTGAATAATTGTTTCTTTTCTTAGTGCTCTAAACATGTTTTATTGTAATTCACGAAAAAAAAAATAACTTCAAATGACAAAAGCATAATCTGAGGACTGTGTTCAGTTATACAGAAATGACAAATTACAGAATTTAGTTGTACAGATGATTTTAAAACTTGTTCACGTTCATTCCTTGGTTAAGTATTTTTCTACCTTCCCAAATAAGGATTATCAGACAAAATAATCAAAAAACGTCAATGTCCACAAAAGGCTAAGCAAAATAAATCACCCCAACTCTGATCAATTGTGAGTGGTTGAGAAATAAATTCTTGGTACTCCAAAAATCTTGCTCCAACCACTAGGCTTACGTCACTAAGCAAACAGTTTCACAAACTTGTTTTTGTCTTTCCTCGAGATAAACTAATCTCCATCAAGCAATTAGACACAGCTTCAGCCTTCCCCGCGGGTGATCGTTGACACAATGGCGCAGTTGAGTCGAAACACACGAATCTGTCATCGAATTTAAGTATCCTCTGAGATGAGATCAAGTGCTAATAGAAGACATGTTAATCACATCAGAGCCTAACCTACGCTACTTGGACTCTAATCGGCCACAACTGTTCCGGAAATGAGGCTAGAACACGACCGCGCCACCGGTCTTGAAGCGGATGATCTCAATTCGGTCTTGTCTGAACATGAATTTTCAATAACCTAACCTAAAGGAATGCAAATGAGACGAAATGAGCAGCCCGCGTGCTGGATGGATGCATAAATTTCGCGAACCCGATTCCATTGGTGACTCGTGTCAATGACCACAGACACGATTGGGGCGTTCTCCAAAGTGAAACGCTACGCGTTTATGATTCACTCAGTCGCTAAAGGTGTCACATGCTAGATGGAGAAGTGACAAGGGAAGGGCGTTTCTAGATTCTTTGCCGAAATTTGAACGGCTACAATATTGCGAAGATAAGATTTTGATTAAGACAGAAAGAAAAAATCACTGACTGGTGTCTGTCTGAGTTCAATGATTGTTTTCATTTAACGGTTAGCAAAGAAGAATTTTGTGATTTTCAATCAACTGCGACGGCGAGATGTCCCACTTAGGGAATGATACTTGCTTTGCGGCCACAAAGATAAAATTATCTCAAGCAAACAGTTAGAGAAGTTGTAAATGGCTGAATGAGTCGGGACACTCAAAGATGATATGACAGGTGTTGGATCTGTGATGACGTGCATTTCAGTTTAATTGACACTGAGATGCTGTTTGTTTTGTTTGTTTAAGCAACCATTGGGTGAGAAAAAGTTCACAATCGGATAAATTGATGTTTATTATATTAAAACCATTTTAATAATATCCTAAATAAACCCTCAGCATATCCCTGTCAAAGCAGGGTATCTGTGCTAAATTGGGAAGGATTTTGTGTCGCTCTCAACGGAAATCGCAGAATTAAGCACGGTGATATTTCCGTCGACCATCACCATCAAGAGATGAACGGCACCACCTGTCTAACAGCGGTATAATTTTGTTTTGTACCGTTTCGCAGCACGCCGAAGTCATTGTCATTGTCTATTGACAAGTAAATTTACAACTCAAATACTTGCCTGAGTTCAAATCAAAACGGGGGAGAAATCATCAAAATTAGGTTCACGTTCAATCGATGTGAATGTGCTATTTTCAAAGTAATCGTTTTGCGTCGTCATGCAGTCCATTCACGTCCCAGTGTAGACCATAGTCTTAGATCATTGTTGTGACTGAACCTTCTCACGAATTGAAGGTTATTGGCTGAAACGTAGATTTGTTTCGCTATTTCATTGCTTTTCGGTGATGTTTGACATGAAATGATCGGCTTTTGTGTCAATGTACAAGAAATGCGAGCCCATTTATTTCCCATATCCTGATTTCCCAGTTCAGTTTGAAGACAGATTCTTCTTAACTTAGTTCAGATTGTCTTCCAACACGGCCGTTTCAACGCACGTCACTGAATGTGCATGTGATGCGATGACTCCAGATGAAGTCATCCAATTCTCCGCAGTTCAGTGGTACAACTTTTAGACTTTGATCATACCTCTGTGACACAAATGTCTGAGTAGACGTTTTTGTACGTTTGTTTGTACGCAACTAATTAGTGACAAAAACACTTAATGCGAAACATGTCGCATTTGGAACACACACAGCGCGGCGCGGTTGCTGCGAAAAGCTCTCCCACATGAATCACGCCGTCAAACTTGTTCGACAAACTCGTAAACCACAAGCACATTGTGTATGTATCTGTGTATCCATCAATCCTCAGCTATTTTAAATGCGTTTCGATTGAAGTCGACCAGCGGGCGCACTGCCAATATGTTAGTTGTCGTTGTCGTTGTCGTCGTCGCCGTTGTAGTTTCAATTTTGGAAGTGAACTCAAATGCATTCCGAGGAACTCAGTAAAAACAAACACAACAGAAAATAAAAACGAAACCGATTACCAAGTCAGACAGTCATGGCCGTGTACGGCACACAAATAGATCACTCGTTTGCAATGGACTACGTATCTCAGAAGTTGCAGTGAAAATCTTATGAGAACAGCACAAATCCGATGCCTGCCCCCGCGCTAACACCAAGCGTCAGAAATAGGAATCCGTAAACATTTCCAACTTGAGTTACGTAAGCAAAAGTGCAAGTATCTGGATGCAGAGTGTCATGAACTACTTTTTCGTGACGAGAAAAGCCACGAAAACAAAATGAAGAAACCGCCCGCAAGTCGATCGCATTTCCTCCCTCGGATTCAATGTCAATCTCCCCGCTACTGCCGCCAGCTCATTGACACCTTTACGCTAATTTATCTTTTTTTCTGACATCTATTAGCACACAGCACAGTCGGGGATTTGCAAGAAATCGACGACAAGTCGCTTCAATATTCCGAGGCATGGCCACGTGTCGAGCTAGATCCGATTTTAATGATCGACACAGAGGCACAAGTGTGCGTATGCTATGTTCGCTGTTTATTCACAGTTCTATAAATATTTAACGCAAATGACCTAATCTACGAAATGTTTCAGCACTCCAGAGATGATTGCATCTATTGTCGTGGGAACGACTATTAGTGTTCACACTTACACTGAAAATTATTGATAAGATTGTCAGTCGTGTCGGTGGATTAAACACACATGATTAGCCCTGGGCTAGATTAATCGCTAGACACTTTTGTTAGTCAATCAACTCAATTGTTTGCCTGGAGGGATTTATTGTCTAACCGTAGGACACACATCTGTCTGGACTGTTGTTCGGTGTGTTGGATTATGTGAGTCGCGGAAATGATTTTGCTTAATCACTTAAGAATGACTGCATTTGCGTGCAAGGTTGTGGACAGACTTTGATGCAGTTTAGATTTGTCCATTGTGTCGACGATTATTTGAGTGTTTTAAGGTTTGCTTAGATGATTTTTTTTTAACTTCAAGATATTGATAAACATGATCATTATGTACATCAGTTGGGGAAGGAATTAAACATAGTTTAAGACTTTTTGTTCAGAAATAAAATGTACTATTTGAAATTCATATTTGGCAAAAACTTTCTTCAATTTATGACAAAAAAGAATATGTGGCAGAGACTCGACTATTAACCTAACAATATAAATTTTATATAAGTGCTCTCCAGTCATAATACTAATAATTGAGTGGCACTACAGCCCACTAGGGACCAGCGCCTAGCTTCTACATCAACTAGTCGTGTTGTGCGTGCTATTGTTCTCTCAAGAGTGGAAGGGACCTACAGTTTTTTACCTACTCCGAACGGCAAGATTTCAGAAGCTTATTCATAGATAATTAGTATTGTCAGCAACCCGAAAGAGATGGTACCCTGAAAAATTCGAGATGTTCCGTCAAAGAATCGAACCTAGACCTTCGGCATGTTTGTTGACGGACTTACTAACTACGCCAAGGCGACCATAACCATACAATCATAATCGACCTTAAATTCAATATCTGTTTCAGGGCTTATAAACGATCGGTAACCTTGTAACATCAAACTTTTCTTTCAAAATGAAACAATATACTGTTATTCGGAATTGCTCAGTTATAATAATAGAATGAGTATCATCATTCATCAAGTGGATTGAAAAATCAAACTCTGGAATAAAATATTTCCACATTTTTTTGTTTTAGTATTTAATTCGGTCCAATTGCTTGTGTTTAACATTTTTTTTAATTGAAAAAATTAAAAAAAAGTACATCAGTCAAAGTATTGGCCTTCCGAAGCGACTTTTTTTCTCATCTCTCTGGTAATTCCAATACCACCTCTAAAATATGAGTCCCCTCTGTAATCGATCCAATCATTGAGCCATTCCTCAATTTCTTCAAAAGACCCGAACCGGTGACCCCCCAAATAATCTTGCATCCGTCGAAAAAGCTAGTAGTCGGAAGGAGCAAGTTCTGGAGAATACGGCGGGCCTTCCATTTCGCCGTTTGTAGGTAGTTTTTAACCGCTACAGCCACATGGGGCCGAACATTATGATGTTGCAAAATCAAATTGTTATGCGTTTTAGTCGTTTCTGGCAGTTTTTTACGCAATGCATGGTCCAAGCTCTTTAATTTTAGTCGATAACGTTTTTTATCAATGGTTTCTGGTTTTAGTAGCACATATTACAATGCACTCATCACTCATCAAAATCTCATCCTTTGATGTCTTGAAGTAGTTTAGAGGTGAAAAACTGTCTTTCGACATCATACTATTTTCTTGCTTATAAATTAGTTTTTTAAATTTCCTTAACCTGAACGGGAATTGTTTGCTGATTCTGCGAGTTAAGTTTGCATTTGGCACGAATATTGATGCAGTTAAGCTTCCAATTCCTCATCTTCAAACTTTATGGGCCACCGAGACGCTCCTTGACGCTAAAATCAGCGCTTCTTTCTCTCGGCATGATTTATCAGTCGGAGGAAACTTCTACAAACATTCGATGGGATTCAACTGCCCTTTTCTTCTAATTAAAAAATAAAATCGAAACGTCCCTGTTTGATGTTTATTTAAGACAAATCTGG
The DNA here is from genome assembly GCA_944738645.1 of Eristalinus sepulchralis. Lineage (NCBI taxonomy): Eukaryota > Metazoa > Arthropoda > Insecta > Diptera > Syrphidae > Eristalinus > Eristalinus sepulchralis. Next base: position 43,331,359 of record OX122883.1, read on the forward strand.
GCATCGAAGAGTCAAAAAACAATGTCGTTGCCTAAAATGGACGCTGATGCCCACAAATTATTGCTGCAAAATGCCATAACTTTTCAATGAAGAAGGTAATCGCTTTCAAGATCAGCCACAACGTGCTGCTGGTGGTTTCGTACCTCCAATAAAAACGGATTTTTTAAAATAAACTAGCGCTCTCTGTGATCACTAGTGAAGTTGTTAAAGTAAAGTTAACTAGTAAAGTTAAAGAGTTTCCGGGTTTAGTGTTGAAACACCTTCTGTAAGTGTTTCGTTGTTTGCCCCTATTCTTTCTGCCTTAGGTATTCCATTGCAAAACAGTGTGCGGTATTCTATCCGTTGACTTTCGTAGCGTTTGCCTTTTTATTTAATTTTTTACACTGTTTTAATTGCACATCTTCCAAGGGGCTTCCAGATTTTCAAAATGTGCTTTTAAGAGACATAGTGTAGCGACAAATGCATTTAAAATTTTTATTTCTGTGTTTTACTTTATAAAAGTCAACATGCAGCCATTATAAAGCAAATGCAGTTCTTGCCTTTTTACCAAACCAAAGTGTTCCTTGCTTCCGTAATGACAATCGCCTCTAAATCAACTCAAATTTCTGCCTGACGAATGATTTTTTCAAGTTGGGAAACAAAAAGATCCCACGATTTATGATCTCCCTAAACTGTAGCGACGACTGAGGATTAAGCCTTGTTCTGGTCGACGAGCACTTATGTATATCATCTCCAAATGGGCACGTTTTTGCTTCCATTCGGAATCCAATTGACCCAATATGGCGTAGAGCCCTGTGCTCTTCTGCAAACAGTCCTTTTAACATAAGTCGGGTGAAGTTCACTGTTTTGACTGTTTCTTGGTCTATGATTTTAGACGTTTCCTGATTCGACCATATCTTGGGTATCTGTGGTTCTATGTTCTGTTGACAGTCGTGAAACAACACAGAAACTCGATCGAACACGTAACCAGCAAACCAGCAAACGTGAAGCACTGTACATTTATTTACCGGAATTTTAAGAGGTATAGCAAACAAAAATCTGTTCGAAGAGACCCATATCACATTCCAATGTGTTCTTCTAAATTCTAATTAAGTCCGATCTGTACGCACTTGTTGCACACTATCAATTTTGTTCAAAAACTGGATTGCAATTGATTAAAAATTGATGCACATGCATTTTCAAACTCTACCCCCGCCAACGATACAAAGAAATATAAAATTTCAGAATGGAATTTGCCAGATAGAATAAAACTATTCGTAAAAGCTAAACGCACGTATTTTAACTGAATACATCAAACTCGTGGCAAATTCATTCTTCTGAACAATATTTGCAATGATTTCTTCCTGAGCGATTTCATTTTAGATCACTGAACCCGAACACAACACAGCCTGCATTCGAATCAGATCAAAGAAAAGACACTGCATTGAAAATTCCTTAGCAAAATTACCAAAACCAAACCAAACTGCTACGATGTGCTAAAATTAGAATTGACTTCAAAACATTTGCGTATCTATCGACTTGTGCTCTCCTTCTGACTGACTGTCCTTGGGCTATTTTACATTTTTATAGAATCGAGAATGCCTCACGAAAAAAATGCGAACTCGCTGCCACTAAATCGAGCACAAATAATTCACTTTGACTGAACACTGATCGCATTGATCAGACTGATCGCTGTTTTACCAATTGCCGCGCAATCGTATGCAGTGCGCGGATGGTTGGCGGCTCGTGTAAATAATCAAAGCCACAGCGTTGTTGTCGCGTTTTTAATTTCCACTTCAAATTTGCTCGCAAAGAGAACTAAGATCGAGGTTTAACTCTGCACCATTACGGGGTGTGCACAGCGGGCGCACAGCAGCGATGCAGAAATGACCAACAAAACACGAGAGTCCATAAAGCTGTCACTTTAAAATCTGAATTGAAGCGAATGGTGACAAATTGTCGCGTTTGTCGGGTGAATTTTGGGCGATTTGGGGTTCTGACGAAGAGGAAGAAAGAATGAATACGCAGTTTTTTTTGGCGTCAAAATAGAACTGGTAATTAAGGCGCGCTCCAGACAATGAAAATGTGTGCTCGTATGAAGGAATTAACGACCTCGAGGTGACATTAAAAATAAATTCGAATGCTTTTACAAAATTCTGTTGTTTTTTGACATTTCCTTGCTTTTGTCTGTACAAACGACATGACGTTTATGTGGCTCTGAAGTAAATTTGTGGAGACTTTTTGATGATGGGGAATTTATTGCTTTGGTGCGTTATGTTTTGACACTTAGTAGAAGAAGGTGCTTAATTGTATGCACCCGTGAAATTATTTTTTCAATTCATCGGCAATGCGACGCAAAAAATGGAAATCTATAATTTCAAAGGCGTGTGTTCTCAGCTGAATTGAAACATATAGAGCAAAACTTAGTTTTATTTGATTTCTTAGACGGTTAATATTCTTATGGATTTTTTGTACATCAAACAAAAGAAATACTTCAAAAAATCTGACCTACAAATGCCTGCTTACAACTCTGAGCAGCTGCATATATATTATAATACATATGCTAATGGATAATGCGATTACCGTTACCGAAAGAATTTGTATCATTACTTTACTTTATTACTTATCGATATATGAGAGAAGTTTAAAAGGAATAAAATTATGACAGATAAAAGAAATGATTTTACGATGGAAAAAATTATTGTTTAGCTCGTCGATGAGACATACATAAAGGCAAATTGGATAAATTATTGGTAGGGCACATCCTTTAGTATATAGTAGAAGCTGATTATGGTAGCACGGGTTCCATTTGACCTAATATCTCTTTAAACAAAAAATACATATTTTTTTTTAGTGAGTAATCCAAAAATGACCTCCTAACCACTTAAACTTGAACAATGAAAAGGTTTTCTAAGAACGTTTTTGCTGATACAATAATAGGGCTTTTAAAAGAAGTTAGGTATCATGGCCAAGTTGTCCGTAAGAAGCCAAGTATTTCACACCTCAACAGACATGAAGTATATAGATTGTGCAAATGAATATGTTTTCAAACCGCTTGAGTCATAAAATAAGGTAATATTCTCTGATAGGAGCAAATTTTATTTATTTGGTATAAAAGGATAAAAAAAGTGGTATGGAGAAAGAAACGCATAGCGATTACGGTTTGGATACGCATGGCAAGAAGAAAATATGTATAAAGTGGATTAAATAGGATGTATGTATACAATTCTTAAAAGATGATTAACTGCAAAATGCGTAACAATTGGGGCTGGAGTCTCAATTTCAGCAGGATATGGTTTGGTTTCTATAAAACGTCAAGAGTCAATTTCGAACACCTCCCAGTATATGTTATCTATATCTTGGAGTTTTATCCCTTTTGTTGATATTCTTTTTGAGTATTTGAATTATTTTTCTACCAATCCTTACACAATCGATTAGAATGTGTTGCATCATTTCTTTTCCTATCTGCAACGTCTACAGATAATAAAACCAATTTTATGTACATGGTATCCAAATAGTGTTTCACATAGCACTCTAAGTTAAGCCTATTGTTAGATCGTTAACTTCTTTAGCCCTTTTTGGTTTGCAGTTTTCGACCAAGAAGATTTAAGCGTTGTTCATACCTTTGGGATCTATTTATAGATTTGGGATCGCTACATATCAAATTATTCTTCAATAATATGACCCCCTTCACTTCGTTATACAAGACCTTCTGGCAAAAGAATTCTATGTACCCCTATTCCAGGGTTCTGTAAATACTTTTAATCGTGTTTTGAAAAAAAAAAGATGAAAAGCGATGGCGGAGGATCGAGCGACCTGCAGTTCTCTTGTGCATCCATTGTTCCCTCCACCCCTTTGTTGGAACACGTATGTCAACAAAAATGATGATGTTTCGTTCACCAGGCATTGAAGAGAATGCGTCATAGAATGCTCAAATGATCTTTCATCAACATTAAATGGGCCGTCTCCTGTAAACATAGATTTGGATAAAAAAACTTTCATTTTATAATAAAAATTGCCAGACATGTATATAAGATAATGTGAATTCATAAAAAAAACACAAGCTTAGCACTTATATAAAATCGTTTTATTAAAAACTATCTTTAAGCCCTTACTGTTACACAGTTGCCTAGTTTGGTTTGATTGGGCAAAAACTGATCTGTTGAAATTGCAAATATGTCAAAATAAATTACTCAAACTAATTCTTGAACTGCCTAGAGACTGAACTGTTGGTTGGTTCTTAGAGTAGTTTTATTAAATATTTTAGTCAATATTCATATATGTTTGTAATGTGTTCTTTTTTTTAAAAGTTAAAAAAAAACTTTGTAATCTGTATTTTTTAACAAGCTTAAACTAACAGACTTTCCTATTGTTCGTCTTTATGATATATCCTGCGTCAACATTATAAACAAATTTAAATAATTTTAAACGAGGGTTAGTATGCTATATTAGTTTTAAGATTCATGTGTGTATAGGAAAGGAGCTCTAAAGTGCTATGTAAATTGTATTAAATTGGCTAGTGAATAAATATCAATCGAAAAGTTTATTATTTTGTATTATTCACATTTACCACTAGTTCTAATATTACTACGTCGACGAGTGATAATATTGGTCACAATTCGATGTGATTTCTTTTTTATATTTATTTCATTTATGTCCGACGGCGGCTGTTGAAATTGTCAAAAGATCGAGATTCTGGGATTAAAACCAATTTTCTGCACTCCGTGAAAAAGATTAGAAAACTAATTTCAATTTTAAACATTTCCGTGTTCCGCATTTCAAAATTTTATTAAACAGAAAATCTAAAGTATCTTTCTTTTATCCATGCGTTTTCCAAGCTTTTAGTTCATAGTGGAAAATACGAAATTGCAAGAGCATTTTTATCGAAAAACATAAATTTGGATGCTTAGGATTGCATATCCTCAAATATCGATTAACGTATTCGATTGTCGACTCCAGATTTTTCAAACCTTCCAGCTACAGAAACTTGTTTAGAATGACTACAAATCAAAAAAGAAGAACTGTCTTCTGTCTGTTGTTAAGTCCATGCTGTGCTAGTTTAAAATCACTTGACCTTCATCAAAAATCTGCACAAAAAATACATTAGTCTTCATCCATCATTTCCTAATCAAAAATGCATTCTCAAAGACTCATCGCAACATTTTGCGGCCATTAGGCATAACAACTCACATTTGCGGAATTCAAGTGAATTACTAAACAATCACAAAATGACAACGATATGAATGTGCACTTTTCGCGCTCAGGCGTCACGAAGAAGCTCCACTGCGCATCAATTTGCGATCAACAATGCAAATTGATCGCAATCCAGAGAGAGCTCAAGAGAGAGAGAGAGAAAAAGGATGAAAGTCACAATTGTGCACACGTCCGAGTTGTGTGCACCTCAAACGTCTCACCGTTGCACGCCTCACCATTGCTCGTCTCATCATTGCACGCCTCCACTGCCATTCAGAGCTCGACATGGTCACGGTTGTGTGATGGTGCGACTTATGAGATACGATTGCGATTACAATTCGCTTCAGTTGCCCTAATTAATCGTTTTTACGTCTTCATCATTTCACGCTCAGTTATGTAAGGCGCATGTGAAATTACCGTCATTTCGTAAGCGCTAACATTCTTTGCACTGCAACCGCTCAACAATACTCAACATCAACTAACTCGTTCTCCCGTCTCTGTCTTTTCAGGTTAATGACTGAATAATAAGCCGCGCGTCGACATATGTACGTTCATTCATACATGCAAACGACGAGACACAACAAACGCGCGACCGCGACACAAGCGAACTCCCACAAAGGAACCCTCAACAAAAGCCCGACAACCGTCTAACTGAAGGAGACGATCATCAACAGCAACGGAAGCAAAATCGCCGCGGACACACAATGAGTGTTAACGGTGACTTGATGGTTATCCGCAACGGACGTTCCACAAGTCAAGTGTCTGTCTACAATTACCCGGAACATTTGAATCCATTCTACGAGGATGACAATCACAAGCGCTTGAGATTCTGGAAGATCAACAAGGGTGCCAAAGATGGTCAGGGCCGCCGAAACAGTTTCTCCTTGGGCGGCTTCAAGGACATGTGGTAAGATTATTTCTTTAATCGATAAATCGTGGCATGTGGTGTGCTTTCATTTGTCGTTACTGTACAATTGAACGGGATTTAATTGAGGTGAACGCATTGCCTGTGGGGACTGGGTAATTCGAAATGGAATTAAAATTGCGGACAGGTGTTGAGTTGGTGAACAGGGTGGGTCAGACGTTATTTCTGTTTGATGTGTGATGTGATTGAATGTGTTCGACGGCGGTTTTAATAGGGCATTAAATAAAAATGAGGAGACGAGCCCACTAGTGGGCGGCGAATGTGATTTCAATTCTAGTCGGAGCGGCGACGATAAAGCTAATCACTGGTCATTTTTTATGGGCGATGGGAAACCGAGCCTTGTTCTGAAATATATTGACATTTATAGTGAACTCTATTAAAATCAGGACATTATGGTGTGTCAGCACGCACCTGAGTAGAGCATGTACATTTTTTTTTCTGTAAGGCGTTTGGGGGGACATTCTTTACGTTAAGAGATTGACACTGAAATCTCATGTACCATTCTGGCAATATTAGCATCTGGCAATACCATGGCTTGTGCGAAAAATGACATTTTGTCTTTAATTTTTCTAGAAGAGAGTACTTAAATCGCATTTAGAATAAGTGAAAATTGTGAATGTGAGTTTTTGGTTCAAGTCCAGGTTTCATTAAAAAGCGCACAATGTTCCTTGTTATGGAGCTATGTCTATTTTCTACCACAGCTCTATCACACTATTTGCAACTATCAGCGTGGGGTGGGGGGGGTGGGGAAAGAAAACAATACAAAGAACCAGGTTTTTCAAAAACAACGATACAGTCTACTCAATTCAATTAAAATCAATCGCAAGTGTTATCAGTTCTTCAGTGAAAGCCAATTGATTTCATTCCCACTCGTATTTGCTGAACAATTATCCGGCAAATTCGTGTAAACAATCTCCGACATCAATTTATACACAAGAGAAAAAAAGAACCACCCCATCGCCAACTCGTCGTCGTCGTGCCAGACAAGAAAATATTGACTTTTGGTCTTCGTGCACGATTGACTACCCATCTGGCACATTCACAATCGGCAGCATACAATATTTGACGACATTGGCACGACGCCAAGCTTGCTCAGAAGGGCATGCCACTTGGCAGCCGCACAATTGTGACCAAATGTTCTCTGGCCAAATGGCTGGCCTCCCTTTCCTCCCACAAGATGCATATGTCGTGTTCCGAATGCACGTGCTGAGGTGGGCAGACTGCGACGGCTAATGATCTTGGGGTGATTCGACAATAAAATGCTGCAGCAACTCAAGGGTAAATTACTTTTTTGAGACAGTGCCAGAGTTGAACATGTTATGGTGGTAGCTTGTGATGTCAATGGTGGGTGGGTTTAGGGAAGACGGAGAAGTTAATTGTCACGTCATGCGGCACTCACAGTAACTACAAACAGGGGAAATATATTTGGTGTAAAATTGCTTAGGATTTGGGCTCAAAATTAGTGTCATTTTCAGCTTTAAATTGACAAATGGTTTAATCCTCAATCCATCTAATTGTGCAATGGGAGTCCCAAAAGTTAAGCTCATTAACTGAATATTTGTCTATATATATTTCTTCTCCAAGCACTTTATTGAAGGTGACCTGAAATTCGACCGTCGAATGCCCAGTTTTACAGCCGGAGCTTAAACTCTGCTTTTAATTAAGACTTAAGATTAACTATCTTTAAACGTGCAAATTAAAACCTCAAATGGTGGCTATTCTTCGGGTTAATATAAACGATGGCGATTACCCTCTAGCCATTTAACAAATGTCTGTCCCTAAGACGGCAGAAGAAAACATGAAGGGGAATAATGAAGGTATTGAATGATATATCATCAACTAAGACTGAGGATTAGAATTTGAACAATGAATTGAACTGCAGCTTAGAGAAAGTCTTACACAAGAATTGAGATTGCAAATTGGTTCATAACTTAAACAAGGAAATGAACTGCAACATGCCTTCGAATTGGATAATAATTGGTATTGCAGCTGGGGTAAGAACTTGCACTGCAATTTGGACAGAGGCACTAAAAATGGCGTTAGGTAATTAACTTTGTGCTCTAGCTGATAAAGCTGTTACTGTTCTTCTAGAATGCAGCTTCCTTTCAATTGCATATGAATTCAAATTCGAGTTGGACTAATGTTTGAACTTTGTGCTGTCAACTTGTTAGCTGTCATATTTTTCTCCATATTTTTTCTCTTACTGTGTGTGAGCGTTGGAAAAAATAAAACGCCAATATAATTTCACTCCGCCTTTTACTTAATTTGTAATCGCTAGCCAAACAAGCTGCGATCTTCTAAAAATAGTAAAAACTGTCTTAAGTCGTTATTGCTTATTGCCACAGAATTACACTCGTGACTACATGTCCGCCTGTGAGTGTTCGCTTCATTATCCTCTACAATAACAATGTTTCTGTCTTGCATAAATATATTTTAAATTTCACACACAGAACACCTCAAATGTCACGACTGTCACGAGTGAGACGGTTTATAAAGTCAAAACAAACCAAATTCTCTTTCACTTACTCTACTGAATCGTATAATTTCAATTGAATTTTATTTGTAAGTTGAAACTCAATTCAATCAACCTGCATGACTGCCTGCAGCATCCTAAGATCACAGGCTTCATTTTTTTGCATTTTTCTTTTTAAATCTGAGAAACAATTTGTCAAATTAACGTCCAATTCCAGACCACAAATTATCGTCAAAATAATTAAACTTCACTTTTCAGCACGTCTGCGAGGAATGGCGAGATTCTGTCTACCCTGACACCCAGCCACATCAAGTCAGTTCACCCTGCGCCGTAGCTGTCATGGCGGATCCCTCTGTTATGAGGTCAAGTGGCAAACAAAACAACGCGTCGCGCTTAAATTAATGCTAAATCATTTTCATCGTCGTTCTATATGTGGCACTCTTTCTTTCGTTTTTTCTCCTCTTCTTTTGTTACGTCACAAGTGCAACTTTCAGTTTGCATTTGTTCTTTTAGTTGAGCCACTTGACACAGTCGTGCGTCGTCTATTCATCGTCGTTCTGTTGCATTGAACCTCTGACGTTTCCGTCAATCTTCACTTGCGATGCAAGTAATTTGCGATGATCTATGAGATAAAATTAAACAACTCTAATGGGTTGTATCAGAGATCTGTGTATCTGCAAGATGCACAACAATTATGGCGTCAATTGATATGCAGTCGTGTTGGACTCTGTTGGCGTTTTCATATATCACTGAAGTTCATAAGCTGTCGTTCAGGGATACAGGGTGATCGAGGGTGAGACCAGTTGAGTGTTGTTCTGGAATTATATTCATTTTTATCAACCTTATGCGCCACTTGAAGCCGGTTTTACTCGTTGCAAAGTCAATTTACTGTTAAGTGTCAGACGTCATCATGTGTGTGATAAGAGAATAATAACTTTTTCGTTTCGGCAATAAATTTAGAATAAAATTATTTCAATATTGAAACGAATGTTAAATTACCGTAATTATTGCTTTCTATTAAAATTTGTTGAATTACCATTGCCATGGAAAATGGAAAACCGTAAACGGAGTGAATAAGTTTGTTGGTTATTTGGTGGCACTGCAGCCCACAAGGGATCTCTTTAGCAACTACTCCGCTACTGTTGTACGTACTATTGTTCTATCAAAAGCAGACGTTTCTTGCCTCTGAGCATTACCAGTAAATCATAAGAGAGGTGTCATGAAAGAATGCCAGATGTTGAGTCCAGGAATCGAACCTGGCACATTCAGTATGTGAGCCAATGCACTTATCCGCTGCGCCGTGGTGGCCATATGCAACATTTTAAGCAATTATGGCCTGAAAACTGTCAAAAACGGACAAGAGTTCTACTCAGAGTAGGTAAAAATTGTGTCCCTACTTGAAACGATCTGCAGAAGAGTTTATTGTCTCGTGCAATGACTTTTGTAGGGGTTACCTAAGAGAAAGAGGAAGGGTTCGCTTTTTACGACCTGGAACCGGACCGTCTTATGCGGTAGTTACACTTAGAATGACGATGATCGGGAATTACCTCTATAACAACCTACACGAACTAGCTAATATTAAAGAACGAGAAATTAAGAAATTTTTAAAGAAAACAAACTGGCACAGACAGAATAGCCTAAGACATTTATGAACCTCTTGGTCACTCTCACAGTCAAATAAGGATCCACTATTTAGAAATTTTTGTTTAGCGTGTGATAGAGCCGAACAAAGAAAGAACAATTGGAAATACTTTTTCGTCCATGTAAAGGGTGATTTTTTAAGAGCTTTAGGAAAGTTTTCAAAAAAAAAAAAAACATAAAATTCAGAAAAATGCATGAAATCTTTATTTGGTATGGTCCATATAATTTAATTTTTGAAGATTATTTCATCCAAATGTTGACCTTAACTGCGCCTCAAATGGTCCATCCGCTTAGTCCAATTTTGGCATTCTCTTTCCAACATTTCGGCCAGTATCTCACGAATAAATGCTTCAATGTTGTCTTCCAATGCGTCAATAGAAGCAGGCTTGTCTGTATAGACATGAACTTTAACATAGCCCCACAAAAAATAGTCTAAATGCGTTAAATCGCACGATCTAGGCGGCCCGAACGTGAAATAAAATGTTCACTGAACTCGCCTCTCAATAAATCCATTGTTGCGCGTGCTGTGTGGCATGTAGGACAGTCTTGTTGAAACCACATGTAATGCAAGTCAAGCTCTTGCATTTTGGGCAAAAGAAAGTTGGACATCATCTCACGGCAACGCTCACCAATTACAGTTACGTTACGATTCGCATCATCTTTGAAGAAGTACGGTCCAATGATGCCACCAGCCCATAAACCGCACCAATCTGTGACTTTTACTGGATGCATTGGTAGCTCTTGCAATGCTTCTGGCTGATATTCACTCCAAAATCGAAAATTCTGCTTATTTACGTACCCATTGAGCCAAAAATGAAGTGACCATAAAATGGAAGAAGCGCGCTATGAATTTTCTTAACAGATTTTGAGTATAAAATTCAATAATTTGCAAGCGTTATTCGTTTGTAAGACGATTCATTGTTAACAGTGAAAAAGTGAAACAAAACACGAATCGTGTGTCAGCTGTTTAAACCAGTGTTGTCAAAAAGGTAATAGCTGAAAAATCACCCCTTACTTCTGCAGAAGTTTTCAAAGAAGACTCCAGTCAACTGCTAAACAAAGTTAGGAACTTGAAGGGTTTGGGATTAAATCTATTGCAGGTTCACACGTAGACATTGTTGTAGCGAGTATATCTAGGTCTTCTGCTTTACAGCAGCTTGCCTCAAGATTAAATCGCTGAATCATATCATTGAATCATAAGCCTCAAGGAATAACCACTTTAGAGGTGTGAAATAGATTCTTGAGAGGGTTTTGAAAGGCTATTTTCTAACATATTTGTAAGAATTAGAATTATTATTATTTTAGATTTGAAGCCCTAAATAACTTATGTAATGCTGGAAGGTGCACCTGTCCAAGACACCCGATGAAATTTTCAAAGACTGTGTGGAAATACAAGTAAACTCCGTTTTTTCAACTGAAAGACACAACATAATAAAGTACGTGTATAGATTAAGGGTATCTCCTTGTTGAAGACGACTGTATATGTTGGTCTCTGGATAAAGTTCTATTATAATATTCCGCATAGATGGAATTTATATAAAAATAAGTTATTGACTTAATTTTTTCAAACAGACACATTTCTTATTACCACCCTGTGCGTCACACATAGACACATTCGCTTTCATAAGCCGATGGCTTACGTGAAACCTAAGGTAATTGTTTCAATTGGATCGCTTCGTAGTGCGCTGTCCCACAATGCAGCACACTTCCTTGAGTGGCTTCTCGTCCACAATTGATCTGAAGATCAACTTGCGAATGTGCTGAACGGGGAAGCACGAAAGTGAATTGCAAATCATTCTCAATTTCCATTTTCAATTTCAGGGCATTCAAATCGTTTCGAATGAAGAAGAAATCATCCAGTCTTGGCATAAATAAAACATCAGAGAGCCCGCCGCCACTGCGCCGGGATATCTATCCAAACGAAAACGGTTACGGCACATATGATCCGCGTATGCGCTACACAACTGGACCAACAAATGGCCTTGGAGGGGAAATGGCTTTCCAGCGGAACGCTACATACCGCAGCTCACTGCAGGACATGAGAAACAACAACCAGGTAAGCCAATCAGAGATGACTGCTCGTCTTTTAATGGATAATTGCAAAATTCCTGTCTCGCTGCTTCAGGATTCATCTATCAATGGATTTGGTTTCAATCGAAACGATAGATACCGCAGCACAATTCAGACGGCCAACACCAGTAGCGGCCCGAGCGCCTCCTCCACACCAAACAAGTCACTGACAATACCAGCAGCACCCCGAAGGTATGTGTATCGCGGGTCTGTTACCCCCCAACCAGTACGTAATAATGATTTTAAGAGTGACACCTTGGGGATGATGAGCCGAGGGTGAGTTAACGCGGATCCTCCGCACTTTGTTGTTTGGTGGTCCTTCGGGACTGAGCTCGAAACACACATATTATCTGCCGTCTATGTGCTGTCGCCTTGTTCAAAATTTCTGAGTTTCGTCGTGGTTTTTCTTTCTTTAAGTGTCGTTTCTCTGTGAGGAGAAATGTTTACTAATCAACTGAAGGTGTCTTTCCTATTGGTTTCTATCAACTGTTTCTTTGGGTGACTAATTGGACAGATCCATTAATGGTGTTCATCATGACATGTAGTTCGAGGAATGTAATTAACATAGCTCTTAAGATTTCATTCACACTCACTGTAACCAGCATTTCGTAGATTAATACTGAAAATGTTACGTATACGACCCGTCTAACATCATGTGTACAAATGAATGCTTCCGATAATCAATTGCCGGAGTTATTAAATCTAATCAACTCATATCCTTAATCATTTAATCATAAATCATTGGAATACCGTAGTTAGGGGCCTAGGTTAAGGGTGACGGCTGAGTCTCACATAGACTGCATAAGTGCATAGAGACACAGACATGGGGATGAATAACTCAGGGCTTAACATATCAAAACGATTGACCGAAACTTTTTTGGACGTATGTCAAGATATGTTTGTTGGAAAAATAGTCAGCTAGAAGCAAGCACATGTTTCCGGTTTTTATTTCAATATTAACAAACAAATGATTTGCGCTGCGTTGAAATTCGTTTAAGACTGCGTTTATGACCAAGCGAATTCTTGTCGCAAATTCAAAGCGATACGCTGATGGTGAACAGCTACAGATTTTCAAGAGGTGTTCAAGGCCAGTAGCATTCTAGGTGGTTGCATGTATTTTTAAACAACCATTGGCAACGAAAAATTCGAAACAAGAAATACCAGCCATTCGCTCATTCATAACTGAATTTTGCAAAAAAAAAATTTTTCTAAATTTCATTGCATTGCAAAAGATAATCGCTCTGATATATTGCTTTGTCAGAAAAACCAATGTTATGTGACATTGGTCGCAGTTAAAATGTAATGTAAAAGTGTTCAGTTACTTACATCAATAGCTATAATTAAAACTGTACTTGGAATTTATATTTTCGCCCCCGCGATTTTTGTTTCCCTAATTTCAAAATGAATAATGGAAGAGAGGTGTCTTTCAATATCTCTAACATGTAACTGAAGACGTTGTGTTACTTGCAACGTACTATTTAGGATTTTCAAACATAATTACTTGTAAAAACGATTAGAGAGAATTTACTTACAAAATAATCATCTGTAAGTGTAATTAAATCAAATAACTAAAATAATCATTATTTTTTCCAACTCTAACGTCACTTGAAAATCACAGCGTCTCGCCATTAATGCAGTAAATTGCTTTAGTACGGAGTGTTTCTTCACTACATCGATGGTAACCATTCCATTTAAGTTGTGAAGAAAAGTTGTGCTCCATGAGTTCTTAGTCTAAATAAAAGGCAAATTTCGAAAAAATTGTGTGTATCAAAAATATTGTCTTCGACTTAGAGAACGCAATCTAATATGTTTAAGGAATGTTTTGTTGTCGCCGTCGTTACTTTAAGCACTGCATTCAATCAGAATTCAGTACGGCCTGCAACGAAACGCAAGGGGAAAAATAAATTTTCCCTTTTTTCGCAATAAAAGAAAAAAGGTTCTGAAATTTTTCAACTTCTTGATTAAATGCCTCCTTGTAGATTGGCAAGTTCATCGGCACTTACATTCTCTTGGATACATTAAATCCGGGACATATAGGGAATAAAGGAACTGTACGTACAGGAGTTGCAAGGACAAAGAAATAGACTTGAACATAAAGTTCTTAGGTACTTTTAGAACTCTTTGACTTTATGCACAAATGTTGATATGTCTAGTTAGTATTGTTATCTTCTTTACTATTGTAGAATATTTGACAGTAAAAGGTTCAGCTTCGAAAATGTCTCTTGTTTAGTTGTTGAATTAAAGACTTAATAGCATACTCTCATTTTAAAAGTGAATTACGACTTATTACGAATTACGAATTTAATCAAAATCGACGTAGCCCTGTATCCTATCCGCACTAAACTTGTTTTCTGCGTTTTATGAAAAGATACATTATAGGAGCGCGTTTTACTGAGATGAATTGAATTGAAATAAAATACACAGAACTAAAAATTAAATGAATTAACAAGAGCATCAGTGTCCATGGCGAATACTTTGAAGGGGATAAAAAGCTTTGTTGTTCAAAATTAAATACATAAATACAAGAAAAAAACGTGAATTTCTTTTCAACCTCTTATAAGCAGCTTTACTGTATCAGTTTGAATATTTATGAATAATGAGAAGGAAACTGTAGTTTCATTCAGTTGAAGACTTTTAATAGCGATGAAGATTTACAGATGTATGGATAAATTGATCGTCATAAAACTATAGCTTCACGTTTCGAATTACCAATCAATTTTATTACCAGAACTCATGAGTACTCTTAAGATCTTCATAGGTTATAAGTAGGAGCTTTTTTTATTTTCTTCCGTGAGATGTATACTTACGAACATTTAACAATTTATTTACTAGACTGCCCTATAAATTGAGCCAAACGCAAATCACAACAAGAAGTAATACTGCGATCTCAGCTGCCAAAATAAGCCTTTTAACGACAGAACCATAAACTTTTAATAAATATTCTCATTCATGAAACCAAAATTAATTGTAACCTTATAAAATTATTAAAAATGACGATCAATCATTATTGGTAAACAAAAACTTTTATTTTGAAACTTAAATCACAAAATTGAATTACTTACGAGAATTCCTTCATGAACGATACATTTGTCAATTAACCAAAAAATAATAACTATTGGCAACTAACAGCAGATATCGGTTAATGTTTCTAATTGCCACCAGATACTCTGAACTCACTTTCTGTTAATCATCTGAAAAAACGTATATTTTCCCGCACCTAACGGTAATTTCTTTTTTCCTTCTGTTTCCCACAAAATCGGACTAATTATTCGTGACTTAAATAACCCAACTGTAAATAATGACGCAATCTTAACAGAAGAACCGCGCATAGTTAAGCAAAAAATTGCCATGAAAACTCAACACGAACTCATTTCGAAATTCCCCCCACACGCACCGAGAGCCACATTGCAATACAAAACATGAATATCTAGAAAATTAGCAGGATTTTCTGAAAAAAAAAGACAACGCGAAACAAAAAGATAAACAACTGAAATCTAGCTACAGTTAGAATACTCACTCTATTGGTCTCTATCGCAAACATACCACTTAGCCCCCACTCCCCTACTCATCTGTATGTGTACATGTGGTTTGCCAGACTATCTGCCTTGGAAAACGAAAAGTCCAAAGCGCTTGACTAATGAAATATTTTTGTGTGTTCTCTCAACCCTATACAGATCATCTCAGGCAAGTGTGGCCAGCACAAATCCTTTTGAAGATGACGATGACGACGATGTTGTTGTTGTGAATCAGAGTGCATCACATTCGAAACATCCTGCCCGCAAAAAGAGACGTGCTCCTCCACCACCAGTTCCGGTAAGTAATTGTTTGAAAACAAAAAGAAAAAGAAGACATTTCCAGAGCAGTGTTTCTGAATAATCATTTGATGCTTGAGACTTCAGACACTCTGTGACAGATAACATAGATTTGAAGTGCGTAATGTAATATTAATTGCTTGCCCGTCACAGAACCAGGTCTGGACACCTAGTGAAGGAAGTTTTTTCAAGCGAATTCTTGGGTAACCCTAAAATTTAAGCTTTTTCTTGCTTCTGTTTTTTTTTTTTTTTTGTTTTTTATTAATTTGTGTTGTTCTTCTTATTTCGGTTATTATCACGAAGCGATGTCTAGTTCAATGTAAGGTGCACGAAGCACGACGTTGTGTACACTTTGCAATCGTCTGTGTAATCTTTTACCTTTGCTAAACTTTTATCTGAAACCAAGAAAAAAATTAAAAAAAAACAAAAATGTATATAAAGTGGTTTGTTGTGATAGCAAACAAGAGATAAGATAATTTCGGAAAGATACTTTGGCAAGAATTTCAGGGTTGATAGCGACTGACTGCACAACGCTTAAGTTTCAGGCACAGTTGTGTATTTTTGGATATTTCTCTTCAAGGTTATTTCGTTTTTTAGCTTTGGTTTTCCCTCTGAATCTAGACAAGGGAATTCTGTAATAAATTTTATAAAATTTTAGTAGTTGAAACAGCAGAGAAATCGCACTCCTTTTTACAAATCTACCAAATGGCATCTCTGACTACACTCTTGTTCCAACGTTGCGACACTTAATTTTTGACTGAATGTAAGAGAGAACGATTCGAACAAAACTAGAGTAGAGTCTTGGAGCAAACTATTTCCATAATGACATAAATTCACTTTAAATGTAAGTTAAGACATTAAATCGAAAGCATAAGGGCTCCAGCATGTGCAATCCATCGCCTTCGCTTATGTTTCATCCAGAAAAAGTTTGAACGTTCACATGGAAGAGAAGCGACACAATCAAGGCGTTGAACTTTAAACTTTTATTGACCAAAAATATGAAAATCATAATTTATCATTAAAGGAATATTGTTTGGGAACACGGTCCACAAGATGTTATAAGTGTTATTATTCCCTGAGAAGTAGAAGAGGCTAGCACTTAAATGCCGACTCCGGTGAAATAAAAATTTTTGGGGATCAACTACTCTGTTGTTGTCGCACTAGTAAATATGAACCTACAGTTTTTTGCCGACTTCGAACTGCGAAATTTGAGAAGCTTTCCATTGACAATTATTATCCCGTGAGTTTTGTCAGCAACTTGGACGTGGTAGTGCCGGAGGCGATCATGTAAAACTTTCTATTGACAATATACTACCCTAGTGCTACCAGCAATGTCGTCAATTTGTTACGGCGGGCACAAACAGGAACAACATACTCGTATGTTGTCACTACAGTTAAACTCTTTCCGGAAGGTTGGCAATTGTGATGTTCGAAAATGCCCCAGCAAATGATTGAATTTACGCATTGTATACTTCATTTTCCTTTACTAGGCTATGCGACATAATGTTTCTCCTGTTTTTAAGCATATGGCCACGGCGAACGCTCTTCTTTGACTGAAGTAGCTAAACACTCTGCTTAAACCGGTACGGAAGCAAGCAATATCATACTCAGCCAAGATAAAGCAACAAATTCCAATTTCTTAGGAAAATCGCCAAATTTATGAAAAAATACCACAGTAATTTTTCTAAGAATTCTTTTGTAGTTTTTTCTTCAAATTCGAAGTGTTAAAATGCGTTTTTTGATGAGTTGATTTCATCATCGCACAATTGTTTTCTGTGTATAATTAGGAAAACATTGAATTTTTCAACATGAATTTTTCAACCGTTAGGGATGATATATTGGTAGCCTTAATAACTAGTGAATAATATAATATGTCTTCCCGAAAAAGCGTTGAACGCAGGAAAAGTAATTAAACTCCTACTCTCGAAGAAATCTGCGATACTGAGTTCATGACATTTACTTTATATTGCGTCACGTGCCGAAACCGCCTTTGGAACTACTGCTTCCTCTCTGAATGCGTAAATCTTGTTTCGAGCAAGATTCCCATAGACACCTAACATCGACCATATTCAAATTGACCCCATCGCAGCCAAGATGATACCAGCGAACAAGTTTATCGAACTTAACCATTTCGACGGAAGACTATCAATGCTCGAATGTACTGAATCTCAGAAAGATATTATTTTTAGAAAATAGAAGGATTTTCTTTCGATCTAGTAATCTAAGGATGGTGATAAGATGTGCCGCCGCCGTAACATAGTTGAGAGATGGTTCTACGCTTAGAGTCCTAGATTTAGTTCCCGAATTCGAAACAATAAATTCCTTTCATATTGCGAGTTATTGTAAGAAAGAGAGTAATAATTGCCAAGGAACATATATTCAAACTTAACATTCGAAGCTGGCATTAAACTGTGGTTTCATTCCACTTGCCACAAATACGCCACGCACAACAAGAGTAATTGCTAAAGATGCTTAAACTGTTCCCTCATGGACTGTAGCTCCTGTCTGTATACATTTATGTACATACGCATGTACAGAAAACAACTCTTCATTTTCAAAAGGTTGACAACCCTTAGCAAGAGTATAACTTCAGTCTCTTATTTTGCAGAATTTCCTTCTTTTCTAAGTGCTTTGATCACATTCTATGATTTTTCAAATGTCCTTCTCGTTTGCTAGAGACTCTAATTGATTTTTCATTCCTACATTTTAGGTGCATCAAATAATCAATGAAGAAAACTCAAGCGGCGGTTCAACACCGAGTCACAAGGCGGATGGCAGAGCAGTGGCCGAAGGCGATGAGCGTCTCGAAATCCATAATCTTACAGCGGAAATTGAAAGCTTCGTCAAGTCAACGAGCTCTGACAATCCAGAGCGAATTGACCAATCCTCAACATGCACCACCGCTACCACTACCACCACAACCACAACCATCATCACAAACCAGGAAGCGTCAAGATCACCGAAACAAAACGGAACCATACCAAAAGTCCACATCTCTTCGACAGTTAAAACAAATGGCACCGTTCCCACGAGTGTGGATATCGAAGAGCACGTCGATGCAGGGCCGTTGTTCATAAAAGAAGATCACGACGAAGAAGACCTTGTGCTGAAGAAGGACTCACCAGTGAAGATCGTTGAGACGCCGACTAGTCCACCCGCCAAGGAAGTTGGTCATGTAGAGACGATCGTTGTACATGTGGATAGTCCTCGCTCATCGCCAGAGAAAACCGAGCCATCTAGGGTGTCGACGTTCCGCGCAGGTCCCAGGCCCAAGTCGCCAGAAAAGAAGGTTCGGCGGTCATCTCCAGAGAAACTGGTCACAACCACCACAATCGAAGTCATCGAAGTACACA
This sequence comes from Eristalinus sepulchralis, assembly GCA_944738645.1. Lineage (NCBI taxonomy): Eukaryota > Metazoa > Arthropoda > Insecta > Diptera > Syrphidae > Eristalinus > Eristalinus sepulchralis. Next base: position 43,350,805 of record OX122883.1, read on the forward strand.
AACCCGCACCGAAGCCGGTGAATGAACTCAAGATCAAGGAGTCACCAGAGAAGCCCAAGATCGCGGCTAAGCCCAGCCTACCAAAAACTGCGCCACCGATCTCCCCCAAAATGTCCGCTCCAGCCACACCAGCCATGAAGCGACGAGAAATCAAAATTGAAGCCGATCCGCCTTCTTCCCCGGAGACGAACCATAAAGAAGTGGCTATCGACGTGGGTTTCAATGCGTCACCAAAACCAGCACGTCGAGAAGTGACCGTAGAAGTTGAAAATGCGACAACTAACACTACGTCGAGTGGAACAGAGATTCCTATTCCTGCAGTGAGAGAGCATCGTATTTCAGCTCCAGAACGCACCTCTCCTCTGCCAGCTGCCAGAAAGATAATGGTTACCGAGAGCGAGATCAACCTCTCAAGTAAACAACAGCCCAAAGCGGAACCCTCTGTAAAACACATCGAAGTAGAGGAAAAGATCCTGAATATAGCGCCAAACGTTCCAGTCGCAGCCCCCGAACAACCTCAGCTAAAAATCTCCGAGTCCAAGGAGAACATTCCGCAAGTGGAAGAGGCAGCTGCACTAGTCGTGGACGCTGAACCCGATCAGGGAGCGGTGGGAACCTCACAACCGACGACTTCCTCAACGTCGGTCTCTCACCCCGCCCCCATCGAGAAGCCACCACGTGCCAAACATTTCGTAGAGGAATTCTCCGCTGAGATTTACCGCCCCAGGCCTCCACAGTGGAAGCAGTCAACGTTGGCTCCTCTGGAACCAGTGCCTCCTGAGAAACGACGATCAGTCAAGCAAATCATTGAATCCATCAATCGAAGTCAGCGATTGCTCAGCGGCAAGAAGGCCGGTGAGGACGCTGTTAATGAGGCATCTGCTCAAGGCGACGCCTCAGCGGAGGGCAATGCAAATGCCATGGAGACAAACCTCAAAAGCCTGGCCGAGTCACAGCGGGAAATGAAGCGTATGCTCGAGGAGCTTGAGGGCCTTGAAAACGCCCACGAACGCAAGCTGTCTAATAAAAACGACGAAAACTTCCAAGGTATCTTGGACAACATCCTGCTCACACTAGCCAACGAAACAGCAAAGCGGGACAACACGGAGATTTTCAAAAAGTGCACCATCACCAAAGAAGTCAACAATAACACCTCCAGGGAGTCCTCGCCGACGAGTTCCAACCTCGATTGGAATCCCGTACCGAAGCCGAAGCGAACTAAAAACCTCTCACCTCAGCTTGAAGTCAAAAAGAACAACAACAACACCGACACAGAAGACAACAACTAAGTTAGCAAATTATTGTTAGAGGAGGTCGTCGTCATCGGGCGACACCGAATCCTTCATGTATTTGTGTCCGTGTGAGAAACTGAACCGCTCGTCCTGGGAAAGCAATTAGATGTTAAGAAAATAAAACGAGAGAAAACCAAACCAAACAGAATAGCTTTCCCCCCACACACAGGGTAGCCCTGAATAAGGTTGTTTTTTGTATGAATCATTTTGTGAAATCACCGGCCACCCTGTGCAGCGAAGAGAAGAGAAAAAATATTTCTAATATATTATATACTATGTTATGTGTTATAATTTTATTTATACCGTTTATATATACATTATATTTTTTTTTGTTTTTGTAAAATAGATGAACATGTCTCGCTGTTGCGCTAGCTGATGGGTGCTCGTGGCGGACATGTTCGCAATGCAAATGGGATTTGCAATCGTGCTAAGTCATACCAATGGAAACAGATGTAGAAATTTAATAAAAAGTCTAAGAAGTGCCTACTGTTATAATTGTATTTTATTTGGTCTCGTGTTGTTTTTCTGCGAGGTTTTTTGAAAGAGAAATTTGATTGTAAAATGTTGACACTCTAACAGTGTTTATTGAATAACAGGAGGAAAAATCTCTGAGATTATTTTACGGAAAAGCGGAATTTTTTCTACAGTATTTAGTGTTATGTGTGTTAGTGGGTTGCTCTTCCTTTGTAATTGTCAAAAAAATAAGATTTCAAATTATAAAGGGTGTCCGAACAAGGGACAACGCCTTCGACCAGGTCGATCGGCCGAAAATATCGCAGCAATAGGTGATGATGTCGCTCAAACTCAAGTCGACACCGAGCTCAGTAAATTGGTGTTTTTCAAATCCATGATAAACAATTTTTTCGTACCTAGAATTGAAGAAATGAATGTGGAGGGGATGTAGTTTCAACAAGACGGCGCCACATCTCATACAGCCAGAGAAAAAATTCAATTGCTGCATCAGTCATTTCCCGGTCCTGTTATTTCGGGATTTGGAGACCAGAATTGGCCGCCTTCGTGCGATTTAACACCATTGGACTTTTTTCTTTGGGGTTTTTTGAAGTCGATGGCTTATGCAACTAAGGCGACGAAAACTCAAACCTTAAAAGAGGAAATTGGACGCTGCATTAATGAAATGCAGCAGCATTTATGAAAAACGGTCATTGAAAATTTCATTAAAAGATCGCGGCGGCCATCTAGCCGATTTATTACGATATAATAAAGAATTTACGATTTTTTTAGATGTCTGCGTTCTTGTTGGGACACACTTCAGTAGATTGTGGTGACCTGGATGTACTAAGCATTTTCTACATCTATAGGAAATGTTCACAAACAGCGGATATTGGCGACATACATAATTGGTTGAATCTGTAGCAACACCATTCCCTGAGACTTAGCAGCACTGATATAAAGAACTGATAGGATGGGCACAAAGGAAACGGAAAGAGGACTTTCTAGAAAAAACCTTGAAGGTGGTTGAGTAAAGACAAAATATAGAGAAACGATGATAATAAAAACGTTTAAGACAATCTGGGTTTTCTTTACAAGTTCGTAATAATTTTGTAAAAAGGAAATATATTTCAACATTAAATAGGTAAGCTCAGTTCACTCTTATGCAGGGTCAACTTGGAATAAATCTAACGAATTGAATTTGAATGGTAAAAACATTTGACAGTATGTACATATGTTTGGAGAGAAAACATAAATTCAAACAAGTCATTTACAATGATTGTTTTCCATTTACGCATACCTTCAAATGAAAAACATTTAACACATAGTATACTATTCTTCCCTCTCCCATTTAAATATCAACGTTTTTAATTCGTACTTTTGCCGGGGCAGTTTTAATGTTTTAATGTTTATTTGCCAATTCAGCTTTGGCTTTCACTTAATTTTATTTTAAATTAATTAATTTTTCATTTATTGGCTCATGAAAAAAAACTTAGTGAGCAAAGTAACTCAATAGGTTTTGATGATAAAAAAAGTAAACAATAGATGTACAAATGGTGAAAAGTAAAATTAAACAACTTGATATTGTACGCAAGAAATAAATGTTTATCAAAACTTCTTCGTGTAAATTAGCCCTCCTATCAGCATAAATCTGTAAAGCAGCACTAAATAGTTGCTCGCTCGCTACACTAGTTGAAGGAGCTAATAAGCGACTTGCTCATACATATATCCTACTAAGAAAAATATGGAAAATACCGTTATTCACAGAAAATTGAATATTCGGCTTCGGCAAAATCTTCGCCTTTATTTGGCCGAAGCCGATATTTTTGCCGAAGGTGATAGCTGAAAACCGAAGCCGAAGCCGAATGGTCGGTCGGACTCTATTCGGATGTGATAAACATTGGGCACCATTCATAAGGCTAAATCAAAGTGTAGGTAAGGATATATTTTCACTTTGCAAAATCGAGCGAAAAGCTCCTGCAAGCATCCTTATATTTCAGTGCATATGCGGCTGTAGGTACTAATGCCTTTTCACTCACCAAACAAATTGTCAGGGTCATTGAAATAGTTCCGACTTAAGGGAAAATATTATCAAAAGGAGTGAATTAAAATCGACGGAGATCCAATTTCATTTCCGAATAAGAAACCGATACCAAATAGGATAAAGGACACGAGATACCTATAAAAATTCTACTCAAAGGAAACAGTTATTGCACTGGTTAGATGCAAGGGTGAAAAAAAGTGAAACGATATCAAATTTAAGTATATCTTACGTCTTCATCACATCAATATTTTCAATTAAGAAATATGTTGAAATTAAAAAGTATACCTCAACAAAGAAAGGTTTAAAAAGAAAACATATAATATTTTATTCCTTTTAGGGAGAATAGAAAGAGCTGTCCAGCCTGTTTTCGACATTTTATATGAAAATATGTTTTGCGCTTGTCAAATGTTAAGTTTTATCGATAGTTTTCTGATTTTGTTGAATGTGTGTATGTATTAGGCCTGCGACCCATGAAGGGTCTTTGCCTGAGCTAGTAGTTGCTAAGATCAAGCTCTCTAACGTCCGCAATCACTTGGTCCCGGAGGCTGGGATTCGAAGACCCTCTAAGCTAGAGCGTTACGGTCCATTCCCTTAATGTGGCCTAGCCCTTGTAGTCGACGTTATTTTGCCTTTCAAACTACATTCACATCTTGGTTCAGCAGATAGGACCATATATTCGTCGCAGAATTTTTTTTCAAAGGAGCCAAGAATCTGCTCTGCCATTTTGCTTATCGTCTAGCACTCGGCTCCGTATAAGAGTACATTGCGCATTATCTTAGTCCTTCGATTCAAGAGTTGCAATTCTAGCTATTTTGACAAACCGAAATAACACCGGTTGCTAAGGATGATTCTGCGCCGAATCTCCACTAAGGTGTCGTTTGTGGAGTTCACGTTTGCCCCGAGGTAGCCAAACTCATTAACTACCACAAAGCTGTAGCTTTCAATTGTCACATTCCGATCGAGATGTTGTTCGACGTGTCGATTCTTTGTCAACAGTATATATTCTGTCTTATCCTCGTTCACTCTAAGACCAGCTCTTTTTGCCGACTCTTTAATAGTCGTGAATGCTTCTCCAGCGCCTTGTTGGGAACGGCGTTAATATCAATGTCATCAGCATATCCCACCTGCACACAATATTGAAGAAGTCACATGTTTGGAATGGTTCTCGAACCAAATTGCACGGTGTATTGCGTTTGTGTTAGCGTTGTTCGACACAACCGAATCAGTTTTCCCGAGATCCCGAACTCAGCCATCGCGTCAAAAAGTTCATTGCGATGAATACTGTCGTTTGCGGCTTCAAATCGGTGTCGATTTGAAACTCGCTGGTCTTTTACAGGATTTTGGCCAGTTTTCCAGTTCAGGCCAGATTTTTTAAGTTATATCTTATTTTATCAAATGGAAATAAACTGCTGTCAAGAAGTGTGCAAAATAGAGCAAATAGAGGAGCGAGAATAAATACAGCAATCACTTTTGATATAAATGTTTTAAAAGACCTCTCTACTCTGTTTCACCTCTCTCGTTATTTGATGTCAAGGATGTACCACATTTTAAGCTGCCAACGTTTGATAAAAATCATGGAAATTGTTGAGTCTGGTGGTCATATAAAATGTGTTACTATCAGTTACCAAAAGCTAAAAATTGCACATTAAAACAGATTCGGATCATAACATAACACTTCCAACCACTTTACATTTAAAACAAAAATATATTATCATTCATTATCCTAACTCCCAATACACTATGTGTGTCCACCCTAAGTAACCAGTTGCCATTTATTTTTGTTTTTTTCGTAGTTCAGAATTTTCGCATTTACCTGTCAATGTCAAGCATCTTCGAACATTCCGTGAAATCCCACAAAAAAAGAATTTCTGCAATACTTTACGAAAGAAATAAGAATTCGGAAAATATTTACTACTTCCTAAAAAACTTTCATTTCCATCCAACACCAAGAGCTTCACAAACATCCGCTCGTATTAAACAACCGAGTAAATTCCATTGAAGTACAATGTGCACACAAATATTCCAAAATGTACAAGTCTAAGGGAAGACGACGATGAAGTGAGCATCCACAACAGAAATGGTGATGCAGCTGAATGTCAGAATTTTATGACGTCCTCCAAAATTGTGTTGACTAAACATTTATTCACTATTTTTATTACTATTATTTTTAATTTTGCAACTGCACGACGTGTGAACGACACAACGTAAAACAATTTTTCGTTTTCAAACATAAGAGAAGCATACTACATTCTTAAGCTGAGACGTAGATTTGATACGGCAAGAGTGCTGACATCGTTTCTTCAACGAAGTTTGAGCTTAGGGTTGTTTTTCTGCGCGTTCAGTTGGTGCTTTGGTCACAACAGAAAATGGGAGTTTGTCTGTGCAAGGACCAAGTCGAGGATGCACCAATGGATGCCGGACAAAGTGCCGAACAGACAGAACCTTCACCTCGTGAGAGTTTGCAATGGAGTGGTTTCGATTCCTATAACAATATGAAATCATTGTCAGAGACCGTGGACAAATTGGTGAATGAGACGTTAGACGTTATCGTCACAGTGATCGACAAGTAAGTTGGTGATTGTGTTATTTGTTATTTGAAATCCTATTGGTGCATGTCCTGTGTCAGTGATAGAGAGGTTTATGTATGAAGTAAATAAGGTGAACGATAGCAAGAAGAGTGGTAAAATTGAGTTGAAGTGTATTGTTTCCCGATGACTAATGTAATTGAGAAACAGTGATTGTACGCGTTTCTTGGAAACCCGACATCGGATGCAATGAAAGCGTGGGTTTTATCTTCTCACATTGATCTCCACATGGATCATTTATGTAGAAATAAAACGAACAAAGGGCGTCCATACTGTCTCTAAGACACTTGTTAAGAGTACATTAATGCAATATTTTGATATAACTTGAATCTAAACCAACCGATGTTCCAAAGCCTTGATTAAATTAAATAATCCAACTTTTTTTTTTCAGTGAACCCGAGCCACCAAGTTCAATGGTTTTGCTTCATGTCATAACCGACAAACCATCCGGTTGGATTGAACTGGTGAAATCCCTAATACGCGTTGTTCCAGTCAAACATCCTATGGGCGCAAGTGTTATCGCCCTCCTTCTCGACGATAGTCCGCTTCCAACAAAAGATTCCGTCTTAAAAGTTGCCGATATGATAACACATTCCCTACGAAGGACACCGCGGCATGAACGAAACTTGTGCGTTATACTTGGTTGTTTAGCCGAAAAATTAGCCGGTCCTAGTAGTATTGCAATGTTGAACGACACAACACTTCAGTACCTGATTGATAATTTAGAAGATGGTGTTAACTATGACGTCACACTGCTATCATTAATTGCGCTAGAGAAGTTTGCCCAAACAAGTGAGAATAAAGCAACGATTAAGGTAAGAACGCCATCAAATGTGAAAAACGTTCCACAAATTATGAGTACCTCTTTGATTTTAGAAAAAACTAGCTGATCATCCTAACAATCCTCTGTTGAGACTAGAGAAGCACGCCACAGACAGTGACTATGTGTTACGGCAGATTGGATTTTGCGCTCGATGGTGTTTGGATAACTACTGTAAATTGATAGAATGAAACATGGTATTTGTGTGTTCTATTTTGATGTGTAAATGATTTCAGTTACTGTTGAGGGAAGGAAGTACTCCTACGAGACGGTGGATCTGAGCAATATAAACGTGATGCTGAATACAAAGGATGTTAGTGAATACTTGAAAATATCACCAGATGGTCTGGAGGCACGATGTGATGCTTATACTTTCGAAAGTGTGCGGTGCACGTATCAGGTGAGGATTTAAAAATAATCGATTCCTTGTTGAACTAACGAAATACTTCTCGAATTATTTCATTCAAAACAAGAGCACTTTCACCCTTGTTTTAGTTAAGAGTGCAATATAGAATAATTCAAGTTATTGAATAGGTAGACGAATTAGGTGATGCCCATTGCCATGTCAAGTGCCTGCAGCTTTTACAGTAGTAAATTAAAGAGCGATTTTAAATTGCCTTGTCACACCTCCCGCAAGCAATGACAGATCTGTTCACTCGATAATTTGTTGGCTTTCCAATTACTGGGAAAGTCACTACTTGTCAGGCAGCAGAAACTAGTCTTAAGTTGCCCAATTAACTCGCCGCGGTGCGCGTAGCAGTCAATATCCATTTCAAGGATAATGATGCGATTCCTTCGAGAATTGTGAGAGCTGCTCGACTGTACCAATATCTACTTTAGCGAAGGCAGTGCTCTGCGAATAGGCTTCATTTTAGCCCAGTCTTAAGTCTAAGGGACGGACTAAGTGATATAGATGAATTGTCTCGTCTTTATAACTCATATGGCCAGTGAATAAAACATGCTCGAATGAAAAAATCACATGCTTCATTCTGAATGCACATTAGTTCAGGCTTAAGTGCAATTCTGAGAGGCAATCTCGAGAGGCTTGAAAAGTGATCTTTTCTACCCGATGTTTTCATTGCATTCGTACCTCCCCTACCTCTCTTCCAATATACTTCCAGCCCATGCTTCCGATTCACTAAAGTGTACTCGAAATTATAAAAAAAAATCAACATCGCTATCAGTGAGTGCGTAACGATGCTCGTTAGTAGTAGGGAAATAAAGTCGAATTGACCTTTAAAAACATGAAATCGTGATCGAACGCTTCCTAGAGATAACCAACAGACGTTTGTAGGTGGAACTCTTCTAACCGATTAATTTTCAAAAACAAGACAGTATTGCCATTAAGCATTGTCCATGAAGTCAAAAATCACTCACGCATACTGTGTATGTCTCAATTATAAGAATTCGATTGAAGAACGAAATGATGCCTTGATAGATAGATCTTATCAAAAATATTGTATTTCTTTAAGTCAAGAAAAAGGAACGTTCTTCGCATTCTCTGTAACAAAAAGTAGAACCAAGAGTTTGCACCAGCATGAGACAAATTATTGTTCTTTAAAAAATCTATGATAAATTCTTTTCGATAGTGACTACCCAAACCCCATTACATAATCAATTCCATGGATTGTCCCAGAATTTTCCACTTTTGATCTCTTAATGACTACGCCTGATAAAACGATTACAACGCCATTTCCAGTCTACCGTATAAATGCTCTGACTAATCACTGCTAATTTGGAATTTATCTGATTAAGCGTCAACGACGACGTGACATACTTTTCTGTTGTAAAAGCCCGCTAATCAATTAATTTCTTTCAAAACATAACAAAACCATTACAAGTTGAATTTTACTTCTCTCTTTCAGACTGCGGTTGACTGCTGGTATTATGAAGTACTCATCATCACGCCGGGTGTTATGCAAATTGGCTGGGCGACAAAGGATTCAAATTTCCTCAGCGACGACGGTTACGGTATCGGCGACGACAAGTACTCAATCGCGTTTGATGGATGCAGGAAACTGATTTGGCATAACGCTCACTCAATGGCGCATAATCTCCCCGCGTGGCGACATGGCTCAATACTGGGTTGCCTACTCGACCTAAGGGAACAGGAAGTCATTTTCAGTTTGGACGGTCAGGAGACTGAACCCTACAAACATTTATTCAGCAATGCAAAGTAAGTCTAGAATTGAGAATATTTTCGAGTGTATTATACTTATTCCGTCTTGTATTTGGTTTTAGGGAAGGATTCTTTGCTGCAGCTAGTTTCATGTCCTTTCAACAGTGCCGCTTCAACTTTGGTTTGCTGCCATTCAAATATCCTCCACAAAATCGGACGTATCGCAGTTTCAATGACTGCGCGACGCTTAAATCACAAGACAAAGTAAGTTCTTAACTTGAATCTTTAAACAACAAATTTTGGAAAGGTTTCAGAGATATGCTTATAGTTTTGGTTTACTTTTAGATTGTTCTTCCAAGGCATATATTTTTGGAAAAGCTTAGAAGGCTGAGTGTGCGTGATGATTCATGCACACTGTGTTTTGACAAGAAGGCGACTATTCGGCTACTACCTTGCAATCATAGGTAAGTACAGTTATTGGAAAAATTTGATTTGCCTTACAGTAATAGCGTTTAACTTCTGCTTCTTAACATGCTTTGTGCGTACTATTAGTTTCCTACTTTAATGCCGACTTTAAGACAACCTTCTCCCTTGTAATTTTCATTAACACAACAGAAGCTGTGAAAAGTGAAAAATATTTGTCAAGTGCAAGACTTCGAACGACAACCTACGGCATTCAACCACAATTGGCGTTCAGTTTTTAATTGTTAACTGATCCTTCGTTTACCATATTCAACCGCTGTGGTATTCATCTGTTATTCGACTGTGTTAAACGTTATCTTTCGATCTTTCGAGAAATTACTGAAAGCTACCCTGAGCTAGAAAAAAATTCTACTCAGCCATCTGGCGCTATAGTGCCTGGACCTGGGCCTCAACTAACATGCCTCTCCAGCTGGGACAATCTCCCTCCAGTTTCCTTCACTTGCGCACTCTAAGTTGAATGAGGTCCTTCTCCACGTGTGTGCTCCATCTCAACCTACGCCGTCCTCTGTTGCGTTGTCCCAATGGCTCGGATTCGAGGACCTTTCGATCCGGAGCAGTGTTGTCTATTCAGCATTGTATCTAAAGACACTTGAACAGAAGCATGTCGCCCTACGGCCCATTTCGTCGTTGAATTTTCTCCTCCAGATGACATCAACATACATTACCAAAAATCGCACGCAGAACTTTTCTCACGAAGAGACTAAGGGCTTCCTTATCCGCTTTCATTAACCTCCAAGTTCTCGCGCCGTTAAAAAAAAGACTGGAAGATCAAACTGTTAAAAAAAGTCAGTTTAGTCCTTCGAGTGAGTGTTTCGGCGTTTGATTTCGGTACTGATGTCCCATTTACCTCAGACCCGGGGTAGACGAAATTCATATCACAATATAAATACTGAGGTAGAAGCTCGTTGACTTGTGAACTCCCATTCCATGCTTTCAGTTTCTGTTTGGAAAGCTCAAAAAATCTATTGTTTTGTTTGCTAAAAATTAACTATTAACTTTATATGCATCCAGTGCACTTTTAAGTCGGCAATCTTTATTATAAATGAATGTATGAAAAAAATGTTAAAATCAAATATAAAATCTTTCCTTGCAGAGGTTTCTGTTCCACATGTGTAAAACAACTACAATACTGTCCCATGTGTCGATCCGACATTCAGTCAAAGTTTCAAGAGGATATTGACAGTCCAATTGTTGAAGACATGATGACGTGATGTCGTCACCCGGCCTGACATTCGCCACAGCGACGACTACAACCACCAATGCAGCAATGCTAAGTTTAAACAAGCCAACCGAACGGTCAATCGCAAGAATGTCCTCATCCCATCCCGGTTCACATGGAATGATTGTGTGAAATAAAAACAAAACAAAAGATCATCTAGCTAAATAAGAAACACCAACGAGATACGATACATTCAGCGAGCGTTACTATTGGCGAACATTTTTAATTACTTTCAATACTTTTCACATAAAGCAGACGCAGAGTCTCTTAAGTCTGCCTGTATGATAGCACGGGAAAAACTAAAAACTCAGCGAATGTGGTGCAGGATTGAGAAGAGATTTATATTTAACTTTTAACAAAATGGATATATGTATATTTATATAAAAAATGCATGAGTATATGTATATTTTGTCACCTACTACGCACATTCTAGGCTGGCTTTTTTTGTTGTTACGTCCGTGCGCAAGGCGCACGCATGCTTTAAACCGTTCTCCAAATAAGTAGGAAGTAACGAGGCAAAAATCTGTTGTATTTATAAATTCGCGGACAATATTTGATTGTTGTTGAAGTATCTTTTAGTTGTTATAAAATATATATTTTTTGTTTTTGTATTTAAACATTATTCTCGAGTGTTCTTTTAAAGGGCTTACTGTGTGCGTCATGCGATGACCTTAAAATCAAAATATTTTTTAAACTACTATTACTATTGTCTTAAAATGCTATGTTTAAGAGAGAAACTACACGTAGAAGCAGGTTAAGACGGATGTTATTCATTGAACAATAAGGAAGAAGAGGACAATGTCTATTTTTTATAAATGTACCTAAAGTGTAAAAAAGAAAAGAATTACAAGTGAGAATAAGGAATTAAGTTAAACATAATTTGTCTAGGGAGACTGTGTCTGCTGTTTAGACTACTATTATACTTTGTTTTCATTTACATGCATAAATGCCTATATTTTGAAAAAAGAGAACTAAAAAATTAAAAAAAAAACAATCATAATTATATACATGTATATATTTCTTCGTAATAAAAAGATTTCTTATATAAAGATGTTTTTTTCTGTCGAAAATGATGAGTACGAAGGTGCCCATGTTTGCCATCGAGTGTAGCTAGGAATAGATCTCGTTTAAAAGATGCAATCAGAGAAAAGCATGTCCGATGAATGGAATCCCAATTCATTTGAAAGCAAACCCCGTGCCAACTATCAAGGCATCACTGACAAGATGTATCATGTCTACTTTTAACATATGTATCAAACTCGTCAGATTGTGGTGGAGAACTCGCGCAGCTCTATGAAGGGCGTTACTGAACTCATCGAAACCTTCAAAGTAAAAAATTTTTTACACGTGGCGGTACTCTGCCGTGTGATGTTTTCAACGTAATATGGTATAAGAATATCATTCGTGTAAAGGACAAATCAACATAAAAGGAAGGAACAAAGATAGGAAACCGTCAATGAGGCCAAACCTGGTCAGGTGGTAAGCGGGGGCAAAACGGAATATATGATGTCTTCAAGGAAGGACGCACACGACGAAGTCTCCCACAGAGCATCGCAATAGGCACCGGAATGTTCTGCGGGAGATTTTTGGTCATCTTCCTATGCGTGGTGTCTGGAACATAGCATAGAGAATTCTTATACAAAATTACAAAGTTTCTATATATTGCGAACACAGCGGTTAATGTACCCGAAAAATTATGGAAAGGTGAAATGCCGAAGATAATTCTTTACTTTCAAGGATTGTATTTTATTCGAATTTCATAACAGGATTTTTTTTATTTGAAAGTCCGAGTTCATAAAAATTGTATTGCAGTACATGGGGTAGACTTTGGGTAACTTTTTGTTTATATCGGGGCCTCATAAGCCCGATTATTCTAAGGTTATTTTAACTGGCGCCCGATGAAAGGTCGTCTAATATTTTTGCAAAGAATAACACTCAACAGTTTGTTCGGGTACACAAGCATTTTATGTTAGTAAAACGTATAATTACACAAAACCCTTTGAAGTATGCTTCTGTCAGAAGTATATTTTTTTCTCTTCCTCAGTTCGAATTTTTTTTTGCTTTCGTTTCTAACACCTTTGTGGTCGCTGTGGCGTAATGGGTAAGTGAGTCGACCCATACGCAGAAGGTCCAGGCTCGATTCCCTGAAGGGAAACCTCGAATATTTTTACCTATCTCAAATCCTACAGGCTGGCAGTCTTTATTAACTAAATTGATTAATTTAATTGTACAATTTGATGTGTTTCATTATTTGTGTCTTATAACACGAGTGTGATGCGAGTGACAGGAGTTTTTTTATATAATGAAAGGAGACGGTGCGATACTAATAAAAACCTTTTTATTGAAATAAAGTGGGTTAGTGGAGTGAGCACCCTATTTTTATTTCATATCGTTCTGGTTTTCCTCATTTACAATTGATTAGCTAACATCGCTAGCACAAATTCGCACTCCGCTCACAAATTAAATTAAACCTTAACATTAGTGCGCAAATTACTGTTGTACTACTTCAAAAATTATTCTTTATATATATTTCATCCATAATTTCGAAGAAATATAAACTCCATCTACCTTCAATAGTAAAAATCCAATGAGGCATATTCCACATCTCTGGTATCCGGTATCCGCGCATAGTTGAAGCTCTTAATAATAAGGCCACTTCAGTTAAGGCCAAATCAAAACGATGAACTCGCTCGGTCGGGCTTTAACAGGCTATGGTTCAGATTTTATCATTTTTTCGAGAATGTAATGCAGGAGTTTATCAGTTTTTATAAATCAGGTGTTAAGGAATTTTCATATCCTGAAAAAATCTATACCAACAACATTCAAGCAATGAAATCTGTTTTTAAAAATTAGTTGATAGCACCAATAGTCGCTACAGCCCTCGAAAACTTCGTACCTAGAGGTAAATAAAAAATACTTTTCAATTCTCGAAGCGTCTGACTAAGTAGAGTGTGAATCTCCCTTAAACTTTCTGTTCAGGTTTACCATGTTAGGGTCTATAAAATTTCTGACTTGAACAATGATTTCCCATAGCTTCAACTTCAAATGCCGAAGCTCGACTTTTGTGATTTGGCTATTACATATAAGTGCACAAAATGAAACAAACTCAGATAGGGATTTTTCCTTTATCGAAAACCAAACCAAAACAAAAATTAAATTAAAGATCTAACATCATTTTTCAAAATCCAAAAAATGTCATTTGTGGCTTATTTTATTTGAGAACATATTACTTCTCGGCAGTTTTTAATATTTTGAAACAAACATACGCACATAGTCCGCATCGCCTTTATCACAAAGTTCTAATTCTCGAGCTGGATTGAACATTCAGGACCTACGCAAGTGCGAAGTGAAAACTGCATTTATTTAAAAACAGCCTCAACGTATTATTCATTCCAGCGCATAATTAATCAAATTTAAATCTTGAACATATGCTCTCTATTGTCGATTGCGCCATCTACTTTTCAAACTTTTGTAATCTCCGAAATCACTGAAAGAGAAGAACTGTCAAACAGGCCCTTAAAAAAGAGAAAAACTAAAAAGAAACAACAAAGCAGAGGCGGCATGGGTGGTCCTTCGATCATTTGCACTGTATTTGTTTGATCCTCCTCGGCTAGCTGCTTTTTTTATTATTTTTCCTTTTTTGTTTTGTTTTCATTTATTTCACGCATTTTGCAAGTTCAAGCTGTTCACGTTGTGTAACTTAAAGTCTCTGATATGTTATCAAGCGCGCGTCGTTAAGACCAAATTCATCCAACCATCCATGTAGCACTAAAAACCATTGTATTCCACTCGCGTTTTATTTTGATACCCGCATCGTATATGGGCAGTGGGACGTTTTAAAAAATGATCACACAATTCATATTTGCATTCAAATCAATTAAGTGATGTGTTAAGTTTGGTCATAGTTCTGGTTTTGTTTTATCATATTTGTTGCATTTGGCTTGACATTCTTGTACTCATTGCTTAGAATTTTTATTTTGTTTTGCACAATGAGGTAATCTGTTGTGGTGTTTTGGGCGGAGAGTCTTCTTACGTACATTTGTGTTGTGTTTCAGGAGGAGCGTCCTTGTGCTGTTCGCCTTCGCTGTTTATGGTATCCGAGTGACATCTGCTGGACTGGCATTCACGGCGGAGAAGTCGGATTTGGAACCGATCAATGGAACAAGGAATTTTCGAATTTACGGCAAGAAGAGCAAGGATGACAAGCCCTGGTTCGATGGGCGAGTAGACATGCGCTTGATTCAATGTGTGCGTCCGGGACGATGTGAAAAGCTTACATTCGACACTTGTCTCGGATCGAAGATCCCCTATGCGTACACTAGTCTTGATCTCACCGACTACGACAGTCAAAAGCAAAGCGAAGAAAGACTGAATAACTACAGGGCGTTGCGCCATATTCCTAGGTGCTGGGCTGTGATACAGGTGAGAAGCGAATAGAATTCGAATTAACTTCGGACGTGACGAATGATTGAACTTTGTTGTAGCCATTTTTGTGTGCTGTTTTCGCACCAAAATGCGAAAAAATCGGCAACCAGGACATGGTGTACCTGCCCTCGCTGGAGATGTGCAAGATCACACTGGAGCCGTGTCGCATCCTCTATAACACGCCCTACTTCCCGGAGTTTCTAAAGTGCAATGAAACACTTTTTCCCTCAAAGTGCAACAACGAAGTTCGTGAAATGAAGTTCAATCTGACCGGCAGTTGTTTGGAGCCTTTGGTGCCTGCTGATTCGATAGCCAGCTACTATCCTGGTATAGAGGGATGTGGAGTGCAGTGCAAGGATCCCCTCTACACGAATAACGAACACAGCCAGATATACAAATTGATTGCTTGGGGCGGAACACTTTGCTTCCTCTCCAATCTCTTCGTTGTTGCAACTTTCTTCATCGACTGGGAAAATGCAAACAAATATCCTGCCCTGATTGTGTTCTATATCAATTTGTGCTTTTTTATCGCTTGTTTAGGGTAAGTATTCGCATCGCTTTCCAAGATCACAGATAACTATTGCACTTGTTTAAAGGTGGTTGGCGCAGTTTACTCCCGGAGGGCGGGACGATATTGTTTGTCGCAAAGACGGAACTCTTAGACACTCCGAACCGACTGCGGGAGAGAATTTATCGTGTATAGTCGTCTTCGTGTTGGTATACTATTTTTTGATGGCAGCAATGGTTTGGTTTGTTTTCCTAACCTACGCCTGGCATCTGCGAGCAGTCGGGAATGTTCAGGATCGCATCGATAAGAAGGGTTCGTATTTCCACTTAGTGGCTTGGTCGCTACCTTTGGTGCTGACGATCACCACCATGGCGTTGAGTGAAGTTGATGGGAACAGCACCGTGGGTATCTGCTTCGTTGGATATTTGAATCATCCCATAAGAGCTGGGCTACTTATCGGTCCCCTGTGCGGAGTGATACTTGTTGGGGGGTACTTCATCATACGCGGAATGGTGATGCTTTTTGGTTTGAAGAACTTTGCAAACGACATCAAATCAACGTCCGCCAGTAACAAGATCCACTTGATCATAGTTCGGATGGGATTGTGCGCCGTGTTTACGCTTGTCTTCATTCTTGTGGCGATTGCCTGTCATGTCACCGAGTTCAAGAACTCTGCACTGTGGGCAGAGAGTTTAAAAAAGTATATTATGTAAGTATCTTGCTGACAGTTTTGTGTTTAAGTTGCGCTGATAATTTTCTTTTAAGATGTCGCATATCTCAGACCTTTACCCACGACTTAATTGTTTGCAAGTTAGAACACCGTCCGAGTGTTGCTGTTCTTCAGCTACACCTCCTCTGCCTGTTTGGTGCTGGCATTGTTATGTCCACTTGGTGCTGGACCCCTTCATCCGTAGAGACCTGGAAGCGATACATACGAAAGTGAGTACATAACCCTTACTATGCTTCGAAAACCTGTGTGTAAAGCGCTAATTGTAGGAAATGCGGAAAAGAAATTGTTGAAGACATCAAGATGCCCAAACACAAGGTCATTGCGCAAACATGGGCAAAACGCAAAGAATTTGAAGACAAGGGACGACTGTCCATTACTTTATACAACACTCACACCGATCCGGTCGGTCTCAATTTCGATGTGAATGACTTCAACTCTTCTGCAACAAACGAGATCAGTTCGACTTGGGCGAACTATTTGCCGCAGTTTGTTAAGAGACGATTCGCCATTACTGGAGCCACCACAAACTCATCCAGTCACGGTGGTCCACGGAAGAGCTCCCTGGATTCCGAGATTAGTTTCAGTGTGCGGCATGTTTCGGTGGAATCCCGTCGCAACTCGGTTGACTCTCAAGTAAGACAATGGAACAAAAATCATTTTCACTTCTACAATTTACTGCTCCCCCTTTCCAGGTTTCAGTGAAAATTGCTGAAATGAAGACGAAAGTCGCCAGTCGCAGTCGAAATGCAGGTGGCCATCATCAGGGCAAACACTCGAAGAACCGCAACCGTCACAAGGACTTCATGGCGGCTTCCGGGCGGAAGTACAGTAGTCGACGGGAGAGCAGCACCTCTATAGAGAGTCAAATCATTGCACTTAAAAAGACAACCTACCCCAACGCTAGCCACAAAGTTGGTCTCTTCGCGCACTCAAAAGCCGGAAAGAACCTTAAGCGCCGAAGTGCAAGCGCCCATCCAGACGACATCAAGAAATTCCTCAGCAAAAACGGCCAGTTTATTTTTCCGTTTCTACAAAACCAAGGAATGACTACGTCCTCTGACGAGGAAACGTCGCGTGCTTCGTTCAAAATTCAAGACTCTCGCTTGGATGTGGTGCTCAAACAGGACCTCAGTGATGACGACGACGACTACAGCCGTGGTCCAAGAATAGAGGAGCTCATCGAAAGCAACGACCACTTGCGAAACAGTAAAAAGACAACCGCAGGCACAAATCTGGAGAATCTTATAAAGCAGATGCAGAAGTCGTCATCCTGCGACAACCGAGTCGATGCAGCTAGCCGCACAAGCCGGAATAGTACAAAGAGCCGCGGTAGTCGCAAGTCGACTGCGCAGAGCTCCAAACGCAACAACAGAAGCAAAACTGGCAAGTCCTCTAAGAAAGTTGCAACTGTTGACTTAGACATATCGGATCTAAATCTGAATGTCAACAATGACTGCGACGATTCAAGTACTTCGTACTCAATCGATGTGGACATGTCTCTAGGTTTGCACAGTTCATACTCAGGTATATCGACGGGTAAGCCACACTCGAGGAACAGCAAAACCAGCTGCGATGTTGGCATTCAAGCGAACGCCTATGAGATTGCTACTCAAACTTTAGCCTCGTACGGCGAGGAGGAGCTGAAGTTGGCGATGAGACAGTTGAATGCGAAGAATCGCCGAAAAAGCGAAATGACAAATGACGGTGACCCGGAGACGCATGAGCTGCTGCCGACGATGAAGCACAGGGACGCAATCATCATGAGCGAATCGGAAAAGTTGAAAATGCTCCTGCTGCCATCGAAGTAAATCGTGGGAAGTTGCATCCCCCGGGAATGCACATTTTCTTTCATGTCCGACCTCTAATACTCAAAGTGTACCAACGCTTGGTGTGGTATCTGATTTAGGTTTGAATCTTATATTAAGATTGTAGGTTAAGTTTAAAGCATGTGTGCGCATTTTGTACTTCTCTTTTTTACTAGTATGATCGAATACACTTTTTTACACCAACTTTAGTTTTTGTTTATGATTAGGATTGAAATTCCTGAATTTGATTTTCTTAAGCTACAATGAGGACAATCAAAATTCGTTGTCCTCATCAAAGGTAAGGGGGCTGTGAAAGTTTCTTCGTTTGTATTAGACGCTTCTTTTAATGGTGCCTTCCACAAGCCATATCCAAACTATCTTCTTTTTCCGTGCTTTATTCTATATCTTAACAAACTGGGGATGTTTTTTTTATTTTTCCAACCAAGCGGTCAGGAAGGTAACTGCGATCGAGGTGTGAGCGTGAGGCGACTTTCAATTGCCGACGTCAGGGTTTTCACCACACAAAGCGACAGAAAGGACACCAACACCATTACCAGTTTTTGGCGGTCCGTCGATTAGTTCCTGCGCTTTAACTTTTTTACTTACTTTCAGCACATGTCACCTTGACTGTAAGGGTTGCAAAGTAAAAACTTAGTGCAGAACATTTGAAACAATTTATCAAATAAAGCATATATTTAAATAAATTTGTCCTTGTTGATGTTAGGACCAACATCTTTTACATGCCTTCAATCGCCTTAAGGCCATCTCTGGGTTGCATGGCAAAATAGTTGCAGTTTCTAGAACATGATCCTCCAAACTGTCTCTCTCCAGCATAAGAGTTTAGAAGTCAAACAATAGCGCATTTGGTGCTGTCACAGGTCCACTAGAACTACCCATGCAAGCCGCTGATGTACAAGCCTGGCCAACTTTGGAACAGTGGTGTGTGGTAAGCTTGAAAGGTTTCTAAACTGGCAACTCGAGTAAGAACTTACCGTCCTATGGTGAACCGAGATTAAAGGGACATGTAAAGGCCCAAACTGTAGATTTTGATCTATATACTAACGAAGTCGTATCATATTGTCGATCTGTAAAGAAACTACAGCAGTTCAATTCAGCAAAGTTACAACTCGAGATGACGCAATATTGTAACTCGGGTTGACGCAGCACCACTTCGAACTACATTCTCAGTCCGATGCAAATAAAACACAATTCACAAGTAGTTTAAATTCTGTTTATATTTGTCTTAAAGAAAATAAATATCAAACAAAGTGGTAAAATATAATGAAATAAATCTTCGAACAGAATATGTGTTACAAAACACAACAAATCGAAGAGTATTCCTAGTTTGCATCAACATAAATTGAAAAAATACACCTAAATTCTTTTCTCCGGCGAAAGAGAAAAGAAAGAATACAATCTTCTAATCTAAGACATAACAAGCAACCACATAAGAAATACGATTCTTCACCCATCCCGCAACTGCGTCTGCGTCTGAGCTTCTTAAGAGTTAAGGATTTCTGCTCTGAATTTATATTAAAGCTACAAGGTTGTGATTTTTGTTTTGTTTTCTCATTTAAATACTTTTATTACGTGTCTAATAAGTGAATATTGACTGGATTTTGTAAAAGTTTACTAATTAATTTATATTTTTTCAAATATGAGGTATCGCAATTGTTTAAGCAAAGAAACAGTGTTTCGATTACGCATTCTAAAAATTTAGTACTACTCATACGATATAATAATATGGTTTTGTTTTTGCAAACAACTTCTTTTGCAATAAAACGGTGCGAAATATGTTTCGTAAGATATTTAAAAATAACTGTAGAATCAATCGTCTTTTTATCAAGCCAGCGTGGGACAATGTGGAGACGAGAACTTTTACAGTAGGCGATTAAAATTGACCAATGCATTAAATTTTTGTTCAACAAGATGCATTTGTAGTGGTTTGTTTCGTTTTTCACAAATATTTTCTCAAAATTTAGAATATCAAAAATTGATATTTGATGAAAAAAGGTTCTATCATCCTAAAAAGTCGTTTTTTTTTTTGTTCTTTAAATATATATTTGGTTCTAAATTTGCTTTTGTTTCAGTTTGTTTTGCTTCACTCTGCAGCACCGTTTACTTAACCTTACGTTGAGCAAGTTTGAGTTCCTTCGCCCAGACAATCTTGTTCAGGGTCTCGCCGAAGAGATAGAGGAATATTGTGAAGGCTAAGCTGGCGCCAAAGAATACAATTCGTTGTGGGAGTTCAAGCACCTCGAGCACAGGATACACCCAAACACCGGAGTAGTGTTTGATGATGTGCACCCAGATTAAGTAGCTAACCATGAAGGCAATGAGACCACCCAAACCCTTGCTACGTTTGGGGTATGTGCGGAATGATGTGAACATCTCCAGTATGATGAAGACCACGATGTTGGTATGCATAATGTGATTGAGCCATCTGAAAAGAAAGTAATGCAAATTGTGTTAGTGCGACTTCTTTAGGGTAGTGGTTACTAAACAATATTCTATGGGTTTCCAAGCAAAATTGCTGGTACACGAGAATACACGTTCTTTGCACCTGCCCTACATTAGATTCAATCTGGTGCATGATGGACTTCAGTTAAAAACCGTTGCGTTTCTGCTTTTCTTAGCTTTATTCTCAGCTGCTTTGAAAACCAACCAAACATATGGAAGCAGTCTGTTTCCAGGTCACTTGTCCGTTATAAAATTTACGATTCGACAATACAAGTAAAGACACAGAAAAGTCGCAAATTTGATGTGCAAAGGAGCGAATTTAGGCCATCAGACATTTTGCCAACTTTGTGCGTGGATTTAGCCGTCACCCTGACGTAAACTTCTCCTATATGTTAGTTATCGCCAGTAATGAAAATGTGTACTTTACGTCACAGTAATTCTTACTTCAATGAAGAATCAACGCGTGAAAGAAAGAATGTTCGTGGTGATTTATCGGCATATTTTGTGTGTGAATTTGCGCCTCAAACACAGTCTCTTATCTCCATATGACGTCACAATGATGTAGCAAAATCAAAGATCATGGGCATGGGGTCTAAGTCTACACGTTTAGTTAAAATAGACTGTTACTGAGTTCGATATAAGCGTTCCTGCAAACTCTTGAGAAAGGAAGAACAGGGGAATAATTCGCAGCACGGAGGTTTTCGGTGAATCTGCAGATAAATTTATTTTACGAAAATTACAGACTAGTTACTTAAGATTACGCGTCTCTCTCTCTCTCGCGGAGAGATTTTTATCCCAACTCCTTGAAAAATAAGGGACCGTGAAATTTGGTGCAGAAAGTATGCTTAGTTGTTGTAACACCTTGCAGATTAAAATTAATTTCCAAGTACGTAAGCGATTTATAGTAAAAGAAGTGAAACGATCAGAACTTGTGTTTACAACTTTCAGTTAACGCGCAACGCAGACACCAAATTTTTGAATAAAAAGTAAAGCTTGCTGTTATTAAAGAAATTCGGGGTCTACTCTAATCTACCAAATTGTAAAATGAAATCGTTTTTCGTGTCTTTTCTTCTGGTTTAGCAGAAATCATTTACTGATATGTGCCTTGGAGTAAAGAGGTCCTAGTGTGATGTATATTTTAGAGATGAGCCAAAAATCACTAAATGTGATTGAATGCCACGCTAACGACTAGAAATGAAGCGTAATTGGTATTTTTTTCTCTCAACCAGTGTTCGGAACAAAATCACTGTGTCGTGCAAAGACAAAAGTCGGCGCCCTCAACAAAATCGTTATGAAAAGAGCGACCGAAATAACATTAAATATCACTCAAGACTCGCAACAAAATCGCTGCGAGAAGACCCGCCTGAGCCTACATGAAAATCATTCATACAACTCCAATAGGACGTCGCAATCATTTCATTCTATTTCCTCATACCTTACATGATCATACAATTGTTGTGGGCTCATTATTCAAATCCAATATTTTAATCCACATGCACCTGCCTACCTTTCAAAGGAGACACGATGAAATCTTGAGTATTTTTAATAATAATTTCATTATACATCAGTTCAAAGTGCTAACTCGCCGCGGCGATTTGTTTAGAATGCATGAACACATAAGCAGTCTGAATAGTTATTCGTTTAGCGTGTAGTGGAATAAATGTAGTTGTTATCGCACCAACATGTAGACGTCAATACTTTTAGAAAAACTGCATATAGCTGTGTCCGTTCCTTGCCCCCAAATATAATTTGATAACATACTTTGTTGATAAGAAATTCAGTCATGACTTTAAATTTACTCCATTTCATTTGCCGCGTTTTTGGTTTTACTTTGTATTATTCATAAGCTAGTTTGTGCAACGCTGAAGAGGTTAAGCAATTACTCACGACCCTTCTTCATGTTTGAATCAAAGACAGGGACAAGGGTCATGTGTACAACTAACAAAATGTCTGTGTTCGAACTTACTTTCATCGTTTAAACAAAGTATGACCCGATAATCAGTCTGTGATTAAAACAGAAACCAAATAGAACATCTAGGCTAATCAGGTTAAAGTGAAACGAGCAATTATTTTAACTGCCCTCAATCCACAAACAACATCATTTATGTCATTACTCTCAAATAAACGCTGCGTTGTACTTTTTCATGCGCTCATATCTCAGATACTATCATCATTTAAGTATGGCAATAATCATTTTAATCATTACAACTATAAATATGTCTGTAATTACACTTACCCTGGAAAGACTGTATCCAATACTTTTGGGAATACAAGTTCACGGTCAATGGCATACAATGTCCAAAATGAAATACCAACGTTCAAGGCAACTGGGAATGCTAATGCAGCCAGGAGGTAATCTTTAACTTTCCTGATAGTGGGCATTTTTTTCGGAGCCACTTCATTGGTGCCAATGAAATCATTTCCAAGGCTTATGATGAAGTATACAGCTTGAATTATCTGAAACGAGATTAATCAAAACACAAAAAATAGATTAGGGTCCACTCCAGAGAGTACAGGGAATTTGAAAGTGATAAAGATAGTTCATTTATAAATCAGGTGGGTAATTAGTTTAGAAAGTGATTATTATGCAATAGGGATTAATTTCCTTAAGTACATCGACTTGTGTCAATGGAAGGATAATCAATTTTAAATATTACCGCATCGAGGAATGTAAGAAAACGGAATTTCCCGCCAAAGGTGCTGTGAATTTTTGTTTTTGACTCTGGAAAGTGCACATAAGTATGATCATAGTAAATTGCGAAGCTGAATTGAACCGCTGCAATAAGGTGCACCAAAATGCGAAGACTCTTAAAGATGCCCTGATTCCAGGTGTATGTTGCTGATGAATTATTTGTTTTGCTTTTTGCCATCACAAAATGAAAACTTGTAGTTACGTTAGAGGAGGTGAACACTTGAGTGCACTTGGTTGTGTAAGGTTGAAGCTCTATAAACAATCGTTTTTTAAAATGTATACAAAATACATATCAAAGTCCACAGACGGAAAGAGTTAGGGGAAAGTTAACACAGCCTGAACAACTAAACGAAAACGCAAAGTGAATAAAGTCGATCGCCGCTGGATATTTCGTATTAAGTCGGGCAATATACGAATGACAGTTCGTTGGTTTTCTTGTCAGTTGATTGTTCAAACTGAGAAAGTACTAGATTATACCGTACAGGGTTGGGATGGAGGTTACATGGATATGACTCAAGTGTGTTTTGGCAAATTGACCGTTGAGATTTTGTTTGATTTTTTATTTGTTTATATATTTTAATAGACTGTAAGAAAGTTTGTTTGTTATACGGTCGAAGGGGGGGGGGGGGGGGGGGGGCTTATGCCTGTTTTACAACGCTTAATTAGTCGGTTGAATACGAGATTTACTTTAAAACATCTGTGTAAAATAGTATCCTCCTGATCTTTGAATTAAATTTCCTAATTCTAGTAGTTGTCACAGTGATAGTTTTAATCCAGAAACAAATTGGTATCTGTCTTATATCGTTACTTGATTTCATATAACAACGTTAGTGAGTCGATGGCTCTATCAACTCATTTCATTCAATGTTGTACTGCTGTGATGAGTGAATGACGTATGTGTCAAAATTGGCAGTCTCCTGAGTCTGTATTTTTCTGTGCGACTTATTGAATTGAAGATCCATAGTCTGCTAGTAAACTGGAAATGAATGATTTCTGAAGAAGCTACAGAAATACATTCTAAATTTCCCCACAAAATGTCTTACTGTTTCAAAATCTGTAACTACTCCATAAAGTTAACAATTAATTAAAGCAACTTTGAATCAGAATACTTATAAGAAGCGCAACTTCTCCAAATACCAATGGTTTCCCTACAATTGACTTGACGTAATGACTTAATTGGAAAACAGGAAAACCCTTTCACCAAACACAATGAGTGCATCCATAAAAGTGTACAGCACTCGTGGCAAGGACTAGAAACGTGCACATAGTGTAGGGGAAGGTCACCTCTGCGCACAAACACAAAGGATATGGGGTCCCCTCTCCCCCCGCAACAGCTGGAACACCTTGGAGCGGTGTTCACGTCTAATTGATTTGTGCCGAATGACGCAAGCAACACAGCACTTATCGAAATGGCCCTTCAAATGTATCAAACAAACCATAAATCGGATTACTACCACCCAGCACCATGTCAACTCGTTGGTCAAAACAATGCCCAAAAAAGGAAAACAAATATCATTAAGTAGGTTGCTGCCACAAGCCGCAGTAACCACTTCAACAGCTCGTAAATATATTTACTTGTGTATAAACCGTTTACATATGTATGTATGCAACTACAAGTTTCCCTCTATATCCGTCCCTAAATCAATATCGGTTAAGCTCTCTTCACGCGATGGGACGTTGTCGTCGTCGGTGTCCTCACTGTCCTTGGGGGGAGCCGCTTTTGAGATCGGCTTTTCAACAAACATTGGGTTGTCGAATGAGGTGCTGGCTCCTTCGTTTCTCTTGGATACTTCTGGCGACACGTTGTACTGCTGCACGTCAATGACCACGTTCTCTGCGGCTTCACCCTCAGTCGCTGCATTGTTGTCGAAGCGGGCGAAAACGAAGGGCGACTGGAAGAAATCGTACCAACGCACGTGCATCCACCGTGGCAGGGGAATGAGCCTGTTCTCGGGAACGAAGCGAACAAAAATCACGACGAAGAAAACCAATACGCCGATGAGCGTCCCAGCCATCATAAGGAGAGCTGAGCCCAAGCCATTTGGATTGTATGGACGTCCAGATGTGAAGAATTCCTTTTTGTTTGCGGCGAAAACATCCCAGATGGCGGTTTCATTAAAGTGTTGTAGGAACTTGTTACTACTGCCCTGATATTCATTGTTCTCAACAATCACTGTCTGCAGGTACTTCGAAACACCGGCATCCACGAAGCTGATGTGGTAGCTGAGTTGACCCTGCATGTCCTGATCCGTCAAGGAGTGTTCAATCATCTCCCGTAGTTTCTTCAGATAATCGGGCTCGCAGTTTTTCACAAACACTTGCATCATCACACCGCAGATTGCGCAACAATGCCCCGTCGGAACGATTGGAGTCATGCACTTGGGTTTCTCGCAAGTAGCGTGCCTGCACACCGCCCACTCGTAGTCCCAGAACACGT
Source organism: Eristalinus sepulchralis (assembly GCA_944738645.1). Classification (NCBI taxonomy): domain Eukaryota; kingdom Metazoa; phylum Arthropoda; class Insecta; order Diptera; family Syrphidae; genus Eristalinus; species Eristalinus sepulchralis. The sequence goes on from OX122883.1 coordinate 43,376,874, forward strand.
CAAGCCGGTGACATCCACACTGTGGCTCGTTGCTGTACTCCACCCGCGTCTGCAAGGCGGACTTGAACATCACTTCGCCCAGTTCGCTCTTGAAAAGCAGTTCCATGAATTCTTTGGATACATTTGAACCGGCCAAATCGACTTGACCTACTCGGAGAGTTCGCATGTCACTGAGGTCGATGGAAAGTGGTCCCGTTGCAGAAATCTTCACTTCTTCGTTGTCGCAGGGGATTTGTTCGATATGCGGCACTGCAGGGTTTGATTTTTCGCCCGCTTCTGTGGTTTCCTCCCAGCTGTGCGGGTCAAACCAGGAACGAACAGCGGGAGCCTTTATCTCTGCAATATCGTTGGAGTTTTTGCATTTCCGACCGTTGTTTCGGCCGCTCGAGAAGGAGATCTTCGAATCCGGTCGAAAAATAATCGCTCCGTCTGTGGGAAATGTAATTGCTTTTGTGTCGATTTCCGGTGGTAGGATAATGGCGGATTGGAATGATTCGGGAAACAGGATCTCATCGTGATTGCAGGGCAGATTGCCTGACTGCCAGGAGCTGGGGCTGTCGAAATCCGGACACTCAATCCATTGTTTCGTGGAGGATGTCAGCAGGATGCTTGTAAGCAAATACAGAGTCAAGTGTTCTTTGCGTTTAAACATCTTGTTAATGCGCGAACGACTGGAGTTGACTTGGAAATGCGAGGGAGTGTGTGTTCAAAAAAGGGGCGTCTTTAAAATTCATGAAATGATGGCAGGGTGGGGGATAATTGATAACGATGCTTGATTTTGAGAGGAGGTAATTGGCAGTGAGTCATTCACTTGCAGCCTTGTAACTTTTGTTTTTTCTTAAAAAAAAATATTCGATCCTGCGTAATAGTGCTTCGGCCCTGAGGTTAGAGCCAATAGGACAACAGATCAGAGATGTCCCCATCAAAGATTGCGCAAAAAAAAGTGTAGGAGAACCAACTGGGCGAGAGATTGTGCCAGTTGGTTGAGGTTCCTTTTTAATTGAATCCTAGGTCCGGTTTCGGCTTCTAGCTCCACAGCAAGATATCTATTTATGACAAGATTTGGTACGAACACCATAAGTCTCTGTAACATAAAATATTTTTTCAAACTTCTTTGAGTTTTTTGACGATGACGCTTAAACTAAACGCTTTATATAAAGAGTGGACAGAATTGAATTGAAATGTAAAAATGAAGGTTTCATTTAGTGGACTCAGCAATTTTTCACAGCGTCGATTGTTACACCGACTGGTCATAGTTGGAGTTAAAAATTCTCAAGATAATTTCACAACTCCTTATATGAAAATGAAATGAACAAGCAAGTGGCTGCGTAAACCTTTGGAGCATTGAGATAACTCTCTTCCTTCAACAACCCTCTAACAAGATCAGCGTCCTTTTTATCCCTTTTGAAACTTTACAAAAAATGTGCACCGCCACCGTGGCGTAGTGATTGTTCATCTCGCATTTTTTCTTTTCTTTTTCTTTTTCTTAGAGTCGCTGACAACACTCGAATATTTCTAATTGTCTATTCTCACATATTACCGACAGTAGTCAGTAAAGGAATAGGTCCCCTCTACGCGTACTTACGAGAGAACAATGTACAGCACGAGAAAGTTGCTGAAGAAGCTAGGCCCTGGTCTCTCGTGAACTGTATTTATTTAATTTTTTTATTTTGTATCACAGGCTTGTCTGCGTAAGTTGCGTCAAATTTTCATCTCAACTCTTAAATCAACTTGTCAAGATACTCTTATCTTAAGTCACTTGCACAATACGTACGCCCTGTTGCTGTTGTTAATATAACACATATTTCTTTTATTTTTTTCAGCAGCGATAATTTCATTGTATGCATATGGACTGGTGGTATCTTTTTATAGAAAATTATTGTTTTCCTTTCTCTTATTCCGGGTAAATCATCTGGTATCTGATTTCATTACCGGTCAATGACTTTCAGACATAACGGAACAAAATACTTCTCGTATTTTTTACATAATATATAAGAGTTTGTTAAGAAAATGTTTTGCAAAATGACAAAAAATAATGGCAAGTAAATAATTATAAATCAAGATTTGACACACTTCCTGTTTTATTTATTTGAATAAAACCAGGTTGATATATCAAACGTTGACTGAAGAAACTTGCTCTACCTCAGCATTCCGGCGAATGAGTTTGAAATATGAGAAGACCACTTAGCACAGAAACTGAACTAAGTTGTAGAGGCACGCTTTCACATTACGCCTTCCCTGCGCATAGTATGACATTTTTCTCATTTCACAAGCCTAAATCAATAACGCTCAAAGATGAATCGGTTTGTTAATTTTTTTACTTTTACCGCAAAATGTATCTTAAATAAGATTAAATTTCGCCATTTTACATGCGAATTCTGCTTACTATTAAGAGGAGAAATCGCTCACTGTTTTTTGTATTTTACACTTTTCCTACAAGTCTCTTACTTGCAGGTGCAATATAAAGGGTGGTCTAACCATAATGCACGATGTTAATTATGGGTCACAACATAACGTCAAGTTTTTTTTGTCCAACTTAATTAAACATTTCGTTGTTTCTGTATTCAAATTCAAGCAGAGGTACACAAGTGAACAGCGTGTTAAGATTTTTGAAGTCTTTTACGAAAAAAGGCTTTCAAGTCAAAATGCATTTCGTGCACTGTAGGTCAGAATAATTGACAAAATGTGTACACAATCGGTAGAATTCACACAATCGGTGTAATTGTAAATTCATCCGACCACAGATTGACCCAAAATGATGAAAGAACGTGATTTCAATGGGTGTATCTAAAATCAGTCCTGTAATAGGCATCATAAAGGGGTATTGCATTTCCTTAAAATCTTCCTTAAAATTTCTTCTGCAGAAAAAAAAGAAAAGAAAAGCAAAAATATTCCTCATATATTCTGCCACTGTCCCGCACATTCTTCTGGTGGGTATCATAACAAAACGAAATCGCACCAACGATTTGAAAAAAAAAAAAACTGACACTATTTCTCTCATCTTCTTTTGTATTGTTAAATTTTCAGACAGTTTATGAGACTCGGTTGCCGATGTTTCTAGCGATATTTTAAAATTGAAAAAGTTTCAATTAGAACAACCGAAAAGGAACTGAAATCATGAAAGATGTTTTGGTTAGATCTGACTTATTTCCTCATGATGGCGAGTGGGATTGAATTACTTCCCAAAAGTGAGAAAAAAACCAAAATTAGAAAACGAGGTAAAAGATAGTAACGAACAAGTGTTGGACATACTTGTTGTGATCACGGACTTGTTTATGAGTACACGATCAATCATTTTATGAATTTGGATATTTTGCAAACAGTCAAATAAGGGTCTATCGGTACTTAGATTTTAAATTTTATTCGCTCATTCGAAAATAAAAAATCCAGTGTTTGAAAAATTGCTCGCATAGGAAGTAAACATATGACTGTAAACTAACATATCTTTTTTTTCGCTTAAGTGTTCTCCACAATGATCTAAAAAAACTTTGCAGTCATCACAAGGCTCTCGAGCTTTCAACAATCGAACAGGAGTACAACAATCAGCATATATGTATGTATAACATATTCGCTGTTCAAGGCCCAATACCATAGCGCCTTCCACTATTTCCCTTATTTCTCCCTTCAAGAATCCAGTTTGAAGGACTTGTCTGGGCTTTATGGTATTTACAAACTTGCCTTAATCCATTTCCCTGTTCGCCCGGCCTTGCAATTATTCACATCACGGATTCCAAGGCAAGGCAAATATTAAACAGATCTCATCATCCATACGCATTTAACGGTCCACCAGCCACAAATAGTTTACACCATTTCCCTCAGTCAGTGCTTCCAAATTCATGACACACTACAATACAACTCTTAATTTAAACATTCGGGGAAAATGCGGCTTCTCGTGATCCGCATACTTTTTGTTTTCTTTCGCAGCACCCCACCGCCCCTCTTTTATCTTGTGCGTACGCTTATGTGAATAATTCGGATAACTGTTCCCTGAAATCCTTTGATCTGTAGACATTTATTTTTACAACACAACCTATGCCAATTTGAAGTAACGAATAGGCGCAATTTTTTATTCTTGAAAACATTTTTTCAGTGTGTTTAGAGACAACTTCCTCCACGATTTACAGCCGTTTACCGCTTCTGACAATGCGAAGGGTATGCCAATCATCCAACTTTATGTGAGACCAATTCGAGGAGATGAAAATGAAACTTTCCACACTTTGCGGGGACTATGATTAATCTATGAGTTGGTCTGAGATGCTCGCGGGCTGCTGCGGGTCGGGATGGTGGAGGCGGGTGGATTTAATTAAAAGGATTTCGGTAGACCATATGGCAAGCAGCAGACAATTGCCGAAAAGGAAAATTGCAATAAACACACGAATTGTGCGGAATGGAGAAAGAAATCTTGTTTATTTCGTTTTGCAGCCACAGCAATGTTTACGAGTTGAACATTTTCGGCCATAAACCACGCGCGGCAATTAATCCATTTAGTCGATGATTTATTTGATTAAATGTCTTTAAGGCGGCCATAAACGAATCTTGTGAAAACGAACTGTCAACTGTGCGGTCAACTTTGTAATCTTACCGTTAAAAAGATGCAGAGGGCATCATTTGTATGCTGAAGTCCACCAATTCGCCATTGATGAATGTTTTTGGAGACTCGTTAGTCTTTTGATGGCAAAAGAATGGGGCTTGTATAACGATTTCCGTTTCATGTCTTCAAGGAAGATGCGTAACCAAAATGTTTGTGTATACAACCGATATGCTGTAAAGTATCTTGTAGGTTTATTTGAAACAAATGAAAGCACGGTCATCTGCTCACATTGGTACCGAACAAAGTGCGCCTTTTACTTGTGTTAATTTTCCAAAAATACAAGCGGATTGAATTGTTTGAATGCGAATCAGTGATGCGGATAATTCAAATCACTTCGCAGACACATCTCACTGAATATTATGTACTTGAGAAGAATTTATTGCTAGGATCTTGAATCTCGGATGTGTTCGCTTGATTGCATGGGTACGGATGGTTTCTCAAAATAGCAATCGGCCTTAAGTTCATTGGCTGGAGCATGTCAGGACAGTGATATGCGAAGAATTTGCGAGATATACAGATATATGTGTATTTTCTATACTTTTGTGGGAATCGATTTACAAGCATTGTGTCTAGCAGTGTTTAAAATGTTTTATTTTTTTAAATATGTAATGCCAAGTATTTTGGTATTACCAGATACTGACAAATACTCATTTCACTAACGAGATGTACTTAAATGGGCTTTGTGGTAAGTTTCCGTAATTATCCTTCAAGTAGCACTAATATGCCTCAAACAATTGAGGTTCAAGGAATGCATTATAGTCTCCGTTTAGTATAAATTAAAATCATTCCCTGAACCTTTTTCAGTTAACAAGTGAAAATAAGAATGTACTCGCGAAATCGCTATATAAAGGAAATATAATTGTTTGAAATATTTAAAAGATTAAAAAGATTGTGCTAAAACTACTCTAAAAATAGTTCATAATATAGTGGAAGCTCGGAAAAAAATTAGTATCCCAGAGCCTATCAAATTTGCTTACCACTTTTGAAAAGTTGTAAAAATTGGTATTGGTTCAAAAAATTTAAAAACATAAAAACTCAAAAAAATCTTAGTGATTTTAAACTCCTTTGAAGTACAGATTATCTGATGTTTACGTTTTGAAACACTCGGTAACGAGCATTAAAAACAAAAATTTGTTAAGGACAGCTTATCTACATTTAAAAAAATCTGTCGAATCAAATTCTGGGAAAACATTTAATTTTCAATTAGGGTCAAACTTTCTGTATTCTTCATGCTTCTCATCAACCCAAATACGCAAACTGTGTTAATGTTATAGAGACAGAAATCTCGGGCTTCATCACTGAAAAAAATTTCACGATAACACATGCATCTTTCATTGAGTTTTATTCCAGAACAAATCTTTAAAAATATAACCCAAAATTTAAGTCGCCTGCCTTCAATTCTTTCACTGTCTTGCACGCTCTTAGACCTCGATCCTAGCGAAAAATACGGCAAATTTTTGAAAACAAGCCAAGATGGTGAAAACTACGACAAAGCGATACTTCACGGTTCTCGCATATAACCTCACCTACAGCTACTATAGGTCCTTCACTACGTGCTTGAGGTAGACCACCTCCACCGCCGAATATCATCCACTAAAGTAAACTGAGACTCAAATTTGGGAATGTTACTAGCAATAGTGGTTTCAGTAGGTCGATTATGCGCATTGTAAGTTCCTCGAATCGCACGGTAAATATTTCACATAGAGCTTTGATACAGCTGAACGTCAGCGTCTCACAACGGACCAGGGCCTAGCTTCTACAACAACTACTCGTGTTCTTCACGAGTAGAAGGGACCTACAGATTTTTGCCGACTCCAAACGGCGAGATTTGAGAAGCTTTCCATAGACAATTAATACTCTTTGAGTGTTGTCAGCAACTCGAAAGAGGTGATGCCGTGAAAAAATGCTAGGTGTCCCCGTCCGGGAATCGAACCCAGACTTTCTGCGCCGCGGTCGATGCACTTACCACTACGCCACGGCGACCACATCGAAAGACTACAAACAATGAAAAGTCGATGGCATAAGATATTCATATGTGAAAAGACAATATTTTATACCCTTTCTTAAATAAAAAAAAAATAACGATAATGTTCCAAATTTTCACTCAATTTTTCAAGGAAAAGTGCCAAATGAATAATGCCATCAAACATAGTGAAACTTAAGATCTCACCTTTCAAACAAACTATAGCATTGCCAGATGAAATAAATATTTTCACAGGTCTTAAATTTCAGAGCCATCTTAAGACGATTTCTTACTAAAAATTAAAACACCATATATGTGAAGTATATATATTTAGGCAGACATTAACAACATTTAGGTATCAAGAAGCACAATTTTTACGTAATGCACAAAACTACCGCTTTTTAAAGAAAAAAAAATTAACAGAACTTATTTCTCCACTCAACAAAAATTATTCCATTTTTTCGTGTTTTTTTCCGGATTCGCTACACTGTTCGCCGGTCTGAGAAGTGGTTTGCGTGATTTCATTCCTAAAGTTTTTAAATAAAACACGACATTAAAAAGACATCGTCTCGTTTACATACGTATGTATAAGAAGCTCTGCATTTTGGTATGACGTCATTCTGGTAGTCACTGATTAATTCAATACTTTTAACTTCTACAATACTGCAACTTGTGTATTTTTAGCCAGATATTGATCAGAACTTCTGATTCTTCTGAAGTGCTTAAGGTTTCATTCATAATTGGAAAGCAATAATTTATTAAATGTATCACTGACCATCCACCGCAGGGAGTTCAACCAGATAAGAGCGAACAAAAATAAACTCCAATACAGTACGTTATCTAAGAACAGGTTATGCTGTCATTTTGCGTCAGAAAGGTTGGCCGGAGCTGTTGCAATATCTTACCACACAGTTAGCGTTTTTTTGCCCCCGCCCGATAAAGATACAAAATAAACAAGAACGTATTTATTGTTTTGTTTTTATAATCTTTATTCGGGGCTGCATTTTGACGGGTGATAACGTGTTGATTGTCATCAACCCGTCCGCGAGCCACGTACGCCAGCACGAGGTGAGTATAAAGTTCATAACTTATTTATGGATGCTCTGGTAAAAGGAGATGTTCAAATAACGCACAAATGAAGTGGGGGAGTTTCCATTCAAATTGTGACGACCAGTGAGCCATAGCAATTAGTTAACCCTTTTGAAACTATGACCCATAAAAATGTGGGCGGCTGCTGTAGCGGTGCTGGCGGTGCTGGCGAAGCTAGTGGTTCGGGCAAAATTGATGAAATTTTCTGCAAGGACGAACCTTAAAGGACATCACTTGTGGCGTGTAATGCGAATGAAAATGTGTATAGACCAAAGGGAAAAATGCTTGCCTACGTTACCTATATTTTTCCTCGACCTATGTAGTTTCAGTCCTTTTCATAAACAACACATAGACAGACATGTATTTATATCCAAAGTGATAGCTCACCGCAGGAGGGAGCAAAAAGAAAGAGGGCATACGAAATATGGAACTGATTACAAGGGGGAATTCAATTAACCATATGCGCTGTGAGTCAAATTAGTAGTCATTTCTTTGGCTCCTGAATTATTGATCCTGTTTAATAAAACAGTGTCTGACCACACCTTTTAAAACAACGGAATTTATTACTTTTAAAGCTAACGTGGCTGACCAAAGGATGAAAAAAGAACGTCTACTTCCAGAATAAATTTGAATTGAATTCAATCAATGGTTCGGCTAAAAAGTTTTATATATTTAAGGACACAACAATTATAATTAAGTGGCACTACAGCCTAGCTTCTTCAAGAACTGCAGTTCTTTAACGCGCAGACTTTAGAAGCTTTTTATAGACAGTTAGTACTCTTTGAGTGCTATCAGCAACTCGAAAGAGGTGGCGTCATGAAAAATTCGAAGTGTTCAGTTCAGGAATCGAACCTGAAACCTCGGGGTATGAGTCGACGCATCATTTAAGGACACAAATAGTATTAAATTAATTTTTTAGCATTTTGAGAGCAGCAGTTCATGTTATCTTGAAGAGAATGGACAAAAAATATATCTTTTGTTCTGAGCAGCGTTTGAAACTTTTCAACCACAATTAACCCAAATTTCTGCATCGGTATATGACACTAGATAAAGCAGGTTCAATCCATTTGAATTGGAATTCGAATCGACATGTAGCCTAGTGGACTGTGCGCGATGAACTGAATTCAAAGTTTGAAAAGACGCAACAGTCAGATGAAAAATTACAAACGGTATCGAAAAACTGAAAGATTCTATGTAGTCGGAGCTGCTGGCTACTGTCGTGGGTTAGTGCATCGACTTCTTAGTTGGATGTCTGTGTTGACTTTCTGAAAATTACTCTAATTCGTTTCTCATACTCCTTCGCTGCTCCATATCTCTCGAAAACTCTTGAGAGTATAATCTCTCTAAAAAATATTTTTCAAACTCTATGTCCTCTCTTCTCTCGTAGCATGAGGAACACCATTGGTTGGTGAAGAATATGGGCCTGGGTTTGTTGTAGACTGAAGCGATACCCAATTAATTAATTTATTTATAAATAGTAAAAGTATATAAAAATAGTGGTCGCCGTGGCGCAGTGGTAAGTGCATCGACTGCGGCGCAGAAAGTCTGGGTTCGATTCCCGGACGGGACACCTAGCATTTTTTCACGGCACCACCTCTTTCGAGTTGCTGACAACACTCAAAGAGTATTAATTGTCTATGGAAAGCTTCTCAAATCTCGCCGTTCGGAATCGGCAAAAAACTGTAGGTCCCTTCTACTCGTGAAGAACAATAGCATGCACAACACGAGTAGTTGTTGTAGAAGCTAGGCCCTGGTCCGTTATGGGCTGTAGTGCCAATCAATTATTATTATTATTATTATAAATAGTAATGGAATCATACAAACGATAACTTAGTGAAGTTCTGATATTCTGATTTATTTACAAATCTCCTCAGTTTCGCCAAAGAATTTAATTATTTATTTAAGAACAGTATTTATCAATGAACTAACATTTTAAGTAACCGACGTGAGGTAGTGGGTAATTGCGTAGACTCACACGCCAAAAGCCGCGGGTTCGATTTGTTGGATTGTCCATCTCCAATATTTTCACGGCACCACCTCTATTAAGTTGCAGAAAACACTCAACGAGTATTGATTGACTATCAAAAGCTTCTTAAATCTCACGGTTCGAAGTCGGCTATGAACTGTAGGTCACCTCTACTCGTGAGAGAACGCAAAATACGAGGAGTTGTTGAAGAAGCTAGTCCCTTGTTTTTTGTTTATTGTAGACAAAATTTGAAGCGAGACCAATATTTAAACACAATATAATATTTAAACAATATTTAAACACGCCCTGTTTAATAACTTTCGTGGAAGGTAAACGTTGCTGTCTCGTTGTTGTGCGTTAACACATTAAGAATTCGTAATATAAAACATGCAAGTCTTCTTTCACCGAAACTTGCGACAGTCTATAGTTAACACAAAAAATCACAGATTAAGGCAAAAGAGGTGGCTTGTCGATTGAACATTAAAAACACAACAGTTTCCACGATAATGCATCATCCATGAAGAGGTACATAATTGCGCGTTGAGACTTTTGAAACCTTTTATGAAAATGGACGTTCAAATTAAAATGCATTTCGTGATCTTTTTGGTCAGCATAATCGACGAAATTTGTTCATAATCAAAAAATAGTCAGTATACGCCACCATACGTATATTTTCCGGTGAATAAATTGTACTTCTAAATACCTTACTTTTATTTTCAATTATTAAAAATATATTCAAGAAAAGATCACATCCATGAATGTAAATACAAACAGAAGACTGACTGCTGTTTAAATGAGCCTCCAATCCACCAGGCGCAGAGAAACTACAGTTGTTGGAAATGCAGAGCAACAGAAATGAACTCAATTTGAATTGCCTGCAGCTTACTTCGCGAAATTGGACCTCATTTGTTTGCAAACTGAAGTATTTTATATTTCCAACACACACGCATCTACAACTGTGGCCGCACCGTCACATTGGCGAAGAAGCATAGCATTTCGCTGTTTGCTCCAATTCAATCTAACATGAAATTGCCTTTTCTTTGCATTTACCATTTCCCTTTTCCCTCTCTTCAAACATATTAAAGGAAATTTCTAAGAAAATCCAGAAATCAGAGTGCAGAGGCAGTTCAACAAAAATTTATTTAATCAATTCCACGTTTCGCCCATCCACACACAACTCGTTTCCGATATTTGTTTACACTTCACGCTCGGGTAAGCCTTTAAATCATTTAAAGTATCCGAGTAACCATATGTAGATACCTTGTTCTTCACATTCTAGATTGACCTACCCAAATAGGAAAGAACAACCCAATACAGATGTCTTTGAATAGTTCCAGATTGAAGTGCAAAAACTTAAGTCAAAGAGCATAGATTCCTCTAAAGACATAATTCTCCAGCATACATGATGGTTGATCGATAAATTCATTACCAGAAGATCAGCGCAGAAAAGCAAGGTAATTCGTTGCAAACATGGAATGGAATTTTCATAAACAAAATGAGAGAAAAACGTTCCACACGCAGAGTGCTCATTTCCCCAACATCAAGGTCAAACGATGACGATGCCATGGCGAAGGGAGGGCAAAAACGCAAAGGAAAAATAAAAGCGAGGTACTTGATGATTCTCATCCCTTGTCGAGTGAATACGGACACCGAAGTACATACCCAAAAGAATATCTGTTGCATACACTGTCACACTGGCACACATATCTGCTGGAAGGTTCCTACACAATTGTAAATAATTCTCCCAGTCCTGGCACGTAAACCTGGACAGGGATGTGTGCGAAAGGAAATACGAGAGCAATACAAACTTACCAAACCCCAATATGTGAGGAACTTCAATTTATTCGCGATTCCCTTGGGCACCCCCGGCAGGTTGTGCGCCTTCGCTGGAAATTTGTCAAAGTACAAGCCGTAGGCGAATTGGCCCAGCGCGAGCAGATGAATAATCGTTACGAAGACACGGGACTTGTACAGCTCCACTTTTGTCATGTTGATGCCGATATGATGTCACCCGTTAAAGCTGAATAATATCTAGCGTCCTCTTCAGAAATTCCCCACCCTCAAAACTCGGTTCTCCTTCGCGTCAGAGCGCTGCGACGTCTGCGGCAAACGACCTTGCTTAATGCAATTACGCTTTTCAATATTGTTCTGAAACGGGGCCAAGACACAGTTCATTGGTTTTCACTTTTCACCCTCGGGACGCACTTGAAACGGTTGTATCTTCACGGCTAAATATTGCGAGAATCTGTTTTGATTTCTTTCCATCACCGTTATCACTCACTCTCTATTAATTCTGCGTCCACTACACCACTGTGCTTATCTGCAAACAAAACAGAAGGGAAAAAAACACAAAATTTACGTACAAAACGAGTGCTTTCCGTTGCCCTGGAGTCGGTCAAGATGTTGAAGTATGTGTTTCCTTTTTGGAATAATGCAGGGCAACGACAGTTTTTGTTTTTTTTTTTTGTTATATAAAGCAATGCGGTATGTGACACTACAATTAAAAGAGAGCAAGTGTCCGTAATGAGATGTCTAAACTGCACTTTAAATCTGCAAGACTCACGACAGCGGATCAGAAATCATTGAAACGTCTCACTGCTGGTACGCGCCGATACAGCTTCTGTCTCGTAAATGAATGAATTTCTAAACAGAAGTCGTGATGTGTATCTCGGAGAAAAAGTGAAAAAAAAATACTAACACACACCAACAGCGACGAGAGTAACTCGAGAAATGTATCCAACGCGAGAATGGGGAGTAAATTCGAAACCGTACCGTATCGAGTCGCGTGTACAGTGTGTTTGAACTGAGGGATATATCTGCCTTCGTATCTCGGGGGAATATGAGAATAAAACTGTTCATTTTTGGGGGCCAACCGTCGACTTTAATCATTCTCCCTCTCTGTCTGCCTCCTGAACCTTTGCCTCTTGCTCTCGCGCACACACGGCTGCGATTTGTGCGCAAGTCAATGTACAATGCTTTGCAGCAGTATCAAACAAGTGATTTTACTCCACTCTGGAACTGGTTACATATCTATAGTCAGCTCGACTTGGGTGCATTCATGAGTTTTGTTCCTTAACTCCTTCTGTTTAATTTCTGTTTCAGTTGCATGACTTGTATCTGTGTCGTCTTTTCTTTTTTGTTTCTTCAAATAAATTCTGTTTGTCTCCCCCACCGCACTCTTGGGGGCAAGAAATCAATTGTAATAAAGTAATTAATACGTTGGGGATGTGATATCTACAATGGAATTCGGTGTATTGATTATGGGTTTGACATTGTTCGATTGGGGAAGGAGCGCTCATTGAGAAATGTGAGCTGGCTGCTGATGTAGGGTGTGTAAGAAACGATTTTAAAAGAAAGTTTAAATAATATCTGAATTATACACTACTCGTATGTCTATTAAGAACTATGGCTTCGATAGAATCATGTCGTGACAAATATTTTGCAGCTTCTCCCCAAGAGGTACTTAATACTGAATTAGACAAATTAAGTAGTGTCATGCATTTTAAAAATAATTTATAACTGGATTGCTCTACAGCCCACAAGGGACCAGGGATAAGGCTCTTGAGCAACTACTCATGTTGTGCGTGTTATTCTTCTTTCACGAATAGAGGGGTCTTACAGTTTATTGCCGACTTCGAACGGCGAAGTTTGAGAAATGAGAGGTTGCTGTGCAAAAATGCGAGTTGTTCAGACCAATAATCGAACAAAGGACGTTTAGCAGCGCATTTACCCAATACGCCATGATGACGACTATTTTGCTAGATAATAATAAGTTTGCGCTCTTAAGTATGCAGACTGCCTAGACTGATGTATGTGGCCTTTCTGCCATACACTTCAATCGAAGCGGACTAGATAATGCACTTAACTAATTTGAGCTGTCAATTCCGTCAATAAGGCGTTTGCTGGCATTGAAGCAGAAGCGGCTGAAATGGATCTGGTGATTAATGAAGGCAAAACGAAGAACATGCTGTCATCAAGGAAGGACACACAACATCGTCGTCTCGGACAGAGCGTCACACTAGGCAGCAGAAACTTTGAGGTAGTGAAAGACTTCGTCTACCTCTGCTCCGCGGTAAATAGGGACAACAACATCAGTACCGAAAACAAACGCCGAATCACTCTTGCCAATCGTTGTTTCTTTGGGCTCAAGAGGCAATTGAGTAAGAGAGCCCTCTCTCGAAGGACCTGGCTTTATAAAATAGCTTGATCATCCCAGTCCTACTTTATGGCGTGGAAATATGGATGATACTTAAAGCGGATGAGGAAGCCCTTAGTCTTTTCGAGAGAAAAGTTTCGCGCGTGAGTTTTGGTCCTGTTTGCGTTGATGACATCTGGAGGCGAAGATTTAATGACGAACTCTTTGGACTATACAGCGAAATGCGCCTGGTCAAGTGTCTTGGGATACAACGCTTAAGATAAGGCCATGTAGAGCGTATGGACACCACCGCCTTGGCCCGAAAAGTCTTCGAATCTGAGTCATTGGGGCAATGCAATAGAGGACGACCTAAGCTAAGGTGGCGTACACAAGTGGAAAATGACCTCAACCAACTTGGAGTGCGCAACTGGAGGTAGCAAGAGAAAGATCGTGCTGGCTCATAGGGCGCAAATAGTTCCCTGTTGTCCTTCGAAACCATTATGAGTCAGCTAAGTAGCTGTTGACGTGTCTCCCTCTTATGTCGCTGTGTTCACCCAGGATGTCAAAAAATTATTTCCCTAGGTGTTCCCTTATACTTTTTTGTAAGGGTTTGACAGTCTCTGAGGAAATGAGATATAGATCCTCAATTCTACTCGTCTCTGTAGCTCCTGTAGAAGTCTTTGTGGACGTTGTCTAGTTTAGAGACACGTGTTTTAATGGCGCAGTGGTCATTACGCCAATAAGGGTCTGAATCGTGTAATCTGAAAAGGTATAGAGAGCGTTTTGGAGTGAGCTGTGGCCACGTAGCCTTGGTTGTAAGACTAGTGCGGTATATGTAAATATATGGTCGATGAAGCTTTGAGGTGTGCTACCTTCTTACGCGAACGACAAAATAAAGGGTATTTTACCTCTTACTTATATAAGAGCATATTTGGTGTAGAATTGGTCATAAATAATTAAGTTTAAGTCGGAGGTTGTTTTTAAGGGTCCAAATCTATAGACTCTACAACAAATTAACAAACTCTATGACGGGTAGTTGGCCATCACCTTTATAAGGTCAAGTTAACTGAAAAAACTGAAAGCAATCGATTACATAAGGCGAAAAAAGTTTTAGAATTGGTTTTTGCAATCGTTTGAAGAAGAATTTTTTTCAGCTATTTCATTATTACAACATGCAAGCGACAACAAAGTTGATGTGCGAATTTAATGTCACTTATTAAAAGGTATGCTACCCGGACAGACTAGTGCAAATCCACGCAAAAGAATATAAGTAAACCTCGAGAAAAGCTGTCGACTAGGAAAGAATAGCGAAGAAACTACAAATGTACGCATGTCAAAATTACTCTTTGCTTATAGCATCTATATTTTTATATTTCCTTTTCTCATTACGAACCTCATTTGTAAGCATTTAATTTTTTTATTCGTACAGCCTTGATCAACCCGAAAAATTTCTCCTGGAACAGAGATATGAAGTTACAACGACGTAATCTTACGAACTTATCGACTCTCTGGTTACCAAGTATGTCGCCATGTTTTGAAAGCCAGCCAAGGTGTGTCACGTGTCACGTGAAAATATGTTTGATACAGCATCTCATAAACACTTCTAGCATCCATCATTGAGTGTCAGGTAGACATACTTTTCAGTGATCTACATGAGCTTGGAAAGATATTTAACTATATGTATTAAAGGTTACAGAATTGTGGCTTGGAGAAATGTGACAAGCTGCTCCATATAATTGTGTTAAGTTTATTTTCAAGCCGTACACAATACTTGCTTGATAAGTACTGTTCTAAGATCTAAAAATTAGAAACCTTTCCGTGTTAAATACCATAATTGATCATATTGGCGATAACGTCAAACGCTGCTGGTGGTATTGTATCGGAAATGCCAAATCGAGAAAAATAAGAATTTCCTACGATTAAACTGTAAATATTGTAAAATTACTAAATTTAAAACAAAGGGTAATCAAAATGATTTTTAAACAAAAACTGTTTTCATCTTTTACGTTTGTGCTAATGATAATATTCTCCATGCCAACCCTGTTTTGTTATGGAGACAAAGTTGTCAGTGAATTGCTATCAGCTGTAAGCACGCAATTTCGTTCTACGGTGCATTTAAATTTAAGTTTTTTTAAATTCCACAAAATTAAACAAAAACAATGTCAACTGCATCAAAAGTCACTCTTGCTACTGCTTGTGCAATTTCTGCTGGAATCATTGGTTATGTTCATTTTAAGCAAACCACTGATAGGTTAGTTTTATTCAATACAAAATCATATTAATTCAAATTGCGCTTATATTTCAGAGAGAAACTGCATGAGGGTGTTATTCGTGACATTGAGCGGCAACAGCGTAGAAAATTGGAAAACACATATGTTTTGCAACAACAGATTGATCTGACGAAACAACTAAAAAGAGAGCTTAAGAACGCCGAAGAAGCCGAAGTGTGAATAAGTTTATTTAGTTCGTTCTATTGAATTTGTAAATAAAGTGACTTAATGAGTATTAAGACATACGATTTTAACATCCCATATTGTCTAGTGGTTAGGATACCTGGCTCTCACCCAGGAGGCCCGGGTTCGATTCCCGGTATGGGAATTTTTTTTTTCTTTTTTCTACATAAAGAACGTACTGACACTCGAGATAGTAAAAGCTTCAACTTACTGGAAAATGGTCTCTTGTGAATAAAGGAGTTGTTCATATGAACACGTAACCTATAAATATGGCAGAATATGTCACTCCTGTTCTTATTAGACAACCTGGACCAAGCACCAAAAACCAAACTTTCAGAACCTGATTAACCATTACACCTGTTGACATTCGCAAAGACCCATGATCAGTCTTTTGCTTATCGGATAAGAATTGAAAAATTTATTCACTTCGAAAATCTGCAAGAATTTATTGGAAAAGACATCTGCAGGTCTCTGCAGACTTGCAATTGTTTTTAAACGGGTTACATATATAAATGTCTGTTTGTTTATGCCTTTAAAACTGTTAAAAGTAGATAATTCATTTCAGTAGCGCCCTTTTCTTCCATCTGCCCGATTGTTATTTTCCCGACTGCGGGAACGACGTCGCTCACGTGACCTGGATCGGCGCCTTCTCGGTGATCGTGATCTTGAGCGGGATGAACGTCCACGACGACGTGAATACAAATACCTAAAACAAGAATGGGATTCCTTGGTTTTAATGAAAGATATAAATTATCAATTTTTTTACCGTCTAAGATCTCTTGAAATTGGTTTCAGGTGCATGAAGTTACAGAATCCTGATCGTGTGCACTCGCCCATTTCATATTGACGACAGCATGCCTCTCGGAAATCAGTTACAGGCGACAATTCTGAGTAAACCGGTCGTCCACCAAACCAACGATTGTTCAAATCACTAGCCGCTTTTTCTGCATCCTGCTCGTTGCGGAACTTGATGTACACATTGCCGACTAGGTGATCTCCAAGGTTGTCGCAGACATTCATCTCCTCAATCTCGCCGTACTTATCCTCACATTCGACAAAGACATCTTCAAAGAAATTATCATAGTGCTCTTGCATCTCCTCATCTGACACATTGGCGACCACTGAAATAAAAAAAAGAGAAAAAGAAAAACACAAAATATGAAGTGTCAAATTTACTTAAGGGTTGAATTATGAGCGGGCGCTCCAGAAATTTTGAACAAAATTACTTACAATGGCTGCCATCGGCAGATTTTGCTGAATTTTGTGGATTTACGTAGAGATTTTGCAAGAGCACAGTTTGCGAGAATGTGGGTTTGTTGTGGATGCGTGAACATCTATCCCCATGGCGGCATGCTCCTATTTTGAAGTAAAACGAGCAATTAACCCTGAAAATGAGAAGTATCGGTCACTGTTGAGGAATGTTTTTATCAATTAATTTCACTTACTTATCCTTCTCTGTTCCGAATATAGATGCCAAATATTCGGCCATATTTTTTTAACTTAACTATACAAACTTCACTAATGTATTCAACAATTTCTCAATAAATATTTAAAAAGATTTTTCCCGTCACGACAATCTCGACTTACACACGAATCCCACAAACAAGCGAAATATGTAACAAATTGTGCGGCTTTAGTGAAGTTTTTTTGTATGAAAGTTGGTAGGAATGTTTCTTTTTTTCATTAAATGGGCTATGTTCAGCATTAGAATGACAACTGAGTGTATTCAGTGACGTAACAAATTTAATAAAACTATTAGTCTAGCCGATGTGTTTTTATATTTGCGTCAAGTTCTTGTATTTTATTTCCATATACATGTGAAGGATGCAATATATTGATTGATTGATTGTTTTTTTGCGTGTGAAAGACTTGTGACGGGCAAGAGCCAATGTATCGATAAAATTTACGATTATTTGTTTTCTTGCATAAAAATATTTGTCTAGGATTTGGCAAAACATTATCCTTTAGCAAATATTTGGTGCTTAGAAAAATCGATTGCAGGTGAAATCTACTGGATGACTCATCGTGACGTGATATCGTGATGGTTCCATGTTTTTAAGGTTAACTAAAGCAATGGCAACGGAATTTGATAGTTTTTTTTTTTTTAGAAAACTCAGTGCATTACAAATGTTTTATGTTTTTTCATGTTTTTAGGGAATTTTTGTAAACGGAAATTTTCCTGCAGAATGTAGTCACTTTACTGTTTCGAGATTAATCACAGCGAACGTCGCACAGATAACATTTAAAAGCTTTGACTGCAGTTTAAGCTAAAATTCCCCACCGATGCACATTTCTTTTAATTGAAGAAAAACTCAGTTTTACATTAATTGTTAGCCGTTTGACGGTTCAAGTATTTAGCTTTATTGTTTCTCTTATTGTTTGTGATTTCGTTTATTTTATACAAGTACGGAATATTCAACTATTTTCTATCATTTCTGCTGTTCTCCTACAGTTCACTCGATTCACACTCGGGTGGTTAGTTAATTCATATCATCGCATCGTTCAGCACTGTATCAGTTTACATCCGAATTAAGAGGAATGTGTGTGCAACTAGAGAAATTCGAAAAGTAAGCAATCGCAAGTGTCGCGCAGCCGTCCCAATGTTTTGCAGAGAAACATTCAACATTCACACATCGTTTGAATATAAATTGAGAGAGTGGTGTACAATTTGTTGTTTATTTGTTGTTTTGTTTCCTATAAAAGATTTGTTTGCTTTTGCATTTAAATTTAAACAGATACAGGTTCCGGGGCTACAGCAGGATACCGCTCGGAACAGATAGAAACACATAAGTAAGGAGGTCGCAATCGAAAGCGCCGGTCTTTGCGTGCAAGCCTTAAACGATAAATTGATGTTACGTTCTATTGTGTGGCGTCGTGGTCAACGTTCTTAATGAATTTGAATTATTCCCGATTCGAGGAGTTTCATGATCTTATCAGCTATCGCAGGGTTTTTCAAGTGCCTGTAATAAGAAAGGGAGCAAAAATCAATATTTAGTTTCCGGTTTTCCAAATCCATATTACAACTTACTCTTTAACGGCATTTGGTTCGTTCTGCATCTGATCGAGGATTAATCTCATGGCTGGGTCCTTCAGAATTTGCTGCACCTCTGGATCCCCCATAGCGTTTTTCCACACTTCTTGCGGGTTGTTGTGGAAGGCCATTGAACACGAACGGTAACCTTCAATGGCTTCAGCATTGTTTGGATCGATTTCGAGCGCCTTCTGATACGCAGCCGAAGCTTTGGATGCCTGTTGCATTCCCTGCAAATACACGCGCACACAGAGGAGTCACCATCGTAAAGCTGATGAGAATTGATTTCTTTTTTTGCTTACCTGCAATATTTTTCCCTTACGAATGTATCCCTTGATAAATTTGCTATCCAGTTTAATACACATTTCGCAGTCTTTAAGGCCCAAGTCGAAGGCAGCCAATTTGGTGTAGCACGCGGCTCTGTTGCTGTACAATTTCGGGTCCTCGGGGTTTCTTGAGATCGCTTCAGTATAATGTTTAATTGCAGTACTGTAGTCGCCCTTCTTGAACAGCTCGTTGCCCTTCTCCTTCTCCTCCTCGGCTTTGACAGGATCAATGTAGGCACGACGTTCGTCTTCTTTGATTTTCGCTTCAACTTCACTCAGGAGCGTCTTAATTTCGGGCGTCCTGTGCTCGGACATGGCCTTCTCGTAAAATACCTTCGCTTGCTTGTAGTTTTCTAGCTTGCGATAAGAGTTACCAATGCGTGACAGGGCCTTTGCGATAAGCTTGAAGTCGGCGCGATTCTCACGACCGACTTCAATGCCCTTCTCACACTGCTTTATGCACATATCGTAGTCCTTCTGTTCAAAGTAAACAGCTGCAATGTTGTTGTAGAATGTGATATCGGTTGGATCGATTTCCAGGGCTTTGTTGTAGAACTTGAGCGCGTTTTCAAAGTCTTTCTTTTTGTATGCTGCGTTGCCGGCATCCTTTTCTTTCTTCGCTATATACTTTTTACGCTCTTCCTCGGTCATGTCCTCAAGTTTAGGTTCCGCTGGCTTTGGTGGCTCTTTGGGTTTCTGCTCTTCCGTCGATTTGGGCGGATCAACGTCCATCGGTGTTTGCATGTTATTCGTCATGTAATCGATGAGAGTTTTTTGAATTTCGAAACGGCCTTGTTTAAGCATTGCATTATCTGGATCGTGTTTGAGTCCTTAAATGGAATGAAAAATAAAGAGATTAATTTTTATTTGTTTTAATGGCGCGCTGTAAACGTGTGGTGAATGTTGCATCGTAGGTGAAAAAAGTAGTCCAGAGAGATGGAATTTTTATGTTTGCTAAAAGGTTATCACAGTTGACACAATGTGGTTGTGGTTCACTACTGGTACCACTTACTGCAATAAGGGTCAACATGAAGTGGAAGGGGCATAGTGTCAGTTTCAAAATTTGTCATTGTATCTTAATTTTTAACGTAAGATTAGCTGATGTATTCGCGGATTTGTAAAGTAAAACGACTGGGAGATGAAGTTTTCTTTTAGAGATGATGCTTCCAATTCTCTACCGGGAACTTGGCTATCAAACATTCTGGCTGATGTTTAGGGACTGATGTCTATTTTCTGTATGACTGCAAGGTCTTAATAAAGAGATGATTCCCTTTGCACAAGCCGACCAAACATATAGCAAATCTAAGGAATTACAATTTGCTGGTATACTTCGTGTCTCGTTAAATTGCTTAACCCTGGGGAGTGGAATATTTATTACCGATAAAAAGTATTCACTCCAGCCATTAGGGTGAAGTAACACACACCCCTTCATGTAGGTGTATATGTATATTTGATGGTAAGCAAACAAAACAAATTAAATAGTTCTCGAACGTTCATGAATGTTATATACTTTTTTAGAAAAAAAAACAGTAATTTCTGTTTTGCATGAAAAAGGACACTGATTTAGTTGCAAGATCCCTTTGAAGATTTGCATCGCCATATTATACACACAGGTGATTCCAGATAAGTGCAGCATCATTGCTGCATAACCTAACACAACATGTTGACGCCATACATTTGTTAATTTAACACAAAAGGTGGGAGTAAAATGCAAATTTTGCAGAATCTGAATTTAAAAATGTCAAAATGACTAATTCCCTCCTAACCGCAATAGCACCCGGAAAGCGCTTAAATCTTCCCTGACAACATAAAATATTACAATTTAAAAATGATCAAACTTAGTCATCAAGAAACATGGACTCAAAAAATCAATTTCAAATCATGTAACCCTCCTATAACTCGTCGTTTCCAGAAACGAATAATTCCCAAGAAAACCAGAAACAAAAATACCACCTGTCACCGCGACTTTCCTACCAGCAGCATGAGGATAACACTAACCACAAAATTCTGTGAAACAAAAACGATTCTCTGCATTAACATACCTTGAGTATACGCCTCGAATGCTTCAGCAAGATTATTGAGTCCAGCAAGGGCGGAACCCTTTCTCGAATATCCCTTCGCCCATGTGGGATTGATCTCGATGGTTTTTTCAGCATCCGCCAATGCTAAATCAAATTTACCGGCTTTAGCGTATGCGGCAGATCGATTACTGTAGAGAACATGATTTTTGCTATCTAATTCAATTGCCTCCGTATAAGCAGCGATTGCTTCATCGAATTTATCCTCGTTCAAGGCTTTGTTGCCTCTTTCTTTGAGTTCATTCACCTTGAAGGAAGAAGAAAAACGTTAATGCATCACAGTTGCATATAGGCATGTAACAGCCTGTAGGTAACCAATTCTTTTTTTTCGTCCGCTCTTTTTGTTCGGTTCGTAAGGTTTTTTTTTCCAATTTGAAGTACCCTTACCTTATCCATGATAATTCGTTGATTTTGTATACAAAATCGTTTGAATTGAATTACTTTTCGAGGTTGAATGTATTTCTAGCTTCTAGTTGTGTATAATTGTTGAACTGATTGGAAGGAAACACTTAATTCTTATAACAGCGTGCGCGAATGTTGCTTTTCAAATATCAGAAATCAGCGATTTTGCAGACCATTCTAGAAGAAACACGAGAAATAGCAAATTTAATTGCATAATGTTGGTAGAATTGAATGTCTGACATTTGATTTGCGATGAGTTCATTAGGTGTGTGCCATCGTAAGGGTTTTGTTAAAAGTCGACTTACATGTAAAAATATATTTTGTAGGGGATTATTAACGGTCGTGATACGCGGCGGTAAGCTATGCTATGATTAGTTAATACCTTGTTTTGTAATTTATTGATTAGTTGCAAAAAGCGTATCTTTTATTTCCAAATTTGCAGTGCATATACCTTGCAGGTTCAATAGCGGAAGAGAATAGTTTCATGCCGTCAAATAATTTGTCATGTTAATATGCCTATTAAACATGGCAATCTGAACGTCTCTAAGGTGATGTACCTAGGCTAAGTTTATAAACTAAATATCCCTTGATTGATGTATAAAAATCACAATTTTACTCAAGTATAAGCCCAGAAAAAAAAATTACCAACACGCCACCTGTGTATGAATTCTTCAGGCAACTATAGTAGCTGTCACAAAAATCTCTGACATTAACATTATCATTTTTTTTATAGGAAAAGTCTACAAAAAAAAATCTGTCTCTGACGAACGACAGATAACCCGAACAGAATTAAGTCGGCGAAAAGGGATAATTTCTGTGGGATTCTTTTGTAAATTTTATAATCAAATAGAATTTTAGTTAGTTTATTATTTCATTTACCTTCAATCACATTTTCACATCACACACACGTATACAATGGGTGTCACTAGTAAGAACGTCTCCATCGCCCTCTTCGCTTTAATTGGATTCTTATTAATCGGCAATATTAATTTTGGAGTCGATGCTGAAAAAGAAATTCCTATGACAAAGTTCGGACAGAATGTCGGCGGTCCAACAATGACTTTCCTCTACTGGTAAGAACTTGTTCGATATCTGGTTATCTTTATTTATCTTTCTAACTCTATTCTTAGCTATTCGTGTGGCTATCGAAAGGCGTTCGATGATTATGTGAATATTTTGGCTGAGAAATACCCGCAAATTACCATACAGGGTGCAAACTATGATCCACCCGGCTTCAACATGTACTTCTCCAAAGTGATTTTCCTTCTCAAGATTGTGCTTATCATTGTTATTGTTGCTGAACACAATATATTTGGTTTCATTGGACAAGCGACACCTGGTTGGTGGCGGCATTTAACCGAAAACAAGTTGTACGCATGTATGATGATATTTTTTGTTGGTAACATGATTGAAGCACAGGTATGAGAATAAATGAGTTACCAAAACAAAATGCCAATCTAACACGTATTCATTTTCAGCTGGTGTCATCGGGAGCATTTGAGATTACATTGAATGATGTCCCAGTGTGGTCGAAGCTGCAGACTGGCCGAATTCCAGCCCCACAGGAGCTGTTCCAAATTATCGACAGTCAGCTGCAGTTCTCTGACAAAATTCAAGAGAATCCAGACTTTGTGAAATAATAGCAAGTCAATCAAATTTGTCTGTGCTCCTGTGAAGGGATGCTGTTGAGCTCGTAGTCTTGTGTTTTTCTGTTTTTTTTTCTTCCCCTAACAAAGTGTATATTTAGTTAAGGTTTCTTTTTTGGTTTCAATTTCCCATCCACTCCAAATAAGCGTTTTCTATATAAAGAGGTATAAACGCGAATTTATCTCAATTTAATTTCACTTGGGTATTTATGCCGATGGTGGCAATGACTGGGCTTGTATTTGATCTGATGCAGTGCATTTTGATAATGGGGGGTCACGAGTCATATTAGTTACATTTCTTTTATTTCTCTTGTTGTAGTTTTAGTAAGAACCCCCTACTTTTTATGTGAAGTAAATGTATTGTAAATTCCGTAAATAAAATTGAAAACTGAACAAACTCTGTGCATGTGTTTTTTTCTTGTTTAATTTGAAACAATGGATTGGGTGGTGTGACTTCATTTCTCCCAGTATTGAATGCAAAAACGACAACAGAAACTGGAAGAACGATAAGACTCGCTTGTAAATAATTGAAGCAGATAAGGAAGGCAAGATTATTCGATAATGCGAAGAAGAACGGTTGAGAGAAAACAAAATCTCAGACATTGCTGCGTTTGTTTTAACAACATAATTCTTGTTGGTTTTGAAATACTCTTGCAACAGGTGTCGAAGATGAAGCCTATTTTTTCTGTAAAGCGGCTGATACACACAACCGGGGTGCCCAAAATATGGTGATCCTTCCCGCCACTAACATGACACACAGTACTTCACAAAATTGAGTATACACCCACGATTAAAAAAAAAAAACAAAACAAAAAATTGATTCTAGCATCGGGTTGAGACTTCACACCTCTTTAGGTAATTTCGCATCGGTCTTCCAGGTGGAAACTTTTGCGATCCTAATGGCCTCCAACTCTCCTGTGACCAACAGGTGGAAGGACCGAAGTGTTTGCATCTGCAGCGACAGGCCTTACTTACCCTTCACCTTAAGGCCTTACTCAACCTTTTAACCACTTCCAAGATGGTCCTGGAATGCAAGTCCTCCCTTATTTGGTCGGCAAATACTCGCTAAGACTCGTCTGGTTCCCGGAATATAATGGGATCACGGGAAACGAGATTACTTATGAAGTAGTTAGACAAGGTTCTAAAGAGGCATTCGTTGGGCCCAAATCCTTAAGACTACCCGCTTCCTTGGTTAGAGCTTCAGTCGACAGTTGGGTCTCCCAACAGCACAACCCGAGAGAGCATGACTCTCCAGGATGCAGACTGACCAAGTGCATGCTCTCGAACGTCAGCAAGAAATCCGCGGCTTTTCTGTTAGTGTGTAGAAAACTTGTCGGCGTACAAACGGGACACTTCACCTTCGCTAACCACCTAAGTTTACTTGGGCTTAGTGAAGACACCTCCTGACCCCCAAAGCCTGAGGAAAAGGTGAAGACACCTCAGAGCACCTTCTCTGTCAATGTCCCGCCTTTGTTCGTATCAGGTGACGGCTGTTTGGCGCTGATGTGGTGGGAGCTGAAAACTTAATCTCTTTATCACAGAAGCACCTGTTGGTCTTTCCCCGGAAAACCAGAAAACTACAGGTTACGAAGGTTACTGCCTGGTAATACAATGGATCATTATTTGAGTCTGAGCGTTCAACCTCCACTGTAGCCCAACTGTATGGGCTGTACGGCGGCATGAGCCTAGTCAAGCGTCTACGGATACAACGCTTAAGATGAGGCCATTTAGAGCGTATGGACGCCACTGTTCTGGTCCGAAAAGTTTTCGAATCTGAGCCATTGGGACAATGCAACAGAAGACGACCTAAGCTAAGGTGGCGCACACAAGTGAAAAAGGGCCTCAACCAACTTGGAGTGCGCAACTGGAGGCAGCTACCGAAAGATCGTGCTGGCTGGAGAGACATGTTGGTTCAGGCCCAGGTCCACCCCGGACTGTCGCGCTACAAGAAGTAGAAGAAGAAGTTCCAAATCCACTCATAAATCGGTTGGAAACAGGAAACAGCTTCAGTGAGATGAATTTTAAAGAAAAATAAAATTTCGGGAAAGTAAACAAAACTTTAGCTTATAACATATTTGGTTTTATTATTGGTATCTTTACCTCAAAACAGTTATTCTCTTTAAAAAATGTATTATTAATCGATTTTCTTTAAAATAATTACAAGCATAATATAATTGTATTTACATTTTTGGCAGTGGGCAACATTCATGTATGCCATTTCTATTATATTTAAATGACTTCTACTAATGTGTGTGGGCGTGCATTTTGTTTGCGTTTCTACATAAACATTAGGTGTAGGTATAAAAAAAAAGAAAACAAAAATAACTACGCATACAATTACTAAACCTGACTGAATGCACTCTCCGCTCTCTGTAAATTTTGTGTTTATTATTTTTTTGTAAGAACTATTGTGAATTGTTGCCAACTTCCAAGAATGGAGCGGCAACATTGATAGCAATTCATAAAATGGCACTTTATCTCATAGATTCACCTCGCTACGAGACCGATTTCAATAATAGGTTTTATCAGTTAAACAAACAAAAAATGTTAATTAAACGTAATTAGAAATATATATGGGGGTGGAGGATAGCAAGCAGAAATTCAGGGAAAATCGCTGCAGTTGCCCCGATTAACCTTGATCCTCTCGTGGCAGACGCCTATTTTTCTGTCTTTGCCTATAGTATTGATTTCTCTGTGGTGGTTGCGGTGGCCTTGGTAGTGGCTGTTGCTGCTGCTGGGTGCGTACCACCCGCTCGTTACCGCGTCTCAAGGCGTTAGCACTTGCCAGAGGTGGTGTTCGATTGATCACCGAAATGTTGCGTCTGCGACACACTGAACACCTGTGAAATAGATACAATTTAATTGAGTTGTTGCTCCTTTCAAGGGTTCGTCGTGAGGTTGTTAAATTACCTGCTGATTTTGCTGGTTTGATCAGACTTCAGTGTATTTTGCTTGGGAACTATCCATTGTTCGTGTTCTTCGATCACAGTCAACCAGAACGAGGCCAGTGGGTCGTAGTAGTTGCAGCGACCATGTCCGTGGCATTCGATTACAGGATTGGAACGGAACTCGGTTAGACATGAGCCTGGTGAGATGAGGTCTTGACCAAAGCCAACAGCGTCAGTTGTTGTCTGTAAAAGAGAATAATATGAGTGAGACAGAGAATATATGTTTGCAATTACCCACCGTTAAGTAACTGTAACCGGTCCACATTTCCTCCCAACCGTTGGGACAGTCTGGAATCGACATACTTTGACTGTGCAGAGCAATAACTCTGGTTGTTGTCTCACAGACAACGCATCTAAAGGAAAGTCAAACGTTAGAGAAATTCGATCCAGGAATTATATAGAACAAACACAACACAGGATAGAAACTGTAGGGAACAGGAGTAGGAATTCGGTGGAACAGTATGAAAATGAAACAGGAAAAAAATGAATTGTAGAAGAAAAGCAGGGCACAGGAGCAGATGCGAAAGAGGGAAATGCACCAAAGGACACGGTATAGGAAGAGTATAGAATAGGAACAACAAAGAATGGATAGGAATAAGAGCGTAAGGAAACGGGAAAAGAAATAAAATAGGAAAACGATCAGAAATATGAAGGAGCATGAATAAAAGTGAACAGAAACAGACGAAATGAAATATGCTGAAAGGAACAAGAAAAACAGTTCCAAATCCAAGCAAACTCACCTCGATATGTATTTCATGACGTCCCTCGATTGAATTGGCACCATAGTTGTGAGCATTGGTTCGGCAGTTGAGAGCCAGAAGCTGTCGTCGTTGTTTTGGGCGTAGTTGCAGACGTTGTTGACGTCACATAGCATAAACGGCATTGTGGTGAAGCGCATTAAGCACGAACCGGCGGCTCCCAAGTCCTGAACGACAGCTCTCGAACTACCGATGTTTCCGGCGATGGAGTAACCCTCCCACAGTTTTCCGGTGTTAGCGGGGCATTCGGGAATTTGAATGGACTGCGAATGGCGTACGAACACGTAACCACGACTCTTCGCCTGTGGCGGTGGTGGACCATCGTTGCCGCGTTCACCTTGGAGTCCGGGAGCACCGTTTATTCCAGCGAAGCCAGGTGGACCTTGCATGCCCTGCTCGCCTGGAGGTCCATCTTCACCCATAGCGCCAGTTAATCCGACTTCGCCCATGTAGCCCTTCAGACCACGGTAGCCCACAGCACCGACTTCGCCCATCTCCCCACGATCTCCCATTTCTCCCTTGAATCCATTGATACCCATCTCACCGCGTTCGCCTGGTTTGACCATGTTGAAGGGGAAGGTGAAACCGGGTTCTCCCTTGGGCCCGTCGATGCCATCGAGGCCGTCAATGCCGCTCCAGCCGATGTCACCAATCATGCCAGGGGCGCCTTGGAGCCCAACTAGCCCTTGACGGCCTGGAGGTCCAGGTTCGCCAGTAGGACCCTGAGCACCTTGCCGGCCATCTACACCCGGACGACCGACATCACCAACATCTCCAGCTCTGCCACGAATCGCAGACCCTGGTTCACCCATTTCTCCCTTGAAACCGATGTCGCCTTGCATGCCCTTGGCGCCCATAAGCCCTGGGAGACCATTGAGGCCGGTGGGACCTTGATAGCCGCGGTCTCCGTCATCGCCTCTGAAGCCGTCAACTCTGGGGCCGGGAAGTCCAATGAGACCATCGACACCATAATCGCCTTGTTCTCCTGGAGCGCCCTTCTGTCCGACGCGTCCTGGCCGACCTGCAAGCCCATCGTAGCCAGCTTCGCCTGCTTCTCCTTGTTCAACGTTCTCAGGAACAAGGCCTGGCGGTCCGCGGAATCCCTTGTCTCCGATTTCTCCTTTGACCCCGGGAATGCCGTCGTTTCCGGACATTCCAATCAGCCCGATAGCTCCCATTTCGCCCTTGCGACCGGGGTATCCCATATCACCTTCAGCACCCTTAGCACCAGTGAGACCTTCAGGCCCGGCTGGACCAGCATCACCCTTCTCTCCTTTAGGTGCGAATCCTGAGAGCACTCGACCTGGAGCACCTTCAAATCCAATGTCTCCACGTTCTCCTTGAGGTCCCATCAAACCTGGCATGCCATAGTCTCCCGTCTCACCCTTTTGTCCTGGTCTGCCGAATAGGCCTGGTTCACCCATTTCTCCCTGGAGACCGATCGAGCCTATCATTCCCATTGGTCCTGTGGCGCCCTTTCGTCCAGGCATTCCGTGTCGACCGTCGGGGCCATCCCATCCCTTTGTTCCCATATCTCCGCGCTCTCCTTGCAGTCCTTCATCTCCCATGTCTCCTCGTTCGCCTTTAAGTCCGTTGATTCCGTTTAGTCCGTAAAGTCCATTCAGACCAGGTTCGCCCTTTAAGCCGGGTGGTCCATCGAAAGCCAAACCAGGATCTCCTTCGGGTCCGCGCTCGCCCTTCATACCAGGCATGCCGTTGTAGCCCGGAAGTCCACGGAAGCCAGGTTCTCCTCCTTCACCCTTAATGCCGCTGAACGCACGTTCTCCCTTGCGTCCTCTTAGACCCAGTAAACCTCTGTCGCCCATCTCTCCCTTCCGACCAGGAATTCCTGGGCTTCCAGGGCGGCCGGGGTATCCAATGCTGCCGACCTCTCCTTTGATGCCATCGGGACCAATCAAGCCGCGGGGACCCATGTCTCCAATACGACCGTCGAAGCCAATTTCGCCGCGTTCTCCTTGCTCGCCGGGGATTCCTACATAGCCATCGATTCCGGCAATACCAACTGCCCCCGGAGCGCCCATGCTGCCAGGCATGCCTCTGCGTCCGTTAAAGCCAACGTTGCCCTTTGTACCACGTCCTCCGATGGCGCCTGGTGGACCAGGTTCTCCCTTCATTCCCTTCAGTCCGTGGGGTGCCGCCCGTCCGTCACGACCTGGCTCACCTGCCGCACCTTGAGGGCCGATAAGGTAGTCTCCGCGCTGACCCTTGTTGCCCGCCATTCCCATCAGACCTGGTTGCCCGTAGTCTCCCTTCTCGCCCTTGGGTCCTCGGATACCTTGACGACCAACTGGGCCTGGGAAGCCAGGGAAACCCTTGTCACCGAGCTCGCCCTTTGGACCCATGTCGCCTTCTCGTCCAATCTCGCCGGCTAGGATGTATGGACCGGGCTCACCACGAACGCCCTTCCTGCCAGGAAGACCGTCTACTCCAGGCATGCCGTCAAGGCCAGGGTTGCCGGAACTTCCGGCACGACCGGGGTCTCCCATCAGACCGGGGTATCCCTTGATTCCGCGTGGACCCTGCACAGTAAGACCAGCGAAGCCAACATCACCAATGGGACCAGTGTAGCCCACTTCACCCATTGGTCCCTTGGGACCCTGTGGTCCAGCGGGACCCATGTCTCCTTTTTCGCCGCGGTCGCCCTTGTTTTCGAATGTTAAGCCGGGGCCTGGTTCACCCTTCTGGCCTTTTGTGCCGCCGCTTCCGGTCTCGCCCTTCGCGCCCCTGGAAAGAGAACAGTACATTAAATTACATCAAATTAAAAAAGCTGTAGTTTTACTTTCGTCCATTGAAGCCGGGGTTGCCGACAAGGTAGTACAATGGCGTGTCTCCTGCCTGTCCCTTTTGTCCGTCCCATCCGTCTTCTCCGTTAAGACCGTCCTTGCCAGGAGCACCTGCATCACCGTATTCGCCACGTGGCCCGTATTCACCCTGCTGTCCTGGCCTTCCGTTTATTCCTGGGTAGCCCTTAGCGCCCTGCTCACCCTGCTCTCCTCGTGGGCCCCGCTCACCGTAGTCTCCCCTCTCAGGTTCCACAATTTGGTTTACCTTTATCACCACACCGGGGCGTCCAGGAGGTCCTGGTCGACCTGCTTCTCCGGGGATACCGCTGGGACCTCGTAGACCCTTAAATCCCATTACACCGTCTTGGCCGCGAATACCTTTGAGGCCTCTTGGTCCTACTAAACCAGGTTTGCCTGGCAGACCTGGAAGGCCTGCGAAGCCGTTATCCCCTTCATTCCCCTTCATTCCCTTTGGACCTGGTGGGCAGATTCCGCAATCGTCTCCTCGTATTCCCTTGTCGCCTGTGGGTCCGTTGTAGCCGTCCACACCATCGGGCCCTGGTCTACCGCGGATGCCAGGAAGACCATCGTCTCCTGGTGGTCCCACAATGTTAACGCCAACTCCGGGCAAGCCCTTGTCTCCCGGAAGACCAGGTTCACCGCGATCGCCTCTGTATCCATCAGTTCCTGGTCGCCCGGAATCGCCTGGGTAGCCTTTCTCGCCCAACAAGCTCAATCCATCGCTTCCTTTTGGTCCTGGTCGACCAGGTAAACCTGGCTGGCCTGTCGGTCCCTGTGGGCCGGTTGGTCCCATTTCGCCAAAGTCTCCCTGTTGGCCTTTCACCGAAACACCGCGCCTTCCTGGAATGCCATCGAGTCCATTGTCACCAGGTGGGCCGGTGGGTCCCATATGGCCCCGTCGACCCTGCTGGCCGGGTATGCCACTAAGTCCGGGTGGACCAGGTTCACCAATGTCTCCTTGTGGTCCTTCAGAGCCTTGTATGATTTCATCCAAATTCGGGTCGTAGATTCCTTGTGGTCCCACTGGACCTTGTAGGCCAGGAGTTCCGTCGTAGCCGACGTCGCCCATCAAACCCGGTGCTCCATCGAAACCATCAATGCCAGAGTAACCAGGCGCACCCTTGGCGCCTTTCTCGCCTGCAGGACCAGCCTCACCCGGTTTACCCGGTTTCCCACGCTCGCCGATAGATCCTTCCTCGCCACGTAGACCTGGGTTTCCGCGTGGGCCCAAAGGACCATCTTCGCCAGTCAAGCCCTTCATTCCCTTAAGGCCACGATTTCCCTTGTCACCACTCTCACCCTTCTTTTCGATTTTTTTGTTAAATTCCCCCACAATGGAGTCGGCCGGGTCTCCCTTCTCTCCCTTCTCGCCAGTACCAATCAGTGGATCGTACGGTTCCGCCTTGTCGCCCTTAAGACCCTGGTACCCCTTTTCACCCTTGGCTCCGTCGATACCGGCAAAACCAGTGTCGCCCTTGATTCCCTTGGGGCCCATGCGGCCCAGTGGTCCATCATATCCGGCATCACCTGTTACACCGCGGTTGCCCTTGGTACCCTTTGAGTTTGTACCGCCTTCACCGGCCTCACCCATTGGTCCAGCTGGGCCAGGCTTGCCCACTGGTCCACGAGCACCTGGATATCCTGGATTACCGGGAGCTCCCATAGCACCTTCGTATCCATTGCAGCCGTCAATTCCAAGTGGGCCTTGTGGACCGTCTTCGCCGGGTGGACCCTAAACGAGACAAATGACCAATCTACCTTTAACTTCAAACTTTTAGCAAAACTCACCCTTGGGCCCTGCGTTCCTGGTCTCCCGGACTCCCCAATGTCACCCTAAACAATGAGATTTTATGAGAAAGACTCCAATAAAAACCGCTGTAAGGCGTCACTCACTCTGTGGCCCTTGTCGCCGACGTCACCGTATTCGCCCACATCACCATCTTCTCCACGTCGTCCATATGGCCCAGGCATACCAACATCGCCTGGAGCTCCTTCCATGCCACGCACACCAGCGACGCCCGGTGATCCTGGCGCACCCTTCAATCCTTCGCAATCACATTTTGTTTGGTTGCACACCTGAAATAAAAAGAATAGGAAACAATTCAAATTGTCATCTGTCACTATTGAAAAGCGGCTTGTGCCTTCGCGCTCCCAGCGACCACCATCAAATGTGAAAAAGGGCAAACGTCAAGAGCATACTTTCCAATTGAAATCAATTAAACCGCAGTCTGTTACTTCTTTCGCCTGCGACATGGCTTCTCCGCTGGTAACGGCCTTCTTTTCATTCCTCAGCGAAGAAGACATGAACATGACATGTTTGCGTACGCAAATTGATGAAAAAGAGCCATTAATACGGTACGGGAATGGCTGTGGGGGCATTGAGTGAATGTAGGGCGATGTGTGTGGTTTTGTGGTGAGCCTGTGTGTTGCTATGCTCCGCTAATTGAAACATTTTCACATTGATCGCTTCTTAGACGCATCCATGAGGCGGTCTCATGCCTGTCAGGGAAAGTCCATTTGCGAAACTAACACGAAACGGAGGTGTTGCTGCGAAATGATGAAGTGATTGTGTTTGTGAGAAAGTTATCAGATGTCGAAGATGCGAAAATTTAGAGTCGAAATGCTGGAAGTGCACCCCACGCGCGTACCATACAGACGGAGGCACACCGTTCAGACAGTCAAGTGGTGGCAAGGGCATTGATATACCACCTTATTCCAAGTTAGACACAAATCAGTTTGGATGTCGAAAATGAAACAAAATTATCCTTTGCTAGGTAACTCCTTCTCGGAAAGACTTGGAGGTAATAATTGAGTGGCACTAAAGCCCACAAGGGAACAGGGCCTAGCTTCTACAGCATCTACTCATGTTGTGCGTGATACTGTTTCCTCACGAGATGAAGGGACCTACAGTTTTTTGCCGGTTTCGAACGAGAGATTTGAGAAGCTTTTCATGGACAATTGATAATCTGTGAGTGTAGTCAGCAACTCGAAAGAGGTAGTGCCGTGAAAAAAATGCGAGGTGTGCCGACCGGGAATTGAACCTAGACCTTCTGCGTGTGGGTCGACGCGCAAAAAGTCTATTTTTGAGACTTAGACTTAATGAGATGAAAATGTTCTGAGGGCTGACGTTCTATCTGTAGAAAGGCTGATATCCATGGTTTAAAAAAAAAATTAAACAATATTGTCAAATTTCACAATTAATTAAAATCTAAAATGGAACAAATACCGGCTAAGAGAAAAATTCATGCCATGAACTTTTTTAAAATGATTTCGTGAAAATGTTGGCCATATTTACGTCTGAGGTGATCCATCTTGGGGATAACAAGTGTAATGTTGGCGTTAAGAAATACGGACCAATAATTCTATCAGCCCATAAGCCACACCACATGGTTTTTTTTAATGAATGTAATGGTAGCTCTTGGTACTCTGCGGATTATTCATCAGCCCAGAGCAGGAAATTTTTACTTAACAAAATTTCACTGTAGATCACCGGATTTTCATTGAGTCATTCCCATTCACTTAAAATATGGCGTAAATTTGAGACTCCTTTTTGCACGTATCATCCACTAATGTAATCTGTGACTCATTGAAAAAAAAAACGATTTCAGTAAGTCGATCATGAATCCCACTTAAAATATTGCATTTTGATACAATTTGGAGACTTTGTTGTGCGGTGAGTATTTTCATGATGACTTGTCAAACGGTACTCAACAAAATGGACAAACTAGTTTTACAGGGGTCACGGGTGGTTTGTTAAAAAAGGCTATTAAAAATCAAACGTCGCGATAAATCATCATTTCATATCATAGGGACTTCTCTTTTAACACACATCCACCTTTATTGAACGATTCCCTTAAATGGACAAGAGAATTGTCCACTAAGGTTGTAACTTTAATGGTTGGCTTGAGTGATTTTTCCTATGATTCTTTTCCTTTTAGGTGAACGATTCCATTAATGGACAATATTTTCTCATTTATTTGAATAAAAAAAACTCCTTATAATGAGAAAAATATTCGTTTTCCAATTTTGTTTTTTTGTTTCGGTGCAACAGAAAGTTGAATACAATCTGGCAACTCTTGTGAATTAACAACAAGGGTACAATGATGAGAAACATAAAATTAACGGTAAAATCAGAGTTGCAAAGTAATTCTGTTAAGAAGGACAAATTCACATCGACAGAATCTGATAAGTCGGATTTATAATGTATTCTGCGATTCCGGTTTATAGCGGCTTCCGCTTGCCAATTTCTTCTTCTTCTTCTTCATCGGGTGGCGCTACAGTCCGGGGTGGACCTGGGCCTCAACCAACATGCCTCTCCAGCTAGCACGATCTCTTGCCAGATGCTTCCAATTGGGCACTCCAAGTTGTTTGAGGTCTTTTTCCACTGTTGTGCACCATCTCAGTCTAGGACGTCCTCTGTTGCGTTGTCCCTGTGGTTCGGACTCGAAGACTCTTCGGGCCGGAGCAGTGTGGTCCATCCGCTCTACATGGCCTAGCCACCTTAAGCGTTGTATCCGTAGACGCTTGACTAGGCTCATGCCCATACAGTTCTTGGTTGAATCTTCTCCTCCAAATGCCATCAACGCAGACAGGACCAAAAATCGCACGCAGAACTTTTCTCTCGAAGAGACCAAGGGCTTTCTCATCCGCTTTAGTAGCGTCCAGGTCGCTGCGCCGTAGAGCAGGACTGGGATGATCAAGGTGTTGTACAAAGTCACTTTGGTCGTTCGGGAGAGGGCTTTATTACTCAATTGCCTCTTAAGCCCAAAGAAACAGCTTGGAACAAAGTTTCTCAGATACAGTGAAAAGTTAATCGCTTCTGAGCTACTTTTAGTTTATGAAACCAAAAACTGGAAGGGGTCCAGATGCCATCATACCATTGATTTGTTTTTTACAATGTATCCCGCATACTTTGTTAAGCTTTGTGTAAATTTTTGGCTAAGCACTGGATTTATAACATCTGTCACTTGTCTTCCGATCTCACTTGTTTTTTTTCTTCTTCTTCTTCTTAACTAGGCGCTACTATCCGTGGTGGACCTGGATCTCAATCGAAATGCCTTTCTAGGTGGCATATTCACTGAGCAAATACAGGCTGTCAAGATGAGATTTCTCCGTGCCGTTGCTCGACGAACTCGCCGTGAAACCGGGACGGTGCCGAGGGAACTCATTGTTGAGCATCTAACCCTTCGGACGGAAAGAGTCCGTTTCATTGGTTTAGCCACGTGGTACGTATGTCCAGCTCATCACGACTTCCGAAACGTGCCTTAGATGCAATTCCTTCAGATAGGAGACCGCTCGGAGACCCAAGACGAGGAGGTTGGATCAAGTCGATAAACTCAACTGGTTGCGCATGGAAATAGCTCCCGATGAGTTGGAGTCGATGGGGGACGATCGAGCGACCTGGAGGTCTATCGTGTGTGCATTGTCACCAAAATGATGACGATGATATCTTAACAACGGCTTCTAATTTCAGCATTGTTTCCGTAGATGCCTGTCGCCGTACAGCCTATAAAGCCTATAAATTCTCTACTCCAGATGCCATCAACGCAAACAGGGACAAATATCGCACGCAGAGCTTTCCTTTCCCAAGGTCCACGTTCCTGTGCCATACAGTACGACAGGGATGACCAAGGGTAGCTTGGCCTTTCGAGGAAAAAAGAAAGAGAGAGCGAGAGAAAAAGGGAAAGGGAGAGAGAGAGAGAGAGAGAGAGAGAGACTCAATTGCCTCTTGAGGACAAAGAAACAGTGATTGACAAGAGTGATTCTATGCTTGATTTCAGTACCGGCCAAGGTAGACGAAGTCCTTGATTACTTCAACTCGGAATCACCGATAAAAAAAATATTGTACCCTTTAGGAAGTTGTTCAGGATTTTTAACCTTGGTTGATAGAGCGTCTTTAGAGTTACACATGCTTTCCATGAATTATGGGCGAGGGGTTTTTATGTTAACTCGGGGCAACAGCTTGTACAAAAATTCATTAAAGGATCTCACATTTTGCATATGTGTATCATAATCTCATTTGGACAATTATCGAAAAGAAAATAAATCGCAAAGAGAAAAAGAGAAATCGGCGTTTTTCTAATTTGCAAAATATCTATAAACAATACAAGAATTCGTTAATTCGCCGCGCCTTCTTTAAACATTCTGAGTTGTGCAACTTTAGTATTTTCCGATATATGTTTGTATGTACATATGTCAATTTCAAATGTCACAATTCGAGCATTATATGAAATATTCATTTGTACACCCTTTTATGAAAAACAGAAAGAACCTCGTCCGCTTATGAGAGAGATTTTCTGCACATTATATTCATTCTGTACAGATGTGCTGAAAATATTGATCACCGAACTTCCGGTTCCTTTGTAAGTACTGAACGTAAAGTTGCTCGTAACTTTCTTCAACAATGAGTGTCCCCATCGTGACATTTGGAAAGGAATGGCATGTGAGAACAGTCGTCAATACAAGTAAGAGAAATACCCACGATCAGACAATGATCGACTGAGTGAAAAAGTTTGCGAATATTTTTGAAGTGGCTTATCTGGACGAACGGGGCAGTATTGTCGAATCTAAAAGTTGCATGGAGGTTATGTCTTTTCCGTTGAAAAAATGTGTAATTGTCTCTTATTTAAGCTTGACTTTTAGTCCAGCAACATTTGTTTTTTTCACTTTTCCGTTTTGAATTAAGGTCAAAATCAACAATTTCCGCTGTTTTCAATTTTCACCTGTCAACATTCACTCAGAAAAAAAAGCAAAATGATCCCTTTCACTTGACTCATCTAAACAACAAGTCCCAAACTTAGATCACCACCGCCAGACAAGAACTAATATTTTGCTAAAATATCGCCTCCGCTTTCACCATCTGCCCGGCTGCTGGTCAAAGGCCAAAAAAAGATCATTCCTGGAATGGAATCTGTGTAAACATAAACATTTTCCTCGCACCAACATGCGTATCGAGGTGAAACGGTACGGCACGGTGTAAATCTCCATTACACACCCATTCGAAAATAGGTGTTCGCACTGCATTCCCTGCTCAAATGCATCCGGCCTGATATGCAGACAAGCAGGAACGCATCTAATAACTCACCGGACGTAGGTGCATTAGCGTTCAACGCCGGGTGTCGGTGAAAAATGATTGCAATCGTTGAAGTGTCGATGCGTCTCGACTCTTGGAAAACGCTTTCGATAAACATTTTCGCTTTCTGGGTGTTCGGTGTGTGCAATAAGTACTTATTGACGCGCGGCATGCAGTCGATTGCGAAAGAGATTTGGCCTGGCGGTGAGAGTGTGAGCTCACGCCAATGGGTGAGCCATAGAAATTAATTATCTTTACATTTGAAATAATGTGGTTTTGTTTACATTAAAAGATGTTGCTAAACATAAAAGCGCCTGGTCATGTTGTAATTCTATTTTGTAGTCAATATGGCCGATGTGTGCTGGCGGTGGTGGTGTGCGCAATTTTTGTTTTTTTCTCACATGTATTGTGCACATGACGTTTATGATTTTTTGGGAAATGCTCCACTCCAGATGAAGTGATCCTTTAATGAGTTCTTTGAATGCAATACATTGAGTTGTGCAGTGTTATTCTTGGGATAACTAACTTGCTTGTCTTATGGACTCTTTTCATAAGAATCGAGTTTCCAACATAAAGTATCCCCTTTGGACA
The DNA here is from genome assembly GCA_944738645.1 of Eristalinus sepulchralis. NCBI lineage: Eukaryota > Metazoa > Arthropoda > Insecta > Diptera > Syrphidae > Eristalinus > Eristalinus sepulchralis. The sequence goes on from OX122883.1 coordinate 43,414,748, forward strand.
GTGTGAAGGACTTTCAACTTTTCCTTTCAGTTTTCTAAAACGTTGAATCAGAAAATGGGAGCATACAAGAAGTGCTTGAATGCTAAAGATAAACAATGCAGAAAGCGAATAATTGGACTTTTAGATCATCTCTTTGATTTCAATTTTTTTTTCGCCTAAAAAAATTACCCACAACTACAACAGCAGCTAAATTTTATACTTTTTTGACTATAAGATGTCTATCATCAATCATCAAATCTCATACATCTTATAGAGGTCCTTTTGCAAAAAATTCCCAATTAAATTCTCCGAATAACCGCACTGATGACAGATTTCACTTATTGATAGTCCACATCAATTCATCGCTAAATTGGACGTCATGCCTTTCAATTAATTTCGAATATAATATTATTCAACTCATTCAGCGGGGAACCCATCAAGCGATCACCCCACCAATTCACACCCAATTTGTTTGTCTAAATTTTAAATTTAGACCAAACCGTTAAGCCATCAAACATGTGTACGTCAATAAAAATTACTTAATAAAAATTTCCACCGAATGTTTACAGTGTGCGTGCACATGCGAGAAATATGGACCAGACATACGGTGGTCTTTTTGAGTCTGCACTCGACTCATCACGTCACCGGAACAACTTGTTTTTGACAAACGCATTTTTTTTCCGCTAAATTCGAATGCAATGAAGCATGTCAATGAACTTCAACTGACAGTTCATAGTTCGGAAGTGACTCCGAAGATGAATGGAAATGCATTCCTTGAACTTCTTATCGCGCCGGGACTATTTTCAGATTTCCCCCCTTTTTGTGTCCGACGATTTTTTGACTAAAAATAAAAATTCAATCTCGACTGAGTGTTTTCCGAGAGGGCGTCCGGGGGACTGTGTAAATCATGACTCAGTGGCGTGTGTCGTCATGAGCGCACTCTACTAGCCAGCTTTTGGTGACATTCATGCGGCTGACTGTGTGCATGTGTGTCCCTAGATTTGACATAGGAGTGGGCTACTTTAATCAAAATCTTGGCAATATGCCACATGTGACTTTCGAGTTGCCAATCGTTTTCATTGTCAAATCGTGCATGAGTTCCCTAGCGTGTTAGTGGTTTAGCGGACGAGAGAGTCTGGCGATAGCTAGGAAATCGCCAAGAAACTGTCGCCGATATGTCTCGAAAATCTTGTAAGTACACTGAGATTCGAGAAAAGATATAGTCATCATCTGAGTGTCTGGAGGTTTGATGAAGTCGGCATTTCGTGCCGCTTCCAATTTAAAGTGGCCGCGATGGTGATTCTTGAGTTTGGGAAATTTATGAATTTCAACACTTCATCAACTTTGGATGATGTTTCAGTAGTGACAGTTTCTAAAAGGGATGCATTTGTTTTAAAATTTTGGACGAACAGACAAAATTGATTGGAAAAAAAAATCAAAAGGGGAATACAAAAATTCTGAATTTGTTTTGAAGCTGCATTCATGTCATTATGATTGAAATGTGTGCTTCAGCTTCATTGGTGGCACTTAATTTATATGATTTTCTTCTTCATGTGAAATGTCAGCGTTCAGCTTGTACAAGGTGGTTGCTTCTTACCTCTTTACTGTCACAATGAATTGGCAAATTTCGGTTAATGTCGATATAATTTTCATGGGCCTTTCTTAAAATCAACCTTACTGTGAAAATCAGCTCTATTGTGAGCTTCCTTGGACTAAATCCACAATAACAAGCACGACTACTTTAATGCTAGCAGATGCAATTGTGCTTAGCTATACATTTCGGGATTTCAAATGCTGGTCAGTCACCAGCCTTTTCATGACAGTCATCTCCCACAAATTTCCGTCTACCTTCAAACCACCATGTCCCGCTTACATTTTGCCGAATCAATTCCAAATGTAAAGAAGTTTAATTTCAATTGTAATCTAGCGCAAGATTTTATAGATTTCAATTTTCGTGTTATCCGCAATCAGACCGAAACCGAAAATTCTAGCGAAACTCGCCGGAAATGTAATTGCACAACGTGTGCAAAAGCTTCACATCTCAATCTCAGACATGTGCTCCCGCAACATTGCGCACAATTCAATCAGAACTGTTTGTATTCAAAACAAAATCCCAAAAACCCAATTTATTCCAGACCCTGTGTGACTCAAGCAATGGCATCGCCACTGCCTTCAAAGTGATTCCAAAAGAACAACGAAAGCTCGGAACATTGCTGGAGCACATTCAAAGTCGAACAGAAAAAAATGAAGGATTCTATATCCCCGCTCGGTCGGGCGGGCGGAATGTTTACCGCATCAACAAAAAAGAAAGAAAACCGTATTTTTGGAGCACACATGAGGCTCAAACAGACAAACGTCAAACACGTTCGCAGAATGTGCATGTTTGTTCTGGAAATTATGTCAATTCTATTAATAAATGCAATCGTTGAAATTGTTCTCAGACGGACGATCGCGGGCACCCCTCTGCACCCGTCTGGCTGATTATCAAAGGCACCACCAACACCAGCAAGCCTGCATCAGCTAACCGCCCAAAAGCCAGTGCGTGTGTGGTTAGGCACTCTGCACGATTTTATGGCATCCTTCCGCTCGGTTTCTTGTTTTGTGGTTGGTCGCCGGCGAGTATCAATTTTTTGGGAGTCACGCACTGCTCGGCAACAAAACTGGTTTTGTCCTGGAGGCACAGTGCATTCCATTCTGGGCTGATCGATTTGGGCAAACTCTGCGGCGAATCACTCAGCAGATCTGCAAGCAGCGTGCATCTTTTTGCACTTGTCCAAGGCGGCTGGATGATGTCATACTTTGCGTGGAGCGCGTATTTTTTGGCAGTGATTGGTGTGGTGTCCCTTTGGAACGAGTTTTTGACTGGGAACTGGCTTTGCGAGCCCGCCTGTGTGCATGGGCAATTATTCGTGGCCAACACATGGAGACCCAGAGCTGTCATCATCAACAGATGTCAAAGCTTGCTAATTGATGGCAATTAAAACGTATCCATAAGGCACGCAAGTCGAGTTCCGAGGAACTCTGGGGGATCAGATGAGTCTATTCGGTTTCAATCGGTTTGCAGATACGTTTCGTTGGCTGAGATCACTTGTGCTTGTGGCGACTTAATCAACACAAATTGCTGCAGATGCGATCTGGACTTATGTCATCTGGTCATCTTTGCGTGGTTGAGCGATTTGTTTACTTTTGCATTTTGGCCACAAGCCTGAATGGAATTCAATTGGAGAAGTATTTGCGGTTCAGAAGAGGTGAAGCTAGCGGTTTTTAGAAAAACCATAAACTGTCGAAGTGGGTTATAGCCTAGATAACATTTTTTGAATCACCTTTGATTGAGAATGCTTAGCGCAAATTTTAAATAGAGCGTCTCCTTGTCAAATGAACACATAGACTTTTATCACATAAGAAGCGGAATGACTAGATAGAGGATTGCCGAGATGAGTTGTAAAGAGATGAGTTACATTGTGCCTTTAATTTTGACATTCCTACCAAACCCGCTAGATTGTGTAGGATAACGATGAAAAACTCTAGCTGTTCCGTCAAGGTCGTTAACGAACTCACTGAGACCTTCAATGTCAAAAATGTCCTACGTTTTATCTACTTAACATCATTCTTAAAAACATCGTGTGAAACTTACAAGACAAGAAAGCAGAGACACGATCTTCTTAAAGTCTGCACAACTGCTGGCCTAAGTGAATGAAGTATTGAAGTATTTGAAACGTTTGCTGATGATGATGAGAGTGACTTAAATGGTTCCGAGGAAAAAGCAAAGTAACATATAAGCCGTTGTCGCGAACCACAACATCAACATCTCAGAAAGAGCGTTACAATGAATACAACAGCTTTTGAGGTAACCAAGGACTCTTACGGCTATGCAGTAAATAAAGACAGCAACATCAGTACCACAATGAGATAGAGAATTAGAATTTTCGACGGAAATGTTCAGCGTGCGATTTTGGGAAGTGTTTGATGACATACTGATTGGAAAATGCACCCAAGAACTATACTGGCTAAACAGCGATAGATATCTTGCTTCTACGGATACAACGCATCAGATGGCCAGGTCTTACAGTGCGCCTGGATATCGTTGCTCAGTTTGAACAGTTTTCTAAGCCAAAAAATTGTGATAACGCAATAAGAACTCGTACACAAGAGAATGACCTCAATCAAACTATTTTTTGGGAACAGTAGGCGAGAGTAAGTAGATCAGGGACTGTAGCACCAACAAAAGAAGAAGCAGGAGTCTTGATATTACGATATTACGAATAAGAAAGTCAAAATAATAAAAAAAAAATCCGCATGAGACAAAAAATCACTTATATTTTCAATTGGTTTTTTTGACAGATTACGCGTGACCCCTGTCAAACTGCTTTATCCTTTTTGTTGAGTATCGGCAGACGACATGAAAAGACTCACAGCACAACAATGTATCAGAGTTCTGAATGAAATGTTTTACGTGCGATTCGAGGAACTTACGGTGCGCATAATCGACTTAGTGAAACCGCTTTTTCCAATACCATTCGCAAATTTGAGTCCCAGTTGACATTAGTGGATGATACTCGGCAGTTAGCAGCTGTAACTGAGAGTGTACGCGAAGGCCGTTCTCAGCAGCTTGGCTTGGTGTGGGCCCCGGGATAACTCAATGAAAATCCGGCGTCTGGCATGGATCTTCTTCTAGTAAAGCCTAAAATGCCTCATCTTCAAACTCTTTGGTCTTGCCAAGACGCTCCCTGTCATCGCCGCATAAATCCGTCTGAAGCGTCGTTATTACTTTCTTCATGATTTATCGGTTGAAGCAGATTCAACATAGACTTCTTCATGCATTCAATGGGCTTCAGACACACTTTTCTCCTAATTAAAAAATAAAATCAAAACTTTCCGCAAATGCTGTCTATTCAGGACAAATCTGGACATTTTTGAATTTTTAAAAAACAAAAGTTGTTATCTACCTAACAGACAGATGCACACAAATTATTACTGGCAAGTGTCACGCCTTTCCTATGAACGTGGCGCCATCTTTTGAAAATGGACAGCCAAAGAATGGTGCCACCTGCAATGTTATTTTTAAAATGAGGTTCTTCATATTTTGGAAAAGACTCAATTGCACCAAATGTGTGAGGTATCTGCTCTTTTGCCTCTGAAATGATTTACATCGTATTTGTTAGGCTTGACTTGACTGTTTTAGGAAAGACAGTAAAGGCAACACAAAACAGCGTTGTTTTCCATTATAAATCAGTGTTTGTTGTACTGCAGATTATTCGCCGTAGACCTCTGAAAACAATAAATAATGGCACCTGGAAAAATAAATTACTACTCTATTAACTGCATTCAGTAAACTTTGCCATCTTTTATCATGTCCAAATTCTGATGAACAGTCCACTTTGATATTTCTTTCATAACTCTTAACTAATTTCTATTTTTCTTTAATCTTTCAATAAAATATCTATCCATATGTGATCTTTTCTTTTTTTCCGAAATAAAGTTCTGACGTTTGGCTAAACTTTTACTGAAACTTCAATAGACCGTCTCAGTAACAAGCTGAAAATAAAAAGAAAGCAAGGCATCTTTCGGCATGTAGTATTTTGGCACATAGTAAATATTTGGGTTCAACTGAAGTTTACGCTATGAACTTGTTCGGTTTAACAACCTGCCATAGACGAATGACCTAGGATGCGGCGAAATCGAGATATTGCGGAATCCGCCAGAAACGGAAATTTTAAAATTTGTAAAACCTGTTGGTTTCGTTGGGTTGGAGAGTAGAAAAAAGCTGTCAAGTGCCCAAGCATACCTGGTATGTTAAAACTTTGTTACTGACAACTTTGACAGATATAAACGATATCCGCAAATGGTTAAGTAAACTTTCTGCTGACTTTTGATTTGACTGATTTTTTACGAATTTGACTGATTTTTTCCTCCTCTAAGCTGCAACAAATTCTGATCTTATTGGCAGTTGCCAAAATTTAAACTCAATTCGCAAAGTATGCTGCATACGAATGCGCTTGGGACTGCATCACTGAACAAAGGTGCTCTCTTGCTACAGACAAAAACAAAAAGGAAAAAACAGAGGAGGCCGAGAAAAATATACACTTGCCAGTCAAATTCATGGAACTGCAGCCCATCGTGCATCAACGAGGACCTATAGATGGACTCATCAAACGAAAACAACGAAATGATGAACAGCCCTCGTAGCCACATCTGTGTGCTCTGTGCTGCGTCGTCGTCGTCGTCGTGTGTCGGTGCCTGGAAATGTTCTATAATTATCGATGTAGCTTGCACTTCCCTCTGCAGTTGATCCATCATCAATTGCATTCATCTACCGCTGCCGCCTGTGCGCATATGGTCTGTGTATCTAATGTCCGACATTCCGCTTAACATCCACTCCATTGAGTTTAGTAGATGACGGAATTAATCCAGATCACCCTCCAGTTGCTTTGTGAGGGAATCCCCCCCATTCTTTCGTGGGCCCTAAAGATGATCCACGTTCCGCACAGGGACCATCTGCGAATGTCTTCTCCATGCAAAAAAAATTATGGTTCTTCTTTCGTTTACACCACTGTGGCACCGTTAGATTCATGCATTTGCACTTGGCAGCAGTTTGGGCGATTCTATGAATCGATGTACATGGCGAAAGCGCACAATCGGTGACGGCACAGAAGTAGATATCCCGCTGATAAATCACTGAGGTTACCACCTAGAGATTAACTGGAAATTTATTACTTGACGAGAGTACACGACCGCCTTTTTTGGTTTTTATTGGTTCGGGACTGGAGTGTGTCTGGAGATCGTGCTTATTGAATTTTTGTTTCCATTTTGTTCTTAGGGTGTCTGGCGTAAAGACGCTGTATTTCCGTGCAAGTGGCGGAAAGTGGTACAAGGTATTGTTCTGCGGGGGATTTTTGAATAAATTTGAAGAATTTGCATTTTCATTCACTGGTTTCGGTTTGTTCCTACTTCTTGGAGAGCTGCATAAGCTTGTACATTGGATGCAGTGAATCATCCTTGACTGGGTGGTAGATAGTGTGTTAAGTGAATAGGTCTCGTCGAGTACTCCTATCCGCGAATATATCGGTTACAAGTCAACACACTGATTGGCAGCTGGTGAAAACTCACTACAAAGCTCTGAAATTAAAACACTCAGCAGAAAATAGCAGAGAAGGAAAATTGCAAGAGTTCTGAACACAAGAATCAGCATTTTTGGACGCTTTTAACGAACGAGAAAAGCGGGTGTTGAAAAAGATATACTGTCGTCGTGTTGAATAGTGAAGAGTGGGACACCAGGTCATGTCTTCCAATTTCATTCTTTTTGTATATCTGGGATTTTTTCTTTCTTTCGTTGTCCAGTTTTAAACGCCACCATTGATACTTTGACTGTTTTCTATAATTTCAAGCGCTGGCGCTTTGTCTCGTGAAAATTCGACACCAAATTCCGCAGTAAAAACCGAGAGCATTAGAAATATTTTGTCGAAATGGCAGAAATCGTTGAAAATGAAAATTATCCGTGTTGCAAATTCGTATGCCATTTGATATGACGGCAGCTCATTTGATAAGTTTTGTGGGTTAGAAAAAATATTCGAAAGTTTGTAAAACAAAAATAAAACCACTTGCTCAGTTGGTTTATTTGTTTCCCTGGTAGTATACCATCATGTTTAATTTTTAGTGTGGTAGACGGAGTTGAGAGGTGTGTTCCAGTACTTTCTGTACAAAACTATTGGGCCTGTCATTTGTTAAGGAGTGGAAGTAGACATCTCTATGAGCTAGACATAATCTAAAAAAACGTACACGAACGCAGATTAACCAATTGTGTTAATTATGCTATTTATGAATGTGAATCTGAAATGTCGCTAACAATTGTTTGAATAGGTGCCTTACCGTATCCGAAGTAAGCAACACAAAGCAGTACAAAACAACGGAAATCCACGAATGTATGTTCCCGTATGCCAAAAATGGATTTATTTATTTGACAGAAAACCAACGACTGACCCATACTAATTTTTTGATTTAAAATGGACGCTCATTTGACATAAACCCATTTTTTGCATACGGGAACAGACTTTCGTTGATTTGCATATTTCGGGTATGGGATGACACGCAATATGACAAATGCCAATTTTTGATAATTGCGTTTTCTATCCCTGACATCGGAAACTGTTTAACTGAATCAATCAAATCATTTTTACCCTTGATTTCTCGACTTTGATCAGAAATGTGTTAGAGTTGGACAAAAACGGAGGAATTTTCCAAAACTGTACATTATTTATCAGTTTACTTTGAATCTACTTCATACGAGTATATTATTATCCATCCGATTGAGCAAACAGAAGTTTTGCATGAACATAAATACCTAGGGCTCCTGATTACATCAAATTGTATCATGAAGGAAAAGTTTTCAACAAAATAATCTGAAGCTACGCAAGCGAGTGGCACAGTCGGCGGAAGCTAACGCATACGTATTTTTGTCCCACGGTTTGGGAAAGCTGTATCTTTAGAATAGAGGCATATTTTACATGACGAAATTGCATCTGCCCGTGCAGCGGCGCACAGGTGTACTGTCCATTCGAAGAGCTGGACAAATTTCTTTGTCACTTTAAAACGGGAATTCTTTAGCTACCGAATAGCTCACCGATTACATGCTCTTCTTAAAGACAGGTATGGCGTCTCTTTTCTTGGAATTGGAACCATTGGGACAACGCAAAAGAGGACGGCCTAGTTTGAAATAGTGCACACAAATGGGAAAGGACCGCAACCAACTTGGAGTGCGCAACTGATGGCGGCTGGCGAAAGATGGTGCTAGCTGGAGAGGCATGTTGGCCAAGGCCCAGGTTCAGCCCGGCTGTATCATTCGTAAGAAAAAAAGGAGAAAAAGTGTTGTGGCAATGGAAGGGGACAAATTGACAAAACCACTTTTGTCTCAAATATTACAGACTGGAGAAAATTGAGTTCTTAATTTAACAATTGTTCCTAATAAGCTAGAAGCAGCTATTTGGGAAGATCTTTAACATCCTTCTAGAGAAAAGATGTCAGTGACTGATGATAAATATATAAATAAAATAGATCACAACACAGTTTTTTGTGTAACAGACTGAATCTATAGTATGATAGGCACCATCTTTAAAATAAGAGGATGCTACAACTGAATTATACCTTGCATCGCCAAGATCTGCCTATCCTCTGTAGTATGTGCAATCTAAATGTGCGTGAAGACGTAATTCACCTCCTTGCTGTTTGTGCCATCCTTTAAGAGTGTCGATTTAATATCAATGAATCACACACACTCGGTTTTTTTTGGAAGAATCATAAAAGACACAACACCTGTGCTACTCTATAGAAGATGTATAATTGAAAAAAAATATATGAATTTAAGAATATGAATGAAGAACAAAATCAACCTGGTAGATGGTCTTAACCCGATCTAAAATAAGCCTGTAGATTGTTTTCTGTTTTGTTATTTTAACTTATCATCCATACATCTTGTGCGATGGATCCTAGCTAAAACCCGAGAGTTCCACTGTATTCCCATAGGGCAAACATCCACCTTTCAGGATGATCATCCTTATTCCTTAACCTCCACTTTTGATATATCTGGTCAACCATTAATTATATTCTCCAAGAGTAGAGGGAGGATACTCACACAGGAGGAGGACTTTCTTATTTTACTCTTACTGAAAACATCTGCAGCAGATGTCGTTGTATGGTAAAATTTATATTTTGGCAAGTTGACCACTTCAAGGGATCCTGTGGGCCCACCTTCTAGATTTACTTAGATTATTTCTGCTTAAGGTAAGATGTTCGTGATTCTGCAGAGTTTCAATTAATGTCAAACTTGATTTACGTGTAAGATTGTATTGAATTAACTTAGCTGGTGGTCGCTGGTAGTGGGTAAGTGCGTTAATTCATATGCCGAAGGTCTCAGGTTTTCACGGCACCACCCCTTTCGAGTTGCTGACAACACTCAAAGAGTCTTACTTGTCTATGAAAAGCTTCTCAAATCTCGCCGTTCGGAGCCGGCAAAAATATGTAGGTCTCTTCTTCTAGTGAGAGAATAGCACTCGCAACACATGTTGTTGTTGTAGAAGCTTAGCCCTAGTCCCTTGTACATTGTATTGCCACTCCATTACTACGAGTACTTGAAACTCAGTTGATGGTGTGCCTCATAATTGTGTTTATGGACTAGATTGTCAGTCTTGAGAGCATACCGTTGGACGATATTGGCTTGATATCTCGGACATACAGCTGAGCCTACTATCACTTCCATCTTAAAAGTCGTGTTCTAGTATTGTTTACTACAAAGTATTCTCGTTTGATATCATTCTTATTAACAGGCGCTTAGCAGCCTCATGGAAATCACTACAATAATGTGGTCGTCGAAAGAATTTTGCAATAGAAACAGAATTACAGAGACTGTGACAGCGTTTTAATCTCAAACGGTTCCAGTAAAATGTGACTCTTGATACAAAAAGTCAGACTAATAGACTAAAAGAAGTGTAACTGATACCCACTGACACAGACGACACAAAGTTAGATGGTTGTCAATCTTCTGCTTAAGACGTTCTCTGACTATCTCTCTAAGTTTGTCCTAATCCTTAATGTTTTTAGAGCGCTCGATGCAATTGACTGCTCACAATCCAATACCAAATCAGTGACAATCACACGATAGTCACAAGCAGGATCTTTGAATAAACTTTCGCAATCACAAGTGACTAAACCTCGCGTATCTTATCGAACTGCACGATGTAGGTCACCCCCTATCGGAGGATATGTAAACGGTCGGCTTTTGAAAAAAAATATAAATAGACGCACACGAGTGACAAGTTTAGAAATATCTCACATCCTGTAGCATTTTCCGGTGTTCACTTGAGAACGCATTCCTCAAGCCGTTCAGCACTCCGTAAATTCGCGACAATTTCCATCATCGTAGCAAGTGCAATACAAAAAACCTCCTCTTACGGGGCCACCCCGCCCCCAGCGTTGTGCAGCGCCTCCGATCGCATCAAAGCTTAACTGCGCGCATGGAATGCATAAAATCTTATCAGCACCACATTATTTCTTGCATCCGGGATCCAGAGCATTGTTTTCACAAACATGAGCCAGAGAACCAAGAAGAGGAGGTCTCATGCTCATGCATCTTAGGCGCATTCCCTCGTGTAATCTTCAAGCGGAACTATTCGAAGTGATAAATGGGAAAATGAAAAAAAAAAAACCAAAGAACGAGAAAAAACTCCTCCCGCGTCAGGCCGCGCCGTGCAGAGAGTGGGATCTTTTGAGGTCATTGTAACAAATGCGAAATGAATACTGAAATTGAAACACAAAACGAATTACTCCCAGCACACGCGACATTCCTTGGTCTAGTCGCATCTGCTGCCCACCGCCCCCACTTTGGGGGGAGAGTGGCAACAGACCTAATTTGGTATAAGTTACAATGTTGCGTTGATTACAGAGGTTGAGTGTTGCCTTTTTTGTTTTTTTTTTTTGAATAGCTCAAACGAGATCTGGGTTATCAACGGCAGTTTCGGAAATATTTTTCAATCTCTGATTAGATCCATGGCAATAGTGCGTGTGATGTGTCCTAGTTAAATTGTCGTAGTCGTTGTTGTCGTTGTCATTGCGTCTGTGTGCGTTCAGATGCGACCGACATGGTTTTGCAAAGTGTAATGTGCGCTATATAGTTGCGCATCACCTTGAAATGGAAACGAGAGTGGGACAGTGGAAAGGAAATGGTTATTCTGGTAGTGAAACAGATAATGCGGGTATGCGAATAATTAAGTCGAAGACAGCGTGTAATTTTTTTTCCATTTAATTGTGTTGCATGTTTTTGAAAGGGAATTTGTATGAGTAAAGTGAATCAGAAGGAAATGAGGGAGATAGGAAGAGGAAGTTTTACAATCTTGGAAATGTTTTGTTTTCGAAATTCAAAACAACTTTTTGTTTCGAACATAAATTGCAAATCTTGTGACATACATTTTGTTTAAAAAGTTTGTGAAGGACATACATATATTTGTAGATACGACGGATTTGATGAAAATAATTAAGTATGTCACATTTGGGCAGTGGAATTGAGATATTTTATGACAACGAAAAAAGTTTTGGCCTCTCAAATGCGTTGGAGTCCCATTCCTTCATTGAAGATATATCAAATCAAGTTTGAATCATATTTTTGTTATGAATGAAAAAAGCAAAAAGATTGAAGTTTTCACATCTTCAGAAATCATAGATCTCAGAGCATTTACGCCAATTAAGGCTAAGAATCTTAACTGGAGAAGTAAGTGCTTCAAAACTGCACTCTTTATGTTTCACGCAAACGGGGTTAAAACATGAACACATAACTCTAATCTCGAAAATACTTCTTTATCTGCTCTTGAGATTATTCAGGTTTCTGTTCCATAGAGCAGGACATGAGCAGCAGGAGCAGGACAGAGCGTTCGGCTACTGTGTATTTGAAAAACGAGAGTCCTTCCTTGCTTTATGTGACTTTCTAGTCGACTCAACGGTGTTAAGCAACCTTTCTCGATGACGGCTGTATTTCCTTTTACCCTCGTCTACCTTTAAACCCATTTTGGCAGCCTCGTCTACTATGTCAATCAGCCACGTACATATGTATGTTAATAATTGTACGGATTTTTGGATCTGGAGTTCTTCACGACCTTCTTAAGGGCGAGTTGAAAAACGGACATGGCAGCGAGTCGCTTTGTCGAAAACTTTTATTGGCATCGGAGGTCTCGATGAGATCGATATCGACTTTGATGAAACACTGAAAATTCTCTATCGCTATCCTGCGCAAACCGACGAGTTCGGTAATAATTTCAAAACTAGACATGGTGTTGTATAGTTCGTCTCATGCGCATTCCCATATACTGCTCTGAAATCGACTTATATTTGGTGAGAATCAATTTGCATTTATTGGATTTTTTCCAAGCTATGCTGTGTTTGGTGGACATCCCCGTTTCTGGTGCCACGGGAGCCCTGAGAACTTCAGTTTCAGTTGTGTGTGGTAGACCCCCTCGTGGGAGTATCGTGGTGACTGTGGTTTAACACCCAATATCGCAGGTGGAGTCGAGGTTAGTGTACTGTGCAGATTAATTTATTGTTTAACGCAAATTAAGGCCGGACTTTCCTGACTCATTCTCAAGCGGGTGCCGCAATCCAAAGAGCGGCGGAGGTTTTAGAAAGGCTGCGCTCAAAACAAAGGTGCATGATCTTATTTGGTACTTGGGTAACTAAGGCACCCAGTTTTGCATTATCTACGACTCTTGGGAAAATGGACCCCGTGATATACATAAGTCGCGAGGCCCACATGCCATAAAACGTAAAACAAAATCCCTGTTTGAACTTCTCCGTCCTGAAACCGCACTGATAAGGACCTATCAAATGAGAAACTTGTACCCAGTGGACTGAGTTCCCGGGGACTTATTTCCAACCAAATCAAAGTCCTTACGATTGTTACAAAACTTTATGCTCACTTAAGGCCACTAACTTTTACAAGCCTGTTTGATCTTCATGACTTCACCCAACAAATAAAAAAAAACTCCCGCAACACGCAATTCAAGCTCTATCTTCAATTAATATTACCACCATAACAAGTAGTTTCCGTTCCTTGTTGCTTTGGGGGCGTTGTTTGGTTTTGGCACTTTACCAAAGTCAATTTTATCATTTTACTATAATATCTAGATTAAAAGGCAAGATCGTCTCCACCATTTTGTATTCCTTTCATTACAAATCACAACTTTAGATTGAGATTAGTTAAATTAGCAAGATCTGCAAGATAAGTTTTTCAAAGTCAAAAACATCAAACATTTGTACAGACTTCCAACAAACCCAAGCGCCGTTTAATTGTAAATATGTCAATTCGCACTGATTTCGATGTATTTTAAATTGCACACGCACACAGACACGCAGTCAAGCTTCAACTGAGGGACGGAATCTTGTCTAGAGAAATATGTCATCTCACCACAGCTTGACATCATTTCCCACTTATTTATATCAGATTTTCACAAAAGTGTCCAGTTGCCAGTTGCGCGATTACAGCTTGCGCATTTATTTGTGCGCTCGCACTTGACAGATGCAACAATTTAGCGCTATGAGATCATAAAATCCAGCGCAGCACTGGCATCTCTCCTTTAGGGCAATTAAAATTAAGTTTTGCACAACACTACCCCAGCGTTAGTGCACACCACACAGTGGCGCGCAACGAGCTCAAATTCAGATCTTGAGGGTCACGCGAATCAACTAAAGTTTCACTCCTAGAAAACAAAGGCTTTGCAACGACGCCCACGTTTCCATTTCGCTCGCCCGTTATCACTTTGGCAGTAAAACAAGAATAGCGAAAAATTGCGACACTTAACTATGCTAAGTTCATGCAACATAGATGAACGCCGACGAGCAGCGCAGCGCGACTATGCTGTCACGTGTCATTGGCAATGGTTGGCGGCGGCGGCGGTGGCTAGGCCGCATAAATTGGGGAATCTCTAACTATGGCTAGTCGTGTCGACTGCAATTCAAATCAATTTCCCTCCAGGGGATGCACTTACTCTCCGGCCGGACTTTGAGAGCCCACAAGACTGGGACGAATGGCGGCAGTTGTCAAGCCCATCATGCTGACCTTCAACTGTTAAGTGAATTTAATGAAATTGAGCTCAATGGGAGGGTGAGCACTTGGCCTGCAATTCTGTTTTGCATTTTTCCCGTCTGAGCCCGGCCACACTGTCAGCAACTGCAAATGTTTTGCTTCACAGCTGTCAAGTTCAAGGAAATGACAGCGTGTGCGGTTTTATTGCTGTAGAACGCATATTCGAATTGCTTACGCTTGACGTCTTCATGCTGGGTATCGGATTCGGAAGCATATAAACCTAAATAGCGGCTTGAGTCCGGAATGTACAGGTCAACAACTTTCCACTTGCGGGAGGTGTACTCGAGTGAATTTGTGCGCGCTTTGCTAATCATGTGAACTTCAATTATGACATTTGAGGAGAATTTAGGTCGCCTTGATACACATTGTCTTTGAGGGCTTCTTGGGAACAGTTTGACATTTTTTATGATTTATTGATTAAGTAGAAGTAGATGGATGGAGAGTAATATGTGCTCTCTTGATGGTAGATATTCTCGCATTTGATAATGAAGTATCAGTGGGCACTGGACTGTCAGGAAGGGCGACGATTTGTGGTTGTGAAAAAATATTATCGGCGATAGAGGCTAGTTTATGGAACTGGTGAAAACCTTTGCGATTTATGTTCGATTTGCATCAGAATTTTTAAGTGTTGTTCAAAATTATTATAAGTTTTGTAATTTCAATGAATCTTTTTTTAAATCCGCTTGTTCCACGTTTATACTCATGCTTATGAATTTAGTTCAAATGATTGAAGTCAAATAAGTCGACAATTGGCGTTCAACTTTCAGCCGTTAATTAAAAATTGTACGTCCCCGCCTTTAAGTAGAAGTTTGATCTTGGAATCCGTACCGAATTACTGTCCTTAATGATTTCGACATTTATTTGGAAATTTATAGAGTCATGCCGGCATGATTCAATTGTGATGACCAATTTTATAATTGTTAGGCCTTTTAGGCCTGCCTCAATTCAAGAGTGCTAACATTTCTACAAAATCTACATTTCTTGCAATTCGAGTTAATCAACGTAGAGGGAGCGTTTAGGCCGGCACTATAATCGTAAGAAAAGAATGATCTAGATCCTTCATCAGACCATAGCAAATATTATTAATCTAAATCTGTAAATAAACAAGACAAAAAAAAAAAAAAAACAAGTACGAAATTTAGTACGAAATTGCTGAAATTCAATAAAGCACAGAATATTGCAGTACCAAAACATCAAAAAATTAAAGGAGTACTTATTCCAAAAGTCCTATTGTTTTGAAAATCTAGAACTTCGAGAAGCCCAAAATCTTTAAAGCACAGTATTTCCATTATTTCGGGTTCCCCACATATCCGAAATCTTTACAAACATATGTATGTGTAATATTTTTAGAAGTCAAACACTTGAAGACGTCAACCTTTTTAAAACTATGAAAGTCTGGCAAGTCCTTTGTCCTAAAAAGGATAAGGTCCTGAATACTGTAGTCCCAAAAAGTTGAATGTAATAATCATTTAAAAAAAAAAATTCGAACTTCAGGCCTGTAATACCCAACAATATTTCGATACAAAATTTTAGTGAATATGAAACTATGAGAATTTTGAAATCGAACTCTTTCCCGCCACATCTTTCCCCCAACAGTCAAGATCTTAAATTTAGAAGCTTTCTTGAATTTTTTGCAACAAACACATGTTGTCATATGCCTTTGTCAAAAAGAACAACGCATGTCCGAAGTACTTCAAACATGTCCACCGGATACAAGGCACATTTCCTTACCCTCATCCCACCGGCTTCCCTGCCCGATATCAAAGCAACAACTTGGCATACTTTCCATCTCAACAGACGCAGCAATAAGTATGTGCGAAGATCAATTGGAAATCAACCACTAATTCATTCCAGATGTTGCCCAAATGTCATAATTGCAAGCACCACCATTCCGTTTAAAAAAATATGTGTCAGACAGGCAATGAAAACAAAATGCTGCTGAGCGTGCAGTTTCGATTCCTCCTCAGCAACTTACGAGACACAGCCTTACGTCAACGCGTCTAGCGTGCACATCATACCGCTGACTGGATAGATTCGGCAGCCGCCATCTGCATGCACGTTCGATCGGATCAAGTTCAAAACTTCGCTCAAGTTTTCCTTAATTTTGGGCAGAAATTTAAGGAACGAACAACCGCTTGCCGTGCACAAATTTCCGTTGATAACACTCCCGGTATGCATTCCGGCTTGTGTATCGGGGTGTCGCCCCCTCAGACTGGGGGAGGGTTTCAAGTGGCTCTCGTGTCAAAGCTCTCATCGCCGTGTGCATCAAGTGAAATGCGAATCCAGGCGAAGGTGAGCCCTGAGCCATCTCAGGCAGTCCTTTTCACATAGACTCAGCGAAATTCTTTGGCGCTGCCACCTTCTGCTGGCGATAGATGGGTCGGTCGGGTGCTAAACGGCGACAATGATACCCAGGCCGGCTGCAGATAAAGCTGCAATGAGTGTGGATGATGATCTAATTTTGAAATACAAGTGGGTCTGTATGCGCCGGCAGTTCGGTGGCTGTGTGCGTGCTTGTGTGACATTGTGTGCTGATGGACTGTTGCAGTGTGTTGTGGGTGTAGTGTGGAAGTGTCTCTATGGCGGGGTTGGCACGCTTTTTAATTGTCGCAATGAATTATGGCCCAACTTAGTGTGGAGATATATACGTGTGTGTGGGGAGAACTGTTTATGATTTTATTTTCCTCTGGATTTGTGTGGATTATGCCTCACGGTCGAGCGCAGGAACTCTACTAGAAGCAATTAAATCTGCCATTGCCTGCATATGGTGTGACAGTATTTGGGACGATGGCGGCAGCGGCCCAGGAATGCAGATGCAGTTGGCCTAGACAGAGGATAGACAGGGAAAAAGCGCCAACATGGCATGGGGAATTTTCAAAGTGTTAAAAGAACACATAGATTTGAGGACATTATGGTAGAGCTCAGGGAAAACAATTGTGGCTCAGTTCAAATCTTACGCATTTCGTAAGGAATTTGAAATTAAATTCTAGATTCCGGATTTAATTGGGTTTTGTAATATCTATAAATATTAATTTTAGGATGTGTAGGGCTTTGGTGATTTCGCTTTGATTGCAATGTACAAGAAGTCATATCGACTTCTGTGCTGAGCTTAGTTCCGCATGACGATACAGGGATACAGTCCGATAATGTATTTGAGTATAGTCAAGAAATGACACCTGCAATGGGGAATTACGATTGCAACCGCATTTAATTGTCAGACACAGACTACTACTGCGATTGCAAGTTATCTCTATGCAATTGACATCGGCATTTCAATTAAGTTTTCCCATATTTTGTGTGGAAGGACAAACTTAAATCGGCGTTGACAATTAAAAACAAATTATTCTCGTTATTATTTTTGAAGGACTGAGTTTGGTCTATATGGTCTACCTTGTTGAAATTTTCTTATCAGGTGTCAACATCGAAAAGATGCGTTTTATTTCCTTCACGAGGTAAAATTTGTCTGGCAAAATCTCCTTAATCTTTAGAGTACAATATAGAAGTTAATGTGTAAAAGGTTGTGGAATAGGGTTTTCGAAATTTCTTCCTCTGAACGCGTTCATAAACTTATGACACCGCTGTCAACATGATTGGTAAAAACAAAATCGAGGTGGTGATGAAGAAGCTATTTACTTTTTTTAGTATACATATGGTTCACAAGTTGGCGAATAAGTTTCAGGTTATATTTTAGCTACCACACTTTTTCGTGCTAGTGATGCAACAAATAGATCAAAGCAACGAGAGGTCCAATGAACATTCCTGCGTTCGACTTCAGCTTTATCTCTGCAGACAATTGTAGCTGCCTGCCGTTTAAGTGAACGTTCACAAAAAATACAGAAGAGATATTCCCCTTTGAATTAAGTTATTGACGGCAATATCGACCACTCCAGCTTGACCACAGCGAGGCGTAGTAAAGGATTTTTTGGAGCTGAAATTCAACTCAAACATGTGCATTATACATTGTGGCCATTTTCAAAGACAGGTAGACGTGAGGGTCTACACGGATAATACTTTTTCTACTTGATAGAAAAAGTCTATCCGATAAGGACCCAATACAATTTTGGCCAAAAAAAGGCTGGTTAATACCGTAAAAATAGGAGAAAACGTCCAGACACCTTTTTATGGAATATTTTGTCCAGAATTTCCCTATATCTCGTTGACGCGGGGGTGTTCACTGATAAATCTCTTACCATATGAAAGAACAGGCTTATCCAATATGACCTCAATACCCTTTTGGCCAAAACAAGGTCTGGTTAATACCATGAAAAATAGGGGAAAACACGAAGCAGACGGCTTCTTCGAAATAAAATTTTATTTTACGTCCTTGTATGGAATGAATTCATTGTATCATATAAAGCAAAGCACGTTTTAGCCATCGACGGACAAATTTTATATAAATTTGCAAAATACATTTAAGTTTGTATAAGAAACATTCCAAAACTACTTTTATGAAATTAGTTCTAGTTCTAGTTGATTTTGTTTTTCAAATTATGCAACATTTTGCTCTGAAGTTAAATATCGTTATCTGTATTGAAATTATTTAGATCTTTCAAGATTGTCAAAGGTGGCCAAAAACTGAAATCACAAGAGAGGGTATTATCTACAGCCCCGCCAACTAGGTTTAATTCTTTCACCATAAGTCATCGCATAGCATGGCAGGTTTTCTTCGAATATACATATACATATGCACATATATACTGTTTTATCGAATTTTTCTGCAAGCTAAATGGATGGATCTTTTTTTTGCTTTGATTTGTTAAAAAATGTCTCAATAATTAGGAATCTTTATATTTCAGTCTACTTGTTCTTGCGTCTGTGGATAAGTTTTAACTTTCACTAACTCAATCATTCCATACGAGACGAGGAAATCAGTGTCATCCCATTTAGGCGAATATAACTGATTGAAACTAAATAAAACTCAACGGCAGTCAACACATTGATCATTTTTGTGTTTTTCTTCGATCTCCAAAGTTGACACAATTTTTTTTTACGAGATTGGACCTTAAAGTGGGAAAATATATTTAAATATCTTCAAAGTCTAACATATTTATTTGAGTCAATCAATATGTTGTTCAACAAAATTAAATGTATTTTTCTTCCCTTCCTTTCCTCTTTTATATTTGGGATAGGAAATAAACTTATTCATTGAATAAACTGCATTGTGTACATAAGGGTGTTCAAAAACTAAAATTCAGTTTGTTTCAGAACATATCTAAGCTGTTGCTTAACCAATCAATAAAAAATCACTAAAGAACTATCTGAACAAAAGTCCCACGTTCGTTTCTTTGGAAGTTATTAAAGCTTCATTTTTCTACGAAACGTTCTAAAACGAAAAAAAAAATTAAATCCGGATGGTTAAGAGCGTTTTTTTTCCCTCCTCTCGTTTCCTGATTAATTCAAAGTCGAATAACCCCAGAATCCGCAAGGGTCAAGTAAAAATACATTTTTGAGAAATTGTCGAACAGATAACAAAGGTTAGCCGCCCATGGTCTAACGATGAACGTTAGATTACACTTCTGGCAGCGACAAATGCGTCTATGAAATGCCCAGCAGCACATTCAGGAAATAATCAGCCTCCAACTACAGCCTATTGAGTGATTCCATGAAATCTTTATGGCAAACTCCGAGGCGCTTAATTAATTGTCGTTTTAATCATGAGATTCGCTTGGATCAAACAAAAATCTCAGTTGACGCAAGATGAAGAAGAACGAAAGTGTGCGCGAGTGTGGGTACGCGTGTGTGCTTGACAAGCAAGCTCAATGAGCATTGAAGGAGATGTACGACAATCAAAGAGATTGTTGTAAAGTACTCTTGGGCATGCAGCCGCACCACAGCGCTGAGTGCGATCTTTCGCGCCTCATGCCACACACAGGCAGGCCGACTGCATTTGGACGAGCAGTCATTCATTGATGCAGCCGCCAACTCTCTGATCGTGATCCCGATGCTCTCGGGAATGACATCATCGTACCTAGCGGTTGTTCGTGTTATCATTTGCGTTTCTTTCTTCGAATTCAAAAGACCTCCACATACGAATGCGAATGTTAATGTATGCAGATAAGGATTAATCGCAATTGTTGCACTGAACTGATTGACAAGACTTCAAAGCTCGAGATGTGTCTTGGTCTGATGTTTCGGTCATTTCTATGACAAATTATTCATTAATTGGTCGCATGGATGCACCGCTTGTGAATGAGTTGTAGGCGCGCGATTAGCAATGTGCATTGATAAGCAGTCAATCTTTTTTATTTAAAATATAAGTAGGGGAGGATGATGCTTAATTTTCAAGTCGAATATCTTTCTTTGATGTCATGTATCCTGTTATCAAATTTCAGGAATTGATTATGTAATTAATTCTTTTCCTTTTTAATAGTATTTCAACACCGTATTCAACTCTAAAAGATTGGTTTTCAAGCGAGTGCGAAATGAAGGCGCAAGGATATAGTAACCACGGAAAAAGAAGCAAGCAAGCATTGGGATTCTAAAGAAAAACTCAATAAATTTTCAAACATGTCAAAAACAAGGTGGTTGTGAAATTTTTTTGATGTTGGTTAAAACACTGATTGTTAAGTCTTATGCATTTTGGTTTCCAGTTAGAAATGATTTCGGCTTCAAATACGTACGAACTTCCGACAGGGAGTTGCCTGAAGGTAAGTTTAAGATCTTGTAGTCGAAGAGGCCGCGAATTGCGAAACAGAGGAACAGAAAATTTGAGGAATTTAAAGCAGAAATGACGGGTTGAGATAGTTTAAATAAAATTACCAAAAATTTAGGAGATGAAAAAGTGGAGATCGTATTTCCCAGTTCACAGAGAACAGATAGTTCTAGATTTTAGGCGGGAAGAAGAGAAAGGTGACAGTTTAATTAGAACGTATGTACATGTGTACATTTTGTCCGGTTTTAAAGGAAAAAGGAAATACAAGGAACACGAGTTACATGTTGCAAAATGATTTAAAAAAAACCTTGAAGCGATAACACATCCCATAAAGAATATTACTCGGGCGACATTCATATAATACAACATTGTCGCGATCAGCATTCTTATCAAAATTTCCATTAAACTTATGCTTATGAAAGTAGGAAATATATTTCACATATTTCGCCATCAATCCTAGATTAATGCGTCGCTCGGTTGCATAAAGAAGCTGTCGCTCGTGTCATTCACACACAGTCGCACATATCTCGACCTTATGTGCAACAAATTAACAAGAGAAAACTAAATTTTCACATTTTCTTATTGTACATCTGATCCCGTGGATTGTAATAAATACTGCGCAACGTATAATAGTCACTTCCTCTGATCTAATGCACCACAATTCACTAAGAGCTCCCAATGTGTGTGGTTCATTTCATTTTGTTGTTTTGTAGCTGCTGCAGCTACTGGCATTGTGCAGCCTCGAGTATGTCCCTCTGTGTCGCATACATATTGTCGCGATGTTCGCCAGAGGGAACATGTATGTATATTTATAGAATTGACAAAGCAAAACAAACCAACAAGTGGTTATGGCATAGAGTGCGTGGGGATCGTGTCATAGTTCTTAGGTTATGAATGTAATGCCTTAACAAATTGGAAGCAAATGAGGTCCATGAGGTCCTTAAGGAGATGTGATCGAATTGGCAGATGGTGTGTAGGATGCCTTAAAACAACACGAAGTTCCTGTTGTTGACAGGTTTACTACTTTTGACACAAGTATACCCTTCGAATGCATTTATTTTTAATAAAACGAAAAATTTACATTTGTTGGCAACTCTTTTTGACAAAACGCGTAACTATAAACAAAAACTGCATTCGATAGCTGACAAATGAATATGTTGACTTTCCAACGCGAATGTGACGTTCGCACATAAGCTGTGGCAAAATGCAAACGAACGTAATTCTTTCGTTGTCACCTGGTTTTGTTGATAGTGAAGACTTGATAATGAAAATCTGTGGTGCCCGTGGGATACACTCGTACCGTTAAGTAGGAGCAGCCAAACAAGATTCCTGTGATGAATTACCGGGGAAGAAGAACTCGTTTGCGCGGTTTAGTTTTGTGATTTTTTCTTTTCGTCTAGTGTCGGCGATGGGTAGGAAAAATTTTAGAAGAAAAGGAATATAACACTGAATGCAGTCATTCTGTAAATTAATCGAGAGCGCGTGTTCAAAATACGCCAATATACAACTGTTAATTTTCAATGATTACAGATTTTTATGACATCAGATAATTGCCAATTTCGGGCTCTTAAATTTATGGGGGAAAATGGAGGTTGTGTTCGGAAAATTGCTTAAAACCTAACAGAGGCATTTATGCCACATGACTGATTTTTGATCAGAGTTTATCACTGGACCCTAATTTTTTCGTCAAAATATTTCTTGGTGTATAGCCCATGCCATAACTCATGACTACAAAAAATGTAATTTATACCGAAAGAGGCCTTTGCTTTGAATGCAACTGCTGGTGCTGTTTGACTGCAAAACAAACAGATCATGACCGTTATTATTATATTATTATTATTTATATATACCGCTATTATTGTACGAAATTTCTGGTTATTAGCTTTATGAAATCATATTCTTACAGCACGTGGTTATGCATTCGTAGTACTATATTCTAACCGGAACAGGAAAATGATTTAATTTAAAATTTTTTTGATTTTGTATTGGACACGTTCAACATATTTTGTCTCAAGTATTTTCATTTCCCAGACAAATGTTTTGTTCCGCTCTTTGATATTTTGATTGTCCCTAGTCTATCTTGGAAACAGTTCATTTTTAAAGTGACACATTTTCACCTTTTCCAGAACGGCAAAGGGCTTCATTATTGAAGAATTATAAAATTCACATTTTGAAAACGCTTTGAATAACTGGGTCACGTCCTTCAAATTGGTCTTTTGAAATTTTGCAATTAAACTTCGAACACCCATGTTTTTATTCATTGAAAAAAACGTTGTTAACGTGGCCATTGTTGTACACCCTGTAGAGGACGAGGCGATCTGCAATTCTAAGGCAAACATTCTTGTTGTTTGTCCTGTTGTTTTCTAGCAAATTTAAGGACCGACTACATACCGCCAATAGCACAAATTAATAACTCCATCAACGCTTGCAGTAATTTGAAAGAAGTGGGGAAGGTATGCAAGATGTTCTTGCTAAGCGTGTGGATCTTCCCGTCAAGA
Source organism: Eristalinus sepulchralis (assembly GCA_944738645.1). Lineage (NCBI taxonomy): Eukaryota > Metazoa > Arthropoda > Insecta > Diptera > Syrphidae > Eristalinus > Eristalinus sepulchralis. Next base: position 43,438,494 of record OX122883.1, read on the forward strand.
GGCCAACGCACCTACGACAAATCGCTATGTTTAGGACTGTTAAGACATGTTTACCGTCATACCGTAGACTGCTGAAGAAGTAAATTAAAAACTTTCCAAACAAGCAGACGTAAAAATGTTTTGCTCACTTAAATCATATTTTTCCTGCCATCTATCATCTTTGTAATAATTTCAAATAATTTGCATTTTCCCGCTTATGTTAGCGATAACATCTTTTTGGTCCTCATCTTCATCTCATATCACAGGGTTAGGCGACGCGCAACAAATCGAATGTATGCCCTCAAACCAACACACGCCGACCCTTATTAGAGTCAAGTATCTTATTTATTACTCCAGAAATCATCAGATGCAAAGCGAACTGCGCACGAAAGAAGATGAAAACGTCTGCTGTTTAGAATCTTATCTTTTGCATTTTTCCCCTTCTCACTCCAATCCGTCTCCGCATCCCCCCCCGAAATCCATCGAACCCCATCAGCAATATGACCTCGCGCTCGCATATGGCTTAGAGAAACGCGAAATGTATCAGAGTCTCCAGCCAGCATACTGGCGGTATCCCCATTCTTGTGTGTGGAAAGTGCGCCTGCTGGTGTTTATTTGCTTTCATCTGGAATCGCGCCGCCGCCGCACCGTCATCGTGGTCGCAGCAGCATTTCAAACGATACAAAAGACGTGATGGGTTGCGGAGAACAAGAATGTGATACTCGCTGGCGGCCCTCGCAATAAATTTGCTGCATGCCGTGCACACGAGAGGAACCTATAGTATATCTGTTGGTGCTAGATTCTGGAGCACTCTTCAGACCGTCATCATCGTCGTTGTCCACTTAAGATTGTGTCTGCTAAGGGCGATCGGAAGGGCTTAGCAACCGATATGCCTTGACTAAGGCAAGGGATGGGGCGTATGAGAAGAGTCAATGGATTTGCGGTTTATTTCCTTTCCGTATGCTTTGTTTGTGTTTTTGTTTATTATTTCTTCCTTCTTCCGAGTTATGCATTCAAAAAGTGGTGGTGGCTTATGCCGATCGGTGATGGGAGTGAAGAACTGTTTTGTTATTTAACGGTAAGAGGCCACTGTCGAGACCAATGACAAGAAAAATGAGCGCATGCGAGCACGATACTTCTCTGCAGACATTTTTGTTTAGATTGTGGAAGTCATTGGCTTGGACAATAACCATTTGTCGATTTTTAAGTTCTCTTTCATCTTCCTACAAGTTCTTTTTCATCTTTTTACAAAGATCTGAGTCTAGATAGAGAATTTTTTAACTTTGACCATCTGGGAAATTAGAATGAGCCAAATTTCGAAACATGAAATTGATCTTCTTTCTTATTTTTAAGACTTGGGAGACTTGTCAGGAAATCAAAAATATCGTTTTAAAAAGTTTTGATTACGATTGGTTATGGTGAGACTTTTTGCAAAATACCTCAATTTGTGTTACTGAGGTATTGGATACATGTTCTTGATCCTTGGATTAAACTATGGGAAAAACAAAGTAGTTTCAAAGAGCCAAACAAAGCCAACCAATGGCCAATAGATGCAATGGCATCAGATGACCTACTTGTTAGGAAAACATGAGGTGCCGACAGTCTTCCGATGGGTTATGATCGTCAAGCTCCCTAAAAGAGGCAATCTAATGCAGTACGAAATTTAAAGACTGTGACCAAGCAAATAGCTAAAATCATCCTGGAACGAATGAAAAAAAAAAAACAAACACCTCGACGGCATACGAACAAGCAGGTTCCCGCTATGTATCTTCCTGTGTCGACCACATCAACATGTTGCGGATCATCATTGAGCAGTGTGTTGAGTATCGATCACCAGTTCACATGCTGTTCATCAAATTTAAAAAGGCGTGTAATAGTGGTTTTCAGGAATTTATCTGATGTAGGAGAGGCTTCTCTGATGAATTCAAAGCAGTTCTAGGGAATAGTCTACCTGGTACGTCTGTTCTCCTCTGTTCCTCCGGCTGTCTGAGGAATTCGAAGCTTAAAGTGGCGTTCGGAAAGGTTTTATACTCACGCCAATACTGTTTCTATGAGTGCTGAGCGATGTTGCGAATGCGACCTTGTAAACAGGAAATAAACGAATTCGGTGATCTTAACTCAAGCTCCTCAACTATGTAAACATTCTGTCTCTGAGGACGTTGGACCTTCACCAAATCACAGCAAATGTGTAGAGGGAAGCTGTTGGCGTTGGGCGGCCAATTAATTCGGCAAAAAAACAAAAATGATCAGTCTAGAAGCAAACTCATCAACTCATATGTGCTTATGCTGGACAGACGTTTGAAAGAGTAGAAAGTTTTAACTTGGCATAAACTGAATAAATGTAGCTAACAGTATCAGCAAAGCAATCCACGGTGTGGTGATGAAATGCAATTAGCTTAACAACCAAGCTTTTAGAAGGATGTGGTACCTGAAGGATGACCACCGCTATCACTTGGAATCTTCAAACTTTTGTCTGAAGGTGAGAACGCTACATCTTAAGAATACTTTGACCAAACACACAGCTTTTACAATCATCTTAGTTGCGGTTTTTCTTGAGAGGAATAACAGTCCGGGTTGAACCTTGTTCCAAGCTATCACCTGGTTAGGTCTTTCTCCACTTGTGTGCGCCATCTCAGACGAGGTCGTCCTCTGTTGTGTTGGAGGCAGCTGGCAAGGTATGTTGATTAAGGCTTAGGTTCACCCCAGACTGTGGTGACAGCTTAAGCAGAATTTACTGGTAGAACCGACGAACATATGTCTTTGGTATTTTTGATTACTATGTGTATAAGATAAAATTAAACTAAATTTAGTGGCACAACAGCGCAACTAGACCGAAGGCCTAGCTTGTGGTTCTATCACGGGTAAAAGGGGACCTACATTTCTTTTGCCGACTTCGAACTATAAAATTTGGGAAGCAACTGATACTCTGTGAGTATAGTCAGCAACTCAAGGTTGTGCCGTAAAAAAAATATGAAATGTTCAATCCCGGTATCGGACCTGGGACGTTTGGCGTATGAATCAACGCACTTAGCACCTACGCTACGAAAAATTAAAACAAAAAGTCAGGATACTTCCTATCATCGTATCGTCTAAAGGACTGATCTCTCATCTCTATGACATAGAATACTTCAAACTAGATTGACCATCGTCTTCAAGTAGATAACTACGAATATAATTGACGGATTGTCACCAAATGCGTAATCCACAGAGGACCTTCTTTATTAAGCGCAGCTTCAGCTTCATGCGAATTCATTTCTTTTCCATCTCAAAAAAACTTGACAAAACATTGTTTATCAAAGCGTTTCTCTGTCATCTGGAACCGGCAGACTTGGTGACTGATTTACCCTCCGATATTGTGGTTGAGCCGGCAGACTTATGATCCAAGAACCATAATGACTCAGATACGTCGGATTTGTACGCTTTGCTTCCACTCCGATAGCCCATTTTTTGTGCTGATAAATTATTAAAAATATCACCAAGATGCAAGCAAAAAAAAAAAAGTCAAACGATGCCGGTCTAGATGACAAAGAATGCACTCCAGACCGTATGACTTTGTTTTCGAGTTAAAAATGAACATGCTTAGATGAGGTCAGACACCATGACATCATTTGTGCTATGTCCGGCGAAAGGAAATCTATTGTTGGTCTGCCGGAGATTATGTCGTTTGACCTAAATTCTTTTTTTCTGAGGAAAGACATTGTTAAATGACACTTTCAAAATGTTGTTCTTTGATGGGTGGAGTTGGTAGTTTTATTTTGATTTTATATTGCTTAAGGATCTCCTGGAGGAATTGCAATTAGACCATAAGGTCAATCGATTTTGAAAATGCTTCTGATAAATTCAAAATTATGGACAATACGCATTCTTTTAAACATTATAACCAGTTCTTCTGTACCTTTCAAAAACTCAAACAAACCTCATGTTGTATCCATAACGATTCAGATTCAGAATAATCAAACAATGAAGGAGAGATATGTATTTGTCATATCGGAGGATGAAAGTGTAAGTTAAAGGATGTCAGGATCACCCGAATCTTTAGTTTTTACCAAAACTCAAGCTACTGTTAAAAGCGATTTTTCGTAAAAAAAATTAAAAAATTTACTTCTATTGCTGTGGGGACTATATTTTGAAAGTCAAATGTCCAAGTCCAAAATTCAAAAATCTTAAGTCTTAAGAGTTCAGATGATATAAATTTCAAAAAAAAAAAAAAACTTTTTTCAATAAATCAATTGTGTTGTTTTTTTCCTTTTTTTTTAATTTTAGACTTTTAGGCATTTCAACATTTAGGAAAACTCCTAATTTTGATATTTTGGACATGTGGGAATTTCAGCTATTTTTACATTTGGTTTTTCTTTTTTTATTTGTTTTCTATTCAATTCGATGATTACTGAAAATTTCCTGGAACTTTCGGCATTTGCTGGCAAGAATATGTCGATTACTAGGTCTGTCAACAACTGAATAGTTCTCCAATTTTAGGGAGCGTCGATGATAGGTTCCCAAAAACGTCTAAAAAAGGACGAAGTAGATCAATGAGACAACAGACAGCAATTACCTTTGACAAAAATCGCAGTTTTAAAAAATTGTCAGAAACAGCCTGGGAAAATGTATGCGTCTCACGTGCACTGCTCTATTTTGAGAGAAATTGTAATTTTTTAGAGTACACGGATCAGATGTGAAAGTTTTGGATACTCGAAAAGACCTACTTTGATGTTCGGAAAATAAAGTGAAGGCAATGTGACTTCAGTTTGTATTCAAAAATGTCATCAAAAGTGCAATCACATTGATGGAGAAGTATTTGCAATGAAAATTTTTCAGTAAGTAAAGTTTTTTACTGGGTATGGATGCTAGGTAGAATGTGCCTCTTATGTTGGCCAATAAGTTTTGTACGCCTTCGCATTAATGATGTTGAAAAAAGTCACTTGACAACACGTCGCCTAGCGTAAAACCTTAGGCTCTCTCAAGTAAATAGTGTGAATAACGCCAGTACCGATATTAAGTTTAGAATAACTCTTTCCAACCGCAATTGGCTTGAAAGGCAAGAGCAGTAAAACCCTCTCTCGAAGGATTACACATACACTATAAACTTTGCTCATATTTGCCCCACTCCTAGGCACGGAAGCATGGACAATATCAAAGAAAGCTGAGAGAAAAGCTCTACGTTCAATCTTGGGTTCGATTTGGGTTGATGGCGTGTGGAGGAGAAGATGCAACGACGCACTTTATAGGCTCTAGGGCGGCATGCACGTACCCATGAGTCTATGGATACAATTTTTAAGATATTTTGGTCATGTAGGGCTTATGGAAGACACAACTCCAGACCAAAGAGTCTTTGAATCTGAGACAGTGCTGTCCTTAAGTGGACACCCACGTAACCGATGGCACAAACAAGTTTACGTCGAACATGTTATTAAGAATGTGATCACTTTACTGTGTGCTGCGAAGCTGGTCTGTAATTCAGAGCAGTTACAGGGCGTGCGAAAAACTGTTGAAATCATTAACGGGACCCTCACTGACCAGACAGCTGTCTCTTTATCGCGTGACCAAAATTTCTTTTGATGCAGTATCTTCTTCAACACTGAAAATAAGTTCATTAAGTTGAATAAAGGAAGATATTCCACGCAATTAAGGCACGTGCCTAAAAATTAATCACTAACTGAAATAAATAATGACAGCGATTGTGAACCCTTCTAATGACTGAAATAATCAATTTATACAATAATCATTTTCGCATTGCATGTCGCTGACATCCCGTTGACAACGGATTTGCTATGGCACACATATATATGTGGCATATCATGTCACGCGCAAAAAACTCGAAATATTGTAAATTCAAGCTCCTCAGAGTTGCTGTTACATCAACTCCCTCGATGTAAAGGAAGTCATAGTCACCCTCCCCCCCTACAGGGCCTCATACAATCTACACGAGGAATAAAAGAGAAGAAAAAAATACATATATTACTCGTGTATAACTTCCTCTAGAGATGATAACTTTCCACAAGTTTTCTTTATGTTTCTTCTCGCTCATTCATGATTTCATCCCATCGGCTTTTTACTGGTTAAGTCTATCTCCGATAGGTACTGTGGTGCCGCTTGGGAAGCTTTAGATAAGGTCCAAATCAGAATTCAAACTCGGATTCGCTTGACAATCAACACGAACACTGAGCTATCTCTGTCAATGTCACCTTTGGCACTTTCATGAGGACAAGTGTCAGATTTATAGAAGGTTTTCGTTTTTTTTGTTCATTTTCGCTTAATCACACGACGACGTTTAGGTTTTTTGAATGAAAAATATGTTGTCATTGGTCAGAAAACAGACCCTGTTCGAAATGGCTATCGCATATAATTGCGTCTATTACGACACACACTTGGCTTTAACCGATTCGATGGTTTGGCGGAGAGATAAGCTGGTGCCAGTGGCAGTGAATGAAAGCTTATTGGCATTTTTACAGTATTTTCGGAACTGACATCATATTCAGAGAATACAAAAATTGATTGTCTTATCTGTGATATGAAGGGTTTTTCTTAATGTACCACGTGGGAGGCGTCTTTAGTAGTAATGCGACCTCGTTAACATGATTTCCTATTTATTAGCTTTTTTTGTGTTTGTTTTAGACTGAAATTGTGAATTGACAACAAGAGTCGTTTTGAAATTGAAATTCAAGTCAGAGTTAAATTTTAATTTCCAACAGACATTTTGGTGACTTCCTGTGACACATTTCCGGCTATTTTGGCTTGTGTGGTGAGTGTAGCTCTTTAGCATGGGGAATTTCTGTTATATACGTTAAGCTGTCAAAATTGAACTGTTCGTTTTATCGGTCAAATCATTTTCTTAAAACATTTAGAGCTGAGTAAATTTAAGGTCACGTCAAGATGTTGTTTTTTTATAAAAATAAATCAGCTCTAGCTCTGGCAATCGGGTGGATAAAAAACTCTTACTTTTTCAGATAGTAAATGTCTTTTAGTTCATAAGCTAACATTTTTAAGTCGAACATTGCTTCAAGTATGATTGCCGCTTTTCGAATTGTTCGCAATTTGGCCCTTTTTTGATGATTAGAAACGATGACAAAACTTTTTGAAAAATCCTCATTACTAAAAAAAAACGCTTTACGTATATGATACATAATCTGTTTGAACTAATTTGAAGAAATAGAAATGATTTAAAAAGCCAAAGAAAGACAACTACTCAGTTTTATAAGACACAGTGACACAGTGAAGAGAGCTATAAGGCGGCACATATGCTTGTCACTGCTTAAATCAAGCAATCTCAACTAGAGTTTCTGTGATTTCATAAAAAGAGTGAAGAAACATTTTATTTTGTATTTAAATAACATGAATGACATAAGTGTATCCTCTCTCATTTATAAAATTTCAACGTCATATATATGTATATAAGTCGAATTGTCAAAGCCAGGAGGATTCCTAGTTGCGACCGCTTACTGTACAATATTTTATATTTATGAATAACTACTTCTGACGTTGAAAATAAAATAAAAAAAAATTGAAAACTTTTTATAAATGAAAAAAAAAAGCCTCTGTTTACTTATGTTGTGCGTGCTATTGTTCTTTTACCAATAGACGAGCCGTAAGTTTATTGCTAATTCCAAACAGCAAAAAACGTTTTAATTATCACCATCAAAACTAGCCCCCTTCCAAGTGTACAAGGTCTTGACTCACTTTCTAACGATGTACAATATAGCCTCAACGGATATCTGAAGCAGGAATTCTCTGATATTTGGACCAATAAACTATTTCAGACAAATTTCAAATTTGCAATTTGAAGAAGATAATAATACAATAATACGAGAAAAATCAAGAACCGGCTTATTTTTTAAACGGATCTCTGTTTAATGTCTTGCAATTTCCTCTTGGGGGTCTTAGGAACCGGACATTAGAATCAACGTCCCCGGTTACTAAATCATGTAGATCAGGTATTAGCAAAAATTAATTTAAGAAAAGTGATTTAAAATTACATTAACCTTGTTTTCTAAAGTGACGGCGGTCCCTAATTGATTAAAACAAATTAAGTTGGCGTACATAATTAAGCAAAATGGACGTTCAAGTTCAAAGTAGAAAAATTTGTTAGGTGGCCGGTTCTTGGTACACTAAGCAAACTAGCCTACAAAAAGTTTCGATGTTGTCGTCACCAACCTGTGTTTTCCTATTTTTGTGAGAAAGCAAAATCGAGGCATGTTCGATTCTTAAAATTTAGATTTAAGAGGTTTTGGGCCTTGTTTATTGTATATTTGAACAGACTTTCTTATAAGATTCATATACGATGAGAACAAAGCAGTAAGCAACAATTGGCAAATGGCTAGAGTTTCCTTATTTCTGATGTCTGAAGTTTCAAAGAATCTTTTGTAGGACATGAATTTAATAGTTAGGCTAACAAGAACAGATTACCATTAATTTTGAAAACAGAACTCACAGACGTTTGACTAAGAACATAAAATAAAAATACACCTGAGTTGTTAAGTGTAGTACATACTCGTATATCTTCGGAGTTTTTTTTTAACGCAATAGCATGAGTCTGCTATATCTACTATATCGACATTCTGTAAAAGTAAGTACCAAGTTGTGGTTCTAACAAGAAGGCTTCATAAGTAAAGACTTCTTCTCACGGAATGCCTGTATGAGTGGAACAACGGGATCGATCATTCGTATTCTCTTTTAAGTCGTTGAACTAGGTAAATCAGTGAATCATAAGGTCGAAGTCCACATTTATGATACTGCCGAGATGCAAATTTAGCACATAACTGGGTCAACTGTTGGTGGGTGCTTAAATCGAACGGTTTAAATGAAGATTTAAAATTATAAATTTATAAAATAATCGTTTTTGCAGCTTGACTGAGAATGCTATTGGTTCTTTGAAAATATAACAGTCCATTTGCTTTTCAAAACGTATTATTCTTCATCATATACGTCTCTTAATAATAATAACTGAGTGGCACTAAAGCCCACGGGGAATCAGCGCCTAGGTTCTACAACATCTACTCGTGTTGTGCGGTGCAACTGTTCTCTCAAGAGAGAAGGGATATACACTTTTTTGGCGACTCCGAACGGCGAGATTTGAGAAGCTTTTCATAGAAATTTAGTAATCTTTGAGTGTCACCTCTCAAATGAGGTGGTGCAGTGAAAAATTCGAATTTTTCAGTCCAGGAATCGAACCTGGGATCTTGACGTGTGAGTCGACGCATAGTATATTCAGAACTTAACATATCCCATTTCAAATTCTCCAACATAGCATCTCACCAATTCAAATTTCGAATCACAAGCTTCAAAGTGGTGTATATCTTTTCAAGTGTAGTTCGATAAAAATAAATTAAACGGAATATGTTTGAATACCTGATAATCTAAAAAAAAAAACAAAAGTTTAATGTGTCAACTGTGTCCAGGCTTAACTCGGAAAAAAATAATAGTAACCATTTCAGAAGCTCTGACATTATAGTACACCACGGGCAGAACTCCATGTGTGACCAGGTACAAAGTGCCAGCCTTCCTAATGCTTAAAGGTTTGATTTTAATCTTTCTTAAGAAGAATGTAAACAAATTTTGTGAAGACATTGAAAACTAAGATGTTCGTCAACCAAGACACTTGTAAGCATCGATTGTCATCATCATGTTTATTTTTATTTCAATCCCAAAAATGTGTTCTACATTAAATTTCAATCCGTCTTCCGTTTTGATAGTGAAAGCCCACATAACCTCAAAAAACGAATAACAAGAAAAAAAAAATGAAAAAAAAACTTAAGTTCACCCATGAAGAGCAATTGCGAAATAAGGTTATCACTTGCAAGACGACAAAGCGATGACTATATACATCATCCATGGACTAATTAGATTAAGTCTTTGTGCTTTAGTACCGGAAGTATGATTTCAAAATCGTTGAAGGTTTCCATTTCAGTGGACAAATTTTGGTCGTATGTAGACGTTGCCGCTATTTCGCAGAAATATTCTACAAAAATAACACTCGAAAAAAATCTCTCATTTTTAAAGGTTATCCAAAAATGTATTAACCTTTGTCATGATAAGAACGGTTGATATTAGCAAAAACAAAAAAAAAAACTGAGGTTCGAATTTCTGACATAGATTTCTCTGTTTTTCAAAAGATTCAGTTTTTTTTGTCATTTTCTTTCTCGTGGTGTTATTTGAAGAGATAAAAGCAGAAGTGTGAAAAGAGAGAGAGAGAGAGACGCACATAGACAAGGGAAAGAGTACTGTTTGGACCATTGCTTTTGCAAGTCTTATCAAGAATGTGCTAAGAGGCTATTAATGGGGTAGTGATAAAAGGGAACTTGTTTTTTTTTAAGTCTTGGCTTAGGATGTGAATTTTTGGGGATGCTTTAACAGGATTGGATTGATTAGGGCCACATTAGACCAACATTTTGACAAGTCAACATTTTTAAAGGCCACCCCTTTTAGAGTATGTAGACATATGCCTGACCAAAAATTCAAATTTTCTCTATTTTGGAACATGTAAGTTCAATTTCTGATCACCTATGAAATTTTAAGTTCTGCGTTTCTCGCGTAGCACCGGCATTTTAGATAACTTTAGCAAAATTGTATGCCTCTAAATAACTATTCACAACTCTCAAGAATTTGCCATCAATCAATACAAATTAAATTTATAAACTTTTGAAAAATATCAATAAATATGAAAACTTACCGCTGCTTCAGCAAAACTAGATCCATCTTGTAGGAGTGTAATCAAATAAACCGCAAATAACACCGCCCAAAAGTAGGACAAGTGTGGGCTACCCAAGAGGCCGCCCAGGCCTCTGGGGTTTTTCATATTTTTTTCGCACACAAAAAAATTTCAAAAACAATTGAATTACCGCGCGATCACTGCGATTTTCGAAATTATAAGCCGTGGCACCGTATATGAAAATAAAGAACAAAAAAAAAACGGAAAAATTTTCAAAAACCCTTTAGTCTTATCACCGCATTTAAGCACATTGAGGAACCGCACTGTGTTCACCTCCCCTTCCTAAGCCTAAGCCAAATCTTCTCCACGAATTTTAGTCCTTTTTGGGAGAGTGGAGGAGGCAAACAACAAAACGACAAGAAAAAAAAAACAAAAACTACCAACCAAGTAGCAGTCGATGTATTCTGTCGACTTTACGAGGAAAACTCAAGACCTTCCACCAACGACGATTGGACGAATAATCCTCTAGCAGCAGAGCAGTACTCTCTCCTCCTACATGGAGATCGACAAACGTTCGAAGTGTTACTAAACACGAGTCTCCTAACAGAATTTCAGTTTTGCCCAATGCCCCCCAATACACTGACGCTCACGACTAGATCCCGAAAGAGAACATGTTCGATGTATGCAGCCGCAGCAACCCTCTGCTTGCTTATGCTGCGCATGGAAGCGTTCTGCCTGTGTGCGTCCCTATCGCATTGCCCGCACCCAGCCCCCCATCCAGTGAGATCGCTCCTCGGCGGATGACAATACCAATCCTCGGCACGGAGGAGTGAAGATCTTTGATTTACACCCGGACTATGTGTATCTGGAGCCGAGCAAAACACCCACAGATCAGTTGGTGATGGTGGTGCGTGGCGGTATACACATGCTCATCGTGCGCTCTCGCGATATAATTTTAGTGATCTTGTGCGCGGACCGTCGCTGATCTTTCGCTGGACAATCTCTGCACACATGTGCACCGCTCAGTGTGTGTAGACTGTGGATGAGTGGAGAGGAGACCTGCAGATACAGGCAGTGTGTGCGGCTTTTTGATCGTCGTCGTGTGGTGCGGTCGTCTTTAGTCGAACATTTGTGAGTTGAGCATAGTTAGTTGGTTGCTGCCTTCTAGAGTTGGCTGGCTGTTAGGAGGATTTTTCCGTTCTAAATCCGCTCCACATCAGTACGCTCTAGTCGATCCATCGCGTTAGATCGCAAAAAGTAAAGAACCCGTCGTTCCCTCTGCTTAAGGGTGGATGGGGTTTTCTTTAATTACAAAGTAAAGACATTTTTTTTTTTATTTCGTTGTTTCTCCTTTTTTTGCAACTTTTGTGTGTGTGGTGGTGTTTGAGTTCTTTTTTTCTGCTGTATCCTTTTTAGATATTTTCACTCCGTCACTAAGTGAATTTCGAATTTTGAATTTTTGTTTCAGAAAAAACCGAAAAAAATCTAATTTTTGATTAAATTCACGAGGAAATCGAAGACCTTCCATGACCCGCATGGGAGCAGTTGACATTTTTGACGAATCTGTGTTAAATTATTCATAATTTCCTCTCGGAGAATATTTAAAATTAGTTAATTGGAAAAAATTAAAAAACAAAACGTAATCTGAAGGAGAGGTTTTCAAAAGGGTTACTTAAAAGACGATTGGGGGATAATGGGACCCCTTATGAAGCGGTAAGTAATCCTGTTTTTTTTTGCCCAAAAATTACACTTATAAAAAAAATATATTTAAATATAATTTTCGAAGTGATACGCGCATACATACTCGTACATATATACATATAATTTTTTTTTTTGCTAATCAATATCAAATCGGAAACGACACAATATGAACGGGCGGGGGTAAAGGCCAACGAAAGCTCTGATTTGAAATTTGGGGCAAAATTTGTATTGTCCATTCGTTGTCGTGCTGCTATTTCGGAAACTAAAATGGCCACATTTCCGGAATGTATTTCAAAACTAATTTCATTTATCTGTTCGTTTGTTTATCGTCACGGCGGAATACTATTGCAAATATATTTTGAAGAAAAATTGTGACAAAGCGACAATGCTTGACGCATTTATTTTTGATGATTTTCTTTTTTTAAATTTTTATTTTCTGATGTTATTTTTGCCACTTTCAAGAAATGCATCGTTCATTCACTGATATGAATGAAGTCCTATCTTGAGGAAGTTAGTTCGCATTAACGGTACAGCGTTTTCATTTAATCAAAGTCGTGAGTGGAAATCATTTTTATTCCATTGTTTTTTGTTTCTGTTTTTTTTTTGTTTTCTGATGGCTTGCATTTCCGCTTTAACAAGATGACATCATTGATGATTGAATTTTTGTCTTTAATCCCTTCTGGACTGTTAAGAAATTGTTTGAGTTGTAATGTTTCCAAATTAATCAAGTCGTTATTTTCGAACGTGAAGTTATTTAAATTGTTTCGCCGGCTATCACCACATTTAAAAAAATACTTCAACAGAATCAAGATATTTAATGTAAAATTAAAGAACATTTACTGAGGATGATTACTATTTTTTTTTTGTCATTGTTATTTTTTTTGTTTCCATTCACTGTCGTCGACTACCAAACTATTTGAAACGAGTTCAACAGGATGAAGCACAATTATTCATGGCTTACACATTTCCCTTTAGTTTAACGAAGAGAATTTTGCTAATATTTATTTGTGTAGTTTAAAATATCCTGATCTGAACTTCTACTTATAATCAAAAAACAGCATCTTTGCCTACTGCTTATAGCAAATATCACAAACTTTCTCAGATGAAGATCTTAATATCAGGACATAAGGCTTAAAAAAATAAATTAACTGTGAACAAATGCATTTCGCTAAGGTGCCATACGAATAACTTCCTAGAATATCTAGCATTTAATCCTAGATTTCTGTCTCATAAAAGCCGTTCTGAAATGTTCCCGTGGTAGGAAGATAAATGCGAAAGACTGATTGATGTGTGCCTAAAGCTCTTGTGAAAAGATTGATAAAAGAATTGTAACTAAGTACCGTCTAGAATGGATCATAAACCGACAGAAGAACTACAGCTAAGTGCCCACTTAATTCAGAAAACAGATATTTTCTGAAGGTTAGATGTACAAATATACTTGACTTGTTCAAAACAAAAGAATATATAATCATACCATGTTTTTTTTTTGGCAATGTACAATTTTTGAGCAGTTCTAGCCCTAGTTTCCTAAGTTTATGATTATAGAAGAGCTAAAAATAAAGGTAGACGGCTGTTACTATTTTTCAAACGTTAAAAACTTTTCACCAAATAATGCAAATTTAGTAATGTCTTCCAACAAAGTTAAGCTTACGATGTCACCTTTCACACAAGCTATAGTATTGCCAATTACAATAAATATTACGAGAAGTATCACGTTTTAAGAAAACGTGATCGAAAAAAGAATAGAAACACCCCTCTCATATGAGTACTCCTCTTTACGGAAAACTCCTCAAGGTCCTAGGATTAAGATAGGGTCAAATACATAAGTATTCATCTATACTGGACGTTCGAGCATGAAGTTCAGCTCTTACCATTTATGTATACTCCCTTTGACGGACAAAGCAAAGCAAAGTAATTTGCAAAAAGGAATATGAAAGAGGCAACAAATAACGTATCACGTATGACAAGAAGTTATAAAAGACTCCCAATCATGTTCACGTTTTAACAATTTCACACTTACTTCCGAAAAAGATCGAGTTTTTCAGACTGTCATTACTTTGTTTGCTGAATTTTTCCCAACAATTCTTTCGGCTGTAATCTAATCTGCGTTTTTATTCTTTACATTCTTATAAATCTCCCATATTTTGATAGTTCTTCATCCGCATTTAAAAAATTTTAACTTTGTTGATCAGCATACAGGATATGTGAGACTACATAAGACTCTTGTCATTGACTTGTCTCTTGTCGCTACCGTCCGACACACGCATAGAGGTCCCATCAACTCTTTTCGAAAGCCCGCTGTTCTTCTGTACCACGTTCATATGTCAATTTAACAGGAATAGGTACAATGTGGTGAACAAATTCATAAAAATTAGAAATTCGACAAAAACTGTTTGTCAAACTGTTTGTTGTCTGATTTTTATGAGAACTCTTTCGAGTTGCTGACAACTATGGAACCTACTATTCACCTCTCTAGAGCGGACACCTCTTAATGGTAATATGACGTTAAATATGAATTTCTATTCACTTTGTATTCTAAAGCAGTATAAGAACTCACTGACAAACTGATGATTTGGCCAAGTGAGTGTTTTTTGAGTTATATTTATGTGCACTATGTCATACAGAAAAATCTTATTGTCAAACTTAATGAAAGTGCTATATCAGTTGTATAAATGAGCAATTCTAAATCTCAAGTAATTTCCGACGGCATACTGATGAACGCCTTGATTTAATAATTCACTACAGAGATGAGCCTTACCATTGTGTTTTCTTAAACTTTCTTTAAATAAATATTTTATTATTTCTTAATTGGTATTAAGTATTGCAATCGAACACTTGTACCCTGTCTCCTTTTTTTTTGAAAGACAGCTGCTTAAGATATGAATCAACGGCCTAAATCAAACAATACTTAAATGTTGAAGAAAACAATTAAAAAATTCGTAAGAGTTGAGTGCAAATTGAAGAATGGTTCATTAAAACTGCAATCGTGAATTTGCTGTTGAAATAAATAGTTTCCCAATAGCATCGTGGCCATCATTTTTCTTAATTTTTCCTAAAACTTAAGCATTTGTGTATAGAATTCGATTTTTTCCAATTCAACCCAGTTTTTGAAAATTCCGCCACATACCTCTACAAAAACCGAGTCTTTTCCATGTTCAATATTGGACCTGTGACCTTCCGCTTGTTGGGGAAGACCAATGATGTACGTGTAGTACTGCAGGTTTAGGAATAGCCCATTTAAATGGTTCGAAAGAATCTACTGACTGATACTTTCATAAAGAAACTATTGACTCAAATAATACACTGCATGAAAATCGCAACATTTTAATGGTTTCACAAAGGAAGCGCTTAAGCTTCATCTGAGGTTCGACTTACAATGTAAAATCAAAAGCCTAATATTTAAAGCGAGCTTAAAATGTTTATTATCGGTAAAAAGAACAGTTCACGGCACTTACTATTTGAAAAATATATCATGTAAATGTTGACAAGGACTGCGTCTGAAATAGTCCAATCGGGAGGTAACATTTTGGTTAGCGACTAGTGTCTTAAAGATAATATGAGTACCTGGCTTATTTCTAGAAACCTAACACTGTACATATCCCCAGAGACAACAGTCCAAAGGTGCACGACCTAGGCGGTCAATTTATCATGCCAAAGCTTGAAAATGATATCTCAACCAGTACATTGTTTTACACGTTCTATAGCTCGCTGCTCCATCTTGTTGAGATCAGAGCTCACCGAGACAATGTGCTTGAATTTTAGGAAGCAGGTAGTCCGCTAACACGACTCGATTACGGCTACAATTGACAGTCTCTCAGTTACAACTGCTCCTCACTACGTGCCGGACATAGTCTAACCGATCGAGTATAATCCACTAATGTCAACTGGGACTCAAATTTGGGAATTGCATTGCCAAAAGTTCAGTAGATTGATTATGGGCACCGAAAGTTCCTTAAATCGCACAGACAAGATTTCTCATAGAACGCTGATTTTCGTTAAACAGATGAACATTTGGGAGACGGTGTTGGGGTGCGAGTCTTTTCATGGTGACGTCGAAGTCGAAGGATACTTCCGAAACTGGAAAAGAATGACAAAACAAAAAAGGCCTATAGAAAAGCAAACCTCACGATAAATCACTCCATATCCGGAGTTTGCTTACAGCGAACTGCTGAAAAGTTTTCTATAGACAATTATTACTCTTTGAGTATTGGTTACAATTCGAAAGAGGTGATGCAGTAAGAACGTGCATCAATTCACATGCCACTTGTCTCACATTCGATTCCTGAATTAAACATGTCGCATTTCCTTCACGGCAGACAAGAATTAATACTTTTAAGTTAAACTTCTTGCAACTCTTTTATACGTTAACAACTTATTCATATAAAAATAGAAGTAAGTTATCCTTGATTGTACTTAATCGTGGGTAGGGTCTGTTCGTTTATTAAGCCACAATATGACTTTTGCAATTTTGCTGTTATGTTTTTTTAACTTTTTGAGGCTATTTAAAAAAGGCATATACGCGTATTCAATAAAAATACACATTTAAAGAAAAATTAAAGAAAATCAGCGGCAACGCTTTTTTCGTACAGAGATCTATAAGCGACAGTCAATCCCGCATTTTGCTCTCAACCAAAATGTCTAGATCTGTAGTATTAACATGTCCGCTTAGTCGGTTTTTGTGCTTTCGTGTGAAGCTTCATTCATTTATCAGTCAATCGTAGGTTCGACCATATCATGCTGGATGCAAAATGTTTCTAAACACTTCGTTCTGAAATGTTTGCATTTGTTTCTTCGATGCAACCCTAAAATTGTACACCGTACGTCTACACAGTCTACAGTCTACACTTAAGCAAGCTTGTTTTCGATACTCAACTGGGAATGCCTTTCGAGAAACCAGTACATTTCTTTATATTTAGCATTGAGTTCTAACATATAAGTGTCACTTCAGCTCTGCGTCAAGGGTCACACCCAGGCATTTGGCCTTGCACGTAAAAGGTATTTCAGCCGAAGTTAAACAAACAACTGCCAAGGAATAAAATTTCCTGAACGCGAAATACACACGAAAAGATTTTGCTTCTTTAAGAGCGATCCGCATGTCTCACTTTCTTTCGCCGACTTTGATGTGACCTATCTGTGGTTTTGTAGAAGATTTTTCCTTGTTTTCACTTACTGCTAGGATAGCTGTACATCTGGCAGTCGTCGTAAGGGGAGTGCCTTCTTCTTTCGGTATATCGCGAATATTCAAAAATGGAGAAGTGGTTCAAGAACATCTCTTGCAAATTCCTTAAGTTCCGAGTAATCTTTTCTATGTCATACCCTAAAAACTTGACTCCCGGCGTATGATACCAAAACATCATATAGTCAAGTAGGAAGAATTTTTCGTAGCTTAAACTTCAAGCAGTCATGGCAAACCTTGTCAAAGGTATGAGATACGTTTAGAATATTTTTTTGTTTTGTTTAACAGTTTCTTTCAAGAAATTGGACAATAAGACATCATGCTGGGATAACTAACAACTGTCTAGCACACCTAATGTGTCTTACACCATTTGCTGTTCATTTTCTTACGTCAAGTTTGTATCAATATCAAGTGTGCTTGACAGTTTTTCAAAACCGCCATTGTTTTAGTTTCTGATATCTGTTCGTGTACCCGTTTTTCCTACGAAATCTCCTAAGAACTGCAGTTTCTCATAGAAATGAAAGATCTTCAAGAGAGAAAGCAGTTTCCTCTGCATGTTATTTTGTGCTGAATTTGAGTAAGTTTTCATCAGCTCTCAAATCTGACAGTCAGCCTGAGTGTCCTGGTATCTTTTGTGAAAGATGTGTTTGCCTGCTTTAAATGATTTTTGCAATTTTTAACACAATTTACTTCAATCTGTCTAGGTTCGACTTCCGAACGGCACACGTCGCATTTTTTCACTTCACCACCTCTGTCTTTCAATTGTCTATAAAAATGTTCTCAAATCTCGCCGTTCGGGCAGTATGAGCTACTTGCACAGTTACAGGTTCGTCTTCTGGGCCGATCCGTTTTCATGTTGCATCAGTGGTTTGAAGGATCACTTTGGAGTGCGGATGGAACTTTATCCTCTGGGTGAAGTTCACATGAGGACCGATTTGTTGATGTTGATCTGAATGTCCCACCTCTGGTAGTTAAAATAGAGCACCATACTGTGATCTGCGGAAACGATGATGTGAAGTATGTCAGCGAGTCGTCTGCGAACAAGCAACATTTGACAGGTGGACAAACGCGCTCTTATGAGAGCAAAATATTTCCCCACCCTGCCATTTTTGACACAAGCTCCGTGAAATCAATCAACGTGTTTAAAATCTGAAAATTTAATTTGGCCCATTATAAGTTGAGGGTCAAAACAGTCGGTAAAATTACTGAAAGAATTTTGAGAGGAAATGAAAACAAAATTTATTAGGAATATACGTGACGTTTTACTGTAGGTCCTAATTGTAGACATTTTTTTAAATTAAATTAATGATAAGAGATGAAGACAGATGTCAAAAGAAGTCACACAGTTTAAATCTAAAATAAATAAATAAAGTTCGTTTTGTCAAAATAATCATTACGCGATGAGTTCGATTAGGAGGTGTTTAATGTTAAACGATTTTCTTCTGTTTGATATGACACCTTTCAAAATGACAGGTGACATTTGAATACATAAAAACCCCGTTACTCTGATACATTGCAATAATTTCGATTTATTTTCGTCTACTTTTAGGCTAATCGTTGCTGCGCTCTTAGCCGGAGTTCTATTGGAAGCTGAAGCCGTAATAATTCTAAATTTTTGTACACGAGTTTCCGCGTGATAATTTTTAAATCTGTTTTTTTTCACAAAATTTCAGCAATTCTGGAAACAAAGCCAGTCAGGAATATTCGATACAAAGAAAGACTTTCCGGAGTATGCCCAGCCTGCTATCGACGAAAGTTATGCAATAATCGACACTGCCACAGTTACTCGAACGGGTCAACAGCCAAGGAATTGCACAGGAAACGGAAGTTGCATCCCGAAATGCTTCGCGGAGAAGGGCAATCGTGGTTTCCCCGGGCCACCGGGAACGACGGGACCTAAGGGCATGCCTGGCTATCCAGGAATTGAGGGACCATCCGGCGACAAGGGCCAAAAAGGTGACCCTGGCCCATTGGGACCCAGGGGACCAAAAGGCGAGCGCGGCACCAGCGGCATGCCCGGTTTGCCCGGAGTGTCAGGTGTACAGGGTTACACTGGTCAGCCGGGTGCTCCTGGCATACCAGGTGTTGACGGTTGCAATGGAACTGACGGCCTTCCTGGATTGCCGGGCATGCCTGGCTTAGTTGGACCCCGCGGCTACCCCGGACAACCCGGTGTAAAGGGGGAGAAGGGTGAACCGGCAAAAGAGATCGGAGACTTCGCAAAGGGAGACAAGGGTGAGCCAGGCTTCATGGGACGCTCTGGACTGCCTGGAAACGATGGCCCACCAGGTCCCAAGGGAGATCGGGGTGATAGCGGAACTTACGGACAGCCTGGCCCACGCGGTGATCGCGGTATCAAGGGAGAAAAAGGAGACTCATGCATTGCGCAGCCAGTGCCTGGCCTGAAGGGCGCCAAGGGTGAGAAGGGAGAGCCAACGAAACACGAGGCATGGTTGAAGGGTCAGCCATGGGTGGGCGCTAAGGGTGACAAGGGCGAAGCAGGAGAGCCTGGTATGCAGGGAGATAAGGGAGAAATAGGACGGCCTGGATTTGCGGGTGCTGACGGTATGAAGGGTGAAAAGGGTCTGCCTGGACCCAGTGGAGACAGAGTAAGTCAGAGAAAAAGCTGGCACGAGCGGGCAACAGTCATAATTTTTTTGTCTACACACAGGGTCGGCAAGGAAACTATGGGCCACCTGGTCCAGCAGGTCAGAAGGGTGATCGCGGTGAGATTGGCTTGAGAGGTTTGGACGGAAAACCTGGACAAAAGGGAGAGCCTGGTCTACCAGGTCAACCTGGAGCAACTGGACTTCCCGGACCAGCTGGTCCCCCAGGCGGCGGTAAAGGTCAAACAGGACCTCCAGGACCAAAGGGTCCCAGAGGTTTCCGCGGACAGCCTGGTCCCAAAGGTTTAGACGGTTATCCTGGCCTTCAAGGACCACCCGGTCCAATGGGTCCAAAGGGAGGTCCTGGTTTAGCCGGACGTCCTGGCTTGGAAGGCGCCCCTGGCGAAAAAGGAGATAAGGGTGACATTGGATTTCCAGGTAGAGCTGGTCCAGTTGGCCCACGAGGTCATACAGGTCCACCAGGCCCAGAAGGCATGAAGGGCGACGCTGGCAATCCTGGCATTGGAATCATGGGATTAAAGGGCGATCAGGGCACCCCAGGGTGAGGCATTTCATATGTCTTCTTGTTCCGCTTTTTTAAAGTCTCTTTTCACAGACGCCCTGGCGACAAGGGAATGAAGGGAGAACGCGGCTTCAAGGGCAACATGGGTGTCCCCGGAGACTCACAGCTTGGAAAACCAGGTATGCCGGGCAGACAAGGTCCACAGGGAGAACCCGGTGACGCAGGCAGACCCGGAATTCCCGGTAGAAAGGGCGATACAGGACCTAAGGGAGACATTGGAGGAAGATGTACCGACTGCGCGGCTGGACCGAAGGGTGATAAGGGTGAACGCGGACTTGACGGAATAAATGGAGCTGAAGGACCACGTGGTCCACCCGGAGAACGAGGATACCCTGGCGAACGCGGTCACGATGGTGTTCCCGGAAGCATGGGCCCACCAGGAGACAGAGGTGCCGACGGACAACCCGGTATTATGGGTCCAGAGGGGCCTGCAGGACGTAACGCTATTTTGGACTTGAGTCTCACCGCGACGCTAAAGGGAGAGAAGGGCGAACGCGGACCAGCTGGACTTGTGGGACTTAAAGGCGATCGCGGAGAACCCGGCCAATCAGGACAACCTGGACAGAAGGGAGCGACCGGTTTGAGAGGAGATAAAGGACTTCCCGGAATACCAGGACAGGATGGAGCACCAGGCACGCCTGGTAGAAACGGTTATCCAGGACCAAAAGGAGACAGCATTAAGGGCGAGCAAGGACGACCAGGAACTGATGGAGCGCGAGGCGACAAAGGTGACACTGGAGTTTCTGGAGTCAAGGGAGAACCTGGAACCTGCGAGATGGACAGAAGCATGATGCCACCAAAGGGCAACAAGGGTGAGAAAGGCTACCCCGGCACACCTGGACCTATGGGACCAATGGGAGATAAGGGCTCTATCGGCTTCTCTGGCGCTAAGGGTGAACAGGGCCCACAAGGACCCCCAGGACCAGTTGGACCTCGCGGCTTGACAGGTCCACGAGGTGACAAGGGAAATCAAGGACCAATTGGCTTCCCCGGCAGCCCCGGTAGGGACGGTGCAAGAGGTTTGCCCGGAAAACCAGGCGAACGCGGACTTAAAGGTGAGCAAGGAATAGCAACCGCTGGACCAATGGGACCCAAGGGTAATGAAGGTCGATCGGGCGAAAAGGGAGACCGTGGTCCACAAGGCAGCTATGGCGAGCAAGGCGCAGAAGGAGCCCCAGGCTTCCCTGGTGAAAAGGGCGATTCAGGATTATCAGGAGCACCGGGCCTTCCAGGTCCGGTCGGACCCAAGGGTGATGTCGGTCCACTTGGACCAGCAGGACCTCCAGGTCCACGTGGTCCGCCTGGTATCGATGGAGTACAAGGACGAGAAGGATCCAAGGGAGAACCAGGCAACCCAGGTTTAGTTGGCATGCCTGGCCAGAAGGGAGAACGTGGTGCAATCGGCGTTGACGGACCTAAGGGTGTTACCGGACCCCCTGGGGTACCTGGAATTCGAGGAACACCGGGACGTCCAGGAATGCCCGGCGTTAAGGGAGACAAGGGTGAACGCGGCTTGAATGGATTTGACGGTGCTCAAGGTCCCCGTGGACCCACTGGACCACCTGGCATGCAAGGATTGAAGGGTGATACTGGCCCAGTTGGAATGCCGGGAGCCGATGGACGACCTGGCTTGGATGGCGAGAAAGGTATAATGGGACCTCAAGGTTTGACTGGTGAACCCGGTCTACCTGGTGACGCTTCTGAAAAGGGACAAAAGGGTGAGCCTGGTTCCCCAGGCCTCCGCGGCGCTGACGGACTTAACGGAGCACCTGGCTACCCAGGAGAGAAGGGTATGCCCGGCATTCCTGGTCGCGGACAACCTGGTCAAACTGGAGCAAAGGGTGAACCCGGACGAGATGGACTAGACGGAACACCTGGATTAAATGGCGAGAAGGGCGATCGTGGATATCCCGGACTGCGAGGATTGAAGGGAGAAATCGGCAATCCCGGAATGCCAGGTTTGCCTGGTGCTCCTGGCATGGATGGCCTACCTGGCGAAACGGGAGCCCCTGGACCACGAGGATTCGACGGACCAATGGGCCCGAAGGGAGAACCTGGTTTGAATGGCTTCGAAGGTATCAAGGGCGAGAAGGGCAGTCCAGGTCTGCAGGGTTTCATTGGAATGGCTGGTATTAAGGGTGATCGCGGATTGCCAGGTCCCGCCGGTAGGGACGCAGAACCCATCACGATTGTTGGCGCCAAGGGAGAACCCGGCGAGTATGGAATGGTTGGTCTGACGGGAGCGACTGGACAGAAGGGTGCCACTGGCATGCCTGGACAAGACGGACAGAAGGGCGAGCGCGGCTTCCCTGGACCAGCCGGTCTTCCGGGTCTGAACGGTGCCCCTGGACAGAAGGGAGACATTGGACCAACTGGCGATATTGGTGAGCCTGGTATTGCAATCAAGGGTGAAAAGGGTCTTCCTGGTCGTGCAGGAAAGAATGGACGCGAGGGCATGCCTGGTCCAAAAGGTCTAAAGGGTGAAAAGGGTCTGGCAGGTCTGCCGGGCTTGGTCGGAAACGTAGGTTTGCCTGGTGAACGTGGCGCAAAGGGAGACAAAGGAAACCGCGGAGAGA
This sequence comes from Eristalinus sepulchralis, assembly GCA_944738645.1. Classification (NCBI taxonomy): domain Eukaryota; kingdom Metazoa; phylum Arthropoda; class Insecta; order Diptera; family Syrphidae; genus Eristalinus; species Eristalinus sepulchralis. The sequence continues at coordinate 43,461,757 of OX122883.1, forward strand.
CAGGTCCAATCGGTGCAAGCGGACGAGATGGATTCCCTGGTCCTGCTGGACCAAAGGGTGATCGGGGATATCCTGGTGAAAAGGGTAACCGCGGTTTGCCTGGATTCGAAGGACAAAAGGGTGAAAAGGGTCGTGAGGGCATGCCTGGACCAGCAGGAATCAACGGATACCCAGGAGTGAAGGGCGATCGAGGACCTATGGGAATGGAAGGTTTGCCAGGCCCAGTTGGACCACCTGGAGAGAAGGGCCCTGTTGGACCAAAGGGCCGTGACGGACGCGACGGACTTCCCGGCCTTCGAGGACAAAAGGGAGAACCAGGTATGGTGCCTCCACCCGGACCAAAGGGAGAACCCGGTTCACCAGGATATAACGGCGCTAAGGGTGACAAGGGCTTCCCCGGCCCACAAGGTCTCATTGGACTGCAAGGCGAACGTGGTGAGAAGGGAGACCGTGGCTTCACAGGCCTTGTGGGCCCCATCGGCAGACCAGGTCCTAAGGGAGATCTCGGCGTACCCGGCCTACCAGGCCGTGATGGCCTTCCCGGCGCACCAGGTCCGAAGGGCGAAGAAGGAGCAGCATGTGCCCCAGCACCGGACTACCTCACAGGCACCTTACTTGTAAGGCATAGTCAGACCGAAGAGATCCCAAGATGCGAGAGCGGCCACGTCCAACTATGGACCGGTTACTCACTGCTCTTCGTTGACGGCAACGATTTCCCACACAACCAAGACCTCGGCTCAGCCGGTTCGTGCGTGCGTCGCTTCTCAACAATGCCAGTACTAGTTTGCGGCAAAAACAACGTCTGCAATTACGCCTCCCGCAACGACCGCACATTCTGGCTGTCCACATCGGCCGCCATACCAATGATGCCCGTCGAAGGCTACGAAATGCAGAAGTACATTTCGCGTTGCGTCGTCTGCGAGGTGCCAGCCAATGTGATCGCCGTGCACAGTCAATCGCTCGATGTGCCACGCTGCCCAGCTGGATGGGACGGACTCTGGATTGGTTACAGTTTCCTTTTGGTATGTATATTCTCGATTCTACATTTTCAAGTGCATGCTAAGTGGGTGCTATAGAGTTGGATGTTCGAATGTTCGTTATGCCCTCTTTGGCAATACACTTGCACTGAAAACTGTTTTGGTTTCGCAAACTTTCAATGACTTTTGAATAACTTATGACATGGAATCAAAAGTGAGTTTAATGTTTTTCATTGTTTTTTTTTAGTACACTGGTGCAGGAAGTGTTGGTGGCGGACAAAGTCTCTCATCACCCGGCTCCTGCCTGGAAGACTTCAGAGCAACCCCATTCATTGAGTGCAACGGCGCCAAGGGACACTGCCACTTCTACGAGACACAGACCAGTTTCTGGTTGGTCACTGTTGAGGACAATCAACAATTCATCAAACCCGAACAGCAGACACTTAAGTCTGGCTTCCTGAGACAACGAGTATCAAGATGCCAAGTTTGTATTAAGAACTCGACATAAGTCAAAAGCTGCAAGCAAACAAATAAATTCGAAAATCAAAAACAACAGCAAATAAGAAGTAATAATTAAAATTTCCCATTCCCCGATTCCATTCCATTCCTCTCCTTCTCCTCGCATCCTTCTTCCCTTCTCAATTTTTTTTTTTCAATTTTACAAAGAACTTCCGCGGCCATAGTTTTACAATCAGATTTTTTTATTTTTTTTGTTATAAAGAGAATTCCATGTCCTGTCATTCGGTTATTGTTTGTTTGTCAATCGCCAGTGTGTAACAACAAACTTGAGAAGAGAAAAAAAATATCCAAAACACTAATCGTAGATTGCTATACTTAAGCGGAGTGACCAAGTAAACGCATATCTTTTGTAATATAATACTTAGACCATAAACACAAAAACACAGCCAATTGTTTATACTTTACATACATATGCATATATACATATATATTGCTTGTGAAATATATATGTAATTGTTTTTTTTTATAATTTTTAATTATAATTATTATTATTTTCTTTTTGTTTAATGTGTTCTTTTTTTTAATTTGATTCTTCCTTAAGTGCTATACACCAAATATACAAATATATATTTTTTTTGCTCGTTTGTCAAAATAAAACACTGATGCAAGGCTTTTTTGCAAAACTTTTTTTTTAATTTTTAATTGAAATACAAACAAAAATAAGTAAAGTACATTTAGAGTGAAAGGATTATTAATAATAATTATAATTTTGAAATTCAATAAAAAAAAAAGAAAATAAACAAATTCCTGTTGTATGTTGCGCCCACGCACGCACGTGGTGGGCGTGCGCGAATTTACTGCCAATTAATAGAGAACGAAAGAGAAAAGAAATACACAATGAAACGGTGAACACTTGTAGTCTGTAACATTCTATGTAATTATTATTTTTTTATGAATTTAATAATAAAGATAATTAAAATGCATAAGCAAATGAAAACTAATAAATTGTAGTTAAACAATAAAAACAAGGAAATAAATAAATATGTGATGTCTTGTTTTTATTTCACTTCTTTTCTTTATCATGTGTATCTTGTTGCAGTTGTTATCGTTTTGCGAGTCCCTTCGGAATGATTCATTGTGAGATTTTGCAATCCTCACAATTGACGTTTTTCTGATAGACCATGCGTCACTCTTTTCAAATTGCTTTGCCATTTTTTTTCCATCGTGGAAGGACTCAAACCACAACAGCGTCTCCAAAGTGTTTCGCTGTATAACAAAAACCAGTGTCTTATGACAAATGCTTGGCTAAGTGCTTAGCTATTAAAAGATTCAAGATAATGAAGAGGTGCATAGGCTTGTTAAGTAAGGCTTTGGAGATGGTTTGCTAGGATGAGTCAAAGCTAGAATCAATTCAATCTTAAAAAAAAATTACTGTTTTTGTGTGGTCTCAGTCTCAGGACGACTTGAGCATCATACAGGCTTAAGCGTATAAGACTTTAAATTGAATTTGCAATATATTTTCATTGAACTCGAAAGAGGGGGTGCCGTGAAAAAACGTGAGGTTTCCCGTCCGAGAATCGAACCAAGACTTTCTGCGTGTGGGTCGACGCAGTTACCCACTACGCCATGGCGACCACAAGAACTGCCATTAAATCAATTAAGAAATTAAAAACAACGGTACGATGTGATTTCTGATTTGGTGCATTGGTCCACATTTCTTCAAAAATTATGCAACTCAGAACATTACCATCAAAGGTAACCGTTAGCCTGTTAACGGCCACGTAATATAGAGCTGAAACAATCACCTTGGGGAAAAATCATATTGGCGATTTCTTACGCTTTCGAATGGTACATAGGCCGCCTAGATCACATTATAAGTCACTTTGCACTTGTTGTCAGCGAGATACCAGTCGCTATACCGAAACAATTCGCTCCAAATTGGGGCTTCCAATTGGATTACCTCGGACATAGTCATGGCCAGTATTTACATGAAAAATAAATGCCATGTATTGTCCATTTAACAGATAACAAACATTTTAAGCTCACTTTGAACCTTATGAGTCTTATTTTACATTATGAAACAAACCACATGATGAACCACGGTTTATATTGAAAGATTCTAAACTTATTGCTGGAGGGTAAGCCACAGGGGTAGCTTCGATGAGAAGGAGAAGGACGAAGTGGTTCTTATTAACTTCACTCTTTGTACACAAAAAAGTTCGTTCCTAAGCTTGATAAAGTTAAATAGAAGGGAAGGACGAATAGTATGTAAAGAAAAAAACGGCTAACCTTACCAGAGAGCGGACGGATATCTAAGGAAGGAAAGGAAAAGAAGAAGGTGTTCAAGGCCTATGTCTTTAAAACCCCAAAAAACGCCAGACGGTTGCACGCTAAGCTAAGCTGACTAATCTAATCTTAGCCAAGACTATACTACTCAGGTTAAACGTAAGCCTACTCTATACCTATGCTCTTTTAAAACTACTTAGCTTCCCCCTTCTACGGAGCAAAGCTCTTCCAGCGTCGTTCAGCAATAAAGGCTCCTTAACGCGAAATTGCCTGATGTTGTTGGCACATGTAGCCAGCCCACCCCTCATGTTACAGCTACCATGACATTTGACATCTCTCTTACCAAATATGTGAGAGGTTGATGAACTGGAGGATCAACACAGTTATAGGTACGTAATCATATGAAACAAATGGCTTTTGAAATGTTTTCCTTTTCCTTACAAAGAAAAGTGGGTATGTTTCACACATGTGTTGGAAATGTCTAACTTTCATGTACTAGTTCTCATTATTTCTTTAATAATTACAGGAATTGCAGTAAATTGTTTAGTTCGGCTTGTATACCTTGTCTCTTAAAGTTGTTAAGAAGCTTACAAGAGGGAATCACCTCTTGTAAGAAAATCTAGAATTTACTGATTTTTGATTGCGAACGTCGTTTTATAAAAAAGCTGTCAGGTTGGTTAAAGTACCGGCATTGCGGTCTTTACAGATCTTCACACCAGCTGTGAATCGCAATATCTGCCTGGTTGAGAAAATACCATCACAAATTTGCTCTTTATTAAATAAATAAAATTGATGGCGATACCGAAGACAAAGGAACAGGACCTGTTGTTCTTTCACGAGAAGAGGGAACCTAGAGTTTATTTCAGACGCTGAACGGAAAGATTTGAGAAGCGTTTGATTGACAATTCATTGACAGCACTTCTAAGGTGGTGGCGCCATGAAAAAATTACATATTTTCGGTTCATGAATCGAACCTGGGATTTTCGCGTGTGTATCTATGTATTAATCTTCCTTTAAAAGTACTTTCTTTATTGCATTTAATTCTTTCCTTAAAGCGAGATATAAAATATTATACTTAAACTACTATAGTCTTACCCAACAATATCTCTTAAAAACTATCCCACTAATAATAATAATTGGGTGGCACTACAGCCGAAAACGGACCAGGGTAGCTTCTACAAAAATCACTCGTGTTGTGCGTGCTACTGTTCTCTCACGAGTAGAAGGGACCTACAGTTTTTTGTCGACTCCGAACGGCGAGATTTGAGAAGCTTTTCATTGACAATTGATACTCTTTGAGTGTTGTCAGCAACTCGAAAAAGGTGGTGCCGTGAAAAAATGCGAGGTGTCTCGTCCGTGAATCGAACCTAGACCTTCTGCGTGTAGGTCGACGCACTTACCACAACGCCACGGTGACCACAAAAAAAAAGAAACACTATCCACATTTATTTGACTTCCGTCATGATTAGTCTTATTTTTTTTTTATTTTTTTAAAGAACTGCTCATTTTCACTAAACACTAAGGATTTCGTTTTTAAAATTTAATAATGCACTAAGCCACAGGGAAACGACGTGCACCGGAGCGTTTCTCTTCTAATTCAACATTCTCCTTGCGAATCCCCAAAAGACGTTCCACGATCCACAAAATTATAACGAAACAAGATAGTGTGTTTGCCAACCTTTGTAGCAAAAGTATTCCATTATTTTCTTACTTGGTTGTTGTTTCATTGTTTAACAACCAATTTTATTGTTAGGATGACAGTTAGTACTGAAAAAGCTGCCTTGGTAGTTTTGCATTTATTTGTTTTATGGCGGTTTTCATACTGCAAAATAGTGTCAACTAAAGTCGACCCTTATTCAAAAGTCATTGCATTCCGAAAGAAATGCAAGATCCGTGTGTTATGTTGTTAAATTGAATTGGGGCATAACAGATTCAGGTCAAACATTCGCGTTTAAAGTTGATCCGAGAATTTTTACAGAAATTCAGATCAGAACAGTGAGAAGATCGTGCGAACACCAGAAGTATGATCTTCTAAAAGTCTGTTTAACGGCAAGCGTACGTGGAAGACATTGACCTTATTCAAAAAACACAGCTAGCCGTCAATGAGGAGTTTGTTGGCATTGAAGGGGAAGGGACTTAAATAGGTTTTATAATAAATGAGGGCGTTACGAAGCATATGCTGTCATTGAGGAAGGATACACAACATCGACGTCTGGGACAGAGTTTACCACAAGGCAGCAGAAACTTCGAAGTTTTCAAGGACTTCGTCTACCTCGGCTCCGCGGTAAATAAGGACATCAGTGGCGAAATCAAACACAGAATATCTCCTGCCAATCACTACCTCTTTGGACTCAAAAGGCAATTGAGTCTCTCGAAGGACTAAGCTGGCTTTGTACAAAAACTTGATCATCCCAGTCTTCATTTACGGGACGGAAACTTTCACGCTTTTTAAATTGGATATGGATGCCATTTCGAGAGAAAAGTTTTTGGTGCGATATTCGGCCCTGTTGGCGTTGATGTTATCTGCAGGAGGAGATTTTTTTTTTTTTTTGAAATTTTGGCTGTACGGCCTCATGAGCCTGATAAAGGGCCTTCGGATACAACGCTTAAGATAGCTACACCACTTCTCCGGGCGAAAAGTTTTCATATAGAAACTATTGGGACAACGCAACAAAATGTGGACTAGGTTGAGATGATGCACAGAAATGGAGAAGGACCTCAACTCAACCAACTTGGAGTTCGTAACTGAAGGCAGACGGTGAGAGATCGTGCTAGCTGGAAGGCATTCCAGACTGTAACGCCATTAAAAGAGGAAGCAGAATCAACCAACAAAGTGAGCCAGTTTGCTTGCCAGTGAGGGCAAGATGTTGCACTTTAAAATATTAAGGTTTGTTACACCTCAAACAAGCACTTTGTCACTTGCGTGCAGCGTGTGATACTTTCTTCGGCGGTTTCAAGATTGTTATTCCGGCCAAAGGTGCACATGTTAAAAACTGCTGGAACAATTTATAAATTGATGTGTTTTTCAACATGTTTCGCTTTAACACAATAAAATTTATGGAAATATAAAAAAATCATAGAATTTTAAAATGTTGTAGTGGAAAGGCAGAAACAAATTTAGTGCAAAAATTTGACTCCACATATTCACTGTGTGATGTTGCCGTGTCAGTGAGACAGCCGTTTGGTCGAAATGTCGCAAATATCGCTTCCGTTCAGGCAGTTGTAGTAAAAGACCAAAATCATTTAATTCAACGACGCTGCGTTCTCACGAATTGGTCATACCTCAAACCACAATATAGCGTATTTTGCGTAAAGATCTTGGTTTACGTGTTCACCGTGGCTTAGTGGGAAAGTGCGTTGACCAACACGCAGAAGGTCTAGGTTCGATTCCCGGACGGGACACCCCGCATTTTTTCACGGCACTATCTCTTTCGAGTTGCTGACAACACTCAAACAGTATCAATTGTCAATGAAAAGCTTCTCAAATCTCGCCGTTCGGAGTCGATAAAAAACTGTAGGTCCCTTCCACTCTATAAATAACTGTTAGGAGCGGTTTGCATGCCGGTGGCGTTTCAATTTTTTAGTTTCAACACGGTAGTGCCACAAGCCACATAGCACATTCAACAATCGATTTATCAAAGAGTACGTATGATGAGCGTGTTATCTAAAAAGATGGCCCGCCGACTGTCCGCCTTGCTCAAGCGATTTAAGGCCTCTTGACTATTTTCTGTGGCGCTAATTCAATCATTGGCTAACGCCAATAAGCCAACATCGTTATAAGAGCTTAAGCCAACATTAAACGTGAAATAGTGGCTGTTTCGGCCCAAATGTATGGTGGAATCGAGTGAAAATTGGATCCAAGGAATCGACCGCTACAATTCTGAACGTTGGCCATATAAACGAAGTCGAGTTCCATTCCTAAATGTTTTGCTAGTTCTTAAAGCGTCTTACTTATAAAAAAGTCGTCATGTCCATATTGGAAAACCCATACATGTGGTATGTACACGACCCCATTTGTGTGATACCAAGCTCGAAAAATCACTTTTGCATTTGCTGTTTATTTCTTTCAAAGAAACTAAACCTAGTCCTTTATTAATTCAATCCAAAGGAGAAGACTCGTTCTTCGGATAGAAAAAGATTTCCATCACTGCATCTTTCCGCGTCTGTGCATTGCGATATGTGGCGTGAAGAGACGTTTACTTGACTCCAATGACGCATCATTGTAGTTTGTAGTAAATTTATTTTGTCCAAAGTCAATGTTTCGAAAGTACAGTGTTTTCAACAGGCTTGTATCTTGATTTACACAATCCCAGGGTGCACATAAATGTATGCAAAACGAAGACTTCTTCTGATACGTGAAGCTCAAAACGAATCAGAACTCGTACACCTACATTGTTTCGCATAATCTGATGATATTTGTGTTCGAAACTCGCTCCGGAAGAGGATTCTTTCAATAAGAGTACAAAAAACAAACATCCGTCCCATCAATTTGTCTAAAACGTGTTCCTACTGTTTGCTTCGTGAATTCAAGGCCATCAGCTCGAAGGGAGTCTCCACCCTTGAGCGTGTCCCAATTTCCTCATTTATTTTGTATTAAGCGTTCACGCCGCTCCTTCATTGTAACGCAGACCTTTTTAACCCCGTTCCCAAATTAGATCGTTGATAACCAATATCCCCATCGCACCGGACCATGTGTGTGCGTGAGCGTTTGTTCGGCAAGCTTACGGATTCTCTCTTTCCGCGTTATCACTCCCGGAGAATTGGATAGGTCAGAGCATAGATTTTCAAGACCAAAAACCGGCTCGCACACACACTCCACACGTACGCACGCAGTTAATTGAATTAAGAAACTATTCGCCCACAAAGACATCCCAACTGAATTTTGAAAAAAATTCTATTATCAACTCTTGGGTAAATAGCCAGCCAAAGGCGGAGTCTTCACAGAGGTCGCCGTCAACAGTTCAAGAGAAACCGATTTGTTTCCGATACGACATCGACTATTTTTGGTCGCGACTGTGGAGCGTATTTTCCATTGAAAAGAATAGATTTCAAAATCAAAAACTGTTGCCACCCAGAAGTTAAAATGTCTGAAAACAGGTCGGATTTAGCATCAACGCACTAGAATACAGAGATTTTAGTGCGGATTCCTATGAGGAGCTTTATTCAAGCTCTTTGCATTGAGATGCGTTGTGAAACTGCGCTTGATGTCCGCATTTGGGCTTGGGAGATTCATTGGCTTTGCTTTTTATTTAATTTTTGTGTATTATGGCGCCGAATTTTAAGTCGCAACCTGATATACTTTAAACGCACACCTTGCGCACTTTAATCAATCAGCCCGCGGAACTGTGGTGTTAGAGCATAAGTCGGTAACCAACTTCGTGGGTTTGGTTTCACAATGAAGTCCATACCAGTTTTCTAGAGATCTCATAATGTAGGGGATCATGCTGTAGGCGCCATATGTCTATCAAAACTGTATAAAATTGTCTGCTATGCGCCATCGTTTCGACAGTGTGGGCATGGCGGCGAGTTGTCGTGCCCAAACCTGTGCAGTAATTTTCGGTAGCCGCGGTGTCCAGAAAGGAAATGTAAGAATTGGTAGTTGCACTCTCTTCCATCATCCAGGTCTCGAAGTCGGGGAAAACCTTAGGCGTCCATTTACTTTTTGTGGAGGAGACCCATCTGGCCTGCCACATTGCTATGGATGCTGCTCGTTCTTCTCTTTTTAAGTGTTTTGCTTTGTGCCGCTCCGGGATTCTTCGGTGGCACACCTTCATAAGTTCGTCTGCAGGAATGAGTGAAAGAGCAGAGCCTCTTGTCCAACATAACTCCACGCACTCCTTGGACCTAAGTTTCTGTTTAACTATGAAGATGGCATATTGCACCTTCTTGTCTGCGTTTTGTGGGATGCAAGTTCCAGATCAGCATTTTCGAGCCACTTTTTTAAATCCAAGATTGCTGCATTCGTAGCAGCCTACACGTTTTCCACATGCTTTGCTACAGTGTTGATAGCGAAAACGTGGCCAAAGCCAAATATTTCAACTCCATTTGTACGCGCTTGTCGGATATACAGTATACACAGTAGAGGTCCAAGAACTGATCCCTGTGAGATTCCTGCCGTTATGTTGTAGGACTTTACGCCATCGTCGATGTTAAACATAACATCGTCCAGCACTCGGCTCCGTATAAGAGTACGAGTAGGATAAGCATCTTGTAGAGCATTATTTTAGTCTTTCGAGTCAAAAGTTTCGAGTTTTATAGCCCTTCGAAGCGTGGTTGTTCTTTAACGTTAAAATTACCGAGACGGAGTCGACGAAACCAAACTCGCACATGGTTAGCTGTTACAGTATTATGACTATAAACACTATTCACATTTTCAGATGCCTGACTTGCATTTTCCCCTATTTCGAAGACAAACTGTATGCATGGGTTAATTTTTAACACGTGCACTCAGCCGGGACCCAATAAGTTGGTCACTGTAACCGATAAGTCGGCTTAACAGATGACGGTACAGACAATACATGGCCTGGTGCATCCTCCAGATGCGAAGTCGTGCCCGAGGACATTAACAGTGCTATTGCAGCTGTAAAGGCTAAAAATAACACACGTTTCATTGACTGGTGCCCAACGGGGCTTAAGGTTGGCATTAATTATAAGCCACCTTGTGTGGTGCCCGATGGGGGTCTGGCTTTTGTGGCTCGTGGCGCGTCAATGTTGGCATCAACAACGGCAACTGGTGAAGCTTTTGGGAGATTGAATCACAAGTCATTCATTGAAGGATCGTTGAAACACTTCAACTAGGAGAAAGAGAGAGACATTCCTTTTATGTGACATCTCTTCCGTTTGCTTGAGCATGTTTAAGGAAGTTGAATTCAAGTTCTTGGCTTCAAGGACTAAAATTGTATTTTATTAAGCTCCGAGTCAGAATTAAGCAAAAGTTGGTTCATGGTGATACGGGCGAAGAAAACCCAAAAAGGGAAAAGATCAGTTTAACTAGTTTCTCACCTTCTAGTGTCAAAGGATCGTCGTGGTGATTCGAAAATGGACAAAAGCATCCCATTTCTTGCAAGGACATATGTATAATGAGACATGCCTCAGATCAAGGATTTCATCGAGACTACCAATATCCAAAAGAGTTTTAGACAAGGCGACGCGCTGTAATGTGACGTTTTCACATCATTCTTGAGAAGATTGTGCGTAACTCAATTCAACACCAGGGGCACAATCTTCCAAATACTAGCGTACGCCGACGACACTGATGTGATTCGACGAACTCAGCGAGCCGTCAATAAGGCACTTGCTGGCATTGAAGCAGAGGCGGTAAAAATAGGTTTGGCGATAAATGAGTGCAAGACGAAGTACATATATGCGGTTATCGAAGAAGGACACACTGCACCGACATCTCGGACAGAGCGTACTACTAGGCAGCAGAAACTTCGAGGTTCAAGGACATCGTCTACCTCGACTCCGCGGTAAAAGTGGTAACAACATCAGTATCGAAATCAAACCCAATATCACTCCTGCCAATCGCTGCTTCTTTGGGCTCAAGAGGCAATTGAGCAATAGAGCCGTCTTTCGAAGAACCAAGTAAACTTTGTATAACAGCCTTATCATCCCTGTCCTCCTTTTGAAATTGCTAAAACGGATGAGGAAGCCCTCACTCTTTTCGAGAGAAAGGTTGTGCGTGTGATTTTTTGTCTTGTTTGCGTTGATTGTGTCTGGAGGAGAAGATTCAACGACAAACTCTATAGGCTGTACGGAGGGATGTACCTCGTCAAGCGTCTTCGGATACAACGCTAAAAATGGATGAGCCATCAAGAGCGTATGGAAACCACTTCTACGGCATGAATTCTTTAAATACGAGCCATTAGGACAACGCAACAGAGGATCGTCTAGGTTGAGATGGTGCACACAAGTGAAGAAGGACCTCCACCATCTTGGAGTGATCAACTGTAGGTAGCTGGCGAGAGATCGTGTTACCTGGAGTGGCATGTTGGTTGAGGCCTATTTCCACCGCGGGCTGTAAGAAGAAGGACCTCCAATTATTGTCAAACGTATATTTATCTCTAAAGGAATTGCAGGGTTTATGGACGAACGAGAGACCTCCGCCATCCACTCTAACTCATCAGGAGCTATTCTCAAGCACAACCAGGCGAGTTTATGGACTCGATCCAACTAGCTCCTGGAATGGAATCGCATCTGGGAGATCATTCAAAATTAAAACTCGTTTTATAATTGAGTACCCTTTATTGACTTTATCTCAAAACTCTGTAGTTTCCCCCCCAAATAAGTAACAATAAGAATTAATTTATCGATTTTTTTGGTTAAAAGCTTACTATTTACTAGAACTAACACATGTCTGCAAGGATGTGTTCGTTAATTTGCATTTAACTTGACGTTTTCTTTGACGACGACTCAATCTTGTTCTCCTTGATCAGCGTCAGCAGTTGCAACATCATAATTGCCTGAACTTTGTCGAGCGGATCCATGAATCCGCGCTGTAACCACTTCGGTATGGTTGTACGAGCGTGTGAGAAGCCCAGCTTGTTCAGTATGTAATCGATGCCATAGGGTTCGATTGATTTACCAGCCCACGATAGCAGTCGAACTGTTGGTTCTAGGTGCCATGTCTGGCATTCGAAATGCCGCCAATCGCGGACAAACGATTCCAAGTCAATGGTTGTCATGTTAGGATTGGCAGTCTTATCGCTGGGGTTTGATGAATCGGTTGTGTCGGTTTTTTCACTAGGACTCTTCTTCTCTTTGTTCATTTCATCAGTGACGAGTGGTTTTAATTGGCTCTTTAGATTCTGTGAGAGGTTCGGCGATGCTGCTCGAACTGATTGGGCGCCGATCTGAAATGATGAAGAATGAAGTTGTGTGTGAGTTGGATTTATGAACTGAAATTTCTCTGTGAGGTCTTGAAGAACTACAACTATCAGAAGAACATCTGATTGACACTAACCACTTTTTCCTTTTCCTTGACGTATGATGTGATCAGATCGTGCAGGAAGAAGAACGCATCAGCATCAACTGTCACAAAGATGTGATCATCGAATTCTGTGATGAAGCTGCAGACAACTTCTGGTTTTCCATCTTCGAAACAGACATAAATGAAAAGTTAACTTTTAGGAAAATCCCTTTAATTATGAAGAGCTCACCATTGGGTTCCGGTGTAGATGGACCTTGTTTGTGTTCAGTCTTGAAATTCAATTGAAGGCTAGGCAACGCAAATATAACCTCTCTGTTGTGGTTATGCTCAAGTGACTTGGACGAGCTAGTGCTTGTTCCGCTTCGAGACCTTTCAATGGAATTTGTTGCAATCTCTCGATCTCTCTCGAGAATGGGAAAACGATCAACCGCTACAATGAATGAATAATTCACTTAATCTCTAAAGATACCAGTTTCCCAGGGACTCACCATCAATTTCACTATTGGCAAATGCATAATGGAACCACTCATTGAGTGTCTTGAACTGAGGGGGGAAGATTATGTTACGTGTTATCCGACTAACGATCGCCATTGAGTGATTCTGCTGGCTCTGGGCATTTTGACCCAAACTGGACGATAAGGTCTCTGTCACGTAGACCTCCTTTGTTTCCTGTGACTGTTGTGCTTCGGTTGTGAAGTTGATGTAAGGGGCTTTGAGACTAAATAGGGCCCACGATTTTGACTGCAAAAAGCAAATATTTCACTACGATACAAAATTAAGTCTCAATTATCTTACCTTAAAGTTGATTCCATGGAAACAAGCCAGGGATATGTTATTTCCATGCAACTCTGCACTTCCACCCAGCACATTGCCATTCCTCCCCAATCGGGTGACTAATGTGGGCACTACCAAGCCCATTGCTTGCTCCAGAGGCTTCTGCCAGTGTCGATGATGTCTTGCGTCTGTATTCGTGTTGTCCACCGTTGGTGCAGTGTCTCCATTTTGCTTCTTTTTCATGGTCTGCAAGAAACGCGATCAACTTTCGAGCTTCATTGACTGATTTATGACCATTTCATACCTGTCTCCTCTTGGTGCTCGAGTTCCTGTCATGTAATCTGGGTTCCAGACTTGAGAACACTCTCTTTGAGGATTTGAACTGTTGCGTGAAGAACTCCTCGAGTTTGTAGTACATCTTGAGCAGGTCAGCGGTTGTTGATTTCGAGATCATGATCTGTAGCTGATCCCACGACAAGTCTCCATGGATGAAGATGATTGCACGTGGTTTTGAGCTCGCCACACTGTGAATATCAGCCGGTGTAGTTTTCCATTCGTCTTTCATTGCTGCTGAGAACGAACTGATGCGGGTCATGAGCACCGAAGTGCCCATGTAGTCGAGTCGCAGTTCCAAAGCCATAAAACTCAATCCCATGGTGTGGTAGGGTTCCACACCGGATTCCTCTTTAATATGGAATCGGGTATTGATTTTGTTCACTTCAAAACTGCCACCGACAATGCCGCCTTTTGCATCCAATGAAGATCCACCCAAGTAGATGCCGATGTACATTTTCTTGTATCCTGTGCTGCCGATACTTAGGCGACCATCGCTCTGGAAATCCTTAGTCAACCAGACCTAGATGAGGGACATCATGAATTCCAAGAAAAGAAGCCGACGATCGCGAAATACTTACCACATTGCCCATGACGTTTCCCATGTTCATTTGCACATTCAACTTTGTGAAATTCACTGCGAACAGCACCAGCGTCTCCCAAGCGGTGATCTGGCTCTTCTCCGATGGGGGAGTGCTCGATTCAGCGCTGGACGACTTACCTAGAGTCTGTAGCTTATCGAATTTACGCAAATCCTTGTTGAAATCCAGCCGCATACTGTCCTTTGTGTAATAGGGATCCGTTGACGACTTGTCTCTAAATTCATTCAACACCGGTGTCTTGCTGGACGGTTCCTTTGGAGTTGTAGCTCCCGTCAAATCCGGATCAGTACTTCCGCTCTGGTGAACACTCAGGTCACCCAAAAAGAGACGTCGTACGATTCGGCGGCGATACCACGCTTTTGGGAATGCCAGGATTTCAGTCAGACGCCGCATATCATATTTGAACGAAGCACTGCCGATGTCTACAATAGTTGAGAATCGAATCACGGCTCTTGACTGGTCTATGGCACGTTTCGAACTGGGAGACGGTTCAATGTACAGCTTCCGACAGCGTGTGATGTGGAACTTGACAAATTCCACATTGATGCTGAGGGAGTCTTTGCGTTCGCTGTCGGTGAGCGGCGAGAATTGAGCTTCTTTCGTGTTTGTCTTCTTGCCGCCGTACGGATGGAAGATGTACACGTTGAAGTCCGCTAGGCAGCCTGTTACACTATTGGAAGAGATATTTTCTACAATTCTGTTCTTAAATAGATTCTCAGGACATACCTTAGTCCACCAGAGGGGATTTTGTCTTTCTCCGCCTTTTCCGTGTCACTTTGATCTGTTCCAGATTTGTCCTCCTCCTCGGATCTCTTCGAACTGAAAACAATGTCCAAGCTGGGGAGCTGTAACATGCACTCCACGCGGGATACTGGGAGACAGGAGAACCGGAACGTCGATGGCTGCATGTGGAAGTACACAATCACATCGACTGGGAACGAGGCGTAAGTCACATAGTTCGTTGGGAGGATATCCAGATTGACGGCATTTGCTGTCGATGATGTGGCTGAACTGCTGTCTGCCTTGAATGGAATCGGTTCCAAAGTTTGCTCCAGAAATTCCAGAATATGCGGGGAAATTATGGTTTCCTCGGGAATGCTCTGCAGTGTCATCCAAGCAAACAGCGCGGCTCTCTTACTGCCGGTTCGGCGAAGAATTGAATGACTGTCACTCGAACCGGCACGAGTCGCTGGATCTTCGGGGATGGTTTTCGACTGGTAATGCAGCTTTACATCGAGTCCAGGAATATGAAAGATGGTGAGGTCTGAGAGGACCTGGTTGCTGGGATTGTAGCGGATTTTGCTCTTATCCCTCTGCCGGCGTGATGGCGTTGGACTTCCCCAGTCGTTTCCAATGCTGCGCTCTCGCTTGTGAGTCTTCACTGTTGTGGGACCACTGATTAGGAACCGCTCATCGGTGGATTCCTTCGTATGGAGCACACATTTTCCCGAATTAACCAGGACCTTAATGTCTAGTTCGAAATCGATGTTGGGTTCCTAGATGACGGGGAAAGAATTACAAGTTGTGGATGGAGTTGGGCTTAAATCAAATACCTGTTGCTTTTGCGGATAGTTGCCGTGCTTCTTACGCATTTCAACTGAAGTTCCATCGATATCCATCTCAGTAGGAGGTTGCTGCTGATCGTAGGCCTTCCAGTCTACAGCACCATCTGTCATTTCCTCGTCACAGTCCGCATTTGGAAGGGAGGTTTGCCTGAATTGAAAATGCATGTTGAAATCGTTAAGAGATATTGTAGAGCTTAAGCTCACCTCATAGCCTCTGAGAAAGTCACACGATTTGCACCACAAGCTCTCAGTGAAGCACTCCTCGACGGCCCTGAGGCAGGAGTACTTTGCAAACTCGAGATCTCATCGTTTGATGCGATCGTGTCTAGTTTCTTGCTGTAGACGTCATCGATTGGCTCCTTGCTCAGTGACGGACCAACATACGAATACGAACGATTGGTGTTCTTCAGTGTCGATCGACGAATTGATGGCCTCTTCCACTTCTGAATGATGTCACGACGGAAATATTTGTAGCATAGCGCCTGCAGCTCCTGCAGACGGCGTTCTTCATGAGCGATTGTGTTATGCGAAGCTCCCAGAGTTCGCAGATCGTTGATGATCTTCAATTGCTCTGCCATTTCCTTTTCCATCATAAATGAGCGTTTCTTGGAATCAATCGATGGGTCGAAGACGAAGGAGGGAAGATTCTCGAACTCTCGATGACGGATAATTGTCTCCTTGTAGCTCTGATCGCCCTCATCGCTGTCTGGACTTTCGATGTTTGTCTCCTCATCTTCGGAGCCTGTAAGCATTGTGAGCGTGTGTCCCAGTGACGACAATTGCTTTCCAATGTTCACGTCCAGATGGATATCGACGCCTTCCATTTGCCACTTCACGTTGAGTAGCCATTTTGCGTTCTCACCCTTCTTTGCTGCCGCTGTTCGGGAGCATACTTCGTACGTGCCCTCCGACACCACGCACAAATTCATGATGTTGACATCATTCATGTTTGGCTTCCAATCGTCGAGGGTGGTCTCGAAGTCATCCGCGAATCGCAGGCACAGGCCGGAGAACTTACCTTTGGATACTAGGGAACCGGAGTTGCAAGCTGCAAAAAATTGACTAATATGAATGATCTTTGACAGGGTCTTTCTGACTTACCAGAGATGATTGTATTTTCCAGAGTGATGACAACAGCCCCTTTCGGTTCAAAATCTTGATACGACCTTGTTCCCCAGGACTACAGATAAACGGGAATGACTTTATGATTACCGAACTTTTCCCAGATGTTTACTTACTTGAGCCACTTGATTGAGAGGCAAGCATATGCCCATATCCTCGACAGTCAGTTGGAGGAACAGCGTGGAGAGGTTAGAAGATGCAATGTTGCTGAACTGCCCAAATGGGACTCGGTCAAACATCTGAAAACCGAATGAGATCTATCATATGTCCATTTCGTGAGATTTAGTGGCAAATCCTACCTGATTTCCGCACGTGTTCTCGTAGTTGAGATTTGCTCTCTTCTCAGCCCAGTACTCGTAGGCGTTTTTGTAGTTCAACCAAACCAGGATCGCCTTGTCCACAGCCACCGGTTGTATGTACACCAGCGGTCGCTTAAGTTTCAGCAGAATTAACTCTTTGTCCTCGTTCAGCAGCTCATCCTGGAAGGCATTCCTTAGACCAATGGTCGTGTGGAAAAAGGCGTACTGCTGAAACTCTGGTTCCGCTTCGTCAAAGATGACGTTCTTAATCAACTGACCGAGAGATAGATTAAAGTCAATGTGCGCTTTGCCAAACATTTTCCTGTCGTTTCCTTCGCCGACGTTCTTCACTCGGTTGGACAAGTGTAGCTCCAAAGTGCCAGTTTCAAAGCGCACAGCCGACGAACATGGTGTCGTGGCTGTCAATTGAATTCTTTTCATTGAGATGTTTAGGGAGAAGAGGATTCTCTTGAGAGACGACTCCTGCACGCTGTCGCTGTCCTCAGACCACAGAGGAACCGGTTTCTCCCCGCCATACACCTTCTGCAAGACCTCGTTGATTTCCTTCATGAAAACCTTCTGCACGAAGACCAAATGGTTAAGAAGGTCTGTCGTAAGGCATCGCTCGAATTCCCCGATCTCTGCAGAAGCATTTACATAACCTCCCTGACGGAGAATGATTCCCTCAACTTCGGTGTCCTAAGAAAACAACTCTTTCTAGTCAAAAAATTCAAATTCAGATGGGGAACTACATACCTCTTGTCGATTCTCGGGTATGTACTCTGCACTGACATGCACCGGTGGCAAGGCAATACACGCCTCAGATGGAAGATTGATTTCATTCTAAAAAATATATCAATCCTGGAAAATGGCCTCTTGGAAAACATTATATCCGACTTACTTGAATTTTTGTCGTGAAGCTGAGCGTGTGAGTGGGAAGCTCAATCACGAACTTAGCGCGGTGTCCAGTCACACCGGAGGAGCTCACGTGATTCATGCGATACTGCGCCTGCAGGGATGGCAACAATGCTGCGTTGATGGACAAACTCTGAAGCAGGACGTTGAACTGCATCACAAGCGGCTGCAGGAGGCCATTTTGTGGCGGCGGTGGCTTCATTGTTGTCGGGAACCTCTTCTGCGTATGCGGGCGTTCCTTCTGATCGCGGACGTGGAACGGAGAATCGGGTTCTTCGTGCTGCCGTGGTGCTCGTCCGGAATTACGACCCACACGGAGTTCCTACAGGAAAGGGATTTATCATGGATTGTACAGGCAAGAGAAATTCTTCAATTTACTTGTAGAGTCGATGAGAGTTGCTTTGAACTCCTGGTCATCATGCCGTGTAAGGCAACTGGATGCTGGGGTATTTCAATGTTTACCGGGCCAATGGAAAGCAGACCGCTGTTTTTGTCCTTGCCGCGTTTGGTGATGCTTGAGTATAGCGTCTGACTTTTGCCGACAGTTACTTTAACCACAGTTCTGAAAAGGAGACAGGGTGTCTTCGGAATGTTGTGCATTTTGATTTCTTCATTTTTTCAACTCACTGTTGATTGGGTGCAACACCCTCGAGCAGGACAATCATTGCTCGTCCCACCTGTCCGGTGAGGGAGCACTCAAGGGATACTGGTCGAGCTTTCTTCCGCCATGTTGCGCTGCTGTTCAAAGTTGTGATTTCTGCCTCAAGCTGAAAAACAATTGTTTCAGTGTGCTTCGATGCTTTGTGGCCATCAACCGGCATTCTTACCTTGAGTCCACTTAACATAGCAAGCAAACGAGTCTTGTGTATCTTGGCCACACCAAAGACAATGAGCCGCGTTCGCTCCTGAATTGTGCTCTCCAAAAGTTCCCTGTGTTGTGGCAACGGAGTCGGTGCAATAGTTATGTCATCATCGTCCTTGTCATGCCGCATCGTGTAAACAAAGGCGTTCTTCTTCGTTTGCTTCGCAGCCTCGTTGGGTTCAGCCGACATTGACGCCCTACGGAATACACTTCAAAAATGCTTGAACTTGTCATTATTTCCAAAGGATGTCTGGCATTACCTCTGCACTGTCTTTGTCTCTGGCATGGTGCCGTACAACTCCAGGAGGTGATAGATTGTTTTCCAACAATTCGGAGTGTCAATCGGGGGAATAGAACCGTTGAGTCCGTTCTTCCCCAGGCCGTGGTAGTCGATGCTTACACTCAGGCCATTGAAGGATGCCTTCGATTCCATAGATAGCTTAAAGGTTTGTTGCTCGCTCACCGATGTCGTTGGGCTGTCGCGGAGTGGCGATGAACTCGATTCATTTAAGTTAGTGTAACCTAGACAAGCAATGCAAGGATGATCTGTTTTGGTGAAGATCAAGGGCACTTACCCAATTTTCCTTTAACAGACTTCCCTGTTGATCGCAGCTTCTGAGCGAAGCTTTGTGGACGATTTTTTGCGTTCGGTGATGGAGTCAATTGAATCAGAGGTCCAAGGCCTGGAACTCGGGACTTACTACTGAAAGGAGACACCTAGGTACAACTACCGCAGTCAGTGATCTTTGAATAGCTTACTTGGTCATCGAATTCGGCAGACTTATCATTTCATTGAACTTATCGTAGCGTTCGTCCGAAGAATTCTCGTTGTGGGTGAAGCGATCCGATACAGACCCAAATGGCATAATGTCGTTCGGCTCAGAGGCTATAAATAAACTCTGTTTAAATTGGGAACTCCATCAAATATTCAAACCTAACCCAAACTACATTCATCCTTGGCCATGGATTTCTTGCTAAGATCTGGTTGATCGTGGAACTCATTCTGCGCATCCTTGACATTCTGATACATGTTACTGATTTGGTGCAACAACCGCAAAAGGGGCATGTTTACCTGCAACACCCCCGTTCCCATCATTTTCCACTCCCACATAACCTCAAAACAAAATTTACCTGCTGTGAAATGAATCGAATATTCAGACTGAAATTGATAATCGTGCTTGTGTGCTTCTTCAACTGTCTCCGTGACATGTATATGACATTTTGACGTGCTTGATCCACCATCCCATCGGACATCTTCAGGACTTCCAATTCGATGCCGACGCGTTCGCACAAGAACGATGGTGTGTCGATGAGAGTTGGTCTGCCGTTTGCTTTTTTGTTTAACTTTGTCGGTTTGTTCTTCTTGTCTCCCGCCTCGCTGACCACAATATCCACTCGAATCGAATCAAACGTACCAATGAGGGAGAGATTTGTGCCGAAGTTCTCCAGCGATGAAATGTCTGCATTCGAGATCTTGTTCACCATTTGCTGTGGCATCACACCCAAGCACGTGAGCAGAGGTTCGAAAATTAGATGTGCATCGAGGAGTTTTATCGAGTCTTGCAGAATGCCGCGCGATGGAAACGCACCGGGAAGCTTTGTTGGAACTGGACGAATTATTTCCTGAAAAAATAAAAACAATGTTGCAATGCAACGGGTTTAGTTTCTTGATGATTTGGAATGGTGCAACTTTTGAGTGCGATTTTTGGTCCTGTTTGTATTGTTGGGGGACAAGATTCAGTGACGAAATCTATAGCCTTTCTATAGGCATACAACGCTTAAGACGCCTAGGCCTAGTAGAGTATATGGGCAATACAGCACCAGCCCGAAAACTCTTTCCATCCGAAAAAATTGAACAAAGCGCACCCAAGTGGAGGCACACACAAGTGGAGAGCGATCTTAACCAGTTTGGTGTACGAAATTAAAGGCAGCTGGCCAGATTAAGTTCAGTCTTAGGTCTACATCGGACAGTAGCTCCAACCCAAGGTTTATTAGCTTAGGTTAGGTAGAAAACAGTTCAGTTTCGTCTCCTCGAGCAAATTTGAACTTAACATTGCTAGGTGGGAATAGTTTAGTCAGAAAGAAAAAAATACAAACAAATCTCGTCCACGCAACTTTGACTCGGAACCTTATAAAGCAATCGTAATAGTGGGAATGCAGCTACGGTTTGACAAACGCCATGAAACCATGACGTCTTCTAAGACCAAAGACATCTCCTTAGCCAACAATTGCTGCTTCGAAAATAGGTAGTACACTGACAAAAGGAAGGAACTCACATCAACTGATCAGCATTTCTTTTTTACTTACTTGGTCAAGTTACTGGTTTTCAATAATTAATGTAGCGATGAAAGGTCGGGTGATAGCCGATTTTATGAGGTTTGGAACGAGTTCTTCAACTACATCTGAGATCATCTTGATCCAGGAAAAAAATTCACATCGCAACAATGCAAGTATAACGCTCAGTACAGTTTAAATTAAGCCCCTTAAGACCTTGCAGTGAATTTCGACATGAAGATGAAGTGGTTTAGTTATACAGAGGCGTATTCCCCTAGAAGAGATAACTGAGAGAATCTGGATAGGGGTCGTAGAAAAGGTACTGCGCTTTCAGATCAGGAAGCCACCAAAATGATACAAATCTCGGCAACATGAAGGGACAAGATTGCTATTCCGATTGACAGACAAGCGTCTATAAAGGTAATTTCTACAACTGAAACCTGAAAGTTGAAGTTAGTCGCAAGCTGTCGCGAAGTATCGGATTTTTATTTGCTAAGTCTAAGTTCAGAAGGATATCAAGGAGGAGGTTACCAAACGAATGTGAACTTTTGCTAAATTAAAAAAACAAGTCCAACACAAACGTGTCTGGTGACATGCCACAGATCCCCTAATCCACATCACACCCAATACCAACCTTATCAGACAAGGCGTCCATTTTCTTCTTGTTCTCCTGTTGTTTGGCCATCCAGAAGTACAGATCTTCCTTCTGATTTTCAGCGCCTGTCCAAAACTTATTCACAGAGTTTGTCGAACTCAGCGAACCCTCCGGCAAAGCTCCGTATTCTGCACAAAAACGAAATCATTTAGATTGAAGCTAAAATCTCTCAAATGCCTCACTCACCAATTTCGGGCACCTGCTTCTCAACCAATCCAGAGATAATAGGAAGCATTTGTATGCTTGATCGTGAGGAGTTTCCATGTGAGAAATTCGATGATTTCGCTTTCCTACAAAATCCCACCCAAAAGATGGTCAATGCGGATTTTGTACCCCCCGTTCAGAGTAACTTACCCTTTCCGAGATGACTGTAAGTGTGGGGATGTCGATGTGGATCCTTGGACATTCACCCCGTCATTCGGGAATCCCAGACCGAATTGCGAAGAATCTAAATGTTGATGAAAGGGGGGGAAAACACCAATTACCCAAAAATGAACTTTGAAGAACCTTTGTCTTGGGAAAAGCTCAAAGTTCGATAGACTATTAGGATATTTTTCATGTAGGCACATTTCAACCAAATAAATATACAAAATACGCATCTCTGTAAAATAACCTTAACCTTAAATTCTCCTGCTTTACACGTGAGTACATACAAACAACAAACTGCAATTTTTCAAATACGACTAATGTCTCAGAAACCCTTGTCTCTGAGACATCATCTGCCACCGCGAAAGGAACTCCCCGTGAGTTCAACATTTTGGCTGAATTTGTGCTCGACCTGGCGATGCAATGAACGATCTGCAGGTGGGATGTGAAGTTGTGAACTGTGCTTCGATATGGAACAGAATGAGTTGTGAATCAAACAGATAAAAAACAAAGCAACAAAAAAACGCACTCCCCTGTGAAATAATACACTGCTCGATCCCGCCCAGCTACCCACACATGAATTCAAAATCATAAAGAAAAAAACACAAAATTCACTGCGCAGCTTAATCTCTAGCCAATTTCGCCAACGTATAAGGGTCTAAAAAGTCAATTATTCACAGGATTAGTAGTTAAGCTGAAATGTGCTACAGCCGAGAGTGGAGGAGCCATAAATAGCACTCTCTCTTGCTCTCTTTAGATACAAATGAGGGGGAAATTTGTAGGCGTTAATCAAAAAATACCAATATGAGTTCGATGCTGTGCTTGCCCAAGTAATAAAGCATTCTCACTCTCTTCCTGATTTTCTCCGGCAACGTTATATGCGCCCAGTTCACCATCGCCATCGCACTCGCCCTCATCGCACTCCTCCTCGGTTTGCGGAAACGAAAACGTCACATTGATGGGGCGTGCGAGTTTGTTTTTGTATTGATGCTCAAAGAGAATGGGATTGTAGAGAGTGTTCTTCCACTGGCGACTGAGGACAATGATTCCCTAAAAAATAAAAGAGTTGATGCACACAGTTCTCGTTGTGAATATCAAAGTTCGGTCGTACTTGTCTCAGTGTGTTTAAGTGGGGAATGTCACCCTGTTTGAAGATGTGCTCGATCTTCTGCACGCCCTCGTCCAGCACCAACTTCTGCATGATGGTGCACAACTGACAACTAGGATCTTCTTGAAGAGTTTTCGAGAGGAGCGTGTAGTTTCCGGAATACCGACTCTGCAGAGGGAACAAGACCTTAAAAAAAATACGAATACACATGCATCAGCGTAGTCGTTACCTTCTTGATCTTAGGATTCCTTTGGATTTTCTCATTTTCCAAGGCATCAGCCATCAGGCATGCCGCGACAGCTGTGTGCCTTGTGTGAAGTGCTCTCATCAATGACACGATTTTGATGGCCAACCGATTGCTGGGGTTCATCCAGGCAGTTATCGCTGGCGAAGCTGTGCTCAGCAGATTCCAATCGAGCCTGAAACACAAAGGAAGTCTTTGGATTGTCTTCAACTTTAATCGATGTGGTATTTACCTAGTGAAATCAATTTTGCGTGTGATCGGTACGCAGGGTGGAGCAGCAAAATTGAACCAGACGGACTTCAACTCAATGACGCAAGACGACGTCTTGTCGTTCTCCTTCAAGTTTGGAACTTTATCGAACTGATCAGGCTTCTTTTGTTTTCCCTTCTCCACGTCCTCCTCATTTGGTTTCGTGGCAACTCTTGGACGAGATGAATCTGAAATTTTAAGCATTCTTAGAAGAGTTGACTTCTCTCGCGTCACTACTGCATACCCGGTCCCTCTCTATCAGGAACAATAATGTTCTCCAGTGCGTGTGCGAATTTCTCCTTCGGGGTCTTTGGTGTTGGGGGTTTCTTTGTGATCAGTCTCCACGCGGACTCCGATTTTGAGTTTGTTGCATCAGCGATGGTTGTCGCTGCAGAAGTTCCAACCAAGTCGTTCAAGTTTAAGTTCGTCACTCCAGCTGCAGTATCCCGCATATCGATGTCCTCCTTGGTGTTCTCTGACTTCTCAAAATGCGAGCGTTTCACAATCTTCACTCCAACTCCCTCCAGGCCGCACTCAAACATTATGAATCCAATGCTGTCCATACCGGTGCTTTCGGGCATCTTCAAGCAGTCGAACATTGCCTTGCTCTTGTGCTCTGGAATGGCTGTGACGATCACTGGTGATTCCTGTGGTACAAGGTTCTCTGTCTTCAAGCGTCTCAGTTGAGCATGCGCCCGCCCAATGTCCAGAGTGATGACAAGCTCTTCCAACTGCTTCTCAGAGGTTTCAATGAGGATTGGTTCGCCTTGGATGTTGTCTGGCCGAGTCTGGGATGAAAGATGTGCCAGAAGGGCTCGAGTTCCCTTCATGATTCCTCCTTTTTTGTTGCTGCTTCCCGAACGGACTGTTTGCTGAATGTAGACATTATGCATCGATGCTCTGGTTGTCTTGCCCAGATGGAATTTTGTGGAAACTCCTTCAATGTAAAATGCCAACAAGGATACGCAACTAAGGTCCTGCGGAAATAATAGTTAGGAAGCAGTTTTTGGAAATCCTGTAACCACACAATAGGTTACCTGTACATTATCCAACGCAGCAACTGAAATCACCTCCTCAATTATTGACGATTGAAGGAGAGTGATGCTGACCTTGGGAAGGACTATGAGTCCCTGTGTTTTGGTGGAAATGCTTTCTTCGTAAACATCGCTTAGGAAGGAGTCTCCAGGTCCGTGAAGTTGGCGTTCGGTTGTCGATCGCTTCGAATTGGAGTGGACCTGTTAACAAGTGGGCCTGTGTCACTAGACAAATGATTGGCAAGTTGAATGTACAAACCTGTGACCAGTAGCTGAGACTTTGGTCTCTCTTCAGGATGTTGTCGTTCTTTACTTTGCCGATGCAGGACGAATGTATGAAGTTTACCACGGAGAGAAGGTGCATCGAGGAGATAGTTGGAATTGTCGCTTCAACCATTCTGCAATAAGACGGAAGATTTGTGAAGGAATGGTTTGAATTCAATTTGTTGAATTAAAAGAACTGGGATGGACGCATCCATTTCAGCAGAATTATGCGTTACCCTCGACAGGGCTTGTTCCCCACAGAAGGGGAAGTACTACAAAGAGATTTGGAACTGCTCCTGAAAAGTAAAACTACCCCAACTCGCTTCCCAGATGTGGAAATACTACCACGACTACATACCCTACCATCTACTTCCTAAAGACCCCCTTTTCAAGTTATCAGGAAAATTAAAAGCTCATTTAACTGTCCACTTCATTTAATTTTTAACTTCACACACATTTAGTCTTAAAAACATCGTCATACGTTATTTTCTAGGAAAACTAATCAGTCTTTCAGACTCCAGATCTCCTGCTCCATACCCTCGAAGACATTGTTCTCCCTCACGAATGCATCCTTGAAGTCCTCCAATTTCAGGCAGTGAATTTTAGTTACTCCCGATTGCTTCCTCAGCCGCATCATCTCTTCGTACGCCTCGTACAGTTGATGAACATGCCTCTCGGTTCCCATTATCGTCACCAGCAGGACGTTAATTTTTTCCAACTGCTTGATGGTCACCTTCATGTCGTGCTTTTCGGCGATATTCAGTATCTCTTCCGAATCCTGCTCAAAGTCATCCATTTCGAAGATCAATTCGACTGTCTGATAACCCATGAGTTCCCGCTTAGCGTCGTGCACCCCAAACTCGTTTCCACTGATAGTGAGCTTCGCTGTGCTCGAAGTTTCTCCTTCCAGTGTGATCTTCGTCAGCGTGTTGTGCATAATGTTCTTGATGATGGCACAGTCGTCCTTGGTGATGGTCTCCCGCAGTTCCTGAGAGACCTTCATCTCTATCTGCACAGGGGAATCTGTTGCTTTCCCCAGGCTGGAACTGGAGAGCTTCTGAACAGCTTCCTTTACCCTCCGTGCTTCTCCTTCTGTGCCCTTTATGAGAACCTCGTGTATGTTCTTCTCAACTGTCGACAAGAAGGTCACCTTTACGTTCAGCTGTGATTCCAGTTTTGTGACGACCGGCGAGTCGTGGAAGTTTGCCATGCGTCGCTTGACGCGCAGCTTGAACGTCATGATCAACGGTGTCGCTGCTCGAAGTGATTCTCGGGCTTGTTTCACTCCTTCGATGCTGCCGTGTATGATGGCTTCATGTTGGCGGAAAAGAATTTCCGTCTTACTCTCGTTCATGATTTTGAATATATTGCTTCCGTTGCCAATGATGTGATGGCGATCGCCACTGAGAATTGGCATGTTGATCCTTAGCTGGGGTCCTGCTGTCTGAAGATGAGCGAGAATCAGGCTCTTGGCCCACTCCTTATTCTCGGGAGTTCCGTAAACTCTGACAAACGGATTCCTTTGACTCATTGCGCCCGGTTTTAGTTTCCGTGGCCAGTGTATGAAGGTGTTGGTGATCTGCATAATCTTTCCGAAGAGCGAAGTAGCGGCACTGACTTCCTTCGAATGGGTTTTGGCCAACTTCTCCAGCTTGCGGCGATCGACTCGAAACCGCTCCAATCGAATGTTCAATGTACTGGCGATCTCCTCTTCATCAGAGTCCTGTGACGATTCCGAAGTTCTTGTCGGTTCTGCTGAGGGTGGCGGTGATGCGGAATCGTATCCGAAGTCTAGGTCTGTCGAAGAAATTGAAGATGCCCATGAAAATCGTCGTTGTCTCCGTTGCTTTGGCACATCCTCCTCGGACTCGGTGTCGGAAAATGATTCCAATGAAATTGAAGAGATCGGCGAATAGCACATTGAGAGCCGAGTTTCTATGGATTGCGCCGAATCCCAGGTGTTTGTTGACGTCAGGGATGAAATGTGCTCCTCTGTTGAAGGTGAAGGTGTTGAACTCCCACGCCATGGTTTCGAAAATGGAATTGTAATTGGCTGGTCGTCGATTAGACTTTGCCTGTAGGCTTGTCTCCAGGCAGCTGCTACGGCGGCGTATGATGGAATTTCTTCTTGTCCTGGATTCATATTTGTTTTTTTTTTTTAATTTGAGTTGGATAAGTCAATTTATTTTGGATGCTTTGAAATTAGGGACCACGGAAGCCCTGTTTGGTGCTGATCTAGCGTTTGAATGATGACCACAGGGAGAGTCATTGGCATTTTATAACAAAGTGTGCGCTACCTGAATGGGCACTAAGTGATAGCGTCTAAAAGGGTTAACCCTTTTTAATTGCATCCCTATTTGTGTGAATTACCTGTGGCATCAAACTTTTATTGGGGATATTTTAAGGGGATTTCTGTTGGTAATTAGTTACTGGGTGTTTCTTAAAAAAGCTCAGTATTAAATATTTTCCTCAAACCTATCAGAGTCGTAAGCAGTTCCCAGAAGTGACAATTACGTAAGCTAAAAGTTTGAATTGACCCATCTCTATACCTGCCATCAAACGCAGCGACCCCGAAGGATCCTGCTTCGATACTGGTAAATTTTGCAATTTATGAACGAAATTCGAATTTTTGCGTGTTCGGCGATTACCTGCTGTCGAAAAAAAATGGATCAAAGAATTTGAAAAATGGAATTAAGTGCTGCAAAACACTTGAAATGTGAAAATGTAGCATACGCTATAAAAAAGAGGCTTACAAGTGGTACACATTTTTCCAAGAAGGTCGAGAAGCTGTGATTGGGGACGCTTGCCCCGGCACATCAACAATCGACGAAAATGTTCAGAAAGTGAAGAAATGTAATGGGGAATCACTATAAAAGATGTTACTAAAGATGCCGGCGTATCGGTTGGCTCACGCCATGCAGTTTTTTTTTTGAAATCTTGGACATGAAGCGTATGGCAGTGAATTTCGCTCTAAAGTTATTGAATTCACTTTGCTTGTTCGTAATTTGTTGGCTAAAAACAACACCGTAATCATACCTCAGCCACCGTATTCACCAAATTTGGTCCCCTGCTTTTTTT
This sequence comes from Eristalinus sepulchralis, assembly GCA_944738645.1. NCBI lineage: Eukaryota > Metazoa > Arthropoda > Insecta > Diptera > Syrphidae > Eristalinus > Eristalinus sepulchralis. The sequence goes on from OX122883.1 coordinate 43,490,152, forward strand.
TTTGACTGACTTTTTTCCTGACGGCCGTGTTGACTCATTTGTCGGAGATTTACGATTACGATTTTTGATGACACACACCAAGATACCCCAAAGACGCCTACAACGGAAGACAACTTGACACAAACAGTGACCGTTTGGTGCTGTTTATGGCGGCGTCATTGGACCGTAATTTTTGAGAAATGTGATGGAGTTCACTATCGCGAGATTGTTTCCGACTTCTTGTGGCCAAAAATTAAGAATATTGATCTGGACAATATGTGCTTACAACAGGATGATACTATTTGCAGCGAAACAAATACTTTTTTGGCGAGTTTTTCGATGGTCATGTTAACTCACAACGTGGCGACGTTAAGTGCCCGCCACGATGATGTGATTTGACTGGACTTTTTGAGAAGAAAACATTTAAACTTCTTCTTATTGGCTATTCTTTAGAATGGCGTATGCGCCAAAACCCAAAATTCTTTTGATTCTATTGCCCACAGAGTATTTACTGGTTTTGGTCTTACGATGATTTCTGTACGAGGTATGCATTTGTCCCATATTCTACTCAAACTAATCAACAAGTTCCAACTTACCCCTATTATTAAATTATGGGTTAAAATCCTTCTTACTAACTGACACGATTTGAAGTAGTTCCTGTGTCGTTTCGTGACCGTCGACGAAACATCGATCCCATGAAACACTGTCAAGATAAAGGAACTGTGGCACATACCCGTCAATTGTATTCTAAAGAAGGCGTATCGGTCAGAATCAGGGTGTGATATACATCAACATCCTAGAGAAAAGCAAAACGTTTACAGGCCGTGCTCTTCCACCATGCCAAAAGTTGGAGCATCACTGGTTCTAGTGACTGACTTTAATGATAATAATTGAGTGGCACTACAACCCACAAGGGAACAGGGTCTAGCTTTACGGGGTTGTGCGTGCTATTGTTCTCTCACAAGTAGAGGGGACCTGCAGTTTTTTGCCAACTCCGAACGGAGAGATTTGAGAAGCTTTTTATAGAAAATTAATACTCTGTAAGTGTCGGCAGCATGTCAAAAGATGTGGGTTTGGAATCGGACCTTGGTTCTTGAACCTTGAACGTGTGAGTCAACGCACTTACCCACAACGCCACGGTGGCCACTTAAATCTTTGCACGCTTTATCCAAATTTCTTCTTTGTATGGCGCTGTAGTCGAGAGTGGCCTCAAAATGCCGCCCATCCGACTCGATCTTTTGTTAGATATTGTAACATATTTTCAATTACGCAGACTCAGTTGCGTTATGCCCTTCTTCACATCGCAATTGAAGACGTCGGCCAGGTTTCCAGAGCGTTTGTGCTTCTGGGCATACAGTGGGACTGGGGACATAGAAACTGGGACACAGAAACTCAGTTGGAATTCTAGTAACTTAGGCGCCAAGTTTTGCGTTTCTTAAAGGCAGGTGATCAGGTACAACCAAATCCTAAATCTTACCATTGATACGTTCTGTGAGTTCCTCTTGTGATGACGGCAAATTTCTTGATTTCTCCTCGCTACGAACACAAACATTGTAAACGGCTCCAGCCTTTGTGGTCACAGTCATATGCGTAAACTTATAGTTTAGGGGTCTTTTGAAAATTGTGCATGAAGTCTAGATATTGCACAGTCATAAACAATTTGGTCGAAACAACTCAAGTTAAGCAAGCTACGAAATTATTAATGTTATCTCAGAGTACAGCCCAATATTCCCACACTACGACTGATTTCTCGAGAAGATATGGAATCCTTCACCCGTCCCTTCTACTCGTGAACATCAACTAGTCAAGTCATCAATTCAAAACTAAAGACGTCAAACTTCAAAATGAGCAGAAGATTTAAGGCAGCGATATTTTTCTGCGTGATTCTGTCCCTTATGAAGCCGATAACTTGTTACATTGGACTGGTATTGCAAATATCCCACCAAATCCAATCTTTTGAAATTTTATTCCATTTTAGAACCCTAACGGTGAAGATATTAAATTTGTTGATTTTGGTGATTTGCTCCATTTTAACATCCTTTTGTGTATATTTAAAAATGTCCCTTTGTAAAGAGGCCCAAGGTCAACCAAGCGAAATTACGGATTCCCTAAGCGAACTTTCTGTCGAAGATTTGAAAGCCCTTGACGAGTTGATGGATGCACTCAGTGAGCATGAGTGGGTTTAGCGTTTCCTTTCCTCTACAACTAAATTTATTGTTGGTTCCTCTAGCATTCAAATGATCAAGAACAACGGAGAAGGTTAGCAATCCCCCCAATTAAATTTGAATGCTTTAAAAAAGCTAAAACATATTTCTTTTTGATTCAGAAGGCCAACCGAGATACAAGCGAGAAGATTCCCAAATTATAGCCACCGATGAGAGGGATGTGCGTTGTTTCGAACTCCGTCAAACATTTACCATACTGTTTCTCTTTCTTGCCTAGATCCAGTTCCCTGACGTAGACGAGGAATACATTAAGCAACTCGATGAATCCTTCCCCAACTTGGATGAGCAGTCCAATCAAGACGACAAGGAGAACGTACATGTTCGTGTTAAGCGCAATTAACTCTAAGCATTTTGATCCGAAGTACATAGAAATAAATGGCATAAAACTCACCTCTGTAGTCCCTCCAACATGAGAGGGGTCAAGAAGACATTTACTTGCCCCTTTAGTCGTGCCACGACAGATGTGCAAGACGCGGACTCCGTTTGAAGGCTCATGAATTCACCGTCATCGAAGCCATTCGTTGTCTTCTCTCCCTCCTCCTCCTTCAGCAGAACGCTCGGGTCCCAGGGGTGACTCTTGGGTCCGCCAATGAATGTCGTTGAACTGCTACTCCCTGATCCATTCTCGTACCGCGGCACAACCTTAATCTCCTTCCAGCTGAAGTATTGATCGAAGTGTGGGATCATCTTGCTACCGATGTATGTGAGGCCACCCTCCTCGTTCTCGTGGAACAGCGGCGTCGAAAAGACGTCCGGTCCCGAGGGAAACGAGCACGACGTCCAATTGAAGCACTTCACCTGGGACAGATGATTCAGGTAGCTCGCCATAAGTAGCGGCGAATCGATAATCGGACGATTCACCTGCATGTGCAGATTGATCAGCGCCACATCCTCCTGCGACGACATCGCCGATATGAATGAGTTCGACGACAGCGACGGAGTCTCCGACGAAGAGGCGCGTGAGTCCACCTGCAGGAAGAGGGATAAAGACGTTTTTAAATCTCAGTTCAGTCAGTGGGGAGGGGGCTGACAGGAGATGGAAGTTATAGCGGAAGTGAAACACACAGTTTTAGGAGAAGCTGAAGACTGGTGTTCGGATAGTTGACAGTGAGGAGGCTGATGAGGGTTGCCGTTAATCTAGATGGGGTGAGGTTAGTTACATAGCAATGGAGGTGTATGCGGCGGAAAAACACCGCTCTCAATGCAACCAAATGTTCTCTAGAGATCTAAGGAAACAAAACAAAATCACTCAAAACCATGCAAAAATGTCTAACGAACACAAGTCTAGTCTTTAAAGTTGGAAACTAAACATTTAAGAAGCTAGCGGGTGATGAAGAGATGAAATTGCGGGGGTGATGAGATGATGATCAGTGGTGGTTTCTGTTTTAAAATTGTTTAATATTGGCAAAACGGAGGTTCGTACGCAACCATTCAATTTTCGTAAAAAATGTTCGCCATACCCATACATACATACAATCTTTTTTAAGGGGATTTATTGTTTTTTTTCCCTAAAGCGACTTCCCCAACTTATCGAACACAGAAAAGAAACATTTTTGCCTCAGATACGAAGTGAGCTACTGTTGACGACCCTTGCAAACAAATCAAGGGCAACGGCATTTGGTCCGACTTTTACAGACTACGCGCCTCCGTAGAAGACATCCGCCATCGAAAAGGTTCGGTGGAATGGGCTGGGCAGAAGGTGAAAAACTGCGACATCTACGACAGCGATTAATCGAAAGAGGGAAGGCAGCACTTATTCGAATGTGGATTGTTATTCAAGACAGACTAAGTCTTATGGTACAATCCCTTAAGCGAACGTCTTTTGACAACCCACATCAAGTCAAAAGTCAGAAACATCAGCCTCAATCACACACCGACAGAGGAGAAGGATGACAAGAATGGATCTCCTAAAAAGAATATGTGATCAATGCCTCAGCCTCGGCATCAAGATCATTCTGGGAGATCTAAACATCTGTAAACGAACTCAGTTGGGTGAACTTTGCCTTTGGGCGCAATGTCTCTGTGGAGATCACACACGATCACGAACCATCCATCCTCTTGACATATACACCGCCAATCACGATCGTTGTCAAACATTCCTCCAGCATTTTCGATGTTTAACCTTTCCGAGTTGTCAACATCGAAACGATTCATAATTTCTTGCTGTAGCCATGGTAAGAACCCGGACATCCAGAGAACAAACGAATTCGAAAAAAAGCAGCACGGTTTGACATCAGATAGCTACAATCGCAATAGATCACTAGGAAATTTGCCGACTGAGTCTCCTTGAAAGTCTCGAAAAGTTTGACGCTGCCTGCTTCTGGCGTTACAGTCTGGGATGCACTGGGCCTTAACCAACATGCCTCTCCAGCTAGCACGATCTTTTACCGTCTGCCACAAGTTGCGCACTCCAAGTTGTTTGATTTCCTTCGCCAAAGAAACCCACGGTTTGACGACGAGTGTAGGCAGGTGCGTGGAACCAAACAGGAGGCTTACACGAAACAATGCATGGTACGCCGAGACCTGTTTGTGCGCTCTACGAACAGGGAAGAAGGAAAGTAGCATCGTCCTAACAGAGGGAAAACTCGATGTTTACTGTTTGTTCTTCCAACAGACAAGAAGTGTATCTACAGATCAGACTGTGCAAGATCAGTAGGCTTCAATTGTTTCGTAAGTTGAACTTAGCAAGGATTGAAATGCAAATCTAAACGTTTCAATTTTATTTCATTTTTATTTACTTGCACAACCGATTTCACATGGCAGCAATTTTTCATGGAAGAGTACGTAATGAGTCTTTCTAGTACAGAAATTCGGAATAACGCCTAATGTTTATATAATTGATAATTGGTCCTGTTTGCGTTGATGGCTTCTGGAGGAGAAGATTTAACGACGAACTGTATGGCTAAGCCATGTAGAGTGTATGGACACCACTGCTCTGGCCCGAAAAGTCTTCGAATCTGAGCCATTGTGACAACGCAACAGAGGACGGCGGCTAAGGTGGCGCACACAAGTGGGAAGGACCTCAACCAACTTGGAGTGCGCAACTGGCGGCAGCTGGTGAAAGATCATGCTGGCTGGAGAGGCATGTTGGTTGAGACCCAGGTCCACCCCGGACTGTAGCGCCACAAGGAAAAGAAGAAGAAGAATTTAGGTTAACACCTAACATTTCTTAATAAAGAATTAGATTGAACGAAACAAACACTTTACGAAATCGGATGAGTTTGTCGGAGATTTCGAATCTGATTCCAAACATACTATTATTTAATCATCTACATTCAATTTGAACACTTTTTCAAAACCAAAGAAACGTAGAAAAAATTGGTAGATTTAAATTGTTGAGAAAGTTGTTGTATTGAAGGGATAGGGCCTTTTAAAATATTCTAAGAGATGTGATAATCACTGAGGAACAGAAACTTATAGACCAGATATATAGATTCATCGTACATCGACTAAAATACATCAGGGAAAATAAATTTAAAATCCTCGAATGGCCAACGCAGAGTCCTAACTATGCATTACCAGAGGTAAGGGGTCATTAAAAGATTCAGGTAGCGACTCGTTTATAATTTATTGCTGTAAATAAACCTTTAAATTACATCAATACAAATATAATCACTTCAGAGGGAATTAACATTTTTTTGCATTTTATTCATCTATTTATGGTGGCAACTGTAGTTGTTGGGCATAATAAAGACACCTCATATAAAATCGAGAAGTCAGGAACCAATCGTATATTTTCATTTTCAAAAACTGGATTCCCCCAATCACAGGAATGTGGATAAAACAAGTAAGCAAAACCATTACCAAACCTTCCGAGGCTGACCAACTTAATTTTTTTTTCAGTTTCTTCCCCTCGTTGTCATTTGAAGGAGACCCATGATCGTCCGCGTAATTTAGATTTTTCAGATTAGTTACCAGAGTCAATCTGGTGGAATCAGCGCTGTTTGAACAGAGTCTGAGAGAGCTGAAGCAGATTTCTGGCAATCGTACACAATTTCCCTTCAATGAGATTCTCCACCTGTTTCAATGTGACGCTACGAACATGTGGAGTGTATTGCACAGGTATTCTTAAAATAACCATAATCTCGTATTTGTACAGGTTAACCCTCAAACGAGCATCAATACCGCCACAAATTTAATAAGCGCACGCTAAATTTCTGTCTGGGAGGATGCGACAATAACTACGTCATCGGCAGATGACATACCATCTCCCAATTTTTTCGCTTCAGCTGTGCTGCAACATAACTCCATATAAGCAATATTATCGAAAGGAGAGGTGACAAGACGCACGCTAACTCAAACAGTTTGTGTATACAACCTTTATGTTTTTCAACAAAGGAATAAAAGCCCTATACTTCCGTGGAACACTTCAGAGTCTGCCTCGGGGATCTTATTTTTATGCTTTTCCTTGTCCAAACAAGCTGTATCCTGGTTTACAATACTTCCAATCTTTGTCAAGCATCATTCTTAAAGAAAACAGCTGATCGATTGTACTTTTGCCGGGACGAAATCCATGAAATCCGACCATAGGCGGCTTGAGTACCTTAGTGAAGACTTTACATCTTGGATTTTAATGTCCACTTTTTTAATATTAATTCAATTAGTGGGGAAGCAAAAGAATGACCAACTCTGCAAATTTATTTTACAAGGTTTTCGTCCTTCTCTCCCTCACATGGTTTGCTATTTAGGATTCATTTAATCATTTGTCCATGCAGATTCAATTTCTTTGTGGAATTATCGAAAATATCTCATCTTTATGCATTCAAAGTCAAATTGAAATTAAATGAAAAACAAAAAAAGGGAAATTAAGTTACTCTAACCACACACTTATATGATGGAAAATATCAATGAAACAAAACAATTATCAAACATCGCATAATTTGTGTGACATTATCCTCTAAACATTCCAAGTGAGTTATCTTTCCTGAGCACATAACCTACGGTTCAAACAAAATCAAAAACCGAAAAGAGAAACAACGAAAGGAGAGCATAGATTATTGGAAATGAAACAAGGAGTTCTTAAAAAAAAAACATTAGACCAATTACATACAAAAAATTATTTCAAAAGGCAAGTCAAACAAAACATAGAATCGCATTTTTTTTAGTTCGTTAGTTTGAGCCGTTAAACATACAGAAAAGGTTGACAGACAGAAAGTTAAGATCAAATTAAAACAAAATCACTTCTTTGTTAAACAATTCTTTTTTTTGCTTTTTGCGTCCATTGCTAGAATAGGTTTGTTTTGTATCTAAGTCTACTCACATCATGTACGAAATGGCGAAACTCTGGTCGTGATGAGATATTTGTTAGTTTTCTAAGCGGAGTTGCGAGACCGTGAATGCGTCTCACGTCTTCGTTCTATGAAAATGATGAGTAAAAGATTTGTTTTGTCTTTTTTTCTGATTCTTCAGTACAGAGAATATTAACAAAATATGAAATAGTTAAAATAAACAGAGGGAAAGAGAGAGAGAGAGAGAGAGTGGGAAAAATCGTGAGAGTATGATTCGCATGCACAGAACTTAACAGAAAAATGAATTTCAGGTGGAAGAAGAATGATTTTTGTCTTTAGAGCTAAACTTTAAATAGAGAGAATATATATGTTTATTTCGTATTGAGATATATGTGGAAAAAATTTACCAGAAAAAAAAACAAGAGTTTCTCTATGATGCCGTGTACCTTGTTACTTACCAACTCCATCGTGCTTTGTGGCCGCTTGGGGAGGGTTTTGTTGTTCTCTGGCGCATGGATTTCCAAGTCACTTCGGTACGTTGAGAGTGTCAGTCCGCCGACTTCGTTTTGAGCACCAATGCTATGGGATTAGGGCGAGTATAGAACATGTGCACGTATATGTATGTCTCTTACCTTAAATCAGAAGAGAATCGTTTCTTTCCGGAAAACACAATAGATCCGTTGCGATTTTTAATCGAGCCCTGTGACATGACATTCGATATGTCTTCTTCGGCCGAAAAAAACATCTCTGAGGGATTCTCCGAAGTCAAAGAAATCGTTCTCTGAACTTCCCGCGTCAAGCTGTCACCACCACCCGAGTCGACGTGGTGAATCGGTATGTCAGCCACTTCAAACTCGAGTGGATGAGAATGTGGCGCCGAATGAGACATTTCTTCAGGCATCTATGGAAAGAAACACATGTCACTCAGTTGAAAGTCTCTTCCATCAATTCACTCACCTCAATCTCATCCTCCACATTGCTGTCGCCGGTCAATCGAGAATCTGAGACACTTGTCTTTGGCGGAGACACACGCAAGCTCTGTGATTTTGTATCAGATCCACGTCTCAGTGACATGGTTTGTGATTCATTTGATTCCTGACGCATCACTTTCTTTGAGGGACTGTCTAGAAGGCGTGCATACGGAACTTCAACAGAGTTTTGCCTGAAACAATACAAAAACCAGTTGAGTACAGAATATGCGAAGAATCCACTTCGTAGGTAACGATATACCTAGTGGCCGTATATGAGTACCGTTGATTACGTCTCTCGAGGGTGCTTGGTGAGCCAACACTTTCACGCGACTTGCGCCCATTGAGCTCTGCTGATTTTTCGGGTACTTTGAATTTTCCGGTTCCCAAATCCTTGGAAACTAGGTCTGACTTCTTAAGGCTTCCATTGCGAATATCCATCGCTGGACGATAGTGTTTTCCCTAAATAGATCGCAAGCTCAGTGAGATTCAGTGGATTTCAAAGTGGGCGAAATTACCTTTCCGGTGAAGTCAGAATTGTCGTGAAGAGAAACTTGCTGAAGACTGTACGGTGGAGTATGAAACACAAGCTGACCCTTATGAAGAATACTCTCGCCAAAACCATAGTCCTTTGCGTTGTCTATAATGCTGGAAGAGGGTATAAGGTTAGGTCTCTTACACGTGTGAAGAACTACGAAACTTACTGATATCTTGCTATGTTGTAGTTATCCTGTATGTCCTGGGCGGATGGTTTGAAGAATTTCGTTCCATTTCTGTTGCTTCCAAAGAAGGCGCAACCTCCAATGCAACCACATCGAGCAATCTCAGTGCTTACACTGTTTCCAGACCACAGGAACCACAAACGCTTTGATTTTATATCGTGTTCACGTAGGAAACTGAAAAGAAATATTACATCTGTCTCCCAGCCTGAAACTTTTACTCATTGTCTTACTTATGCTGCACTATGTGTAGCTTATGATCTGGAATTGGAAGCGCTGACGCGCCCTCCAACAAAATCGGTCCCAACGACATGCATCCTACTTCTAACCAATTCTCGAACAGCTCCGACTCCGAACACCGCTTCACCTCCGAGAAACTGTCCCTGAGCTTCCTGGACCCGTCCTCTTTCGAGTCCCGTCTCTGAGAGAACGAATTCGAACTGCGTTTCGGCTTGATTTGGGGTTCACCTCCTTTGCTGTCATCTTTGCGGTGTTTTCCTGATCGATTGCTACCCGCTGTATTTGTGTTGCTGAACGATGTCGCCATGTTTGTGTTGCATCCGTTGTTGAGCATGAACAAACGGAGAAGTATTGACGGAAGTAGTCCTGATATGCCAGACTTCACTCGTTGTCCATGTAAATTGCAAGTTGCTAAGCGAATTGGTGAAATCTAGAAAAAAAAACAATCGATGTCAATTCTGCCTATGAATGCAAGGAAGCTTACCCATGTGTGAAGAGCTGTTCCACTTTCAATGAGATACACATCGACTGCGTCTACGGAAACTCTAGTCATTTTGTATTTGATGTCTTCAGCTGAGGGACATTTGTACTTGTTCTCCTCCTTGGTTTGAGGACATTGGTTGCTCGGCACACCGTGATGACAGTTGCGAACGGTCTTAGGGGATTTAAGGCAGTTCTCTGGATCAACAGCGAGGAGGATCAACGTTTCAAGTCCAACAACTGTGTTCACGAGCTGAAAATCGAAAACAATTGGATCTTCAATTCTCAAATGAATGAATGTAAATTTACCTGGGGGATAGTCAGCTTTCCCGATAACTTTCCCAGCTGTATCTCTACCAACCACGAGTACTCCAGAGTGTCCTCGTCCAAAGCACAGCCTTCATTGCTGAACATAGCATGCCCTCGTACCTAGAATCAAGTTTTAGTGATCACCTCCATTTAAAAGATAATTCGTCGTTTTTACCTGCACAGCGGAGAGCAGAAGATGCCCCTGATTGATGTGCTTATCGCGATTCGGTCGCACCAGCATATCAGAAGCAATCAGGTATGATGGACTAACCAACACCTGAAGCTCAGTCTCCGTGTACCTCTTATTCATCTCGAATCCCAGTCGCTCGATCAAAATCACCGGACACGGGGGGTCACTTTCGTTGCAGTTCTTCATCAAGTGCGCTTGAATGTCATGGATGATTACAGAGACCACCACCTCCAGGGGCCGATAGAGCCGCGGATCGAACGGTTTCTGCTTCTCTTCTGGCACCGTGACCTCGGAAATAGATTTGGTAGCCACGTCCTTGTCCTTGCCAAGCAACTGATCTTTGGGATTGGTCGCCGTAGTGGCTTCTTTCATTTGTACGTTTGACTGCTCCATGTCGGTGAAGTTTTGATCTTCCCCAAAGATGTTGTCCTTCAAGTGAATGAAATTCCGCAGCACACTGCCGTAGGCCATCATCACGGACGAACCAATTTCCAGTTCGACGGTCACCTCGTCGGCGGGCAGTGTCGCCGGGTCGAATTTGTACGCCTCGCTCTGTTGCCAGTTGGCAACTGGAGACTTTCGAATTTTCGGAATTCGCATCGGACTCAAGAGAATCTCCTCTTTTTCAGGAGTTGTTATGTCAGCTTGGGGATCGGGTCCCTGCGGTGGAACTGGATGATAGATGTACTGAATTGACAGTGCCACTATGGGAACCGTCCAGCAGTCCACCCAACCGGAACTAAAACAAATCACAAATGAAATAATTTCCACGCCAAAAAATTTGGACAAAACTCACTTCCTCTGGCATATCTTTCGCCACTTCTTTGAGTACAGCTCCGGCCGGTTCTTGATCTTACCACCACGTGTAAGGAGTCTTGCGTTCTCGTCGATCGCCAGTACAATCGGTCTAGCTGATGACACCTCCGGCAAGTACATGCTCAAGTCCAGGCCCTCGCCGTGAATCCAAAACTTGAGCGTCACAGTCTGCGGCAGGAAGTCATCGAATGGCAGCGCGAAGCTGAGATCAAACAGATCGCCGCAGAATGCCAAGTGATGGTTCTCCTGGTTGGCCGACGAGCAGTCGATCCAATTGTACTCATTACTGAGCGTGAGGATTTCGAATTCGTTGAGGAGAATCGTGAACTTGCAGGTGTACGGCACGAAGCTAAGAATGTCTGGACGCGCCTTGCATGCCCAGTCTTCGATGAGATCTTGGAAGAAGCACTTGTGCTTGTAGACTATGTACGCTGTGGCTTTGCAGCCCGTTAAATTTATGCTCCAGTCTTGACTATCGTTCCACTTGGTGGGGTAGTGTATACGGACCTTGTATTCAAGCGACTCGAACTCGGCCAAGCTGCGATACTGCAGACTTGTGGTCGCCTCGACGTGAAACAGTTGGCCGGCGATTTTGGTTGTATAACCGTCGGAGTGGGTCACCCAGGGAATGGTCACCTCCACGTACGAAGCGGGGCCAACTGTGATGTGCATTGCATTTGTTTCCTTGTCCTTCGAGAAGAGGATGTCAATTGTCGCCTCGCTCAGTACACACAGGCAAACGTCGAAAGACTGATAGGCGCGCAGTTCGCCCGGCTGGGGTGCAGGGGTCACCTTCATTTGCTGCCAGTCAGGCGGGAAGAAGAACTTGAACAAGTGATCACGCTGTCTGTCTGCCCAGGGACCATAGCTGAAGTCTGTTCCCTTCTGGCACTTGATGTCGATTCCCCAGACTGGGGGTGATGGCTCCACTATGTCACCGTTGGCTAGAGTGAGAAGCACAGGCTCGTCTGGCACAACTCCCGCCTCGTCCATGTAGAAATACAACTCCATGCAGTTAGACATCATCACAACAAAACCTTCACCCATGTATCTGCGGAAAAGATTGCAAACTTTCATTTAAAGACTGGAATTGAAGAGAAGCCGACTTACCTCGGGGGTTCGTCGACCAATCCCGTGTACTTTGGACTGGGAGCAAACATCACTTTGGCGTTCTCCACTTTCGCCTTGACAAAGTGCATAAAGTGATCCAATCGACAAACTGCCGGCTTCGTGCTGTACGTGCAGTGTGCCTCCTCCACCGAAATGGACAGGGTGGTTGGAGTCAGTCGATTACCAAAGACAAACCTCCCCGAACAAATATCGATCTTTATGACTGGAATCAAGTCTCGCCACGTGGTAGCGGCCATTGCTTCGGAACGCTTTTTGCTTTCCTTGCTAAATGAGGCCGCTGCTGTTTGCCTAGAGTTCTCAAGGTTCATGGCGTGCTCTTTCATTTTATTTCGTTCTTCTGCCGAGAGATTTTCTGTCTGCAAGAAAAATGGTCTTGAGTTGACTCGGAGGATGAGAGTCTCGGAGCACTTACCGGAATAAATATGGACGGCTTCAAACCAAACGTTTTCTCTAAGTGATCGTACAGTTGAGATCGATTGTAAATGTGAAGCTCGAAGCCGTTCAGCTGGACTGAGAGTCTCGTGTCCGAGTGTGAAAGATCTGAAAGGCAAAAGGTTTCATGCAACTGACACCCGCTACTGACTGCGACTTACCTTCAGAGACATCTTTTGGGACATATGACCTCCACCATCGAAATATAAAGTATCCATCCTGAATGCGCACTGAATAGTCGAAGCACACGTAAACAAAGTCTCGAAACATGATCTTCCCCGCCAACGGATTGAGAGTGAGTGATCCTGGAAACAATTTTCATACGAAAGTCAGTGAGGTCAAGGTCAGGGGAGAAGAAAACTGATTTACCAAGTTTGAAGTATGCGCCCTTGAAAAACCATCTGTTTACAATCTTCGTCACAAGGACGCCCACCACACGGGAATTGTAGAAGCTGATGTAAGTGACCCATGTTATGGACGTCAGCAGCGAGCAGAGGAGCCATATCTGTGAAGAGAAATGAAAATACACATTGAATCGTGTTCATGCAGATATCAGCTCGTGAATGTGATATATCGACGAGTTCATGTGCGACTTCCGTGAATCACGAAGTTTTTTTTGTTGCTTTTCAGAACGCAAATCAAATGCAGTTTGAACATGTCTGAAGATTTCAAGAAATTTTTGACGGCTTTGTTGGATTGTTGACATGAATTAGAAAAGTGAAGAAAGGGGAATGTGTTAAGATTGCCGCGTTTACCTTTTACTACGACTTAGTCACGAATCCATACACTTTAAGTTCGGATAGCGCCGACTTACAACGTGGGATCCAAATCCACAGTGTTGCGTGTTTCAAACACCGCATCAGGGCGCACCCTAAAGTTTCAGCGAACAGTGACTTTACGTGGAGAGCTTACTGTTAGAGGAGATTGATATTACTGCGCCGAAAAGGCGTTATCGGATTTCGATTGAATAAATATCTCTGGAATCGATGGATGAGATTAAAGGAGCAGGTTGCAAGGGGGCGGTTATTGCTCGGAATATTAATTCCTAAAACCAAAACCAAACGTTCTCGTAAACAAATAGAGCTCTACGCCTAAATTCGTTTCTACACTGATTGAATCCAAGTAATTATCCGGATAGAAAGAAATGACTGCTTTTCGTCCTAGAACCACTTCATCTGCAGCAGCATGTCCGCTAAGAGAAGAAGACCAAGAGAAGTGGGTCTAGAGATCTGTTCGAGAACGGGTTTATCCTTGCAAGATGAACAGCAAAGCAGTGGCCGTTTTCGAGACGGGCCAAGCTATGTAGACTGATTTCAAAACACTGAAAACTCTCAGCTGGGTATCGGGACTCGCTTTGATCCCAGGTATGGATGTGTTTTATGAGGAAGGGACATAAATGGAAAACCCGATGACTTAAATCAATGCACGCACTCTACTCAGCCAGTAAAAGAGGCACTTGAAAACTGAGAACCTAGCAGAAATGAAATATCGGTGGAGGAACATGTATATAGCATACACATCGGGGAATTCTCGGCTGTATCAAATCACCTAAGTTACTGCTGAGATCAAAGGCGTAGGGAAGCAAGACTTCTAATAGGCTACTGTGCCATTGGGAACCATACAAAATGTTTAGACATTGCAAACAGAAGTTGTAGAAGCTGCAGGGATGAGGAAGAAATGAAACTCGTCATACTTGCTCTGCGAATCTCCAGCACCAGCTTCGACCATGCTGAAATTTATAGATATTGCCTTCCTCGCAGACCTGGAGGATATGTGTGAGGGACATTCTGAGATTTGTGCGCGAATCAGAAAGATTTAAAACTCCTCAAGATAATCAAGGACGCTCCCAAATTCATGGTGAACCTTCTTCTCAGGGAACAATTAGTCAACCTCTGTTAGTCTTTTGGTCTAAGTGAACTGTGGTAGTAGCCATCAGGGCACCTTTTGCACGTACATATGTACTTTCGCTTGCTCTACGCATCCGAAGACAGCTGGCAAGAGATGGAACTAAAGAGTTTGTTTGCTATTCACGCCCAGATCCACAACAAGCAGTAGTGATGCACACAGGATCGAACGATGAATAATCTGAATCAAATTCATAATGAGTGTTATTAGTGAAATTTAAGGCTGAATTTCGTCTAAGGATTTCAAAAACTGTTTCATTTCAGTTCTGAATGAGAGCGCAAAGGTTTTGTGGTACTGACTATTATCTAGGGGACAATTGGAGTCAATTGGTACCATGTCGTCCACGAGAATGACCTGACTAATTTTGCATTGGAACAATCTATAGTCGAAAATTTGCCGTAAAAAGTTTTATGCACATGGTCCTACATCAAAAGAACGTTACACTTCGCACAGAATGATTACCTTATACACTTATTAAGCCACTTTTAGTATACCCCCTTTGTGGTAGTCGTCAGCTGTCCAGAAAATAGCTCTACAACTCTACGCTCCACATAATAACCAAACCAAACCAAATAACCTATAACCAAAACAAATCATATCGACGCCCGTAACTGTAAGATTTGAAAACTAAATTTTGTCAGAATTTTAGAAACACAAACTCATTCCCCATTGACATTGCGCAATTGTCTCCCCAGCTGATTGCAGTCATAGACCCTTCATAACATCACCAACAGATGATAAATCCATTGAGGTAGGTTTAGTTCAATAACCCACTTCATTGACCTACTTCAAGGTAAACACTCAACATTATGGCCAACAACTTGTTGATGTGTTTCTCTTGTGTCACTGACCTTAAGCAATTCGAAAAAAAAACTTGGCTTCAAGAGACTGCGCACGAGTTTGCGAATTTTGAAACTTGGTAAACATTGGCTTTCTGTCAGCGCGTAGATATCGTCTGTGACAACGATGATCCCGCCAGAAATTCTCAAGTGATTTTCAAAACTTATTGATTTTTCAATAAACTACTCAACTGACACAGGAAGTACTTTGTAGTCTGGGAATGTGCCAAGGGCTTGCGAATGGAGAATGTTTTGTAACTTATGTAATCATAATAGACTTCTGGGGAATTAACTATTGTGGTGTGGATATGGGAATAAGGAAGGCTGATTCAAATTCCACCAGATCTCACTATTCAGAAATTCGTCTCACAGAAGCTTCATTTTTCTACTCTCTTGCTTTTCAAATCATGTCTTCCTCACACTTCCTCCGACTGTCAACAATATGCACCCAGTTAATAACAAAAATGAATCATGAGCCAAACTAATTCCTTTCCGAACCCTTATCCGTAATTATCTTCCCATTCCGAGACAGATTTGATCAAAATAGCACACCACACATAAAAAACAAAAACAGAATATAACTCCATCATTGTTGGTCAGATATTTCCAGGCACTATTCCGCACACTACTCACAACAAGTCAGCTTAGCGATAAGTTCTTAAACTCTTATCAATCAGTAGCAACAACCCCAATTTATCAGTGCTGCACAACAAAGGAATTGACTGACTCATTCGCCCTCAAGCATTCGATTCCATTTCACAAAAACGCAAGAAACCATTATCAAGACTCAGCCATCTAATTCGATTAAACCACACCACATACAGAGTGAGAAAATCAAAGTGCGCAGAAGACACGAAAAGACGAAGCCCCAGGGACAATCGATTTTTCCCTACCATAGGTGCATCCATTTTCAGATTCTCCAGCGGAATGTGGCTGCTGTCGTTCCACACCCCAAAACTTGATTGTGCCTCATCCATTCTGGCAGTCTCTTCACCGCACTTGTATTCGAAATTCACTTGATTTTGGATTTACTTTTAAAAATGTATCACTATTTCACGCACTTCAGCTCCATTGGGAGACAGAAAAGTGGCAAGGAAACCTCTTTTTTAGGGCTGGGCCACCACCACTTCACACAAAGCACACGCACAACACTTATGGTTTTCAGTGGACACTTTCGAATGGACTTGCATTGAAATTGAATGGCCCGCAAACTCTTCGTGGCACTGCACGGAATTTCTTTTCGTAAAAAACGCACTTTGCAGTGGAAAACTTAAATTATACTTTGCGAATTACTTTTATCTATCGAGCACTCGGCCGACATTTTGAGAAAATTTCTGACAATGAACTGTCAGATATGACAATTGGACGAGAGAGAGTGCTCTCAGTTGTCAGGTGGAATGATGGAATGCGAGGGGTAGCTGAGTTTTCCATGACGGATTACCAAGTTTTGGTGGGGATGCGAGAGCGCACGCCTTGGACGATCAGCTGATTGCCTCGCTCTCACTGGATGCAAAGTGACAATTGGATGTGGGACTGGAAGAAAATTGAGAATAAGGCGCACTGACACAGGCTCAGAAGCGGTCGTATGTATACGTTTTTGTTTACAAAACAAATGCTATTTGATGTGCGTGGCTCCCACGCAAAACAGGTGGTTTGGTGGGGAAATTTTGGAAAATTGCGGACACAAACCAATGGAAGGAAGGAAAATCCATGATTTTTTTCTTGAATTTGAATTTTTGAATGTGTGGAACTAAATTATTAATAATTTCACTTATTTCTCATGTTCACTACTTAGCTGTGTGCAGGTGGATTCTGACCAAACAAGAAATTGCAAATCAGAACCAGAAACGGCGGCCGACACTTTATAACGTACGATTCGTTTGTAATTCATTATCAGATTGACAGGATCTAGTTTTCGCCCAATGTGGATGCATTGTACTTACATCTTTCGATATTGGAAGAAGAAGAGTTATACTTAATTTGAAAAACATTCTGACATTTCTTCGCTCTAGATCTCATTCTCTTAAAATTTTCTTTCACTTTACCTGCCGGCTTTTTCGGACTCAAAGCAGTTAAGATTTCCAAGAATGCGTCAAGTACTTAGGGCAGAGATGGCGGCCCTTGATGGACCAACGGAAAAGCTTGTGGAACCCGAAGTGGGTCGAGTGGGTTCTAGAGATCTAAAATAGTTAACTTCCCCATCACACTACCGGAATGACCCGGAATGGTTATGGTCTGTGAACTACGGGTATCTTGGATGCGTTATTGCGCGGTACGAGGCAACTGTTACCGTGGTTCAGGAGATATAGTGAGGGTGATCAGGAACATGGAAAAGAGAAGATTGCGTCACTTATTTCACACAGACACATCTGGTAAAATGTTTGCGGTCAATGTTATTGGACTCCGAGCCCGTCAACGATGTCTTGGCTGTGAATCTCATTAAGGTTAGCATAATATGTACACACGCCTTAGCCGCCAAAGCCGAAAATTGTATTAAGAAGGAATCTATTGATTTTCTTGGCGGAATCTTCGAAGCATAATCGGTAAGGAGTACAATTTTTGTTGGATTACGTCTTGAGGCATCGTGATTCCGCCATAAGACAACAGACAACGCCTACTCGCTAAACATCTTTGAAGTAGCTGTGAATACGCTAATTCCTGTCATTGTTAGTGGAATGCAGTTTGTGAACTCCAAGAACTTTATTTAAAGCTCTTAAATTTTTAAGAAAACCGATCTATATCTTGGGGGTTATGGACTTGTGTAGATAGCGTAAAACTCTTGATTCCACGCAACCTAGACGGAAGCGAAAGCGATCCCTTTCAGTGCATGTGTCAAGTACAGCCTCTTTCTCTTAGGATGCGTATTAATTGTGGGACAGATAATTAAGTCGAAAGCCCTAGACTATAAACGGATAAGTGATGACCTGGCTGTGATCTGCATCCAAGGCAAATTCTACAACATCAGCCTAATATGTTTCTTCGCCCCGACCGAAACCACTGAATAAGATTTTTTTGATCTCTTGGACGGTACTACGGAACCAAGACTGTCAATCCACACAACACTTAGGGTCCCTTCTTAATTTTACTTTCAACTTGACAACATTAAAAAAAAAATGTATTACCTGCTTGATTGACAATCAAAACATTTATAAATGGAACCCAACTTCGTTTAGGTGGTCACGACGAGCACGCTTGCAGCTGTCGATTCCTTGGATCTAGTTCTTAACTACGCGGCCACACATTGGGCCGAAGCGGTCGCTATTTCGCGTTGTGTGTTGGCTCTGGGCTCAATGTTCTTTAATGTTGGCATAACCCAATGACTTAACGTACCCCTACAGGAAATAGTCAAGTGAGGTTAAAACGCACGAACGAGGCAGCCAATCGGCTGGCCAATTTCTTAAGACAACACGCTCACCATGCTCACTCTTCAATTAATCGATTGTCACGTGTGCTGTGTGGCTTGTGGCACCATACTGTTGAAACCACATGTCTTCCAAGTCTTCCTTATCGTAATCATTGCGCGATAACGTCGTTATAAAAATATCGCCGGCATGCAAACCATACCAAACGGTTATTTTTTGTGGATGAAGTGGTGATGGTGTACATATGGATATTCACCCGATTAAAGCAGATTTTGCTTACTGACGAGCCCACTGAGCCAAAAATGAGCTTCGTCACCCAAAATAATTTTGCGATGAAATTCTTCATAATGACGTATCTTCTCCAAAACATCATCTTGACGCATCTTCGGGGAACGTACATTGCTTCAAACGGTCCATCGGCTTCAATTATTGAGTAAGCTTGATCTTGTTTGGTTGTAACCCAAGATCCTTATGCAAAATATGCCATATTGTGGTCTGAGGGATGGCCAATTCTGGAGAACGCAGTGGAATTAACTGATTTTGATTGTTTGCTACGGACGTCTGAACGACATTTACGACACTACGACCAATACTTTGTCTCACAACATATAGACTCAAATTTTTACACCTAACGTGTTATTGACTGACTACAAAATCTCCGCCTTTCAGTGGAATTCTTCGAATATTGTCATGGTGTGTTGATACTTCAAATCATCGAGCAAGTACGAGCGACGAAACCATGCCTAATGACTGTCAACTTCAAGACAGGTAAGTTCATGCGATGCGAGGACTACAGAATAATATCGCTGCTAAGTATCTCAGACAAGATTATCTCTAATGTACTCTTTTCAAATGTGAATTTCTTCTTGAACACACAAGAAGCAACGTGGCCTCCAATCATCGACCAAGGCTTAAAACTTAGACAAGACCTGAAAAACAAGAAATTGAAACTCAAAATTTCATACGAAAACATTCATCCTCTTGATCTGTACAGGACGCATAAGGCAATTTCGCCAAGGAAGTTAGCCAAGTTCATTTCACTTCACATGAAACTTGGGCTGGCGAGTTATGTAAAATGAACAGTCATCCTCGGCAAACTGTGTTATAGGACTGACTGCAATTACTAAAGAATAGACTTAGGATTAGCTTCTGTAATGTAAGGACGTTAGGAACCCTTGAACACCTTTCCTTTCTCCTCATATTTCAGTCAGCACGTTGTCTGATTAGGCTCTCTTCTCTTTTTATATTTCCCCCACCTTCTTTTAAGAGCTATCTAAGGCACGACTTTGTTGTGCAAACGAGTGATAAAGTGAGAGTGGGCATAGAAACGCGACGTTTGACGTCCTATGCCGTGACATCATTCCTATCCTCTGCCTCTAGGCTGCCATTGTGGCTAATCAAAAATGACGTCCTAAACCGTATCCCAAGAACAGCTATTCAATTGTGCCAAGAATATGGTTCCCCAAATTTGAAACAAAATGAATCCTTAATTTTTATTAAAACACTTTTGTCTGTTCATACTATACGTATGACAGTTCTTCAATATTAGCAAAGTTTATGTGTTAAACTGATGACAGCGGATGCTTTCACGGACATTGTAGAAGAGGTGAAACTACAATAGTTGGCCTTGAAGTACAAGAACAAGCACATGCCATCAGCAAACAATGAAGCATCAACTAAAACTTCGATATCCCCAGATGCGATTGGACTACGACTCCTACTTCCGTTTGTAAAAGCAAATAGACTCAAATCTTCTTGAAAGACAAAATGTATGTCATATCCAAATTGGACAATAAACAGTTAGATTTTATGACCCTTTCACGATGCGAGAAGGGCGAATGGAGGAGAAAATAGTTACAAATAATTAAAGCCGTTAATTCAACGATCTGTACCAGTATGTAGATGTAGGGCAAAAAGCCAAACAAATAATAGAAGACAGAACTTCTGTTTTTAAGAACTAAGCTAACGTGGGTGCCACTGCGCTTGGTCTGAACAATTAGAAGAATAATGCCCGAGACCATGGGACATAAATGGCTACCGTTTCTCAGGCAGAACCCCTTCACATGTCAGAACTCCATTAAGCTGTAAAGAGATAAAATGTTAAAAACCCCCTTAAAACTTCTCTTAAATATTATGATGGTTGTGGTTTTTCCTCACATCTCTGGATTGTGTTGATAATTACTCATAATTAGTGTTGACAATCAATTTGGTGGTAATTCGGGGTATGTGGTAACCCAAATAAAGGATCCTCATAAACGCAGGTAGCACAAGTAAGGGTTAAACTTTTGGGGCGTGCGCCTTGAGTGATCTGCTACCCCTGTTAATTGCTAAGACAGGTAGCTCACGATAATGTATAAAAACGGGCGAATCGAAGTGCAAATCAACATTCCAACATCAGTCGTGGACCAAGACGAACTGTTTCATTAACTAGAAGCCTTTTAAAATCCAGTGAAATCAGTGAAAGATTTTTATCAAAAACAGAAAAATGAACACAACACAAGGAGATATTCAATCATACGCCGCCGTAGCAGCTGCATGGAGACAAGCCTACAGGCAAAGTCTAATCGACGACAAGCCAATAACAATTCCATTTTCAAAACCATGGCGTGGGAGTTCAACACCTTCACCTTCAACAGAGGAGCACATTTCATCCCTGACGTCAACAAACACCTGGGATTCAGCGCAATCCATAGAAACTCGGCTCTCAATGTGCTATTCGCCGATCTCTTCAATTTCATTGGAATCATTTTCCGACACCGAGTCCGAGGAGGATGTGCCAAAGCGAAGACAACGACGATTTTCGTGGGCATCTTCAATTTCATCGACAGACCTGGACTTCGGATACGATACCGCATCCCCGCCACTCTCGGCAGTACCGACAAGAACTTCGGAATCGTCACAGGACTCTGATGAAGAGGAGATCGCCAGTACTTTGAACATTCGTTTGGAGCGGTTTCGAGTCGACCGACGCAAGCTGGAGAAGTTGGCCAAAACCCATTCAAAGGAAGTCAGTGCTGCTGCTTCGCTCTTCGGAAAGATTATGCAAATCACCAACACCTTCATACACTGGCCACGGAAACTTAAACCGGGCGCAAGGAGTCAAAGGAATCCGTTTGTCAGAGTTTACGGAACTCCCGAGAATAAGGAATGGGCCAAGAGCCTGATTCTTGCTCATCTTCAGACTGCAGGACCCCAGTTAAGGATCAACATGCCAATTCTCAGTGGCGATCGCCATCACATCATTGGCAACGGAAGCAATATATTCAAAATCATGAACGAGAGTAAAACGGAAATTCTGTTCCGCCAACATGAAGCCATCATACACGGCAGCATCGAAGGAGTGAAACAAGCCCGAGAATCACTTCGAGCAGCGACACCGTTGATCATGACGTTCAAGCTGCGCGTCAAGCGGCGCATGGCAAACTTCCACGACTGCCCGGTCGTCACAAAACTGGAATCACAGCTGAACGTGAAGGTGACCTTCTTGTCGACAGTTGAGAAGAACATACACGAGGTTCTCATAAAGGGCACAGAAGGAGACGCACGGAGGGTAAAGGAAGCTGTTCAGAAGCTCTCCAGTTCCAGCCTGGGGAAAGCAACAGATTCCCCTGTGCAGATAGAGATGAAGGTCTCTCAGGAACTGCGAGAGACCATCACCAAGGACGACTGTGCCATCATCAAGAACATTATGCACAACACGCTGACGAAGATCACACTGGAAGGAAAAACTTCCAGCACAGCGAAGCTCACTATCAGTGGAAACGAGTTTGGGGTGCACGACGCTAAGCGGGAACTCATGGGTTATCAGAGAGTCGAATTGATCTTCGAGATGGATGACTTTGAGCAGGATTCTGAAGAGATACTGAATATCGCTGAGAAGCACGACGTAAAGGTGACTATCAAGCAGTTGGAAAAAATTAACGTCCTGCTGGTGACGATAATGGGATCCGAGAGGCATGTCCATCAACTGTACGAGGCGTACGAAGAAGTGATGCGGCTGAGGAAGCAATCGGGGGTAAATAAAATTCACTGCCTGAAATTGGAGGAGCTAAAGGATGCATTCGTGAGGGAGAACAGTGTTTTCGAGGGCATGGATGGGGATATTTGGACTCCAAAGGATTTGAGTGAGCAATTGTAGTGGACGAAGGAATATCGCCTGGATTTAAATCAGAAAATTTGTGAAGTTATAGTGAATCAAATAAAGTGAATTAAGAAAAATAGTATGTTTTTGGTTTTGACTTTATACATTTCCTTTGTTGTTCTTTTGCCCTGTGCCTTTTGCCTTATCATCTACGGCACCTGTTGGTCAGAAAAAAGTGAGAAAAGATCACAGATCTGATTTCTCCTAGCCCAGTTCGACGACGACGAGGACGACGTTTTACATCACGCAACCAACCTTGCTCTCAAAACGATATCTCGCTTCGTGTGTGCTACACAAAAAAGTAGGGTGCACAAACAAGAAACCCGCTATCTCCAAGTGTCAGTCTTGTAAGACGGGAGCACTGTTGTCAATGGCCGAGTGGCCTATCCACCTTTCCCGTATTATTCGTGGACGTCTGGCTAAATTCATATCGCAGTACAGCCCGTACAGTTCGTGATTGAATCTTCTTCAAAAACCATCAACTCACACAGAATGTGAGAGTTTGTCGAGGCTTCTGCGCCATGCAACATATACTGTAATTCCTGACACCATTTTTGGAAAATTGTGTCTCTTGTGTTGGGTAGTGAGTTTTGCACGACCGCTTCAAGGTATTCAAATTTTAGCTAGGTGTGCCAGTGTAGGTTTAAGTAAGGCTAGGTAGCTTAACGTTTCGATCCGCCTTCTGGTTTCTTTTGGTGATTAAGGGCATAAGTCTTTAAACACTGTTCTTGTCTTTCTTTCGTGCCTTTTCCATCTTAGATGTCCGGCTGAGTAGTAACACTCATGAAATAAGACATTGATTGTTTTTTTATTATGCGCAATAATCCGGACACGATTTAACTGTTTATCATCAGAATCATCTCTCATGCACAAAAAGTCTGTTTCCAGTGCGTCCAACCGAGTTCTACTTTGTAAGTTAAAGTTGGAATATCTACAAATAAATTTTAATTTTAAAGCATTGCCGCTAAGCTTACTAACTGTAGTTGAGTTGAATTTGGTTAAAACATTTCACATTCGTACAAAGTGTTATTTTACCCTAAATTGTACTTAGTATGGCCGTCGTAGCGCAGTGTGTAAGTGCGTCGACTCACAGGTTCGATTCAAGGACTGATCATTCCCATTTCTTTCACGGCTCCTCATTTTTCAAGCTACTGGCAACACTCAAATAGTAATTTAGTTGCCTATGAGAGGCTTAACCGATCTACAGTTGTTTTGTAATTTTGGAAAATGCCTTTCATCGTTGGCGTTGGGCTTCGCCAAGGGTGCGTCCTGTCACCTCTTGCCAAAACGAGGAATGTTTCACATTGGGAAAGATGGGGGTAAGTCATTTCCTTACGCAGATGACTTTTCTGTTGACTGACTGTTGCCCTCCCATCCTCCCAGACAGAAATCCAGCGCGCTGGAATGGAGGTGAACGTAGACAAGTCCAAAGTAATGGTCATTTCCAAAACGCCTGTCCACTGCACCCTACATGTTAGTGGAGTCCCATTGAAAAAGGAGGAAAAGTTTAAGGATTTCGGTGTTTTTTTCACGAGTGATGGGAGGAGCAACACTGAGCTTTCTTGTAGGATTAGCCAGGCTGAATCAATTTTGAAGCAGCTATGTAGATCATAAATAAGGAAGACCGAAATTGGTGTCAAAGCCAAGTTGTCGGTTCTCAACTCAATGTTTGTCCCAACTACCACATATTGTCATGAAATTTTGGTAATGACCGAAAGAATAAGTTCGCCAATACAAGCTGCTGAGATGAGATTTCTCCGTGTCGTGTGCTAAGAAAAGTGACGGGAACTCAATGTTCTTCGGACGGAAAGAACTTTATTTCATTGGTTTGGTCACGTGGTACGGAAGTCCCCTTCATCACGTTTTCCGAAACGTGCATTCGATGCAATTTCATCAGAAAGGCGTCCTCTCCGCCGAGCCAGGACGAGATGTTTGAGTCAAATACATAAACTCGCCTGGTTGCGCTTGTGAATAGCTTCTGAGAAATTAGAGTCGATGGCGGAGGATCGAATGGCCAGTGCACTACCCCCACGACCCCTTTAGTAGAACATGCGGCTCAAGGAAAATGATGCCGACGAAAAGCTTTTTAAATTTCATAGTACAGAGTCGACAAGAAACTGTAGATCCCTGCTACTTGAGATGAACAATAGTTTGTACAACACGAGTAGTTGCAGAACCTACTTAAACAAATATTGGAAAGATGGTTTCTGTTAAGATGCCAACTCCTCACGATGAGTCAGGTTGTGCTAAATTTAAACTATGAATGTTTCATTCGTATTGAATGTCAGCAGTGTTTACAAAAGAATATGTATTTTTCATACTAATGAATATTGTCAAATGAAGTGTGTCAACTTTTAAACCAAAATAAAACTTTTTGTCTCTTAAGGTTCAATAAATGGTTTGTTTAACAGTTCAGACGTAAAAACACGAAAAATCCACCTTCATTCTTTTACCAAAGGCAGTGTATGACGTGCATTCTAGCACAGATGTCAATGGAAATACTGCCAACTGAAAAATAAGAAAAGGTTCCTAAATGGAACTGCGTTGTTGAACTATTTATTTGTTCCCTTTAAAAGTTTATTAAAGAACGTGTATGAAGTGAGGTTTGGCCCAGATGTCAGTGAAAGTAAAGCCAGCTATAAATAAAAAACATTTGTCCCTATGGAGAATTCAATTTTAATTCCCCGGTCTTTATTGCTTCTTCATCTTTTTCTTCTTGTGTCGCTAGAGCCCGGGGTGGATCTGTGCCTCAACCAACATGCCTCTGCAGCCAGCATGATATTTCGTTAGCTCTCTCTAGTTGTCCACTCCAAGTTGATTGAGGTCCTTCTCCAATTGTGTGTGTAACCTTAGCCTAGGCCGTCCTCTGCTGCGTTGTCCCAATGGCCCAGATTTGAAGACTTTTCGGGCCGAAGCAGTGGTGTCCATATGCTCTACATGGCTTAGCCATCTTAAGCGTTGTATCCGGAGACGCTTGACTAGGCACATGTTGTTGTACAGCCTCGTTAAATCTTCTCCTCCAGATGCCATCAACGCAAACAGGACCAAAAATCACACGCAAAATTTTTCTCTCGAAAAGACTAAGGGGTTCCTCATCCGCTTTTAGTAACGTCCAGGTTTCCGCGCCTTAAAGTTTGACTGGGTGCATCAAGCTGTTATATAAAGCAAAATTATTCAAATGGCTCTTGAGCCCAAAGAAACAGCGATTGGCAAGAGCGTTTGATTCGGTACCGGTGTTGTTGTCCCTGTTTACCGCGGAGCCGAGGTAGACGAAGTCCTTCACTACCTCGAAGTTTCTGCTGCCTAGTGTGACGCTCTGTCCGACACGTCGATCTTGTGTGTCAGCATTGACAGCATGTACCTCTTTTTGCCCTCATTAACTACCAGACCCATTTAAGCCGCTTCCGCTTCAATGACAGCAAACGTCTTTATTGATCCCAGTAGTAAAATTACATTCCCAGGCCCAGGTCTAAATTACATTCCCAGGTCTAGGTGACGCATTTAGCTTCAATACTTACGCGAGTTCTTCGGACCCAACTATTAGAGTAAGAATCAAAAACCAAGATAATTTTGCTTATAGTTTTTGGAATAAATATTTATTGTCATATTAGCAATATTTCTGTTTGTTTCTCAGTGTTTTTTGTTTTTGTTTTCTTTTTCATCATATTCGCATATTTGTGCTCCCTCCAACGACACCTTAGAGTGAGACATATTCATTATTACATCGAAATTTGAAAATGCATTCGAATCAGTGACAGTAACTGCTTTCGAACGTTTTAATTCAAAACGTTTGCTTTCTTACGTGCTACATGTTCTTTTTCTTATATTTTTTGTTGCTGAAATGTTTTACTTCAAATGTACACAGTGGAAGTTAGAATCTATTCTCTGCGTTTCATAAATTCATAAATATAGTACATGGGAATATTTCTTAGTTACTTAACTGCTTTAGTTACTAAGCGATGATGGGGTGTATGGATGTGTTTATGAGTTATATTCATTTGTTTATGCGGATAAAGTATAAAACTAAGACTTCTTACATACTTCCTTAGCGTAAATATGAGAGAGAGAGAGGGAGAGAGTTAGAGGAAGAGAGTCACTAAAAGTACTTGATTTTTTACATGATATTTGATTCATTTTTTGTGTGTTTTTAAATTTTATCTAGACGCATTACGAAACTAAGGTACAAACTAAAAACAGATTTCAAAGTGAAACTTAATATAAGACGTTTGTTTTCGTTTCATTTTTCCTTAATTTTTCAACAAGAACACGAAACTAAAATGTGTGTGATATCCGCGATTGGAGTTTTCTTACAGATTACGGTAATTCATTCATATGTTTATATTTGTATCTTTTTATGATAGAATAGTGGTTTCGTAATTTTACATTTAAACTTTGGCATCATAAGTTATGATATTTTATTTTCTTTGAAACATAAAAAAAATTATAATAACAATTAACAAGAAGACAACATGGTTATGCAGAAGTTTTCGGGATTTCTAGACCGTATGTTGAGTTATGATAAATGATGATGCATGGATTGAGAGAGTGGTTTCCAGCGCATGGCTATTCCTCATTGATGAGCTTTAGGGGAAAATTTGAAGTGCGAGTGATGACGATCTTTGTGTGACAAATGGAGAAGTCAGATTCTTCATTTCATCTTGGCTTTCAACAAAGAAGACAACAAATTGCCTGCATTTTGAACAAAATTAAAAGGTTTACAACATTAATATTTAAAAAGGATCAGTTGTACGTGGATTCTTAAGCACGATTGTGTGCGTTTAATCGATTGAAGGCAAATGTTATGTATATCAGCCTTATTCTGGTTGTCAACTAATTGACATTGACATTGACGAACGCTGTCAATTGTACGGTTGGTGAATTTTACTCCGCTGAATGGTAAATGGCAATGAAGTTGCAATTGATATGAAAATGACAAATGCATCTTCTACAGCCCACAAGTGACCAAATTCTAGGCTCGTCAGCAAATACTTGCAGTAACATAAGTCTAACATAAGTAGATGGGATCTGCAGTTTATTGCCAATTTCGAACGGCGAAATCTAATCACAGACAATTAATAGCTCGAAAGAGGTATTGATGTGAAAAAAACGAGTTGTTCAGTTCCGAAATCAAATTTGAAACCTACAACGCGATAGTCGCTGTATTTAACCACTACGTTACATGGTCAGCTGTTAATAATAATAATTGGTTGGTACTATATGCCACAAGGGATCAGAGCTTGGCTTCTACACCAACTACTCGTGTTGTGAGTGCTACTGTTCGCTCACGAGTAGAAGGGAGCTACATGTTTTTTTTTTGCCGACTCCGAGAGACGAGATTTGAGAAACTTCTCACAGACAGTTGGTACTCTTTGAGTGCTGTCAACAACTCGAAAAATGTGATGCTTTGAAAAAATGCGAGGTGTTCCGTCCGGGAATAAAACCTAGACCTTCTGCAGACCACTACGCCACAGCGACCATATGGTCGGCTGTTGGTGAAGTTTAAAATGTGAATAAATTTGGAATTCAGTGCTTGAAACATGTCTTTTTGTTATTGTGTACATAAGGGAATGCCTTCAAAACATTGAAGACCAGAAGATATAACATGATTTAGTACGTGCTGGGTAATTGCCTACTATTTTAGCTTTTTCGATTTTGGTTTTGAATGAAAACTACAAATAATTGCAACATTTCCATCAACTTTGATTCAATTTCCAGAAATTTTTAAAATTGTATATAAATGTAACGTGTTTCCGTACTGAATTCATTTGTAGTAGATGCAAGTTGCAAGAAATTTTTCCAAAAAAAAAATGCAGACTCGTTCAAAATTCATTTCAGAAAAAAATTGTACGTCACTTCTGTCAAGCATCATATTTAATTTCCATTTGCAATTTGCGATTTCTGTGCAAAAATTGCAAAGCTTTAGAATAATATGAAGCTTTCAGTTAAGACCAATTTTGTGGCTGTCTTTTGGAGAACTCCAAACAGCAGTCAATTATGCCATGATGGTCAAATTCCTTCAACCCATATAATTTAAATACTCTGCCATGGGAAATACAAACGACTTGAACTTAACGGTAATGGTACTTACACCGCTCAAAAATAAAATCAAAATATTTTCAAATAACTCTTTCATGAAATTTTTGTAGATGATCTTAATTTCCTTATTGTATGAACTAAATATGTACCTCTCCTTCAATGTGAAATTACTGAAACAAAACCTTAAAACGTCAATCAATGATGACTTTGCTGTGTCACAATAGCTGCTGAAATGTTATTCGATCTTTCATTCATTTAACGTTTAATGTTTTTCTTTTGGATATTTAAATATTTTCATGTGTGTGTACCATGAATTTTTAAGAAAGGAGTTTGCAGTTGGCCGATGTAGACACAAGAACAAGAGCTTCACATTTACCTAAATGCCACGACACACACGTTTCGATAACTGAGGTTAAATATGAAAAAATCATAATTCGAATAAAGGGCACAGACGACACAATCATTTCTTTTAACGTAAAATCAACATTCACAAATGGTTTAAAAGTTCAAAGAATTTTGGACTTTAGTTGATGAACTATGCAAGAACACTTGCCGTCGCGAATTGAAAAATTTAAATGTCGATGCTTTGAAATGAAATCGTTTCACCAAACGAAACCATCGCACTTCTTAGACTCTGTACATATACATTCCCCCAGATTATGGAATCGATTTGCACTAAATTTTGCAAATTAGCGAATGTTTGTGCAAGAAAATTTAATATTTGGGAGTAATTCGGGATTGCCCCCAGGTACGTATAGTGAGGTAAGAGAAAATTTAGTAGTACATTAATACATTTCTCGACAAGTTTCTTCCAACGGAAATAGGAATATCCTTTAACACATTTTAATTCGATACACTACATCGAAGTAGTATGTGACGGTTCTCTCTGGATGATTGCTCGCTCCTCTATTGAAGTGACCAGATACAAGAGAGTCGTTCTAAGAGATAGAACAAAAAACAACAAGGCATGATGAGCACTTTAAGATAAAAAGAGAATAAGTACGAGAAGAAGTCGGTATAAAGAAAATAAAAATGAAATGAATGAAATGTGAACTTCCCGAGTCGGGCGCCAAATACAAGTTCAATAAAAAAATTTTAAAACTTGATAAAATTGTTTTGATTCCTAGCATTAAGTGTAAGCCCAAGTAAGCAAATTTTGCTTCATTTCACGCGTTTTGTCATCAAATCAGTTAGGAGTGGGTACAGAAGATAATATTTTTGCTGGAAAGTTTTATCTTGACTATTCACAAATATAGAGAGTTTACACGAGGAAGATTTCATACGAGAATATGGAACTTTTTGGAATCAAAATCCAGCAGAGTTAATGAAAGCAACTTCACACGGCACAAAGAAATTGAGAACTGAATTCTGTTCGACGCGTGGATTTCGTGCTATACGAGTACATTTGTGAATTTTGAAATTTTAGATCTTTCAGTATTTGTGATTTTTTGAATTTCTAGATTTATCTGAATTATCGTTACAGCCACTTTTATATCAAAGCATGATTGCATTACGGCGGCAGACATTGAACTCTCTCAATGAGGCAGAGGGCACAAGGGGTACACAACATAAAAGAAGGTTAACTTGTTATTTGCAAGGCTTATATGAGAACTTTTCTGTCGCATCGCACCAGGAACGTTACAGAAGGCATAGAAGACTACAAATAGCCACAGCAACCTGAATTCAGTGTGTGTCACTATATCTCCACATCAGGATACCTTTAAGGTTAGGGTAAGGCCCACGGATAAAAAAATACACGGCCCACACTCACAAACCACACTCTTCAGGATAATTGCGTGTCACCATTTTTTCATTCTACCACTCGCTTAACCAAGACTCCTTCTCAAAATCCATCATCCTCATAGAAAGTATTCTGGGGCACATTCTATAATATGGCTGCCTCCAGATTCTCCTTGTTCTTATTCAACATAGTTGGCGACTGAACCGGCGGCACCGGGCTTGGACTGTCCGCATCACCACGCGTCTTATTCTTACAATAGTACTGCTTATGTGCTAGATAAGTTTTCATGTAGTTGAAGGTTATGTCGCACGTCTGACAGTATTTCTGATTGAAGGGCAGCCCAACGGCCCCAATCGATGCGCTAGAGTTCCTTAGCATGGAGTTCTCGTCCCCGGAGAGGGGGGAGGACGAGTTGATTGGCGGCGGTGGGGGTACCGACAATGGCGATGGAAGAGATCTTATAACACCGTCTGCTATGTCCATTGGCTCTGATTTGATCTGCGTCAACGGCTCCAGGTGATGGTGCTGGGGGTGATGATGATTTGGAGTAGTATTGTTGTTGTTCTTCGAAATGGTACTGGAGTCTAGTGGTTCCGTCTTGATTGTGAAACTGAAAGAGGAGGATGCTTTTAAATTGTGTTTTATTTTTTGGGAGTCGGTGGCTGTGGAGTGTACCTCTCGGGAAGGCTGTTGCCATTGTCTCCGTTCACACTGTGCGTGGCAGGCTCAACGTCGTCTATCAACATCTCTGGCGAGGGGGATGCCCCCGGTTGCGAGTGAACTAGTTTCATGTGTCGCATCTGAAAAGGTTGAACTGGATGAGTCGGGGATCAGAGATAGAGAGTGGACACTTACCACATTGCCCTTGTAGGAGGAGGAGTAGTTGCAAATTTCACAATTGAAGATCTGCTGGGGGTTTTGAGGGGAATGCTGCTGTTGCTGCTGTGTGGAGGACTGTTGCTGCAAGAGATGCTGGTGTTGCTGTTGAGCGGCAGCGAACTGTGAGAGCTGTTCTTGGTTCAGTGATGCTGGACTGGGGATCTCCAGGCAGTCGTCCTCCAAAATGCACGACATGTAATTCTCCTCGTTGAAGTCCGACGTCTTCTTGTCGAAGTGCATTCGGATGTGCGTCCTCATCCCGCTGCAAGTGTAAGTTTTGGATAAGTTTTCCCCTTATAACCTCAAACCGAGAACTTACCGCAAAGTGTTGCCTTTGTATCGACAGATGGAGCAGCGGAATGCCTTGACGCTGCCGTGTGTCTCCAAATGTTTCCGACTCTCGACAGCTGTCAAGCTGATCACGTCGCATACGGGACACTTGTAGGAACCTTGTGGCGCAACAGCGGCAGCCGCCATCGGAGGGCATGGCTGACCGATTTCATGGAGGATCTTGCACTTGGCGCACTTTTCCCGTGTGATAGGCGGTGCGGCGGAGGCATCGCCACCTCCCTTGGGGCAGTAGAACTTTTGGTGAGCTCTTAAGTTGTCGAGGGACGTGTACTTGATGCCACAGGCTGCGCAGATCAATTGTTGGTACGCGATTGGGTTGGCGTCCGCTCCTGGGTTGGATGTAGTCGGCGGAGTGCTGATTTTATTTTCGGCGTCCTCCTGATTCCTGGCCGAGCAGTAGTGCTGCTTGTGGGCCAAGTAGTTCTCGTACTTACAAAACACGATATTGCACTCCTTGCACTTGGACACGCCCTGCTTGACGAAGATCTGCGGCTGGCCACCGGACGCACCGCCCACAGCGATTGGTGCCCCGGGCAAGCTCAGAAGTGGGTTACTCGCGGGAGCTTTATTCGAATCTTTGCTGTTGTTCAGAGCGGCCGCGGCGGCTGCTGCTGCCGCTGCAGCAGATGCAGAGGAGAGTGTCAGGGCCAGCTCCAGCTTCTGCTTGGCAATCAGCGGTGGAATGATGTTGGATTCCGACAACTTCATGGCGATGTCGGCTGGAATTATCGAGCGGAGGGGGTCCATGAGTGAGGGCGGTACAGGGGACATTGATGCAGCGCTACTGCTTCTTGGACTCAATGCTCGCCTCTTGGGAGATGGACTCATAGACGGACTGTTGGGTAGAGATGGGGCGCAAACGATTTGTTCGGGTGTCATACTGCCACTGTCGATCGAGAGATTCTCCTTGCCCTCCATCATGCTTTCCATATCGACTCGGTCATCGACTGGCGGCGCGAAGCTGGACGCGGAACGAACACGTTGCGCTCTGGGCATCGGCGAGCGTCGCAAGGAAAGGTCCAGAGGCGCAAATTCTCTGCAAGGGGAAGGTTATTAAGTAAGTCAATGAAACTTCTTCGAGGGTGTTGAGACGTACCTCACTGCGCCGTCCTTCTTGCTCTGTTTCGCGGATTCACTGCAACTGTTTGCCGAAGCGGCACGAGCGTTCTTCTCGGTAAGCAGGGGTGCTGGGGCGGCCCCGCTAGTGTCGTTGTTGTTTGATGGAGTGCTTGGCGGTGGAGGATGTGATCGTGATGTAGAGTCCACGTGTGGAATTTGATTGTTCGTGACGCTGCTGGGACTTAGAGCGGTCGCCATCGGCTTCAGAGATCCATTTTCCAGGGAGAAACATGTGCTCTCCGGATTCGCGATTCCAGATGATACGGATGTCCTACAGGAAATGAAAGTCTTATCAGCTCTGGACGGAGATCGACTGACTGGGGATACTCACAGTGGTCCTGGGATCATGCTGGCCGCTCGAATCAAATAGTACGGGATAATCAGAATGGGATTCGTTGGAAGAGCAATAAATGGCTGCGGGGTGGCGGCAGCAGTCGCGGCTGGCGTGGGCGTTTTTGTTCTCGCCTGCGGGGGACTCACCGATCCACCACTGGTCTTGGCGCCTTGTTCCACTAACTTTGGTGTCGTTTGCCTGTAAAGGGCACGAATTTAGAGGTGCGCCTGGCTAAGGATTTCTTGGACTTACCCGTCATTGCGTCTGGAGCTACAGTAGTGTTGTTTGTGCGCCCGGTAGGTTTTTACATTCGAGAATCTAATATCACATTCAGAGCAGTAACGATCGATTTGCTGGAAGAAAAGAAAGCGCACGCGCATGAGAACAGGTTACATGGCACAGTCCGTGGGGAGGGGACTCAACCAACTCACTTGACTAGAACTATCATCACCGCCGTTCGAGGCGTTCGAACTCGGCGCTGGTGAACTTTGGTGCATGCGCATGTGACGATTTAACGAGACCTTCTTGTCGGCACTGTACGAGCACTGTGTGCAAGCGTATTGCTTGCCAGTCTTAATGGATTTCGCTGATGGCTCACCGGACGTCAGTGTGGAGCTCTTGTCACCAGATGACGTGCTGCCAGTGCCACCGCCACCGGCGGGATCTTCCTCGTTCTCCTTTCTGCAAAACAATGCCTTCTGTTTAGAGTGTTGTTCAATTTGAGGGACAAATTGCAACTCACCTGTGGGAGCAGTAGTAGGCTTGATGAGCTTCAAGGGTTGACCTCGAGGAGAATCCAATGCCACAGGGAAGACACATGAACACCTTGACGCGCTGCGCATTATCCACCACAGCTGAGGCTGGATTCTTAACCGGAATTTTCGGATCGCCCGACGCAGAGATGGCTGCAGTTGAGGCCGAAGACGACGACGCCGAAGGAGCATCGTCGTGCAATTGATGATTTTTTGTGGATTCCTCGTGGAGGATCTTCAGATTTCTGGCATCCGGATTGAGGGCCGGATCAGAAGCTAGGAGCGCATTCAAGCGGAGCTTAGGAACGTTAGCAACAGCGGCCGCAGGAACTATTGATGAATCGTCTTGTTCTAGAGGAGATGTGGCCCCCGACTGAGGATCGACTGATCGCACCGAGGGGGGACGCTGATCGTCAGCCGCTTCCACGTCTGACGGAGGTGACAGCGTTCGTGGTGTACTCGACGAAGGCCGGTTGTCGTCCATCAAGGACTCTGTTGTGAACGGGGTTCGCGGTTCGGCCGATTGATCCACATCGGCCGACGCTGCCGCATCGGCCTGCTCGTTTAAATCACTTGGGCTAAGCTCTTTTGTTTCTGAAATGAAAAAAAGAGACAGCAATAGTTTGTATTAAATGCGAGATCTCGGCCGAGGTGTGTGAATATACAATTCTTGAATGTTGACACAGAGTACGCGAATCCTTCGGATAACTACATGACCGAAGGTGATGCTACGACGGCTGTTGTTGCCACTGAGGACGATGGCGATGATGATGATGATCTGGGATAAGTTCAATTCAAATAGTCCTTCCAAGCGCGCACATGAGTATGCTGCGAGCGAGAGAGAAAAGAACACGAGTATGCAACGCAGATTACGATGCAGCGCACCGCGCACACACACAGCACATGCAGAGTTTGACTCTCCGCCAAAAAAAAAAAAAAAACAAACAGCAACAAAAACCGAACAAAGAAGCGTCGGGGGACGGTGAAGGGTGGAAAATAAAACAGAACCTGGTACGTGGACGTGGACTTCCGAGGAATTTGATAATCTCTCGATTTCGAGAAATGATAATTTTAATAAGAGAATTTCCAATTCGTTGGTGTATTCTTCGTTTTTTTTCTCTGATTTTGTGTTCGTGCTCTTTGGTGTGATTGTGTGTGCGCGAGTGTTGGCTGGCGAACCTTGTGTTGTTCATTAGTTACACTTTCGCTGGCTGTTGGCTGCTGGCTGGGATTGAGCACAACTTTTGCACAGTCGAAGGTGATTTCGGATGCGTTTCTGTTTGCTTGAGAAATTGATTTGCATTCGATTGGCGTTTGGATGGGAAGAAGAATTGACGCGGTTAAATGTCATCGGGTGTAGTGCTGCAGGTGATAATTTATATGAGAGAAAAACTGGTCAGTTTGAGGCTCTGAGGGAAAACTGGACGCGCTGGCTTAGAGTACATTATATCCGGTGATTCATCGTCAGGTTTGATTTTTAATAAAGTTTTCCTGACAGAACACGTGTGATCGCAGTCAAATCGACATCTCGCTTTTGTTCAGTATTGTTTGGCAAGTAATCTTGGAAAGATTCACATCACACCAGGGTCTCCAAATTATCTGTGCCAGTTAAAAAATGTACTGTGCGCATAACTGGTCTGCTAAGAACACTTTTGCAAATGTCATTCTCAAACTTCAGGTCGAGTTTACTGAAGTGGATGATACTCGACCGATTAGACCCAAAAATCGATTAGAATAGAGAAACATTCAGCACGTTGTGAAGCAGCTGTAGCTGAGAGTGTACGCGAAGACCGTGGCGAATCGATTCGTCGTCTATCTTAGCAGCTTGGCAAAGTAAGCGTACCACGTGCTTCCTAAAATTCATACGTATGGTCTCTGTGAGCTCTGGTTTCTATTCTTCTATGCTACGAGTCATACAGCACGTGATATAATGAACTTGTTGAGAAATAAATTTGGGGTACACTTGATTTCACGTTTTGCTACAGAAGATTGGCCTCTTGCGATCATGCGATGTCATACCTTTGGACTACTTCCCTGGGGCTATGTAATTTATTGACGCCTTGGAAGCCAATTTTACTCACGTTATCCGGGAGATACCTGTGGCTTCGCACGAACTAATCGCCCAAATTTAGACCTTCCAAACGGATCACCTCAGAATTAGTCGTGGCCAGCAACTAATACCATTTTCAAAACGTCAATGGTGCCCTGACAACTCTTGAACAGATAATATGGTCCAAGGAGTTTTATCTAGGAGTTGTGTTTGATAACAGGCTCTCCTTCAGTTCAGTTTTCCTGTACGCAGCTCCGATTTGAAGAAAACTCACTTAGGGGCCCATGAAACGGATGATAACTTATGAACTTATGAGGGTGTACCACCGAAGAAACTCTCAAAAAAGTGGAGGTGGACACTTGTGCGCATCCCCGTCATGGAGACCTGGATATCAAGATCTGCAGGTGAGTGCAACTACCAACTCTCAAAGTTCCTTTCTGGATACGGCGGCTACCGACAATATTATCTCTTACTTGATAACCTTTATAGGTAAGCTCATTTATTGTGAAGATTCAATCAAAACTTAGACAGGCTGAAGCAGAAAGGGCTTCCTTCCAGAGCAGAGCATGAGTCGCTAGCTATGCCCGCGAAGTGGTACCTAAAGGCAGTGCCGCGGGCGAGTGCTTAAAGTATGCAGGTTGTGGATTAGTACGTAGGCGTTTTCCCATTATTAATACTTTCGGGTTGCGAATCGTAGCAGCTCGAGCTGTTAGTATCTTCGGAAGTTTACCACATAATTGGCGTGTTCATATAACAGGAGGCTAATTTGCAAATAGTTTTTCTATAAATTTTGTACGCAATATGTGGATTTCCCCACAACATTTGACTGCATTTATCGTTTCCTGTGGTTGTAGTGATATGAAAAGTAAATTGACTGCCGTGAACTAGAGTCATATGAATTAGACTTAGATTTCCTGTAAATGTGAATTAAGGCCGTTATACGTCGTATGGCCTTACTTCATTCACGTGTGAGCCGTATGGTGTTGCTTTACTTTACAAAGTTCCCTTACCTCACGGCAGCAGCATGTCTGCATGTTTTTTATGAATTAAAGTCATATCACGAATTATGATCTTCGCTTTCAAAGTGAACTTGGCATTAGTTCAAATGACCTTAGTCCACGGCATCGCAGATTGGTCTATTCCATTTCCGTGAGACCGTCACCCGTATCTCGTCTAAGTTCAAGAATCTCGGTGTACTTCGATGGCTTATGACACAAGGATGCTTTTCTATACTTTTTAACGACGTAGCTTTTAGGTCTCGTTCAATTCATGGCGTACACAATTGTTGAGGTTTTTTCCTTTTACTAGGTGTTGACATTTTGCCGAGGGTGATATTTCTACAATTCGTGAATAAAATATGGAGCAGCATGTAAGCACATATGTTTTTTACTGAAAAACTCAAAGAATCATTACTAAAAGTATTGTCCATTGGTGCCTACTCTTTCCCATTTCTCTGGTAATTTTCGAGTTCAGAGAGTTTAATGAGTCCTCTCTGTCATCGATCCAATCACTGTGTCATGCTTCTGCCTACATTATCCGTCGTCAGTACTCAGAAGGAACAAGGTCTGGAGAATTTGTACGGTGGGAGGTACAAAACCTTCGATTTCAGCGTTTCCATGCAGTTTTTGCGTCATCACGTTGCAAAATCACCTTGTCAAGCCTTTCGGTCGTTTTTGCCCGTTTTTCACGCAATGCACGGCTCAAACGCATTGGTTGTAGTCGATGCCGTTTCTTATCAATGAGATCGCATTTTTTAGCAGCTCTTAGTACATGTCTACGTTCGATTCCCGGACAGAACACCACGCATTTTTTCCACGGCAACACCTCTTTCGAGCTGCGGACAACACTCAAAGACTATCAATTGTTTATGAAAAAGCTTCTCAAATCTCTCCGATCGGAGTCGCCAAAAATCTGCAAGTCCCTTCTGCTCGTGAGAGTAGAACGCACTACACGAGTAGTTATTGTAGAAGCTAGGCCCTGGTCCCTTATGGGTTGTAGTGCCACTCAATTGTTAAAATTATTAGTACAAGACACTCGTCTGTTCCAACAAAATGCAGAAGCCCAGTGTCTTCAGTTGGAATGTGTTCTACACGGGATGTGTTTTGTTGCGAATGACGCCGCAGGATCCACACGGGATGTATGTATTTGATCGTTGGAAAGAGATTGGGATTGGGACTGAAAAGATTGGAATCCCACATATGTCGCCCCTACGCCGACGTCAAGAAACGAAACGATGTCGGCGTAGGGAAGACACATGTAGGATTTGGATTTACGGGATCACCTGCTTTATGACCTTTTATCACAAGGGTCATTTTCCCAAGAGTCATAAGTAAAGCAAGACTAGTCGCCTTAGTGCCCTGGATTCCAACAGAGATCACGTTTGAGGGATAATCTCGCCACCTTGGTGGGGAGCGAGGACTTTCTTACACATCTGTCGGTCTAGAGGTCGCAGCACCCGATTGGAATGCACCTCCACCCTGAACAGCGAAAATTCCTTTGACCGCTTAGTCTAAGTCAGTAGGTCGAAAAATATAAATCAGAGCAGTAAGCATGGTAAACGCAACCCGAGATTTGGAGTATAAAGCCACTGAACTGGTGACTTAAACAAAGTCTCAGGGACTCCTGACGTTTCGTGGCACCAGAATAATGCTTTTGGCAAAACTGTCACTATCGGTCAGGTTCCCTCAACACTTGGGTCTGGTAGACGCCATCGCACCAAACGGTCTGTGGGTCCATCAGTGATTCTAGTGACACAAATTATAATGTCACGGATGTGATTTTGGAGTTCGAGCCATTGCGGAAGCAGTAGACACAAGGCATTTTCTTTTTTAATCGTACAGATGGCTTTAAGGAAACTCGTCATAGCCCTTTCTAAGCAACAAATGTTTATTGAGGGCAATCCCACGTGAATTCACAAATCTTTGAGTTGAACAATCTGCTTGCAGACTTCAAGATTTTTGTCTCCTGAAGACATGATTAGGAACTCTCTTTCTTATCTGGTCGCCCTATGAATCGCAGTTTCCAAAGCAAATGTCGTCGCATTTACAGTTAAATGGTGACAGTTCAAGAACGAACTCAAATTTAAATTGACATCTCTTGTTGATCGCCGCACTCCTTTTTTATGCGTCAAAATTGCCCTGCTCCGTCTATCACTCGCTTCGTTCACATTAATACTAATGAAACCAATGTCCACATTGCGAATGACGCCGCAGGATCATGAAGATGATGATGCTACGCTGCCACTGCTGCATCGAATTTTAGCCAATTTTCAAGTTTCATTGGCTTCACCGCTGCCCAATCTGATTGAGATCGACCATTGGCAGTCCCTTGCTCATTTTGGATACAAGTGCGCCCTCCTGCCCCCACTTCACAAGCGCGACCACGGCTGCATCTCCCTAGCCCCAGCCCCAGCCTCAGACTATGTATAATTAATTTCATTATCAAGATGCAATACACTGAGTGAGTTTTTAATCTTTTAACGAATATATTTCGATCTGCACAATGCTCCTGGGAGCGCAGGAGCAGAAAGCAGGAGTCGGCCGCGCAACACCAACACGACCGTCATCAGCAACAAAAGCAAACGTGAGTTTATTTATTTTTGTGTAACCCCCCTATCGGTGGTTATTAATCAAAAAAAACTCAACTCATTCTTACAGACACCACGACGGGAGTTGCACAGCACTCGGGTGATCTTCGGGCGGGATTTGCTCCAGAAATGCGCTCGCCATGTGTCTGTGTGTGCGATCGCAATCGATCTGCCGCAACCGTTTGGTTCCCCGTGTCCCCTGCCACCCCTGTGAGGTGCTACGGGAATTAGTTTGAGCCGGAGTGTGCAAATAGGCAAAGCACAGGGTTCCACTTAGTTGCGCTCCGACGTCACACTATCATTGGCACTCCATCAACTTTTTGGGGTGAAGATTTGTGCTTCTCCTCGGCTGGCATCGTCGGCCCTGGCAGGGCGCACACACCGCCGATGCATGTGGAGTGATCTGCATCGATTGTTCACGAGGTGTAAAAAAGTAGAAACAAGATTCTGAGGAAATAAAACCGAATGAGGCACAACTGCAGAAACGAAACGAAACGCGAGGCACACAGATTCCGAGGAGATTGCTTGCGAAGCCGTTCTGGCAGAGCCCGGAGACACCTCCTAGTTGTGGTGGCCCACGACGTGAAGGCAGTGGGTAAGCAAATCCATACGGGTCAGTCGGTGCTAGAGCGAGCACACGTTTGCGCCGTGAAAACATGGAGAAGGAGGCAGTATTGCACCTGGAGGCGAATAAGATAGTTCACACAGAGTCACGGTTTGCTAATTTGCGCTGCGAAAACAAATGAGCTTATGGAAGGTGTTGTTTCACAGTTCAAGTGGTGGATGCCGGGAGCGCTGGCGTGGGGGTTGTACGATCAAATACTTAACACTTCCCGAGCAAATGTTAGCGATTTCGATGGAAATGGGTAAGTTGCAATCGGACACGTATTCCCTGGAAATCTCTGTTGTACAATAATTGCCCATGGGATTGCATGGGATGGCGTGGTTTGGTGACATTGCATTTGGTAAAAGTTTGGCAGCACCGGCAAGTTGCGGCGTGAGATAGTGAGCGGGAGAGCGTGGAGTCGTGTCTACTAGAACCGCAGCAAGTGACCGAAATCATGTGCAATTTGCGAGATGTTCCTGTCAATTGTTTAGATATTTATGATTTATTGAGCGGAGAGTATGGGAAGTTCTACTTCTGTTTTTGTTTTCTTTGAGTTCTTAAATTGCTTGGAGATATTCACGCCAAAGATGTTGAAAAACAATGCAGCTTTCGGATTGAAAGAGCTCCACTCTTAGCATTGAAAACTTTATGTTTAGTTTTTTATATTCTGTCTAAAAACGTTTTGGGATAGTGTAGTGCAAAATAGGTGGCTAAAGAGTGTGCCCCCACGGCCAACGCCGCGTCTACACCTACACGAACAGTTCGGGTTGATTGTTCCCTAAGGTTTGGGCGCGTTCCTCTCCTTCTCTCCCTCTCCTCACTCTTCACCCTGAATAATTTTTGTTATTGGCGCCCCCTATATGTTCCGGGACTTATTGTGTGACCTGTTAATATCCCATATAGTCGGTTTTGCAATTCAGGATGACTTGGTACATTTTATCGAGGCGGAACACTTCGGAAAACCAACGTACGAGAGGATTGCTCAATAGTCCGTGTAGTTAGAAAGGATCCATTCATATCTGCAAGATCGATAGGAAGTGAATCCACCAGACCTAACTAGCGACGAGTGGTGGAAGCAGGTTTTCTTTCTTACCATTTATTTCACCGAAAAAAGAGCCCAAAGAGTACCAAAGAGCAAAATTTGCTTTTGCAAATGCGCATATTCACTGAACAACTGCCAAATGGAAGACAATTCAATAGTCAGATGAGTCCAAATTCATTCTAAGGGGTTCTGATGGAATAAAACAAGTACGGAAACCAAAAGGCTGGACCAACGTCAACATCAACTGCTTCTTCAGGTGTCGAAAAACTTCATTCGGTGCCAAGTCCGGACTATACGGCGGATGACTCATCAAATCGATGTTTTGAGTGCTCAAAAAATGCAGTTGTATGAGCCGATGTGTGAGAGCTGGCATTGTCTTAGTGAAGAGTGATCCCTCCTCGGCGGTAGGTTTTCCTGATTTCTTGGAAGACAACTGACAAACAAAGGGTTGTGTACCACTCAGAATTGACTGTTCTGCATTGTTCTAGTGGTTCGGTTGCGACAAGTTCAGTTTTTCCGAAAAAACAGGCGACCATTTGCTTGGAAGTGCTTCGTGCGCGAGCACCTTTTATTGGATTTGACTCATTTTGAAACACCCACACAGTCGACTACTGTTTACTTTCGGGCTCATACGCGTAAATGCACGATTCATCACCTGTCACGATGTCATAGACGTGTTTCGAAGCACCGCGATTGTATTTTTGGAGCATTTCATTTGATCAATCGCCACGAGCCTTTTTTTGAGCGATTGACCAATTGTGTGCGATCCAACGCGAACAAATTTTTTTGACGGTCTGTTTTATGCATGCAATATTGAATGTGTGCTGATCCCACTAATGCCTACGGTTGGCTCAATCTCACGATAGGTCACATGACGATCTTGCAATATCAGTTGGCGCACAGCATCAATAGTTTCCGGAACAACAACTGATTTTGGACGACCTTCACGAATTCGTCACCATACCATCGATAAATACTGGTCCTTGATGGAGCTTCATCGCCAAAAATTGAATTAAGTTCATCGATGCACTGTTGTTGACTTAATCTACGTCGAAAGTTTTCACGATTTAATTCCATTTTTTGGGCGAGATGAATCTTTTGAGTTACTGTAATTAACACAAATAGCGCTCGTATGTCAAAAGGTTCTGAGTACGTATAACCTCAAAAATGTCAAACTTTATGATAGAGCTGGCAGTTGCCAGATTGCAACTCTAGGGTTGCCCAATCCCGCAATATAAATGGCAACCTTCGTATAAGGTTTTCCGTCAGAACGTCATGCCTGCCATATGCTGAAGAAGAGATGCCTTGATTGAATATATAAAGAACACCGCTAAAATTGTGCAAGACTGTCTTTTTAGAAAATAAAGTCAAAATTTTGAAATGGCCAGCAGAATCATCAGTTCTAAATCCTATAGGGAATCTATAGGATATTGTTGATCGACGGATCCAGCGTCAAAAGTGCAATAACAAGAATTTTCTTTTTGCTCAAACAGAAATTGCTTGGAAAAGTATCCCTGCGGAAATTACAAAAAATTTATTTGAATCGATACCCCGCAGATGTGAAGCACCAAAGCATGGATCCGTCACGAAGTATTGAAAAAAGACATTTAAAAATTAAAATAAAAAGCGTGCTTTAGTTTTGTCGCAGAGGATTTTATTGAATTGCTCTTTATTTCATTTGTTTTTGAGCATGTTAAAGCTTTAATTAGTTTTGCAATTTACTTTGCAAAATTTAACCAAGCGCCATTGAGGTCTATTGTTTTGTCCGACACTGTATGTCTTCCATATAAGTGGCGGCATAGTTATTCGCTAGACCACGAAGCCACTACATGCAGCAAATGTGAGTAACTTCAGGAGATAGCTGCAGTTTGACATTTCTTAAATACTAAACACGAGAGAAAGAAATTCAAAACAAAAGTCATTGCTTGGGCCCAAATGCATCTTGAAAGAGGAAACCAAGGCCTAGCTTCATCTAAACCCATGACCTTCAGGGTGTAAGTCAACGAACTCGTCCAATACGTAACTACGCCACAGCCGCAGCGTCGATGCTGTGATTCTTTGCCCTTATCTACAGCAGAAACTTTAAGGTAGTCAAGAACTTTGTTTTCCTCGGTTCCGCAGTAAATAAGGACAATGACATCAGTACCGGAATCAAGCGTAAATTTAATCTTACCAACCGCTGTTTCTTTGGGCTCAAGGCAATTGAGTACCAAAGTCCTCTCTCGAAAACCCAATCTGGCTTTGCAAAAGACCTGCTTTATGGAGCAGAGGCTTTGACGTTATTTAAAGCGGATGAGGAAGCATTTTTCGAGAGGAACGTTCTACGTGTAATTTTTGGTCCTGTTCTTATTGATGGCTAATGGGGGAGAAGATTCGACGACGAACTCCGTTGGCTGTACGGCGGATTGTGGCTGGTCAAGCGTCAAGATGGCTTTGTTATGTAGAATGTAAGGACACCACTGCTCCGGCCCGAAAAGTTTTCGAATCTGAGTCATTTGGACAACGAAATAGAGGGCGACGTAGGTTAAGATGGCGCACACAAGTGGTGTGCGCAACCAGAGGCAACTGGCGAGAGATCGTGCTAAGTGGAGAGACATGTTGCTTGGGGCCCAGGTCCACCCCGGATTGTAATGCCAATGAAGGAAGGAAATCTGGTACTGGGAGGCAGGTCCATCCCGGATTGTTATGCCAATGAAGGAAGACAATCTGGTGCACAACCATACATAACCTTCCCACTCAAATTTGAATCGCTTCGGCTGTAGTCTACGAGGCACAAAACATTTGTCTAATGTTCAGCAAAGGCAATTTTTTAGAATTAAATTAAAAGTACAGAAACTAAATGGAT
Organism: Eristalinus sepulchralis; assembly: GCA_944738645.1. Taxonomy (NCBI): domain Eukaryota; kingdom Metazoa; phylum Arthropoda; class Insecta; order Diptera; family Syrphidae; genus Eristalinus; species Eristalinus sepulchralis. The sequence goes on from OX122883.1 coordinate 43,534,458, forward strand.
GGCGCTGCAGTCTACAAAGGATTACAGCTTATGTAGCTCCTTCAGGAATTACCCATGCTGTGCGTGCAGTTGTTCTGTGAATTGTAGTAGAGAAGGGAAAGAAAGAGGCTATGAGTTGAGTGGCAATTTCAAACGGCGAAAGATTTTCCTAGGCAATCAGCCGCGTCCGCAATTAGTCTAGGTCAGCAACTCGAAAGAGGTGATGCCAAGATTAAATGCTCACTATGCGGCTACTCTTGTCAGATGTCTTTAACTAAAGTTGAGAGCAATTTGATTGAGTCCTTCCTTTTTGACAGCAGACAGATCAAAATATCAGCCGAGACATCTGTTTTGTTCAATTTCTAAAAATTAACACTTCTTCTTGGCCGTTACGAAAACTAAATAGACGAAAACTCAATTGAGCCTTAACCCGAAAAGTGGGCTCTACTTGAAATTACATCCCTCTCACATCGCCCTCCCTAAGCCCACTGATGACAAGGGATTTCAAATTTCAGATTGTTCCCCTCACTTCAATCTTCTCCAATTTCCCATTGCTCCGGTGTACTTCGCATCGAGGCGGCCACCACTCGTACACAGATTCTAATTGAGAAATCCACTGGAACACGTTTATTTGATTCCACCAAGCATTTTACACGATGATTGATCTCACTGCTCCACGTCCTTCCTGTGTTGTGCGGCTGCCCACTGCCGTAACCGTCATTGGCACTGCAGCGCTACCTTCATCGCCATCGTCGTCGTCCGCGTCCGCAGTTCCGTGGCGGCGTGTCGAATTTCGGTGCAAACGACAACGGGGATGAGAGGAAGGGAGCCGCCAACTACTCGGAGGGCATGGTGTTGTACAAGGAATTCGTGATCCGGCGCATCCGTGCAGATACAAATGCAACTCGACCGAGGCACATGGATCATCTCTTCATCATCGCAGCACGGAGGGGTTTGGGCAAATCGCACCGTGGATGAGGACAACAAAAGTCGCCCCCATTGTCATCATCACATCATCACCATCGTCATCGTCCTCATCATCAGCAGCAGCCGCAGCACATCGGCAACATCATCTTATTAGCAGCGGCTGACTTGGCCAACTCCCTCCTCCTCCTCCGCTGGCACAACAATTGTTCTCGGGCAACAGCAGTTGTCTCCCGATTGTGTCCGGACTTCGGATTCCGTTTGACTTCGAGATTCCTGCGGCGGATTGTTCCTACTCTCGAGGCTTCCCTGTTGTTTGCGCTTCTTCGGTGTTTTCGGAGTTTTTTTTTTTGCTGCTGCTCCTGATGATGACGGCGATGATGATGCGCCCGATGATGGATGGATGGATGGATGGATGGACGGATGGATGGATGGCTGTAGCTGTGGCTGCGGGAGGAGGCTGAGATTTTATTTTGCTCCGCTCGACTTGCAGCCGTTCTTGTTTGGCGATTTGTATGTTCGCCTTGCCGTTTACAAGATTTCGCTGATTCACGAAAAATGATTTATCATCCCATCGACAGGATGAAATGAATGAGTATAAGATGTGCTGCGCTGTTTGGTGATGATGGTAGATCGTCATCGTTCTCGGCAGCTCCCACCCGCCATCCACCAACATCATTCACATCATCATCTTTCTGGGGCGTCGTTGACGTCGTCATCGTCATTGTCATGACCGTCGTCTTCGTAGTTTTCTTCAGACTCATCGTGGTGGTGGTACTGCAGTAGAAGTTGTCGGAATTTATTGCAATTGATTTGAGGATTACATTTTTTTCTCGCGGCATTTATGGTTACCCCGAGGTATCAGCCTAGTTATCTTTCTCATTTTGCGCGTGAATCGGGAATTAATCGTAAAGGGTTGGGGGTTGTTAATGAACAGGGGTTTTCATTGTGTTGGCAGCCGATAGGTGTTAATAGTTATATTCAACTGAATCATATAAACGGTTTTTATTTAAGCGGAGTTTTCGATTTGGCAGCACTTTTTGCAGTGATAAACAATTTGACAGTGACAGATTCTTGTACTGACTGAATTTACGGTTTGTTGTTCCGTAAAATGTTGTTAGGATGTCTTTCCTTAAATTTATACCAGAGGTTTTGCTGAAGAAAGACAACAATTTCGTTTCATATAAGAATTCAAGCGAATATTCATTTAATCACACGGAGGAAAAAGACGTCTGACATTTGCCGGGATAATATGCGACAAATACAAACATCCTTGAAAGGGGCGTGTAGAAATTTGATGACGTTCTCAAATAGGAGTACAATTGTGTCCCTGGCGAAAATATGAACACATTAGTAAAATGTCACTGGGCCCGAATCTGGAGAACAGATATATAGACATATTGTAGTACGTTCTTAAAAGTGGTGGATTAGGAAAAAACATCATGAACTTGTCAACACTCTGTTGCGCTTTTGATTGCTTTTGGCAATGCCCGAAAGTTGCCAGCCAATTATCTGGTTCATCATCTAACTCAAGTTCCATACGTAAGGAAGTCAAAAGAGCACCAATCAACGCTCGAAGTTATGGGCGGCTTGCTTTTTTCAATCCTTTAATTTTGAGGAATGGCCATATCCATAAGAAGTGGGTGACACTACAGACCACAAGGGACCAGGGCCAAGCTCGTGTTGTGCTTTTTTTTGTCGACTTTAAACGGTGATATTACGAAGGGCATTGTATTCATGTAAAATTTCATATAAATGTGATTATTAATTCGCCTTTTATATCCAGTTAAATGTCTCACTAAGCAAGGAAAAAGTCAAAAAACTATTCATGAAGAGATGGTGGTTCTTTACCAGGGTTCCTCACCTTCATTATCAACTGTGCAAAATTGGTCAAGTGAGTTCAAGAGAGGCAGAGAGAGCGTTGAAGAAGACCCCCGCTCCTGCGCCCCGGCTACTGCTTGTACGGGAGAAAGCATCAAAGAAATTGAAAAACTTGTTCTTGAGGATGCCCGAATAAAGGTGAAAATAATTGCAGAGATCACCAAGCTTTCAATTTGTACCATTCACACCATTCTTCATGACCATCTTAACCTTTCAAAGGTCAGTGCAAGGTGAAAAGTGTTAGAATCGCATGCTCTAGAGAGCTTTTGGAGATGTGTAGTGAGGACGCGGACGGTGTTATGAATCGAATTGTTACTGGGAACGAAATATGGGTTCACCACTATGACCCTGCAAGCAAACAAGAGTCCATGCAGTGGCATGAAAAAGGAACAGACACCCCAAAGAAGTTCAAAGTCACTCCGTCTACCGGGAAGCTCATGGCCACAGTTTTTTTGAGACTCAAAGGGAATCTTGCTCATTGAGTACAAAAAAGAAGGTGAAACCATCAAAGCCACATCCTACGCTTCCACTTTGCTTGATTTGCGGGAGGGAATTAAAAAAGAAAAGACGGGGTAAACTCGCAGCGGGTGTGTTGCTTCCTCATGACAACGCTCCTGTTTACACGGTGCGAGTTTCCAAGGCTGCTGCGCGAGATTGTGGTTTCGAAGAAATCCAACACCCACCCTTAAGTCCAGACCTTGCCCCTAGTGATTATTTCCTGTTTCCGGGTTCAAAAAAATGTCTTCGTGGAAAAAGATTTTCGGATGATGAAGAACTAAAGTTGGCAATAAATGGGTCTTTTGCAGAGAAAGAGGAAATTTATTTTGTTGAGTGTTAAAAAAGCTTATCTCAAGATGTAACAAATGCATTGATGTTAGGAGATTATATTGAAAAATAAAAACAATTCAAATTGAATTCGCATTTTCCTTCATATCGATACCTTGAATATATTGAACGCCCCCCGTACATTGAGTACTCTGAGCAACTCCAGAGGAGGTGCTGTGAAAAATCTAAAATGAACAGTCCAGGAATCGTACGTGGGACCTTCGGTATGTGAGTCGAGACAACACTTATCCACTACTCCCAGTCACTTGAACTATTGAGGGGCACTACAGCCCACAAAGAACCATTAGCTTCTTCGTGTTGTACGGCGAACGGTGGAGAAGCTTTTTCATAGACAATTACAACTCAACTTAAAAGAGGTCGCGCCGTGAAAAAAGCGAGGTTTTTAGTCCGGGAATCGAATCTGCACCTTTGGCCTATGGTCGACGCACTTATCCATTACGTCACGGCGACCGACTGGTTTTGTAAATTTTTCACATAGCATATGCTACAGACGTTATCAAAATAACGAACAAAGTATTGTCGGTCGTCATGATGTTCAACAATTCATCGGACCATGGATCGTCCCTCTCGTGAGCCAATCAAATCAAATGAGGCAAAATACAAAAATTGCCATACAAACCAGTACTCGAAGAAAAACTCAGAAATTTGGATTCAATGCCGATAATCTGAAATGGAATCAGCAAAATCTCACTCTACCTCAATTATTCCACATCGGCCTACCTACCTAATTTTGGAATACCATCTTTAAACATGTTTCCATTCTAATATCGATGCAATCATTGAGCCATTATTCGATTCCTTCAAAAGACCTGAACGGGTAACCCCCCAAATCGTTTTGCATCCGTCAATAGCCAGTTATCGGAAGGAGTAAGGTCTGGAGAAGGCAGCAGGTGGGGTACGAAATCCCAATTCAGCGTTTTAGTTAGTTTAAGTCACTGCAGTCATGTGTTCCAAAATCACTTTGCAATTAATTTTCATCGTTTTTTGCCATTTTTCACGCAATGCAAGACTGAAACACATTGCTTGAGCCGAGTTCGTAGGCACTCAGTTTCTTTGCTTTTAAATAATTCCAAATTTCATTGTTTGCCCAGCGCTTCTACAAGTTCACTTTTCGTTTGGCAGGGAAATTGATCTAGTTAAACCTCATCCTCATCCATCCAAATTCCTCATCCTTACACTTTTTGGGCTGGTCAAGACGTTCTTTGTCTTCGACGCTTAAATCACCACTTTTTAAGGATCGAAATCATTCTCTGCGTGATTTATTGGCCCGGGGCAGATTTACCATGAACTTTTTCAAGCAAGATCTCTAGGGCAATTGTGAACTGACTGCATCTTCGCAATTCAAGAGTTTTGCTTGAAATCATTGTCTTGGTAGAAAATAAAGTCATCTTTTATGTCAAGTTTTTTTTGGCTGTTCTTAACTGACTCTTTTCAAAATGTTCACGTAAAACGTTGCGTTCATATTTCCCCTGACGGTTTCGGGATCTGGTTCAGGCATGGGCTGTGTAACGTAGTGACTCATACTCCGTGTCCTCACTCTACCAATAAAAAATAAATCAGTGTACGCGGCTCTGTAACGTACACAAGTGACCGAAAGAAAAAAGGTTTTGGGCTGGTATTGGCCTTAAGTGGTTGATTTTATTCCGGATTATTGGGTTATCATCGTTACTTTACAGTTTTCCACCAAAAACGAAGTCGAAAAGGGACAAACTCCAGCTCCAGCGTGGCCAATTGACATCGCCAAGACACAGTACTCATTTTGGAAATGAGTTCCCCAAAGTTGTTCAATCCTAAAGCGACTCATTTCGTTCCGCGGTATTATGATGCTGACTCTCTGTCAAGATTTCGATTTGAAAACAACACTTGATGCCCACTCTGTGCAGTCCTGAACATTGGAATGTCTTCAGCCAGACAATACTCAGCGCCTTGAATCCATCACGCATCATATGTTCTTTAAATATCCTCCTGCAAAGGTGGGTTCCCCCCTGTAGAGCCTTTTCCTACATATGCTCCCCGATCGGAAAATTTGTTTTCACATGTCAATCGATTCACTTGGCAGACATTGACCTTCATTATTGCTCATCACCCGAACCGTCAATTGCCCATCGGCCACCAACGCGAACGACATACGCCTGCATTTTCCCATGACTCCAATCCATCATCACGTTTCACAATCCCCCCGGCACCGCACACGCGAATATGTGTCAACTCGACCAAAGGTTAACGACAATTATTATCAAACAAATTGTCAGGCGTGCGCAGCAGTCTCCGAAAACCGCAAAGTAGTAGAGGCAGTAGCAGGCATCCGCCACAACAATAAACTTGAAACGCGCTCAGCGCGTTCCGCTTATCACGTCGCAGCCATCGGCGTGCACAGCTCCAGTCAGGATAATGATTAGAAAAACGGCTGACATCTGATTTGTTGGTACAAAATATTATAACGACCCGATTCGGGTCCAGATACCAGTGGCAAGCTTCAGTCGAGTGCTGCTGCGAGGTCTGACGCTCAGAAATCTCAGAGGGGCCGTGCTTGCCGTGTTTGCTCACGAGATATATATTTTCCTCCTCGGGAGCAATTGTGCATCTGCGGCCGCCACAGCCGCCGCACAGTCACAGCACGGTAGCTACAAACGAGCCGATGACGGGAGTAGAACCACCATCACCGCCACTGTGTCGGCCGAGTGGCTTCACTGACTTGTTGCTTCTTTAGGACCATTTATGTAAGAGAGCGCTACACTTGGCGGCATGAGAAGCGTTTCGCTTTTGCGCGTTGACCTGTCAATTGGCGACTATTGAAATGTCAGCTTCGCGCTCGTCCTCGTCGACGAGTTGTTGCGTGCAGGCACCGCGACCATAACAAGACCACAAAACAAACACGAAGAGAAGCCAACAACAAAAAAAGACGAACGATACAGCGCTTCACGCTGACGCAGCAGAGGCCGCGCTTTTTTATGACCACCAATTGGTTTCGGTTGTGTATCCATTTTAAGTGGTACGCGCGCACGCTGGCAAGTGCTGCTCCCAGCCGCCGATATCTCTTAGTCATCTAACCGGCGATGGGTACACTGGGAGGGAGGATGGTATGGGATTTGAAAAACAGCGACCCATAATGAGCCGTGGTCACAGGAACGACACCGCTCTGTGCGCAGATAAGTCACTGATACCGCCGCCGCCGCCACCGTTGCCGGTTACCGCTTTCAGTGAGCTCGAGCTCTGAAGAGACGCGCCGCCACTGACTGTGGTTCTTGTCTTTGACTTTGACTAACCACTCTCCTCCCGCCCCCAGTGCCCCACTCACTCAGCGCGAAGATATGACACGCGGTTCTCCAGCAGACTTGAAAGATACATCGATTCGACGTGCAGATAAGTTTAATTACACAATTTTCTAGCTGCTGCTCGGGTGAACTGTGTACACACACACCGCTCTCTGTGAGTGGGCAGGGGAAGGGGGGGTTGGCACAGTGGAACAGGGCGAGCGGCGGGTGTGTCCACGAATGTGACTGAGGCGAGATCAACCGACAGCGATAGTGTGATTAGTTGTGTTTCGCGACGATTCGTTGTGTCGCTCGTGGATGTGCCGCTGCCACCGCCACCGCCGCCGTACACCGCCTAAGCGCGGGGCACACACAGATATGTGTTTTTCAATTAATTTTCAATTTATGTGCCACCGCAGTGCGGTGGCGGAAGCCGATAAGAGACGATGAACAAGTTCTGTCAAAAATTCGGAGAGATTTGGGCGCTCGATTGCGATTGGTGAGATCAGACAATATTTACGGTTGGTGCGACGGATCGACGTACTCACGCCCCAGCGCAGAAGTGGGGTGGTAACATGCATATGTGCTGTCCGCACAGCTAATCGTCATAACGCGCTGTGTCAAGACTGTCACTTCAAAAAGAGAGTGCCGCGAGGAGGAGGTCTTGATCTAGCTGCGCCTTTGAGTCTGTAAAAGGAAAAGTCAGGCGCCGCCGTAGCTGAGCCGCCTTGACAACGCCACTATTGGGCATGGGTCGTGACGACCGTGCGCGACATCAGTGTAATGACGTCCATTTATGGCGATTTGACAAGTGCGTGAGAACTGTTTTGAAGGTAATGAATTGGCAATTGGTGTTCTATATTCAATGCAGTCGATTAGGTGAATGAGATGATGTGGTTCAAGGAGACCTTTGAGTTCCACCGCACTTGCGGGAGCGGTTCTTAAGAAATGACAAACGTCAAGATGACTGACAGATCTTGGCTGATGTGTTGACTTAATTTTAAGAATCGACTTAACAAGAGAAATGTTATTTGGAGTGAGAGACAATCAAAGTAGGACGCACAACTGGCGGAGAGATGCCAATAGGCGAGGATAAGAAATGGCGTCAAGACACTTCCTCTCACCAGAAGTTCATTAGAAACGAGCAGAGTGTTAGGAACTTTCATCAAAAGAAGAGTTCTCCATTTGGAATTGAATTTTGAAAGATAATTTTGTTAAAATTTGAGAGATGCGCAGTATCATCCTTTCGAAGATCGAGTGTTCTTGGAGATACTTTTCCACACAGGCCGCATATGCTGCTTGTATAGTAACAGCTTCGCCTTCTGGGCCGATCCGTTTTCACGTTGCATCAATAGGTAGATGAGATGGCCCTTTGAAAGGTAACTTTGGAGTGAGAATTGAACCTAAACCGGTCAATGAAGTTCACACCTACACCTATTGTACTTCTCGCTGTCCATTTTTGCAAGTGCTGTCCCCCGTTGGGCAGCAAATCCTTGGTGCTCCGGCATTTGCCGACTGTTTGGAAGCCTCGACGTACAGGTTTCCTCATATTTTACTTAGTAGAGCAGAGAAGTAGAGCGTCTCCATTTGTTGTTTGATACCTTCGTAAAGCGATCTGTAGCGACGGCGATGTGGAGTCTACCGTGAACAAGCAGTTGATGGAAATGATTGGCGCTGGATCTGCGGTGTAGATGTCAAAAAAAAATAGGTCCCAGTCACGATCCCTGTGCAACGTGCTTCTTTATCGTCCTTATAAAGAATCTTCTGGTTTGAAGAAAAGTACGGATGATGGCGATTAGGTCAGAGAAGGTTAGGGAAGTTAGAGCGAAGTTAGAGGAAAGTTAGAGCGAGGTTAGAGGGAAGTTAGAGCGAAGTTAAAGAAAAGTTAGAGCGAGGTTAGAGCGAAGTTAGAGCAAAGTTGGAGGGAAGTTAGAGCGAGGTTAGAGGGAAGTTAGAGCGAAGTTGGAGGGAAGTTAGAGCGAGGTTAGAGGGAAGTTAGAGCAAAGTTGGAGGGAAGTTAGAGCGAGGTTAGAGGGAAGTTAGAGCGAAGTTGGAGGGAAGTTAGAGCGAAGTTAAAGAAAAGTTAGAGCGAGGTTAGAGCGAAGTTAGAGGGAAGTTAGAGCGAAATTAGAGGGAAGTCTCACTCACTGTCACTCTTCCCCAAACCGTGGCAATAACTTCCTCGATATCCAAGAAGCAGGCCACGGTGACTCGATGATTGTTCAATCCCGCCACTTCACTGCGATGGAACTTCATCAAGAGATACAGAGTCGAATATTTTTCCTCAAATCCGAATTGGATGTCTGGGATGTTTTTCGAATCCGTGCAGTATCGATTTGTTTTATCCACTAACAGCTTTCCAAGGATTACTCAGGAGCGATATATGTAGGCCTGTATCTTGCGCTTGAAAGTTTTATTCTCGTGGCCTCCTCGTTGGCGTAGTGGATGAGTCCCTGGACTAACATGCCAAAGGTCTTCAACCGATTCCTGAACATCGTGCAGCGCCACATCAATCTCATCAGTCACAAAAACGGAAACTGTCATTCCCAATACTAGTCACAGAATAAACATATTCCATTCCAATTATCTCCCAACCAGCATTGTCTTACCACACTTTGCCCGAAATCCGTGGCACGCACGAGAAACATAACAGAAATCATCGAATTCCAGCCTCGCACCATTTCAAAAATTCCACCAAGAACTCAGTGAGCTCTCTGTCTCGTCCCCACACAGACACACATACCCACCACAAAGGTGAATTATTATAAAAATGTGATAATACACACATAAATATGCATATCGAACGGGAAAGATAAATTTTTCGCGGTTTTTACCGCGGCTGGCAGTTGGCAGTTGGCAGGAGACAGGCCCGCAAACCAAGACAAGAGGCACCGGGTCCGCAAGAATCCGACTGGCACTGGGACAAGACAAAAAGGAGGGAATTTCATGCGCAATTATCGGACGCATTATCGGAACGATAAACATTTCTGCAGCGCAAACAGCAAAAAAGCGCAACCATCATCGGAATGGTAATGGAATGGAAATCGCGCGCGCGCGAGTTTCGCACAACAAAAGCGAGACACTGACAACGCCGAACGCAGCCAGCGTGGTGGGGCACAACAAATTGTACAACACCACGAGTGCCGTAGAAGACTGCGACAGAGGGGAGCTGTGGTGGCGGAGAGGAATGAGAGGAATTGAAGGAAAATTACGTTTTCGCCGGACATTGTCGTCGGACGGGGATATCAGTTCGATTGTTGCAGCTGTGTGGTGACACAAGCAGAGAGAGAGAGCGCCCCGCCAGTGTCAAACCCGCAGAGTAAACAATGCCCTTCGACGGGAGCCCCCATTCAACCGCACACACACACACACACGTGCGCACAGAAGGAACCCACAGGTAGTTTCGCCCGAATCCAGCAGCAGCCACTATAACGACCAACTGCAGACCACCACCGCCATAAACTCGAGGCATCGCCAATGAACTATAAAAGGCGAACCGTAATATTTTCGCCTACGGCCAGGCCGGATCAGGCGAACTCTGATGTGACTTGCGACAACCATCATCGCTGCGGCGGCCATGGAGCGAGGTGAGATCGAAGCCGAGCCCCTCGCGCCACCGTTCCCCAATCGATGCGGCCGTGCAGAAGTTGCGGGTTGGCGAGGATTGAGGAGCGAACGGACGACCGACAGACACCAGTCGCGTTCGCATATTGACATCGCGCAGTCAGTTAACGTTTTGTTTTTACAAATTCTATACTTCATTATCGGCGATCTAACAGATGCAATCTTTCACTTGGACCTCGTCGCTGGACGCGGTCTGCTTCGCGACGCCTGTGATGGGGGGAGGGGGGGGGGGGGGATCTGCTACCTTCGCCTGCAGTACGAGACGCGAGTGTGTGTGAATGTGAATTGAATGGAATTCTTGTTACCTAGCAGTGGATTCGATTGGAATCTCCACTGCTGGCAGTTTTGGCAGTTTGAAGTGCTGCTGGGACTGGGGTTTGGCATGAACAACACACACACCCAAAGGCACACATGTAGACGCAGAGATTCTTGGCAAGGCAATGAGCAGATAATGGATTTGGCGTTTGTTGCTCTTTGGTTTGTTTGGATCAGAAATGTCAAATTCAAATGAATGCTGGTGGGGTATTGAAGAAGGGGTTGAAATGTGACGCAAATTAGCCGGTGAATAGACTTAAATTTTGGTGACGAGGAATGATGATGGGTGAGTGGACGAAGATGAGAGGATTAATAATCGAAATACGAAGTGGAGCTAATGGAGGATTGAGTTTGGCGGAAATGAAAATAGCTAATTCAAGTGAGATGTCGGTTTGGACAACAAAGGGGTAAATGAAAGATCGAAACGGGTGCATACACTTATGGATCATTGATCCTTGTTGTGCGATCTAACGCGATCTAAGCTTAACTCAAACCTTAAACTTCCAATCGTTTTTTGTGGACATTTTTCCAATTCAAGTGTAAAATGTTTTTAAAAAGAACGAAAATGGCTTCTGATTGAAATTCGTCCGATGTGGCCGAGCCAATGTAGGTGCCTGGTTTTTGCTTTCCGAACGTCGAGTTTGGAGTTGTGACTTATCCTTCATTGGACTTCCTCACAGACAGGACCATATATTCAATCTTTTTTAAAAGTAAAAACACTCTGCTCTGCCTTTTTGTTTATGGTTTAACACTCGGCTCCGTAGGGGTGTATGTGTAGTATACTTATCCTACAAGGGGTATTTGTAGAATACGCGTCTTGTAGAATATCATCGTCCTTCGAGTCAGAACTTTCAACTCTAACTGTTTTGATAGATCGAAATAACAGCGGTTACCCAGGGTGATTCCGCGTTGGACTTTAAACAAGGAGTCATTTGTGAAGTTCAAGTCTGCCCCGGGGTTAACAAATCCCTTAACTACCTCAAATTTGTTTGACGGATGATGACAATGACTCGTCAAAAGCATATACTCCGCTTTAACATCGTTCATCAGCTCCCCCTGTTTTTTCCTTAAATTAAAGAAGAAAATCAACACTTCCCGCAAATGCTGTTAATTTCAGACAAATCCAGACATTTTCGAAGATGCATACAGCAATGCTGTTGTCTAAAATAGACGGTGCTGCAGCTTAATTGTTGCTGACGAATGAAATAGGTAATTGCTTCTAAGAGCAGACACAACTTGTAGGTCCATCTTTTGAAGATGGACTGAATCAATTTGTACCCGCAATACGAAACAATTACAAATGCTCGTTATAGAGTAGGCCAAATTAAATGTAAAGTACATTAACTTAGAGCACCCACGAAGGGTCAGTAAGTTAGATAGAAGATCGAAAGTTCACATAGTATAAGCTAGTTTTAAGTATCTTAAGCTAGAATATAAGTAAAGGAAATTAAAATTTAAATAAAAATACAATAAAAAGTTAAAAGTTAAATTACAAATGCTTCTATGATCAGATCCCTCGCTTGACGTTGGCGCTCTCGTTCAATAAGCTGGCGAAAAGCAAACAGCTTATTTATAAAGCCACTATGGCCTTATGAAATTGATGCCTTTTGTAGAACACTTGGTGAATGCGGAACTAAGCCAATATGTCACATTACCACCAATTTTTCTTTTCTGATTTGACAATATTGTCGGAAGTATGAGATCTTCAACACCCTTCAGCACTGTGCAAAATAATAGCACCATGTTCGACTTTCCTAATAACTTTTTTCTACCGTCATGCAACACGTCATATTTACTGCACAACATCCTTATACCATCAGTCATATAACCCATAAACAAGATGAAAAACCGCCTTATCCTGAATGACACCGAATTTCGGATTGTTCAAAATAATAGCACCAAGTGCAATATGAAGAAAAAGTCAATGGAAGAGTGAAGTTTTTTTGTTTTTATTCTTGTTATTGGCTTCACACCGTCGTGGCATGGAGTCGATAACGGCCTGAAATCGTTGAACAGGGATATTCTCCCACGCAACCTGCTCAACATCCCATAGCTGTTTTGTATTTTTGGGCCTCGCTTCATATACAGCTTTCTTTACATCTGTCCAAAGGTTTTCAATGGAATTCAGGTCTAGAGACTGAGGCGGCCACTTCATAACTTGAACTCCATTGCTTTGAAAAAATTCTTTTTCCAGATTGCTCGTATGTTCTGGGTCATTGTCTTCCTGTAGAAGCCATCTAAGCGGAATATTCCACTCTGCGTAAGGTTGCATGGTTTCTCTCATTATGCTGACGCCGATTCCGGGGGTCATCACAGGTTTTGTCCAAAAAATGGGACCAGTATCAAAATAGGAAATTAATTCAATTTTTGCTCCGCCGTGCTCTACAGTCTTGATAGTACACTCCCGTTGAAACTCATAGGTTTTTCGCCTACGAACAAATGTCCTGGTCCCAGGAGTACCAAATAAAACTATTTTGCATTTGTCTGTCCATAATATACTGCATCATTTAGAAGGTTTCCAGTTCAGGTGTTCTGTCGCAAATTTGGTTAGTTTTAGAAGATTGTTTTTTACAGTAGCAGTACTTAGAGGGTAAATTTAACTCCTCTTTTATTTCCCTAGCGTTCATAAACGGGTTACAATTGACTAATCTTACTATTTGTCGTTCACCGGTGGGGGTTAGTTTTGGTTTTCTTCCTCTTTTTTCTTCCTTTTGAACGTAGTTTTTCGACATTTGCGATAATTTTATTTAAACACTAAACAACTTCACTCAATAACTTGTAAGTTTTACCATCAGAAAAAAAGTGATTTTATTAAAGCAGGTTTCTCGGGAGTACACTGCACACCACCATCCATTTTACTTTGCTTACAACGCTGCACTTTAAAAATATTACCTTTTAGTAACAACGTTATGTGTGGATATAGTTTAAAGCCAAAAAATTTCGAAACACTGGTGTACACTTCGAAAACGGTCTTCAGAATGGCATGGTCCTATTATTTGCACTATTTAAATTCGGTTGCAGTTATAGTAAGGGGACCTTTTTGAATGAAAAGTTGAAATTTTTTCTTATTTTGTTTATGAGTTTTATGACTGATGTAATAGAGATGTTGTGCAATAAATATGAGGCGCCTGTCTGAACATAGAAAAAAGTAATTAGCATGAAAGTGACAAAGTCGATCATGGTGCTACTATTTGGCACAGTGCTGTATGTACCTTGGAGAGTGGTTACAAAGTTATCACCGACTTTAGCTAAACCTTTGATACAACTTTGCACAAATGAATCCTTTTTAAACTGAAGTGTACTTTGTTTACTACCTGATCTGATAACATGATTCGAATCGTGTCTTAAGGACTCCGAATATGAAGATTTATTCAGAGGAAACCATTTACCACTGCCTCTGGTGTACTCTAAGACAGTAATCTCTGTCCTCCAGTTATCATTGTGTCTTTTTACGATATTGCCTGCGCAGTAAAAAACTTTGAAATATCCATCAATGACGAAGATCCACCATCCCTGACAGATACAATATTCCAGCAAAATGTCAATAAATCATCAAGTCATCAATTGAACGAACACAACCAAGGATCTACTAAAGAGTGATTTTTTTAGCTATTATCTTTTTGGCAACACTGGTTTAAACAGCTGACGCACATTTCTTGTTTCGTTTCACTGTCAAACATCTTTACTTTGGTCTATAATTTAACCATGAATCGTCTTACAAACGAAAAACCCTTGCAAATTATTGACTTTTATTATCAAAATGCGTGCTCTGTTAAGAAAGTTCATCGCGCGCTTTTTCCATTTTATGTTCCGTTATATTTGGCTCAATGGGTACGTAAATAAGCAGAATTGTCGATTTTGGAGAAAATATCAGAAGCATTACAGGAGCTACCAATGCATCTAAAAAAGTCACATTTTGATGCGGTTTATGGACTGGTGGCATCATTGGCCCGTACTTCTTCAAAGATGATGCGAACCGTGATCCATCAGTGAGATGATATCCAAATTTTTTTTGCCCAAAATGCAAGAGCTTGAATTGCATGACATGTGGTTTCAACAAGACGGTGCCACATGCCACACAGCACGCGCAACAATGGACTTTTTGAGAGGCGAGTACGGTGAACATTTCATTTCAAGTCCGGGACTTGGCAGCCTTTAGACTATTTTTTGTGGGGCTTTCTTACCGACCGAAATGTTGGAAAGAGTATGTCAAAATCGGACTTAGCGGATGGACCATTTGAAGCGCAGTCAAGGTCAACATTTGCATGAAATAATCTTCAAACATTAAATTATATGGACCGTTCTATCGATTCAAATAAAGATTTAATACATTTTTCTGAATTTTATGTGTTTTTTTTTATTTTTTAAAAAAACTTTCCTATAGCTTTTAAAAAATCACCCTTTATAATTGTTTCCTCTACCACGGCACTCAGGGACCTTGGCGAAATATGTGACAGGGACAAAATGTTATCCCTTTATCACGCATCCCATTCCTTACGTATTAAGTTTGTCGAACGCTGATTTTTCCCCTTCCCCCCTTCCTAGTCTACAATGGCATGCTTCATTCATTTAGTTTGGATCCTGATGAAAGTCTTCCTCTCATCGGATATCGGGTAATACTGACAGCCCTGCTCTTCTCCAAATTTCATATCCAAATTCAAAAATGGCACCAAATCATTGATTCAATCGTACAGTCGGTAGATTTATCTTAGAAACAACGAGCGTATGCAGGATGCAGCACCGCCCATACCGATTTTATTTTAATGTGTACTTCTTGTACTAACTTTCCATATTTTCCTGACAAGCTCGTAAAACGTTTTTGGATATGATCTCTGAAAAATGTTTCCTCATGACGCTTTGCGAAGTGACACAACGCCTCAGATCTTATGTCCTAAAGCAATTAGCTTGAGTTCCACTAGGTTTGCAGATCGTGCTCAACAAAATGAGTGCATCTCTTCGTGGGTGTCTTTCTCACTTCCACCACACGAATCCATTCAAATCAAATGAGACCCCGCCAGACAACAAGACGACATCTCACCTATCCCACACTCCCTACACGTTAACAGCGCCCTAATGATGTACCATTTTCAACTCCCTTCGACAACACCCCTGCACACGAGCAGGCGAAAGTTCGCCAACAGCGCACCGATCCCATATGGTCGCTTTGCGACCCATACACCACAGCAGACACCAGTCCACCATCAAGTACAACACCCCGATACCAATTGTCCGATTGTTTATTGCATTCGCAGACCGCCTTCACTGATCCCCTCAGGTCTTCCTGATTACCATGAGTCTCACACCACCTCCATTCACCCCTGCCGCTACCCGCAACGGACGCCTTCATCAATAAATACACATGCACCTACAATATTTAACGTTTTACGCGAAACAATACCCCCAACGCCAAACAAATACAAGATTCAAGCCGCAGATTGCTCCGAGTGATAACTATTGGTAGATACCGCCGTCAGCTGTGCCGCCCTCGTGTCTCTCCCGTGATCCGCTCGAACACAGCCACAGGCACACCGGCAATCGTTGGCACAATTACAGCTCCTCTGTGCGATCCGGTCAAAAGGAGTGCACCAAGTCGACAACAATCGCCAGGAACCTTCCTCCAAAAACGGGAATCGTCGAAATAAACTCCTCTTCTTGCTCCCTCTCTCCACAACACACACACACACAAGCACACATCGCGTCGCGGGCATATCTCGTAAACCACGGCCACGACGTTCCGAACACATTATACGTGTGTATATCGGCTGGCGATCTGTGGCAATAAATATCTCACAAATAAGCAGAATGCAGAGGAGATACAAGCGGCGAAACCGAAAAGAAAAAGTGCAGAAAAACAAAAAGCAACGCGCCGTCCAGCCAGAAAACAAAAACCAAATTACCACAGGAACGACTGCTGAACGCACTCACCGCCAGAGTGACATTGATAGAGGAGGGGCTGGGAGTGAGGGCCGAGGATGGATGCGGATACGGCACACAGCTGAAGGCGGTCAGGAATCAATTGGAAATCGTTTTGCATTTCGCTCTGTCTCTCTCTCTCTCTCCTCACTCGAAATGCGAGTGCGAGGTTTTTCACTTCACGCTCTCCTCTTGGCCCGGAAATTTCTCCACCCCCCCGAAATTGATGGGGAGTGTCACCATTCTTTTCGGTTGTTGTGTCACTTCCTCCAGCCATTTGTCAGAAACTGGAACGGTTCAGCAGCTGCTGTGCTGCGGCGTGCGCGCTATCTCTGCTGCCGCTAGCCGGGTGAATGTGTGCGTCTAAGTTAGCTCAGCTCAGGAATGGCGTGGCCAGGGGAGCACTGATAAACACTTTTCTTGTGGCGCTGCAGAGATATCGCACATATGCAGATGTGAGAAGGACATTTGTTATGATTTTGGAAGCGGATATTTCATAATAAATCCCAATGCGTTCCTCTGCCTCTGCTCCGACAGAGAGGACCGTGATTTAGGATTAAACTTAAAGCCCGAGGTGATGCGGGGTTCACTTAGAAGATTGGTTCGATAGGTTCGTGAATGTTGCAGGAGACAGAAGTTGCAGTTTTTACTTCTCAAATTTAGGGATGAGTTAAGAACGATGGTAAAACTTTAAAGCCGTCGTCGGATGGAATTGAAAAGGCCTGCAATAGACTAGAGAGGAATCAATTTCAGTTCTAAAACTTGATACAAATGGCAGAACCTTTACACATGTTGCCCACTATCTCTGAAGATAAAATCATGTGAGCCTGTTGGAAATTTTTTGTATCAACACTAGAGGCACGATCTTTCAAAAGTCTAGCTTGCGTGGACGCGCTTGGAGGAACACAGTGAGGCGTTAATGAGGCGTTTGCTGGCATTTAAGCGAAAGTGGTTAAAATGGGTCTGGCGATAAATGGGGGCCATCATAAAGGAAGGACACACAAAATCGATGCCTCGGACAGGGCGTACCACTAGCAGCAGAAACTTCAAGGTAGTCAAGGACTTCGTCTACCTCGACGACAACAACAGCAATACCGAAATCAAATGCCGAATCGGTCTTGCCAATCGCTGTTTCAAGAGGCAATTGAGTAATAGGGCTCTCCCTTGAAAGACGAAGCTGGCTTTGTATACCAACTTCATTATCCCAGTTTTCCTTTACAGGCACAGAAACTTGGACACTACTAAAACCGGATGAGGAAGCCCTTAGTCGTTTTGAGGGGGCAGTTGTTTCCTGCTTGCGTTGATGGTATCTGGAGGAGAAGATTCAACGACGAACTTAATGGACTGTGCGGCGGATACAATGCCGCACTTCTACATGGCTACGCCACGTAGAGCGTACGGACATCACTGCTCCGGCCCGAAAGGTCTTCGAATCCGAGCCGTTGAGACAACGCAACAGAGGAAGGCCTAGATTGAGATGGCGCACCCAAGTAGAGAAGGACCTTAACCAACTTGGAGTGTGCAACTAGAGAGACATGTTGGTTGAGGCATAGGTCCAACCCTGACTGTAGCAGATTGTGTGTTGATAAAAAGTCGTTGGACTAAGAAAAGGAACTATTAGACGGCATTAGATTGAGTTTAAATGATCCAACTAGGCGCTACTCGATTACCCGGGGTTACCAATGCTTATTGGATCAGAAAAAGAACTGACTAGCTTTCTTCTGAAGACACTAACTGGTGACTGAAGGGCTAGTAGTCACACTGATGGTTGCTTTGTCCATGAGTGTAATAGAAGAGGTAGAGATTGTTTTTGGTCGAGCCAAGAATAGATGACACCATGACTACGAATGGAAGATGATGCTGATGAGGGTCGGATGGTCAAATGGTCGGATGTTTGTAAGCGAGGTATTTTTCATCTTTATGTAGGGTGAAAGGGATAGAGAAACCGGGTAGCGTAAATACCCCGGGTTATTGACAGAACCCGAGTACAAACTATAAGACACCATTCCAGATCGTCGTAGTAAAAGTCTATTCGTTCCATACGTTCGCACACGACTGTTGTGAATTGCTTTTTAATCATCTTTATAAATCATTTCAGGAGACTTTACTACCATTCTTCTAGTGTGATTACGAATAACACAAAGTTCACTTATTGCTCCTATAATTTTTATGGTTTCGTTGACAAAACCGAAATCGTTGTTATATTGGTCCGTCTGTCTATCTGAAGTGATTTGTACCAAAATTTTGCAATTTAGTACGCATTCATGTTTCTGCAGGCATGTTCTGAATTTCAATATGACGTTGATTGGACATACGATACCGTTACCGAGGAATCAGTCTTCAAAGTAAAAAAGAATATATGTCCACTTCCTGTTGCTACACCGAAACTTTTAAAACTGAACAGAAAAAAGTCACAATGCCTTCGTAGGAATAAACATTTTTTTGAAAATTGTTGTATACTAGCGATATTGGGAAAAAAAAGGTGTGGCGGTAAAATTTGAATTTTTACACGTAGTTTTGAAGAATTCTGTGAGAATTCATTCGAACAAGTCGCCAAAAAGTCCTTGCCTCGAGAGGTATTCTGTTTCTTAAATTGTATGCATACATCAACAATCAGAACAATCGCCCGTGAAGCATTCTTTCACAACGTGTTTTTTTTCAAAAGAGGCAATAATTCGAAAAAGCAAGAGTGCCTAAAATTTCAATTCCATTTCAATGTTCCAACATTGGTCAAGACTGTAAATCATGTATTTTAACTTTTGAAACGAAAAACGCTAGCATCCCCCTCTCTCCGAAAATTCTGTTCAAAGATCAGTGATTTTTCAGCCACTAACATCCAATGCTAAAAAATATCCTCCCACCACAGAGTGAAAAAATTCCCAAATCCATCATATTTTAAGTGACAAGCAACAATTTATCCCCCCCACACTCAACTCAACCCAGAAAACTTGTCCACACCACCACCTCTTTTATATGTGCGCATAAACTTATCACCAAGTCCAGTGATGAAGGACCATTGGCTGCCAAGTGATATTTTGCACATTCCATCGAACGTATTATTCGCTCAGTAATCGCCAGGCCATAACCCTAATCCATCCACATCCATCAAAAAAGCCCCAAAAAATCTTATTACCCATCCATCGCCTGTTCATGACTGTTCGCGCCCTTCAAGCAGTTCACTTAATGTTGTGTCCACTTCCAGCGCATAGCTGCGTGCGAAAATAAAATATGAAATTGAGAAAAAAAAGGAATATAACGGGCGAATAAATAAACTTATCACTTAGGCCATATCACATTCAAAAAACTCCACACTCAAAAAACGCATAACCTCAACTTTATATGCAGAGTGTAGTCGACTGATAAAGGCGAAAATCCTATTTTATCGCTCCGCTACCGTGCCCGCTGTGTTGCAAGAGACGGGGTAAGGGCGGTTGTTAGATATCCTTTTTTTGTCTCGCTGGCCCAGCAACTGAAAGGAGAAGCAACTAGAACCGATGACACTCTGTGAAGCGTTTTAAATTATTGCCAATAAAAATTTAATCTTCAAAAGATTTCCCCAAGCCCAAGCCCTGCTCCTTCTCCCACACCATTGGAAGGATGTCTCAGCCTGCACACTCGCTCCCACATGTCGTTTGGTCACCGCATAAAAGCCATTAGCCATTAGGATGGGCTGGTGGGAAAAGGGGTGCATAGCAGCAGAAGGAGAAAAAAGAGATAGAGAGAGAGAGAGGGAGAAAAAAAAGGATATCATCTTGTGAACAGAAAGGAGTTGCCATCATTAATTCTATTCGAAGGAGAAGATGAATCTTTGTCGTCGTCCTTTTGAAACCAATTCACCCCTCCCCACACCCCCTTCGTCAGGACGTGACCGCGGCCCGAGTTTTTATCTCGAAAACGCACTCTCGGAGGAAGAAAAAAGCGAATGAAGGACACCATCAACATAATTAATCATGTGGTTCAAGTTATTGGGATCAATTGTGGTGCGAACACCCTCCTCCAACCTGCATAGTCGTGGAACATGCCCACGCTTCATGCGATTCAAGCTCCAGTCGCGGACTAAATGCAGGACACAAGTGCCGAACACCAGCAATCGCCATGCGAAAGGATTACGATTTTATTATCCCCCCAAACCCCCCACAATACAATTGAATTGGATGAGGAGTAAAAATTCGAATTGATTTTGCTGCGGCACACTCGACCGCCCGAGGGAAGGGGTTGATTTAACTACCATCACACCACCCCAAACAACAACCCTTCTGTGTGCGAAGGAGATCTGAAAACAATTTTATGAGTGTTCCACTTCGATATCTAATATCAGCCAACTTGCACTCTCTCATATGCTTATGTCACCCACCCACACGCCGATGGGGTGTCCACATGACTGCTGTTTATTCGAGTATGTGTACGTTATTATTATATTTTCATATTTTCTTGGAAAGAAATTTTATTCCTTTACGTCGACGCGTCCTTTCGTCGTCTTATAGTGTCCACCAAGCACACCCACTGTCAATGTTTGCGTGGTGGTTTTCTTATCTCTGGCGACCAGACGCTTTACAATCTAAGGGTGAAGTCATATCAAACACAAAAATTTTAAGTTGTCGCCTTTTTGGTTTTCTGCGTCCTGCTAAATCACCATCACCCCCCCCCCCCCCCCCACTCACCCGTAAACCAAACTCAATCCGCTCGACGTTGTCCTTGTGTCGCATGCCACCCATCATCGTCCATATTTCTTCATTCAATTTATATCCTTCAGAACACACACATGTATACACATTCTTGGATATCTGCATTTTTGACGTCGCAGCATCGAAAGGACACCCGCCGCGCCAACAGGCTGTCATCTCTCCTCGAGACTCGGTTAACTGGTCTGATGCGTCTTTTAAGTGAAAATTCCCCCTTTCTCATCCCGCTCACGAAAGGGGTGGTGTACGCCTTTGGTCGGGTGTTCTATGAAAGGGACGCGATAAGGATTGCTTATAATGATGATGCGGATGAAACTACACAAGGCGACGGCGATGAGCAAAGGAAAAAAAACAGGCGAAAGACGTCCAGAGTGGTGGAAGAAATTGTATCGGTTCTTGGTTCACTCAGGAGTTAGTGGAAGTTGCTCCTCCTTCAATCTCCGTCCACGTCCAAGTAAATATTGACAATCCTACAAGAGCAACAAAAAACAACCCCCAAGGAAGGCGGTTCGAGGATGGCGTATGAAAGCAGAGAGCTACCGGGATGGACCTTGCCGTGGGGGTGGGGGGGCAACGGAAGTAAATATTTTTTCGTTGACATTTCGGGACTTGAAGGATGACGGAGGAGTTGAGTGGAAAACTTTATTCGGACAATTGTGACGGAGACACGTTCGTAGCTAATCCCCACCCGCACTGTGTCTTGAGATTGGAAGATTGGAAAGGGACATCCAAGTCCAAGGAGTTGTGGCGTCTTGAGATGAATTGTTAAACCAAGTCAATCAATGTTTGTGGTGGAGGGTGGAGCTTGTGTTGCGACGGCTATTTCTGGAGAATGACATCGCGGTTTGACTTTGAGATTAGGAATGGAGAGGACTTATGCATGTGTCACGGTAAAGTTCTTCGATATTTGAGATAATGCGGGCGGAGTCATGAAAAAAAAACACTGTCAGTCGTGTCAAAGCTGACAAGAAAGATCATCAAGGGCGGCAAAGTGAGAATGGTTCAAGAAACGACATTCAGCTACCACTCTGATAAAAGTTAAGAAATAGGTTGCTTTACAGCAGCCAACTTGAGCCCAAGTGTGATGGTTATTATCAGCTAGACGGTCTAAGTCCGGTCAGTCATTGTAAATCGAAGAGAGTCCTTTCCAGATGAGGATGTTCGAGAGGAATCCGCGAGTCTAAGAACAAGAAATTCGGCTGCAACAAGACTTTGTAAAGGGATGTCAAAGTGAACTCAAAATGCTGCATAAGGCATAACTTCCCTTCCACCCTAACGAGGCATTCCACGAGAAACGGATCGGTCGCAAGTGTTCTTGTTTGGATTGACTTCACCCAGAACGCGGAGGGATGTCCATTGATCCAACACAGAATGCGTAGAAGAGATGCTAGGAACTAGACCCTTGGGGGCTGTAGTACCACTCATCCTTCTGATCCTTCTTATCGGATCAGACGGTTATGGCGACTTTACCGGCTCAAATTGGAGTTGCATTGGAACCGAGGACTATGACCCAGGTTCGGAGGCCTTCGTGTCCCACCAAAGTGAAAGGATTGTTCCTCAAACATGAACTCAGTTAGAATTTGGGTACCTGAGACGTGTAATTTGGCGTTACATACAACTCTTGGGAAAATAGTCCCCGTGATATAACCGCATTAAGCCAGATCCCACATTTATGTGTCAAGTTTGAGATTGACAATAGTTTCCGAAGGATTTGGTTTGATTTGCGGTGAATAAGGCAATGTGTGGAATGACCAACATCAGAGAAATGTCTGGAAAGATAGTTAGAAGAGGAAAACTTAACAGATATGGCACATCTCTAGTTCTCAAATATGCCAATAAATATGCCAGACAATATTTGCAAACAAAACTAAGACGGTAGTTATCTTTTCATTCACTAGTCAATCCTTTTGAGATTCTCTTCAATTAATTCGCTCATCCCCTTCTTATCCGCAGTCACATCTCAATCACACTCATTTCCCCCTGTGTGTGCAGCACATTTCAGGATGGTGCACCCCAATTCAAATGCAAAACTATCTCAGACTTACCTCTTTCCACAGTCATATCTTCCGCAGTGTCTTGGCATTCACCTGCAAGAAAGAAATGAAAACGTTTTAGAAACTCCTTCAAACGACCAAATATTCCGATTAAACTCGGATAAAATCAGTACACAGAAAAGAAAAAAGGAAAAACCAGGGCAACGCGACGACGCGAAAAAAAAGACGTGTGCAGGAAGAGCAGTGTGTGTGTGGAGCAATGAAGACTGTAAACAGTCAGTCGCAGCAACGATCAACGGGAGAAGATATGTTCATCAAATCTGATAAAGACTAGTTTTTTGTTTTCAAGAAAATTCATTTTTTTTTGCATTTCCTGCGAGCATATCCGCAGCCAAGAGAGAAGTGCACACATTGCCGCACACGATTACATGTGCGTTATCTCGCAGATGCACAGAGCTGTCGGCTGAGCAGTGATGATGAATGGTGGTGTGGTGGAGGGGGCGGAGAGGGGCGATGGTGGTGAACAAAACACAGCGGACGAGCACGAACAAAGAATGAACGAACCCAAAAAAGCGAACGAATTCCACTCACTTGTTTTTAACAGATTAATTGATACTTATCAATGCGCGCAGATACATACATCTAGATACGGCGTCTGGCAAGAATAAGAGATACACAGAAAGAAACATTCACTCATTTTCGGCTTTATCTCGCCAACTGAATCATCGTCGTCATCATCATCATGATCATCATCATCGTCGTCGTCGTCGTCGTAGTTGTCGTCGTCGTTAGCACCGTCGCCCCTGCTGCCCACCAAGTACTGAATGTATTTACAGGGAGCGCACAGATAAGCGCACCGAGTGTACCCGAGTACGAGTATTTAAGTTTTTTTTTCTGTTTTTATTTTTTTTTTTTCGTTCAGTTCGGTTCGGTTATACCGTTAATTTGAAAGCGAACACTGTGGGGCTAAAGATAAAACGCGATAACGCTCTCTGACAGGTTATGGAAGTGCACACGATGGATTGTCGCGCAAACATGCATACATGCATACGTGAGAAGATGACTGATGACAGGGACAGCAACAACAATTGCTAAACAACTGACAGCTGTGACAACTTGGCCCAATTGCAACTGACATGAAGGAATGATCAGCTGTGGGGTCGAACAGGGATATCAATGAAAGAATGTGGATTGTGGAAAATGAGGCGACAGACTTGTCTCACTGGAGCAGTGTTTCTTAACCGTCTTGCTTTGTCGCAGCAGGCATTATGTCCAGTTGCACAGTGACCTAGACATTCCTCTGTCCTTGGTTTAACGTCACCCAAACTTCACACCAAATACCTCTTCTCATGCCTTCGATGGTCTAAAAAGGAGGCATTAGTCCGACACCAGAAACTCAGAGGCAAAAGCGCCACTAGGCGAGTTCACAGACATCATCTTAGATCTGCTTAGGAGGGGTTTTTCTGACAGACCCTACTCAAGACACGTCTCAGAAGTTGAGACGAGGTGGGAAGGGTTCATATCAACGGAGCGTAGCTTTTTCCATTTATATTAACTTCAGCCCAACAATATTTTCCGCGTGTAATGTCGGCACCGCTAGTAAGAGTAGGGCCAAGTACAGAAAGCTGAACCCTTCAAGATTGCTTAGGCGGGACACAGTCGCACCCTATATGAGGAACAGAAGAGGACAAATCTATACAACCGTGTCTAGGAGCGAATGGCAGTGGATGACAATCTTTTCCAACATGGGGACTAGCAAACCGCGGTTAGTTTCAGACCGAATTGTTCCTTCACAATCGGTCAAAAGCGTTCTTTATAAAACAAAAAATGCTTCAATGGAGATAAAAAGAGTTGTATGACTGTCTTAGACAGCAGACGGAACATCCGTAATGAGCTCATTAGAATCTACTTAGACCCTCATTTATGTAAAGTCAGAGAGTTGTGTACCTGAATTGTCATTTTTCTCTTTCCTCCTTCTGTTTTAGACACGACACTGAACTCAAATTAGACTGGCGTCATGTGACCTCAGATATGGCTAGTAGACAGTGTCAACACAGTAATATAACAATAAATTTTCAGTCATTCAGTGGCATTTGCGAGAATTGATAGTTAAGGGCGCCAATGGGTAGATGCTAAAACCACAGGACAGGAATGTGAAACTTAATGCCTTCAATTGACAATTGTGATGTTTTTTCGGCAGACATCTTTTTCATTTGGGAATGACCACGAAACCGGTCTAGTCCTCTCCATCCTTAGCCCGTTGACATAATTCCTATGCCCCAAGTTGATTAGGGACCCTCTCCCAATTGTAAGCCTCATCACAAACGAGAAGGTTCCCTGTGGTGTTGTCTCAATAGCGGAAATTCAATTGACTGAAGCGACTGTTGTACACTGTCTGCAAATGCTAAGTATTGGCTACGTTGAATGGTGTTCATGTTGCTGACTTCTTTCATCGCTGACAGATGTGTGCATAGAGACAGTGCAGTCTTCTGTCTAGTTTAAAATTTCTAGCACGGTTTGTGTAGGATGGAGACCTCTTGTTGCTCTGTGAAATTACCGAGACCTTCAACGTTAAACAAGGCAATGCGCCTTTCCAATATCCATTTTGACTATATTGTGCGGAACTCACAAATCAACGCCAGAGGCATGATCTCCCAAATGTAAATGAAACTGATAGCGACAATGTCATTGAAATGATTGGACGCAGCCACTCGCCAATGAGATGTTTACTGACAAACCAAAATGGGCGTCTGGCGGAAAGTAAAATCTGTCTTTAAGACAGACTTGTAGACTTTGTAGTTGCTGACAACACTCAAGGACTATCAATTGTCAATAAAAAGCTTCTCGCCGTTCGGAGTCGGCAAAAAACTGTAGGTCCTTTCTACTCGTGAGAGAACAGTAGCACGCACAACACGAGTAGTTGTTGTAGAAGCTGGGCCCTGGTCCCTTGTGGGCTGTAGTGCCACTCGATTATTATTATTATTATAACCCGATGTCAAGAAGAGCAACAAAAACTTCCTCCAGCTCACCTTCGCAATAAATAGAAACAGCAACATCATCACCGAAATCAAGCTCTTGCCAATTGCTGACTTTGTCCAAAAACTCTGATAACCCTGTCCTACCGTAAAGAGCTAAAGTCTGTACGTTGTGAAAAGCGGATTGAGAAGCACTCGGACATTTCGAGGGAAAAGTCGCGTTGATGGCTTCCGGACGAGAAGATTTAAACGCTAAACTCTATATTCTGTATGGCGGAATGCGCCATATAAAGCATCTTCGGATGCAAAGGTCATTGTCGTTAGGTCATGTAGAGCAGACGGACAATACAATATCGGCTGGAAGAGTCTTGAAATTCGACGCATTGTGACAAGACAGCTGAAAATATCCTTGTCGCAGACGATAATCCGCCTTTCCCACTCTTCCTCTATACCTTCGGCCAGTGCTGATACTTAATTTCTGTGACTTAAGGTGCTACACAATCCCTTTAGTGCGCGATAATTATAAAAAAAAGTGTGTAAAAGGACTTCGATCAACTTAATGAGCGAAATTCGAGATCGTGTTGGGTGACGTCCATTAGGTCCACTCCGTGCTGATGTGCACTTTCAGAAGAAGAAAAAATAGCAGCCGAAGAAGAAGAAGAAGAAAAAGAAGGAGTAAAAGAAGAGGAGAGGAAGAAGAAGAGAAGACGACAAAGGAAGTTAAGTTGTGTTAAGTATTTTTAAGAATAAGAATTGTTTCCAAGTTTTAGATAGTTTTCCAACATCTTCCGCTAACCCTTCTCCATTCGCTCACTGGTAACAACTAACTGCATTTTGAAAGGTTTATTTCACAAGGTAGTCCTGGACATCCATCTCCCATGAATATGATCAGAAAATGGCAGATGATATTCTTGGGAGACTGATGTCCAGGATGCCTAAAACAATTCTATCAGAAACTTCAACAGGGTAGAACCCTTCTAGAAATACAACAAATGCCACTCGACCCATCGACAGAATATTGAAATATCGTTTCCTTTTAAAAGAGCCGATAAGTGGAAATAGAGAGAGAGGAAGAGAGTATTGAATCAGGATTTCTGTACCTGTAGCACATTTGAGGATCTCTCGACACCTAGTAGACTTCAAAATTAAATTTCAAAATATATATAAATCAATCTAAAGCATACGGAATTTGAAAAAAAGGTCGTCGATCTTTTAAAAAAACACACAAAAACCTTTAGCATTCGTGAACGAGCATCCCTTAATTTATCGAATCACAAACAAATTGCAAAAAAAATGGCAGATCAACTAACAGAAGAGCAAATTTCAGAGTTTAAGGAAGCCTTCTCACTATTCGACAAAGATGGCGATGGAACCATCACAACGAAGGAACTGGGCACAGTCATGAGATCTCTTGGGCAAAATCCCACCGAGGCAGAACTCCAAGATATGATAAACGAAGTTGACGCCGATGGAAATGGACAAATTGACTTTCCCGAGTTCCTCACAATGATGGCACGCAAAATGAAGGATACCGATAGTGAGGAAGAGATTCGTGAAGCGTTTAGGGTCTTCGACAAGGATGGGAACGGTTTCATTTCGGCGGCCGAATTGCGTCATGTTATGACAAATCTGGGCGAGAAGCTAACCGACGAGGAGGTGGACGAGATGATTCGTGAAGCCGACACAGATGGTGACGGGGAGATCAACTACGAGGAGTTTGTCACTATGATGACTTCCAAGTGAATGACACAAATATATGGTTATCGTTTGTTTGTATGTATTGCGAATTGAAATAAAATTAGAACTAGAAAGAATGAAAATTATCCTGGTTGATGAAAGGAAACAGAATGGGTGGATATGGCAATTTAATTCAATTGCTTTTCCAACTTAGACGCTGAAATGGGAAGTCTTACGCTATCCGCCATATTGTCCAGACCTTGGTCCTTACAACTACGGGCTTTTTCGACGAATGAAAAACGATTTGGGGGTCATTGATTCAGGTCTGTTTTATTAGGAAATCGAAGAATGGTTCACTGAATGGATCGATGCCAGAGAGGATTCGAAAATTACCAGATGGGAAAAGTATTCACGTGCAGTACTATGAGTGTGTACGTTTTTTCAATATTTCTTTTAATTGTTCTTGACGATGTTTTACAGTTTTTGCCCAAAGTTGTAAATTTTACCTCAATTTCGATCTGTCGATTGATATATTATTCGCTTGGTAGGATGCAAGTTCACGTGTATGGAACACACTTCCAATTAATATTCCACATACACAATGTTCGTTTGGTGACAAACATTTATGTATATCAGAAATTTCATGAAAATCGCTTAAAAGTTGAGAAGACATGAAGATTGTGACAAGCAGAACAGACACACGGTGAACAGACGGACAAACCGAAACAATAAAGATTTCTTCTAGTGGAAACGAAACCTTAAAAAAGACAAAAACCTGCAAAAGACACCTCAGATTCTTTTTTGAAAATTAATAAAAAAACACAATTTGTGCATAAGGCAGTAAGAATTTGCAATTCTGTTTTGCCATGAACTTCTTTCAAACTTTTTTTGACCCAAAACTCTGAACATCGAACTGTTGCTTTCTACAATTCAGTGTCATGAGTTAATTCTGTTTAAACAGTTTTGCCACATCGTTTATACTCTGCCAGCTAGAGGTCTTTGGAACAATCACACTCTCAGGTCAACGACCTCACAAAGATGATACGAAGCGGCAGTAATGACAAGCGTTTATTATGTCAAGTCATAACTATACAGTGCTGAGCAGAAAAATTCGTATACACCAACTACAAATCACAATTCAAGAGAATATCGTGGATTTGACTGCCTTGGTCTGCTTTCAACTGACATTTGACGTTTTGGAATATTTGAAAAAGTTTGATCAATCTGTTACCATCTTCATATCTATATTCTGGCACACGACTTTTGAGGAATTAGAAGATCCCCAAAATCAATCGTAAAATATTTTGACTATGAAACGGACAAGAACTGTCAAATGGGTGATCTCTGTAAAAACAAGTTAAAAAAACTAAATGGCTTTGTACAAATGAAATCACCACCTTAAAGACAGAATGGGGATTCTCGACTGAAATTACATGTCTACTGAAAGGAGAAGATCGACGACACTTTGACAAGAGGGCTTTAAAAGTTGTCATTACCGACTCGGGAATTTATCGTTGACATGAACGTCAAAATCAAGTCAAAGGAAATTGTTCTCATGTTTTGTAGGCGTTTTAATTTTCCTAATCATTTATTGAAAATTTCTTTTCTGTCGAGATTGGCCACTCGTTAAGTGTTTTGTTTGTTTTTTTTTCATTTGTTTTATTCCAGTTTTTCGATTAGTCTCCATTATGACAGAATACTAGAAAATGTTGGGTGTTCGAAAAAGCTCGGTAGGAAATTGGCGTCAGACGGCTCTAAAAAGTTAGCGAAACTTGCACAAAAGCAAAGTAGTTTTTGCTAAGATACGAAGCATTTATCATTTACTAATTAATAACCATTTGAAGAATGCTATAGATACACAAATGTTTAGGAGACACATGAATTGAAAGTGAAAAATTAAAAAGATCGAATTTTCCTACACTTTTCATTGATAAAATGGAACAATGGAACCCTTTCTGAAACAAGCAATGAAACGCTGTTCACATAACTTCACATTTGTAAGCACACTGCTATCCTTTCTTCCCTTTTCAGTAATATGTAGAACAACAAATTTTACGTTCCAAATTTTCATCCAATTTCAAACCTTAATAACTTTTCACCCAAAAGTGCAAATTTAAAAATGTCTTCCAACAAAATTAGGCTTAAGACGTCACCTTTCACATGAACTATAATATTGCTAGATGCAATTAACATAACAAGAGATATTACATTTCAGAGCCATCGTATAACAATATATTACCGAAAATTTTCGACCGTCCAATATGTGTACAAAATTCATCCCGTCTGTGTTTTAAGTTTAGAAATCCCATCTCCGACACTAGCGACTTCCGTCGCAATTGCAAATTAATTGCATCCACACCCTCCAAGGACTGTCTCAAGATCATCCACATTCAAGGCTAAGCAAGAGAAAGTCAACTCGGCAGAAGTCAATCATCTCAATCTAGAAACAGCACAACAACTCACTGGCCCATGACGTATTTACGTGTACCCGTACGTACCTGTCAAGCCAACAACCATCGAATGGAATGTCGCCTTAACTCCGATTTTGTGCTCCACACTATCGGCGAATCTCATCACAATCAGCAGCCGCAGCGCAACTTGTACAGATCCTAATCGCTTGCCGCTGCTGTTGGTGTTGGTGGGATGTTTTGATGTTGTGTGGTGTTGTTGTTACCGCTGCACTTAAATGACACATCTATCTAGCACATTGCACACAGACGCTTTGTTGCTGTTGTTTTTTTTAATTATCTAATCACACACAGGAGCACACCGCGGCGCACAAATCACCGCTAAAAACTGTAACAAAAACCGGTCCCGAAAAAGAACTAACACCACTCTGGGCCGCTAAAGATACGATTTTTTTCGCGCGCATCCGATAACCTCATGGTATGTCGATAATTCAAATAGATACTAGTACGAACGTTGAGGGGGAAAAAAATCGGCAGCCACACACAGCACAGCGCACACAAATCTGCGGTTTAGTTTCACTTGCACACGTTTGTGGGGCGAGGTGGGGGTGGTGGATCGACGGCGACCGAGTGCGATGGGGGGGAGATCAGCGACTTGAAGAGTGCCCCCCGCTGATGGATGGACGGATTCGTCATAGACTACGACGAGAGCGACGACGGCAACGAAGACGCTCTGATGTCGGCCGAGCGATTGCACACTTTGAGCACATTGCGTACGCGATTTGTGCGAAATGTTTATTTCTCTGAGCGGCGCGCCGTATCTCGCGCTGTATGGTGACGGGCACGTGTGTCTGATAGAATGATGGGTTCGCCAGCTTCGCACGTCCGCGGAATAACAATGTCTGCAGTGAGGGATTTGTATCTGTCGTCTCACCGAGGTGTTGGTTCTTTCTTCGTTTGGTTTGAATCTAAGCAGCGGCACAGCGGCACACTGACTGACAAATGCGATGTTTACCCCGCGCGCGGTCTAACCCGACTGAATCCACGATTTCGAACGCACGAAGCGAGCGGCGAGCGACCAGTGACAAGGCGGCAGCGGCGGCGGCGGCGGCGGCGGTGGTGGCGGTGGCGGTAATGGTAGCGACGGCAGCGGCGGCTTCGATGGTAGATCCGGCGACGACGGCGGAGGAAGAGGAACGACAACGAAACGACGAATGCGCTGCGTTGAGCTAAGCGCGCTGAGAAAAACGTTTTCGAGATGGATATCTCGCACCAGGTCGCAGAGATGCGGGACAAGGGCACATTGCGATAGCATAATGCGATGGTGTTTGTGTGCACCGCTATGACTGTGTGGGAAGGGTTCACTTCGTCTGGCACCGGCTGATAATACCAGAGATGGATGGATGGATAGTCGCTTGGATGGATGGTTGCTGCTCGGACAAGCCGACGGATGGATGGATGGATGGTCGGATGGATGATGATAGTGATAAGGATTGTTGATTGTGTTAGTTGCTGGCGAAGGCGACGACGACGTTCCGTCGGTTGGAGAGTGCTCTTTCTTTCAGATTTCAGTGCGATTTCGTTCCTAGAACGGGGGTGCTTTTTTGGTTTGGTCTCTTTTATTGCATTTCGTGATAAGGCATCTGACGGGAGATACTGCCGCTACCGCCGCGCCACAATGCACTGCTGGGCGGGGGCGGCAGTACACACATGTGCCCTCCCAGGAACAAAAACAAAAACAAAAAACACTCTTTTCGCTACCTCTTCCATAATTAAAACTTTTGAGATAGTTATCGCACATCGACAGTGTGCCGAGTGGGGTATCTTTGCATCGCTTGCAAGTAGCGCTTGTCTATTCTTGTTTTTGTTTATACTTCGCTCAATCTATGTATATGTGGGATGTGATGTGTGTTTTGTCTTTCGGTTACGGTTCGCTCGCTTCGTGGCTCTCTCGCTTGTTATCAGTTGGGATCTGGCTTTATTCCGTGGAATTAACATCCACGGCAAGGTCATGTTTTTTTTGGGGGGATAGTAGGTAGTCGGAGTGGGGATTTTTTTTGGCCCAGAAGGCCTCGCCGCAGACCAGATACACGGAGTGCTTTGATTTTAATTGAGATTTTAAGAATTTCGCTGAGGAATGTGACGACCAGACCGAGGCGGAGATTGTGAGCTTCTGCGATTCTGTTGATTTGGGATCTTGTCTGCTGAGCGATGTCGACAACAAATCACGTGAGTTCAAGGGAGTTCGGTATTGTGCGAAAAGAGAGGGAACATCTAATTCAGTTCGTGACGGATGAGGTGTATCCTTCACGCTTAAGTTGTTCTCTAGTGGACTGGCATGCGGGCAGAAAGTGTCTGTGTTCGAAACTCCGATGACAGTTCTGAGATTTACGCGAGCTTCATGGAGTTCCTTCGTGATTTTTAAAATTAATGTGATTTGTCCATTATTCTGTAGACACCTTAAGCGAGTTAAACAATCGCTGGAGGCTTGTGAAGACCATGGCGGTTGTTGACTTGTGCCAGAGTCACAGCAGTTTTAAGGTCTACTTATCTAGTGCTGACATTGATCCAAAAAATCTCATATCTCCTCGCTCGTTACAAATTTGTAAATACTGTCCAGACCAAGGGGCCAATCGATGACAGACGTCAATTTTGCTTAAGCCTTCAGTGAACGAAATTGTCCTTGAACGTCTTCATAAAGATGTTCATGTCTAAGAAAATTTCATAGAAAATTCGATTGTTCCCTTCGAGCCTGCACACATCACAATGAAAAATATCTTCCCATGCCTAATATTTTTCATCGGCTTATTGCGTGACATCGAGTTAAACTGTGTTTGTGGAGCTCCAAGCTGCTTGCACAATGTAGACAATCGTAGGATTTAATCTTATGAGAAGATACAGATAATGTGGAAAATTATTTGAAGACGATACACGGTGTAGATACGTCTACACTTAACTACGTCAGATACAAACGTGGGCATCATCGGCATCAAGACTTAAAACTGCGGGTAAAAGAGTCTCTTTCTTCTTCAGTTGGCGCAACAGTCCGTGTGGACCTGGACCTCAGCCAACGTGATACTTTTTCTCGCCAGCTCCCTCCGATTTCACATGGCAAGTTGAGCTCCTTCTCTGTGTGTGAAGACTTAAACGATTGCGTCCTCTTTTAACATGTCCCAATGACCCGGATTTGAAGACTCTGCGTTGTCCATAGACCCTCCATGGCCAACGCATTCCAAGCAGATCTTGCTCGCCTGCTTTTAACAATGCCCAGCTTTCTTAACCATTGAACAGAGTTATTGACAGAGTTGGACAAAGTCAGGTTGGTCTTCCGACAGCTCTTTCACCCAAGTGCTTATTGAGCGCAAGGAAACGGCGATTGACAGAAGTGATTGCAAGTTTAATTTCGATACTCATCTTGTCGTCCATTTTTCGTTTAGAGCCGAGGTAGACGAAGTCTTTAACAGTCTCAAAGTTTTGCAGTCCCTTGTGTTGTTGTGCCCGATCCACTTTATTCACTTCCGTTTCCATCCCAGAAAATGATTCACGGATTCACGCCCTGCTGCGTTCGTCTCATTATGTCAGTATTATCCGCATAAAGTATATAGCACTTATACACACATTTACAAGAGTGTCTTTGGTGTTGATTTGTGAGCGTTTTCTCAAGAGTTATGTTAAAAAAGTCACAAGATAGAGCGTCATCTTGTCTAACTAAGTTCAGTACCAAAGGTGCTCAAGTTTAGACTTTCTTCTCTCAATCACTCCCTGGATACTTTGATTCCCTGACAAACTGACAAGAATATCACCTCTACACGTGTGGCACATCATGGTATGAGCAGTGGACTGACAAATACATGATTAGAGCGCTAGATGTACTTTGAGTTAACTCACGCACGTCCCATGTCCTAGTAGTCAACTTTCCGCGTACGAAACAGCATCTGCAAGATCAGCATGGAAAAACTCTCGATTTTCAAAAAGAAGATCCAGCTTAAAGGTGATTCACCGTGAGGTTTCAATTCAAAAAGCTGTTTTTGACAGATCACTGATGACTCCAATAAAATTGCTTTGTCATGTTTGTTTAAATTCGCGTGGCAAGTCATCATGGAAAGACTAGGACCACAACAACGTCTCCAAATTGGCCAGTTGTATTATGAAAAGCAGGGCTCTAGGAGAATAGTTTTTTGTGCGGTTCAAGGAACTTGCTACTGAAATCACAATTTTCAATACTATTCACAAATTTTAGTCTCGGTTTACATTAGTGAATGATATTCGACTGGTTAGACCACATCCAGCACGGAGTAAAGAGATTTAGCAGCTGCAGCTGAGAGTTTACGCAAAGATCGTCTCAACTCCTCCTCAAGCACTATCTGCCTCAATCGATACTTAGACAACAATTTTGATCTCACTAAATTAACGGGGTGATGGATAAACTTGGATGTTTCCTGTCAACTGAGCCTTGTTGGCACTCTGACCTTGTTTGACCCTCTGGCCGACTGTACGAAGATTAGACACAGACTGAAAGCCGGCATCTATTTTTTAATATATTTACAGCCCGGGGTTTCCCGAATGATAACAGAATCTTTCAAAAATATAGCCTTTGGGGATCGTGTCACAAAAATGAAACAATTTCACATGCAAGCAATGCATGCAAAAAATAACTTTCCCCATTGTGGTCGATGTGACGTAGTGGGTAAGTGATTCGACCCACACGCAGAAGGTCTAGGTTCGATTCTCGGACGGAACACCTCGCATTATTTCACGGTAACACCTCTTTCGTATCAATTGTCTATGAAAAGGCTTCTCAAATCTCGCTGTTCGGAGTCTGTAAAGCCTCGTTAGACCAGGCTATTGGACCAATCACCAAAGTTTCAAAATAAGTTCTAGAAGTTCGTAAAGATCTTTCTAGCATAGCAAAGCTTTCTGTGCCTCCTCTATTTTCGGCCATCGAAACGTTGAAGGCATTAAAAGCCGCTGAAGCTTCCCAAGACAGGTTTTAGAGCTTGTCTCTATTGACGTTGCATATTCAGCTTGGATTAGTCAACCCGGAAATCAATTCCACCATTCAGGGAGTTACTTTCTTAATGTGGTTTCAACTAATAGCTTGAGCAACATCCTGCAAAACGTAGCTGGCTTGAAAGGACCAAAAGTATTCTTAGTCGATCCCGTATAATCATCTTGGTCATAACCAGATATTGACTCATAGAAGATAAGTCCAAGTACTCCACATGCCATTCCACCGTCGCAACTGAACAGTCGCTTCAGAAGAGGAAGCAGAAATTAATTTCCTGTGCAGCTGCCGGGTGCTATGTTTGAATCAGGCAGCGGACACTAGTCAGCCCCTCTTTCCAATCCCTGGGCGAAATGTCCAATAAAACCATGTACCTAGAAAATCAGTCTAAAGTCTGATAACTTCAAACTTGGAAAAAATACACTCCTGTCCAATTCATCATAAAATTTTCCACGGAAACCATTTGCCGTCACTGTTTCGCGAACGAACCCATCAATTTCAATCGAATATCCCCTGTCAGTGGTGACACTGCGCAATGGCCTTCCTCCGTTCCATTTTTCCTTTGTTGTCTTCCACCCATTCAATCCACTCAGTTATCAACTGATGAGGCAATCAACTGATTTTATTTCCAAACAATTATGAATAGCCGAGATCTGAATCAACTGATTTATGCGATTTTGTGGATATCTATCTGCGCTATGCGTCAACTGATTACACAAGCATGCGGATGGTAAACAAAATTTAAGGCCTGTCAGCGGTACGTAGTGGCGGCATGACACAACAATCAATTTCAAGCGTGACTAGGGAGGAAATTGATGATCTAATCGATGATTTTGGAATTTCGAAATTTTACCTCAAATCTGCCAGGCGATTTGAAATCTGACAGAGATTATCAACATTTTGAAGGTCACGTCAAATATCAAAGTTTACACTAACCTCTCAAGAAACTCCCCAAAATGTCACCACTCCACCGGCTAATCCACCAACCATCATTCAAAATATTCAACTTGACACTTCAACTTGTAAAAAAAATTTGACAGTACTGTCAGTCGATTAACCGTTCTTCGGCAAAGCACTACTTGTCATCTAGCGACACTCTCAAAAAATTCACCGCCCTTCGATGACAAATTCCCGGCACACAGTAGCGCACAAATGTATACAACCGCCGCGGCCGTCACCATTCGGATGTAAAATGAACTGCTAAAGTTTTTAACTCCCAACTTGGATTTGGCACCACCACATATCACACTTCTGTGCGCCGTGTTGGCGGTTGTACGTGTGTGTTTGTGTAAATTCATTGAGATTCCAATATCGTCGCTGTGCCGAACACACATGCACATAAAAACCGATTCTTCGACCCATAAAGCAGCAATAAACCGTCACCACCACCACCACCCCCAGTCACTCATACACACACGCGCCAAGCCGCTCGGAATAGAGCACACAGGCAAACTGAAAAGGTGATGGAAAAGATATCGAGATACACAGCAGAAGATAGCGAACCCCCAACGTTCGATGGGCCGCCACTGCCACCGCCGCCGCTGCCGTCGCGGGAAGGGCGAACGAACCAGAGAACAGAAAACGAAAACGAAGAGAACTTATCCGAATCAAGGATCTAATCGATATAAACAATCTCGGTGCTTTGTTAGTACGCTGCCAGCTAGCTAGCATTTCGCTTATCGCTCTCGGATCATTAATGCTGAAGCCGCAGTTGCCGCCGCTGCCGCCGCCTCCCGCCACCGCCACCTTCGCCGTCATGCTGTCACACATTCGTTCTGCGAAACAGCCCCTCTCCCACGGAAACGCGGAGTCCCACCTCTATGCGCACCGTGTAGGTATGCCACCGCCGGCAGAGTGGGGACTGGGTTTCGCCGTTTTTCTATCTTTGGCTGTGGATTGTGGAAGCGTTTTTCGTTTCGTTGATTTTCATTATGAGGATTTTATCGCGAGCAGCGCGAGTGGCTGCTCACACGCTCGGCGACAGCCGAACGCTCCTGCTGATTCATAAATTCCGTTGGCTTGCATTTCCCCACAAACTCGAAATCGAAGGGATGGCGAAATGGAGCAACTAAAGGCGTAATGGGAATTTACGTCCAATGAACTCGCCGTCAAGTGAATGGGGAGAGTCGCAACCAGCTGTGTGGTGTCTGTTTGGCCGTCGAACTTAGGACGGCACCTGTGGGATTGACCATTCACGGGTCTTGCAGCCACCCTGAGAAGGGATTTTGTCCTCTTTTGACATTCTAAACCTAGGGGAGGGGGAGGAATAAGAGGTGGTAGATTAATTCTTATAGTTCCCAGCCCAGCTCGTCTTGAACTTGGTCTTTCAGTATGATGTGTTGGAGGTGTTGAGACTTGCACCACTGACTACAGTAATGTCCAAGAAGGTGCCCTATATGATGAGTGCTAACGTCCTTAGGTTGTGTCCGTTACGTCGCTTGAATCAAGAACTGCTGCAGGAAGTATTCGAATGCGCAGTGTTCAGTGCGGAGAGTGGAGACCAGGAATCGAAACATATTGCGTTTAACAATGGACCAACGTGGACCAAGGCTAGGATTGCTCTGTGTTTGAAGGGATTGGCAAAGACGGCTTTAGCTTGACAGAAGTCTTAAATTCGACCTCATTCAGTTTTAGGCAATTGCGTTTCATCAGAATATCACCAGGCATGTACAAATTGACAGCGACTCGTCACAAGCCTCAAAAGCTTGATTCGGAGATCCTAATGCATCCGCCTTTTAAGCCGGATCTAGAACAAACTGTTTTAAGCCGGTTCTTGTCTTCGGTGACTGACTCTCACAATTCCATTCAGGATTCACTCTTTGACCCTGTGTACCACGATCGTGGCTAATACTATCAGGCTAAACTTTGAATCATCGCTTGGTAAGGTTGAGGTGACTGCTTAAGCAAGGTTGCCACTTAGGCCGCGGTTGGACAGTTGTCTTGTTCCTCTCGGTGTCTGTGAAATACCTATCCTTTAAGCTTCTACTGGCTTAACCAGTCCACCTCCCTAAGGAATTGCTTCGTCCTTCCTATGCTGTCATCGGTTGACGTAGTCTAGGCTGTTTTAAATGTAGTTGCTGACCGATGTTGCAAGAAGTTCCCAGGTAGTTCCTATGTTGTGCAAACCGCACCCAGGTAGTGCAGAACGGCTTTCTCTTCATCCTCATCTAATCAATTCCTACAAAGGTCATTGCATGGGCCTTGCATGGTTTCCTTTTAGACAGTGTCCAGTAAGAAGAAAGGCAATCAGATGTAACTAGACTAAAAGAGTCTTCGATCAGTGAAAGCCAGATCATTGACACTTAACTTGACTACATTTTTTTTGCACTTTGACACTTTCGATGGCATCTTTAAGAAAGTTTATTTGTACTCTTTGAATTGGAGAAAAGGATGCTTCCTTACTACCTGCGTCCTTTTTCTGTTAATTGCTCGTCTCTTTCGTTGCCAAGCATGCCTTTAGGCCAAAACACTCAGCATAAGGTAAGATCAGTCTATCTGCTTAAGAGACAGATGTCAAAGACTGTCAGAGATTTAGTCGATGACGCTTCCAAAAGCTTTATGGTTGCTTGGGTGTCCATATGTGCCGCGAAAAATGTGTTCTGTTGCCAGAAAGCTCATAGATAGCCTTGATTTCTACCTGGAGGACAGGCCGGAAAGCCACAGTGCCAATGATTATGAACTGAGGTGGCATAACCTAATAAGGCCGTTCTTTGCTCGCCTGTGAAATCATCTGTGTAAATTTGTAGTGCAGCAGGGTTTCTAACTAAGACCTATGGACAGTCTGAAAATTTGGCATTTAAAGCAAATTTCAAAGTTCTCGCAGAGAGTTCTGTACTAAGTATGCCTTGTTTTCGTCATTGTTTAGAGATGTCGCCACTTCCCAATCTCTCTTATCCTTAAAGCCGCCTGTGTGGCTGTATCATCGATGGCACTGTAGACATCGATGGCTAATAGATGTTAAATCCGAAAAGTTAAGCGGTTCTTTGATCCTACGCAATTCTGAAGATCCTCTTTTCCTAAGACCATGTATGGCGCATAGTGGGCTTTCTTGCCAGAACGGCGTGATTTTCCAAACGTCTATCATGTCTGGAGGTCCCTGCTCTTAGATCTTAAAACTTTTAAAAGCGGTTAGCAGAGTGCTAACCAGAATACATCATAACAGAGGAGACAGAACAGCGCCTTGCTCACAACCGTCAATGGAGTTCTGCTTATCACTAAGTACCACGACCTGTGCTCGGACCGAATTAGACAAGCCATCAAAAGTCGATCGACTTTACGTGCGATTGTTTCATTCGGTTGCAGCAGCTTGTACAAACATATCTTATTGACAATGAATAGACGGAAGGGCCATCGACGAGGAGGAATATTTTGTCCATCAATAGTCACAAAGCGATTTCTTCAGGTAGACATTGTCGAATACATGGTCCAGTCTGCGAGGAAAGCGAATAGAGGAGAAGAAATCTACGTGCTGCAGCGAGACGTAAGGCACGAAACCGGCGACTACAATTGCTCGGCCACATCGGGCGTATGGATAACAATGCTCCAGGTAAGAAAGTGTTTAATTTATAGCCTCCGGGTTCGAGAAGGAATGAAAGACTGAACCTCTGGTTTGAAGACCAACTGATGACGGCTGCTAGAATGCTAGAAGCAGCGTATGCAGGACCGCCAAGAATGGTAGGCAGCTGTAGCTCAGGCCTGACAAGTAAGTAAATACTAGACACGCGAAATAGATTTGGCTTCAATTCATACGACACCCAATGTCATGCATTTTCAATCATTCCTATTAAATTTAAACGATCGACAATGGTTTATTGGGCTTTCCCAAGTTTATTTCCAAGCTCTTCTTGTGATGGACCTTCATCAAGCAAAGTCTCAAATTCTCCATATTCTAACCTTTTTTGGCTATTCGGGACGTTTTTCTTCTTCTATGTCAAGATCGTTACTTTTAGACCGTCTAAATCATTTCTAACACATTTGCTGGTCACCATAAATTGCCAACAGAGGGAAATAATTTTCAAGATGCCCCTTTTTTCTCTTCACGTTAAAATAAT
The DNA here is from genome assembly GCA_944738645.1 of Eristalinus sepulchralis. Taxonomy (NCBI): domain Eukaryota; kingdom Metazoa; phylum Arthropoda; class Insecta; order Diptera; family Syrphidae; genus Eristalinus; species Eristalinus sepulchralis. The sequence goes on from OX122883.1 coordinate 43,574,986, forward strand.
TAAGCTGAACTTCCGACAAAACACTTTATATGGCACAAAATTTGACATAATCTGTGAACTAACAAATTTTAAATAAACGATTCTGAAACTGAAACATGGCAGTAGCTTTCCAAAGAATATTTGGAAAGTTGATTCATTGGAATAGTAATCAAGTTACGCCATCTTTTGTAGAGCCGCGAGAATTAACCGTAACACCTATTATGTTGGCAGAAGCCAAGTCTGTGATTTAGTGGAGACCAAGAAACTCAACACCTTGTGTCGAAGAGTGCATCAACGCCAAGTTAGGATTGCTCTGTGTTTAGAGGGATTGGCGGTGAATCGCCTACTATAGCTGCTTTACTTCGTCTTAAGGTCGATCAATTGGACCTCACTCAGTTTTAGCCAATTGCGTTTCATCAGAGTAACGCCAGGCCACTACACATTGAAAGCAAACCATGCTTGGTTGACAGGTTCTTATGCATTCAGCGGATCTACCTACGGTGTTCTTTACAACAATCAATGTATCCACAATGCCTTGATACACTCTAAACCTTCATTCCTAACCTAACCTAATATCTCTTGTCAATGGAAGCGAATCTTTTTACTTCAACATTCTTTGCCTAAGCCCGACAAAGTACGTGCGAATTTTATCGTCGTTCCAGCGACTCTCACCGATTACCGATTACGCGGAGCCATTTCGATGTTAGATTCGCAATGGCGCGTGTACCTGTATCTCGGTATATTCATGCCCATGGTGGTCTAGTTTTTTTTTTTTTGTTTTGTGCGTTGAAATAAACCTACATTTGCCTAGCGATTAAGATATGAAATTATTGACAGAAATTCCACGGTAGCTCAGCACTGAATTCTTGCCTGGCATGCGGGAAAGCAACGTTGACCAAGCGAATTTAGGCCAAACCGCATTTGATTTTGAGATCAAATCGAAAAATCAAATTCCGTGCACCGGCATTCAATTCTTCTGCAGTAGATCCTAATCACCCACTTATCGTCCACTTCAAAACCACTTCCGTCCACTGGCATTCCCCTCAAAAAATGATGGCGCCCGCCTGCGATCGCCGCCTTTCTCACACGCTACCACAAACGCCTCTACGTCGTCGCACCTAATTAAATTCCAAACAAATTACAGCAAATCCCAGCAGCAGACCTCACGCTGCCGCGCTACCGCCACCCCAACAGGGGGGATCATAAAAATCTAAGAAAAGCAAAAGCTAAGCAAAATCGATCGATTTATTATCAATTCCCCGAGCTTACAGAGCGTCAACATGAAAGCGATTCCACCCCATTCCGCCGCGATAGCTCGTAATAAATCGATTCCCCGATAAGGCTCCGTCCAACAGGGCTTGTTTATTTTCGTTGGCTGCTTTCTTTCGCCCGAAATGAGAAAATAAGCACATTACCCAAGCCTATCGCGGCCTTTTATCAATCCATCTTAATTAATCACCGCTAGATCGAAGGAATCAATAATTCTGAGGCGAATAAATCAAACCGCACGAACACACCCGCAACCCGCAGTGCGGCAGCGGCGACGCTCCGGGGCGAGCGAGGGCGAGTGTGTGTGAGTGCGAGTTTTTATCTGGCACAACGTTGGGGCGATTGAATGCCGCGATAATTCGCACGGATATTTGAATGTAGAGCTGGACGCGCCCCCTCGCCGCACTTAGCGATGGTATCGCGGGCGAAATCTCTCCGGCAAGCGATGGCGCAAGCAGGTCTCCAAAGGAACGAATGAACTCTTGAAACTTTTAATGGATCCCCTGACTGGCGAAAGCCGTGGCGGTGGTGCGGTGGTGGCGCTGGAGAGTGAACGATAAGAGCGCCCTAAAGGACTGCTTCCTCCTCCCGTGCGCCAGGCGACGTCGACTAATGAATGAGAGCCCGATAACGGTGATAAAGTCTTGAGTGGAATTTTAATAAATCATCGCCGCAATGATATTCGAAATCGTCTCTCTTTCTCTGTCTGACTGACCACAGTGGCGGCGATGAGATAATGTGTGACGCGACGCATTCAACTAATAGGCCACTCACACACACACACACGCCGGCAAGCAGGACTGATGGAGCCGAGTCGAGGAAACCCTTTGAAGTTGACCTACACACCGGGAGAGAGGGAGCCGCATGGCGGCGGGACTGCGCCTCTGATAAGAGAGTTTTCCATTTGATGGATAAGCCAGCGACGATGGCGCCCGGCAATGTTTACCGGACGGCTGCAGGGTGATTGATTTGTTTGGTCTCTGGACTCTGGAGTCGAATTCTAATTAATTACAGTGAGCTGAGGGGACTCGCTGTCTCTCTCTCTCTCTCTGTTGGTGGTTCGCGTGTCGCACGGGGAAGGGATTGAAAAATTACTTCAGCTCGCGTTGGATGCAATGCGTTTCGTTGCGTAAATTTGCAATAATCGTTATTTGTGAGTATGTTTGATGCGTTGGAGTTCAAAAGATTTAACTTTTGGTCAGGGGATAGGGTTTTTCGCCACATATGGGTGTAAACTGTGACGTCGTGTTGACGTCACTCCTTTAGTTGTTTACGTTGTTGTCACAAAATTTTATGTGATATCCATTTGAAGCTAATAACTTCGTCAAATAATTACGATGAGATGACGTAAGTTTTTCACTTTACCACGTTTTTGTCGCGAAACAAAGCGCCAGGTACTTCTCGTTGATTCTTCTCCTCTGCGTTTGTCCTCACAAAAACTGTGACGCCAAGCTGATGCTACTTTATCACTTTTCCATATCATTCTTATAATCTCGTGAACGTCTCGAAATTAGCATAAGTAAGGAATGTGACGCTACATCTCTATTTAGACACGTTGTCGTCACGAAAAGTCACACACGGAAAAATTGTGATGCTAGGCTGGCGATCCTCTTTCATTTTTCCTCGTCGCCATTGTCACGAGAATTTATCTGGGAAAATATGCGACACAACACAGTTGACGCCACTTCTCTCCATTGCCATGTTTTCGTCACGAAAAGTGATACAACGGAAGATTGTGACGCTAAGTTGTCTCAACTTCTCTAATTACCCAGATCGTTGTCGTGACAAAATATAATCTAGGAAAATCTTTGATGCCAAGTTGAAGCTTTTTCTTCATTTCGTCACGCCGTCGTCACGAAAAAAGAAATGAGGAACTAAAGTAACGCTCAGTTGACACATCTTCTTCATTTCTTCACGTCGTCCCACCTTTATGAGGCTATTTCTCCCATTAATTAATTTGTCGTCACGAAAAGTGACACAAGGCAACATTGTGACGCTAAATTGCAACTTTTTTTTAATTATCCACGTAGTTGTTGCCACATAAAAAAATCTGAAAAAATGTTTGATGCCAAGTTGAAGCTTCTTCTTAATTTTGTCAAGTGGTCGTCACGAAAAAAGAAATAAGGACCACGTCGTACCACATTTTTCTCCACTTAATCAAGTTATCGTCAAGAAAAGTGACACAAAGGAAGATTGTGACGCTAAGTAAACGCCTCTTCTTCATTTATCCATGTCTTTGTTGTCATAACAAGTAATCTGTAGACGCTTTAACTTCACTCCACTAAGTTAAAGCCCCTTCTTCACATTTCACATCGTCACATGCGCACAAAATCAAACACTAGAAACCAATTTGACACCAAAATCGCCAATCGCCACTTTCTGCCCCCAACACGCCGTCGATTCTTGGCGCCACTCCCACTCTCTCAATCAAAAGCAACAAAATTCCCAAGACCTCCTCCTCCATTCACTGATCACCTGTCAGACAGACGCAGACGTCGCAACGCGATGATCTACTCCCCCGCGTTCGGTGGCATTCGGCAGTCATCCGCCCAGAATTTCAAATCGAAATTCCGTGTCGTATCTGTCAACTCAATAAAAATGTATGACGAATGCCCGTCAGACGAGCGGCCAAACTGTACATTTTGTGCAACCAGACTCTGCCCGGCTGGGTAGGATAACGCTGCTGGCACGATCACCTATTTTGTCCACGTACGAGTCATTCCAAGCGGTCGTCCATGCCCCACAGATAAAACCCCCACGTACTCGTAGTCTCCCTCTATCGGGGCTCGCATCTAATCCAGTTCATTCAATCAAAACTCTTTCTGTCAGTTTTTGCCCGTTTTTTTCTTTCGTTTTTTTTTTCGCCTGTTCAGTTCCATCGTCCGATTGCACTCACACACGCCGCCGCCGCGCCGGGCATTCAGTCACTCAAATCGCTTAATCGCAAATCTGATCTGCGCGCGGTGTATGTGTCGGTCGCTATCTCGCTCTTTCGCGTTCTTTTGCTTTTGTGTGTTGTTTTTGCTTTTTACTGTCAATTCGTGCTGATTTTTCGGAATGCGGAGCACAGAGTACGTGTTTCAAACGCAAAAACTAACCGAAAACCGATCGTAGCGATCAAAATGACAAAACGAACTTCACTCTGCACACACAAGCACACTCGTGCCGTTGTAGTGCCGTTGATAAATCAGCGTCGCAGTCGCATGTCACTGAGTCTGACGGGGGTGAACTCTGATACACCGCAATTAATTAGAGCCAACGTACAGGTGTACGACGCGCGATAAAACCCGAGAGCGCTGCTTAATCAATTCTGGCTCTGTTCGATTATCAAATCGAACATACGAGCACGTAAAGTTTGATAACTTCGGAAGATATTTGGAAAAAAAAAAACGGAGAAAAACCCACCCGGTGGCGGTGGTGAGAAACGGGGTCACATACAGATGACACAAGTTCTGATTGTGGATTGGGGACGAAGGCACGTTCGTTCGTCGTCGTCGTCGTTGTTTGACTGCGATGCACTCTCGTGGTGGCCGCGCTAATCAGACCGGAAAACGAACGCACAAGAGTCCCTTTGAAACAATTGACAAGTCGTAGGTATCAGCGAATCAGCAGCGGAAGAGAAAAAAAAACAAAAACGACAACCCCTTGTGGTGGTGGGTCGGCGGGCGATCTCATCCAGTTTTCCCTCCCACCACCCATCATTGTGGTCGTCGTCGTCGTGTGTGGTTAGATTTATCTGACAAAGGTCGGTCGTTGTCGAGAGGGGTCGAGAAGGGTCGAGAAGGGCCTCTAGAGTTAAAGTGGCAAATCGACCCCATGATTCGATTTAATGATTCACCCCTTTTTCCACCCCTTGGTATGTGTGTGTCAAGAGTTAACTCCTTTTATTCAATTTTCACTTACTACGTCATTTTCCCACAAAATCTCTAGTGGCGGTAGTGATGAGGATGTGAATGGTGATGTCGATGAGCAGCACCGACGTGCGTCGACGACGACGAGTGCCTGGTCGAAGATAATAAAGACAGTCGTTGTCGTTGTCTCATTGACTTATGTCAATCCACCCCCGCACTGAGACTGTGTGGGAGAAGCCAATCCAGTTTCATCACAGTTGTCAAAAAGTATCCTTCATCGTTTCGTTTCATTTTGAGTGGGGGCGGAGTGATGTCGAGGGAGGAATGTATGGCTGTGGAAGCATCCACTCGCGGTTTATCTTGGTGTGTGATCTTCTCTTCTCTCACTTCTTAAGCAGCTTCGTTTTTTTTTCTTCTTCTTGTCTGTTGTTGATTCAGAATTAGGAGGAAGCAAACCACATTTCCGTTAGTCTCTTCCAGCTTCATCTCCGTCTCCACTTCAGACCGTCGCTGCCGCCTTCCCCACTTCGTTGTGTTCTGTTTTTTTTTGCGGTAGCAGCGATTGTGTAAGGACGATGTTGATGATGGCAATGACGATGATTGGATGAGGTGGTGTCGACTTTCGAGGAGTAATCGTCACTTTGATGGGTGTCGTCGCTTAGTAGCCCTTTTGTGTTGTGCGGTGGAATCTTTTTACTGATGAACATAAAGGGGAGATGTTCGTTTTCGTTTCTGTGATTAATTGATGAGCAAATTGAAGGGGATTCATTCACAGACGAGGGGTCGTGTGGTGGAGGGCGGATGCGAGTGGAAGGTTATTCAAAAGCGGAAACGGACATCAAGTGAGCCCCGGTTTTGGATGCTTTTTGCAAATTGATTTCAATGAGATGAGTGTGTGAAGGGTGATGGCAAGGAGTCGCGATTTCTTTTTGAAGACACAGTCACTGCTAACAGTAAAGGTTCAGGAAAACTGGGAACTTGGACTATGAATTGATTTTTTTCATCTCTTGTGAAATGTCCTTCATGTATCTTGAGAAAGCAAATCGAAATCTCCTCATTCTCCCCAAATTCAGCTAAGCGAAAGAATTCTCTACCAGGAAACGGGGAAGGTTAGACTAGGACTTTGTAGCCAAGTCGCTGAAAGACCTAACACACCATCTGTATAATGACAGATATAGAGGGAGCTGGTGTATATTTGGAAGACTGACGTCTACCTAGACCTTCCGAAAGAGATTCAGAGAGATTCAGCAGAGATTATGGCAATCAAAGCAGCACTGCCTTGGTTGAGGAACAATGATATATTATTTGTTTCAAGAGCAATAAATTGTTTTGAAACCACAACTTTCAAAGACTCAAGTACCTCAAGTCTCCGCTATCTCTTAACGAGGCAGCCAATTACAATATAGTTATGTATGTATATGATATGCACACTGGAACATAGTGAAATTCTGAAGAATTGCGACGCTGATGAACTTCCCACAAGCGGAATCAAATCCTAAACTCTATCCGAAAGGGTCATGCCTTCCATTCTCTTCGCTCCAGTCATCCTGTGTCATCACAGGTTACTGCGCCACTCGGGTACATGCCTCCAAACTAAAAGTCCCTCAACAATAGCGCATGTATGAGTTGAATGGACGAGGAAGAAGTTTCTCACATCCTCTACGACTGCCTAGCCCTTACAAGGCAGTACTTCTTTGGCAATCCTGGAGAACTCAACGACTTAAGTGGGGACACATCAATAGCAAACTCCCCTTAATTATAACGTTATTTAGTGGTATAACAGGCCCAAACGTGACGAAACTACGCTTACCTAGTCGACAATCAATCATTCCAACCTTACATACCTGTGAACTGGAGCGCCAACAAATTTAGAGTTTTAATATTGCCGATCATTAATAAAAAGCAAAAGAATAAATATCCAACAACTCCATTTCGCCCTGCGTTGAACGGCAGCCTACAAAAAGTGACCAGAGAACAGTGGACTATGATGGACGAAATTTTAGAAGCTACCCATACACAATAAGTTCTCTTTGGGTGGTGTCAGCAATACGAAGAGATAGTACCATGAAAAAATTAAAAAAATCTAACCTGGTACTTTCAGTGTCGCACTTATCTGTTACGCAACGACAGTAGTAAACTTTGCGAGTGGAGGGGTTTTGGGGTTTCTATGATGATGGGAAGTCTCTACCTATAGGTAGAGTCGTTTGAATGTGTAGCAATCTCACACCAAGGAGGGAGGTTGTTTTAAGAGGTGTAGAACTTTAAGTTGGCAACACCAAACAAATTAGCGGTCATTTGGACAGCTGTCAAGTGATTTATTTTTAGTTTGGTTTGACACATTAGCATGAATAGACTGACGCCTGAAAAAAATGTGGAAATTCGGCCAAAAACAAGGCCGAATTGGTCGCAATTCTCATAAGCAAATTTTAATTAATTAAAGCAAATGTTTGGTAAACGCATAGTGTTTCACGTTGCGGAGCCATGAATTGCCCTTGAAGATCGTGCGATTCAAAGCCGCTTGACTAATATTTGTGGGAATATGTGAAAACGTCGATCAGCCTGTAAAGATTGACCACTTGAAAGACATTCGCTGCGTTATTGCTACAAATGTTGGAAAAGGTCATTGAAATTTGCACCGACAGATTAGACTTAGTCCTAGGCAGCACAGGTGGTCATACGCTTGAAGTCGTATTTAAATTATAATGCCAAAATTTCTCTTCGGAAAAAAGGAAATTTAATGCCCAACCACCCCAACTTTGTTTTTTTTTTTTTCATTTCAAATTTATATGCCTCCTAGAAAACACACTCTAGAAGTATTCGCATTAGGAATCTGAACAAAATTATTTTTGGTTCCTTTTTTGCTTGTTTTTTTGGTCCAAAGAGGCAATTGAGTGGTAAAGCCCTCTCTCATGAGACCAAGCTGGTGTATAAACGAATCTTCGTCTTTTCAAAAGAAAAGTACTACATGAGACTTTTAGTGCTATTTGCGTTTTACGATGAATTCTATAAGCTATACCGCCTAGTCAAGCATCTACGGAGACAATCCTTATGTCTAGGCCATGTAGAGTGGATGCTCAAGCCCGATGCCAACAACGAAATAAATTACGACATCTGAGACAGGAACGAGGAAGAGTCATATTTAAATTGAGTGTGAAGTGGCTACTGAGAGACCTTGCTACCTAGAGAAGCATGGTCGTTGAAGCCCAGGTCTATCCTGGATTGCAATACCACTTGAAGAAGAAAAACGTGGAGTAGTAAGCATTTCTTGAGGTTTCAACAATTTATGAAGGATCACGCCGCTTTTGTCCCAATAAATACAAAACATCGGTTTTCGGTTTGACTGCTGAGCTTGTCGACACATTTTCAAAACAAATCCCCTGCATAGTCGACTTTCTTCCGATCAAGTCAAAATCGACAGGCCTTTTTGTGATTTCACATTTGCTTGTCATTCAACTCATACGACATACCGCGCTTTTTTTTCATCTCTCCCATCTTTCTTTGCCTGTTGGAAACAGAGAACTGTCGTTGTGACAGTCCGCATGTCATACTTGCATGCCTGGCAAGCCAGTTTCTCAAAATCCAATTCTCATCTTCCTTTAATTGTATCAGTGGCTGAAAGTCTTCAATGTGATTTTACAAACGCCTTCCTTAGATCTCAGAAAGGCAGACTTGTGATTAGGAGTTGCATCGTCTCCGTAAACGTTTTTTGAAAATAAACCCACGGTTACACTTCCTCAGCGATGCTCAGAAGCTGCACATTGAATGAAACCTCAGCTTTGGCTTTGATGATCCTTGATGAGAATTTAACTCGAGTGTTCGAAATCGCTTGTAGAGAGCCGTCCCAAAACTGCTTTAACTCCTTTGAACCAACACCTCTTCCCAACGTTTGCAGAGTTTCACTGGTCAATTTTAGGAAATCATTCAGCCAAAGTTCGAAACATAACCTAAAATAGCGGAGACCTCTTCAAAGCCATTTGCATCGCATTTCCAAAGTCAATACAAACTCTCACAATGAATTTCATTTCCACATTTTTGACGTATGCTGCCAACTGAGTCATACATCACACCATCCCTTCTGAGTCATTGATAATAAAAGGGGGTGGTACCCATAAAAAAGTAGAGCAACTCCCAACACCAGACAAGCAACGAAGGGTTACATGACGACAACGATGCACAGTGGAGCATAGTCTATATGAATACGCGAGTGATGTTGCGATCGTGTGGAAGACTGATAAAGAACGCCCCTCACTGTACCAACATTTCACCACAATTTAACCACCGCGGCGCCCAGCACATCACAGCACAGCACAGATAATTAACATAAAAATTTGCCACCCCATATCTGGTGGTGGCTGAGACGTCGTCCTCGTTGACACCCCCTGTCGTTGCTTACGCAAGAATGATAATGTCTTCTCTGGGCTGCAGCAGCATTCCCAGAGTGCTAACAGTCCGAGTGGAATGGAATGGAAGTGAACTCGTGGTTGCCGGGGTGGGAGGAGGCAGTGTGAGTGCGAAAGGATACAAAATCGCAAGAATGTGCAGTGCACTGTGATGGAGGTGGATCGGGCGGGAGGGAATGCAGATTTAGTCATTCTTCACGCGAACTTATATCTTTTTTAACTTTCTTATCGTTAGGGGGTGGTAGGGGTGATGCGGTGAAAGGCGAATGGGACTTAAAATGTGGATCGACTTGGATATGGTTGGTTGATGTTTTTTGAGTTGTTGCGATTTCTGTTAGCTCATTTTGAGACCATTTGCTCATTTTTGCTAGGAAGATACCTTAACGGCGAGCACGCACAATACGACAACGCAATGGAGACAACACACCATCGCGACGGCGCATACAAGTGAAGGCAACTGTTGATAGTTAGCGACTATAGCTCTGTTTTGAATGCAGGACCCTCCAAATAGTTACAAAGCCGAGAATACCATCTATTCTTACCTTCTTGCTCGGGGCAAAGGTTGAGCCCTTAATTTTCGACAGCATGATCACAATGAAGTAACGCCGCTTTTAATAGACGAAATGAGCTTTTTTGTAGCTCTCAGCTTAAAATCAGCTCCAGATTAATTTTGAATTCAATAGAATCGGAAACTTCAATCCCTAGTTATGTGGAATATTGCTAAGTAGTGCAGAAATGTTTTAAAATTCAAATCTCTGCATCTGCATCCCAGTTTGACAGTGAAGCTTCGTAAAGATAGGCGATAGGTCCACCAATCTCAAACCCAACAGAAAAGATGATGACAAACTGAGCGCATTTCATAAAGTGGAACACAAGTTGGTAGATTCCATCATATCGGATGAATTTACTTAGATGGAGAAAGTCCTATATGTTGTCACTAAACGGGCTTCCGACTCCTACTCACGAAAACCTTTTCATTTTTGGAAGAAAGTCCAAGAATCAGCTCCGCAGTTTTGCCTATTATCTTGTTTTCGAATCCTTGAATGGCAAAATAGGAGTTTTGTAGAGCATAATTGTACTCCTTTGAGTCTGCAGTTTCGATCCCAGCTGTTTCCAAAAACCGAACTTACATCAGTTGTCAAAACCGGTTCTACGTCGATCTCCACTGTGATGTCGTTTGCGGATGTTTACGTTCGCCCCATACCTTGAAGTTAAGGCCGTCAACCCTGATATTGTGTCGTAGATGGTTTTTTTGTAGTTTTGATCAGCTTTCTTCGGCTCTTCTTCAATTGCAGTAACAGCGCGGCGATATCGATAGTGCCTTCAGCTGTCGCACTATCATTTCCAGACCAAATTGAAGCAATCACAGGACAGCGCCAAAATGCAGTGTAGCCTCCGAAGTCATTGAGCCGCACTGCATGGTGCATCGCTATGCGACACATCTTCTTCTTCTTCTTCGGATGGCGCTACAGTCCGGGGTGGACCTGGGCCTCAACCAACATGACTCTCCAGCTAGCACGATCTCTTGCCAGCTGCTTCCAGTTGCGCACTCCAAGTTGGTTGAGGTCCTTTTCCACTTGTGTGCGCCATCTCAATCTAGGACGTCCTCTGTTGCGTTGTCCCTGTGGTTCGGATTCGAAGACTCTTCGGGCCGGAGCAGTGCTGTCCATCCGCTCTACATGGCCTAGCCACCTTAAGCGTTGTATCCGTAGACGCTTGACTAGGTTCATGCCGCCGTACAGCCCATACAGTTCGTGGTTGAATCTTCTCCTCCAGATGCCATCGTCCTTCCTGTTTGGCTGCATGCGCCTGCCTGCACTCGTCGTCAAACCATGGGTTCCTCTTAGGTGGTGGCATGAAACCCAGCACATCAGTGGCGGCCTCTTTGATGGCTTCTTGACAACGTTTCCATTTGTCTTCTATTGTTTGTGCAGGCAGCGTCGAACTTTGAGACAGTTTCAGGGAGAATCGATCGGTAAAGGCTCTAGCGATCGGCTGCGATTGTAGCTTTCCGACGTCAAACCGTTTTGGCCTGTCTCGACTCCGTTGCTCCCTCGATATCCGGGTTCTTACCTTGGCTACAACAAGGAAATGATCCGAGTCGATGTTTGCACCTCGGAAGGTTCGGACATCGAGAATACTGGAGGAGTGTCTGTCGATCGCAACATGATCAATCTGGTTGACGGTTGATTGATCAGGTGATCGCCGATTTCACCCCGAGGCGAAGTCAACTAGCCTGAGTCCGTTTCCGGAGGTGTTGGCGTGCAGGCTGTATCTTCCGATGACTTTAGCAAAGACTTCTTCTCTTCCCAGACTTCTTCTCTTCCAGAAATCTCCTAGAACGATCTTGGTGTCGTAGCTGGGGCAACGATCGTAAGTCCTTTCTAGGAGGTGATAGAAGTCTTCTTTACTGCTGTCATCTTTTTCCTCTGTCAGGGCGAGGGCGCATATGACGCTTATATTCCCGAATTTAGCCTTGATGCGGATTGTTATGAGGCGTTCGCTTACGTGTTGGAAGCTTAAGACTTTTTGCCTAAGTCTGCCTCGAACAACAAAACCGCATCCAAATAAGCGTTTCCCTCTCTCCCTGTAGCAGTCGCCGTGGTATATGTCGCAGTTTCTCACTCTTCTCTTGCCCGGCCCATCCCACCGCATTTCCTGGATTGCGGTAATGTCTGCTTTATAGCAGTCCAGGGCCTCCGCAAGTTCATCGGCTGCACGTGGTCTGTTTAGGGACCTCACATTCCCCGTGCAGATCCCTAAATCATTGTCCTTTTTTCGTTTGCGGGGGTCGTCAACAGTGTATCCATCCGTATCCGAGGCATTCGGTTGGTTCGTAACTGGGAATTTTTGAAAGTGGCCGGGCAGTTACCCCGACGCACACCCCCAACCTGGAGGACCGGACCCTTTTTTATACCTCTTGGGCGGAGGTCGCACTTATAGGTTTAGCAAGTTGAGTTCGAATGAACAACAACCAGTATCCGGTGGCTACCGACGTGGAGGTACTATAAGCACAGTTGATGTGTGGGAAACAGTTACAACAGCTGGGCATCGCCAGGTTGATACCAATCAGTGCCTACCCTGTTCCCACAACACCCAACACCCATCAGTAACCTATTTTTCACAGCATCCTGAATTCGGCCATCGCATCGAATAGGTTCTAATACCGCCGTGTACTGCTTTGAAATCGATGTAAATGTGGTGCGCATGGCTTTAGGCGTTCACACAGTACACTAAACAAGTGACTTCGAGCTGGCTTATTCTGTCTTGGCTGCACAGCCGCTCGACTGGCTCTGCTCGTGGTGCATGGGATACACAATCAAGACCATCTTCAGACTAAAAGGACCCCTCCCTTTGGTTGATTTCGCACTGGAGCTTTGCTGATCTCGCGCAACGCATCTCCTATTACTCCTACTCCTCCTACAAGTCTTACGAATTCGCCGTCTGATGCGAGGATACCAATAATCCAGCTACGTTGTTCACACAAAGTCGAGTTTATTTGTGAACATTGGCCAGAAACTCAGCCAGGAAGGGAATGTACTTGGGTGATGGTGGGATCTGGAGTTGGAACCTTCGTGGCAAACGCAGTAAACATTAGACTTCAAAATTCTTTAGGTAACTTCGCGCCTGTTTTCCAATTGGAAATCTTTGCGAACCTAGTGGCCCGGAACTATATTGTGAAGAACATATGGAAGGGACGAAGTGTGCGTCTGTAGCGACAGCCGAGGTGTGCTTAAGGACATACTCAACCTCCTTATCACATCCAAGATAGTCCATGAATGCAAGTCTTCCCTTAATTTTGTCGGCAGACTGCAATCGCTTAGACTTGTCTGGTTCCCGGGACACCGCGGGATCTTGGGAAAAGAGATTGCCGATGAACTAGCTAGGTGAAGATTAAAAGAAGCACTCATAGGGCCCGAACCTTCCTTGGGATTGACCGCATCCTTGGTTAGGGCTTCTATCGACGGCTGTATCTCTTGACAACACAACCAGAGGTGTCAGGCCTCACCAGGATGCAGGCAGCATGCTCCCAAACGTCAGGAAGAAATCCGCGGCATTTGTGTTATGTTTAAGCAGAAGAGACTGCGGGCCACTTCACCTTCGCTACGCACTTAAGTGTGTTTGGGCTTGATTCCCTTTGAGACGTCTGTAGAGAAAATTAAAACACTGCAGATCACCTTCTTTCTCGTCTGTCTCGCCTTTGCTAGGACCATATGGCGGTTGGAGCTGAAAACAGAAGCCCTTGCTAGTAGTCCTCTGGAAGACTAAGAAAGACTAGAAAGACTACATTTAATGTAGGTTACTGACTGGTAGTACAATGGACCTGTTTTCAGCGCTCCAATGCAGAGTTTTTCGAAATAAGTCTTAATATTGATTTCTGATACATATATTACAGGGCGACTCCAAAACAGAAACCTAATTATGCTGATAGACTTAATCTTTGATTACATTTCTATCACTCTGATCCAAATCAAAAAAAAACTCTCCAGATGTGACGGTATTCATCACAATTACTGCACGCTCAAATATTTTGGCACTCTCCATTAAACCGAGATCGATACCTTCTCAAACAGTCAGCAAAAGAGCACCACAATTCTTATCAGTTGACTTCCCTCATTCTCATAAAAATGTTATCCTCTTCTCCACATCACCCCAACCCCCTCTCTTGCTCAGCCGCGAAGTGTTTTGTCTCCCACCTTCTTTGTGGGCGGTCGTGTGTCATGGCTCAGCACAATTTGAGCATCCTTTCATGTCGCATCGCATCACTCATCCGAAATGACCTAAGAAATATGAATAATCCTTCATTCCGCCCCACTCACTCAACCCACCACCGTCACACACCATCACTATCAGCCAATCTTCTTCCCACCGCACACCGCAAAACCAAGCCACTTCACCGACACACAGGATAAGAAAGAGGGCTGTGCAGAGACAAAAACAAAAAAAAAAAAAAACAACCGGAGGGTGTGGGGACAGAAAGAGAGAGATAGAGAGTCCTGGCAATAAAACCCCCTCAGAGATACTGAAAACAAACATTAATTTCCATTTCGCTGATAATAATTTTCGTCTACGAAGGCACTGATAAATCAAAAAGTGATATCTTGCCACCCACCTACCACCCACCACAGCGCCATTCTCGGATAGTCGACACCGGAGAGTGTGGAGTGTGCGCCACCCAATGGCGCGGCACCATTTCTGTGTCGGGCTGGGGCGGCTCTCATCAATGGTAGCGAGATTACAGATCCTGAGGACGAGACTACACTTCATGTGTATGCATTATCCTGCCTAAACACACACATACACACAGCAACAGCGATGGCACTGGAGTCAGTCCAGTGCATACACAGGGTTGACACATAAAACCATCACCGACACCAGTCAGTGCCATTAGCCCACAACTAGCGGTAGTTTCGAGGCAGAGGGGGGCCAGCAACACTCACCACCCACTTGAAGTTGTCCCGCTGCTGCCAATGCTACTACCGCTGCTGCTCTTGTGTCTGCTCCGGCTCTTGCTGTGCGCCGCCTTATCCTCTTCGTTGAAACGAAAGCTAAAAAGTGAATATAAACGGTTATCAGACAACAAACCAAAAACCCAGCAACATTTCGCTTTATCTATCGAAAGCACCACGGCCACCATCGGAGCGGGGAACGGGAGCGCCACCGCCCATTGCCACCACTACAGTCGGCAGCCACCAGCAGCAGGGCCCATCATCATTCCTCATCGCAGCACACTGGCAGTTCGCCTATCCCGCTCGCCCACCCCCTTCTCCCATGGCAGAACTCCTTTTATTATCCTTTATAGTCATCGGGAAAACTCTTATATCTGAGCTGTATATCTATGGCAATGGCATGGCAAGGACGAGATAAGCAAGGCGCACCACACAGCCACACAGTAACAGGAGCAGTGGCGAGAGCCTGTCTCTCTCTTGCGCTCTCTCAGGAATATTTGGCACCCACCACCCACTACCGACCCGACAGCAAACTGGAGCAGCAGACCATTGACAATGAATACAAGTTAGTGACTGCCATGTGGATGACGGCGACGGTGGGTGTATATGTGTGTGTGTGTGTTATCTTCTCCCCAGAAACTCGTAGCAGTCGACTGCAAGGACACAGATATGCTTTCCTCTCTCACTCTCTTTCGGCAACTTTGAATTGACGCGTGTATGGGTGACTGTATGCCCATGTGTGTGTGTGTGTTTGTGTGAATGCGAGTGTGCAGCAGCAGTACCCTTCATTTAAAATCTTATCTCACTTCCTGATTGATGGGAAAAGATAAGAGTCCTTCGCCTCTACCCACTCTCCTGTCCCCCTTCACAGAAGGGAGTGCTTGCTGTTACGCTACTGCTGCTGCTACTGCCGTTTCTGTCTGCCAGCCTGGTTGACTGCCTGACTGGTTGACTGTGGCGCTCGATGACTGCCTGGCAGAGTGATATCAGCAAAAAGAGACTGTTCCTCTGCAACCCCTTTCCGCGCCTTACCGCACCATAGCCCACCTACGAAACGAAATTCATTTGGTGCAAAGTGATAAGGGAATAAAATATTGCGGAATGTCCTTTTTTTACCTCTTCTCCTCTCCTCCTGCTGTCTCCGTCGTCGTCGCCGCACACACTTCAACCAACCGAAACTCGGACGGGAATTCGGCCGGGACGGGGAGAAGGGTGTGGAGAAAGTGGAGAGCACCACTCCACTCGTCGTCTCTCATTTATCATAGAAATGCATAAATATGATAACAATTTATATGCTTATGGGTTTCTCTTCTCATTTTTGCGAGCAGTGGCAGGGCGAGCAGATAAAATGACAAATGACAGTTGAGGTGAAAAGTTTTCGTGTGGGTGGTCTCGGTTTTTTTTTTTTGTTTGAGTAATTTTTTAATTGCTTTGAGATGTGATTTTATGACGTCATTTGGTGGTCAGAATGGAGGCCATTATGTTTTTTTGTTGAGGGACAGAAACATGCATTCTGTGACAGGAGGCAACTTCTTGAACAACATACCTACTGACTGCCTATTGGCCACTCGAAAAACGTTTCAATCTTCAAATAGTTCAAATCAAAACTCAAATGAAAACTGCTTCGGTGAAAAGAGGTCCGTAGTAGAGACGGTCCTAGGGGAAACGTCAAAGCTGATCTCCTAAAGTTAAGCGTGATGTTTCTGCAATTGCACTCGTGAAGGAATTTAATTTAAACATCCACCCAGGGAAGGGTTTGTAAAAAGAGTGTTAACATATTTCCAACGTGCTTTGTGCACCAAATAGTGTTATGTTTCTCGAAAATGACTTTTGGCCAAAATGAAGCATGCACAGTGGTTGCTACACGCCAGATTATAAAAAAAGTTTGTGTGGCTGGCATGCTAGTAAACAACACTCATGATCCCCGCCGTCGCATGGTGCACAGAAATGAGAACTTGGCTGCTGTGGCCGAGGGTGTGCGACTTAATTCCCGGACATCAACTCACTATCGATTGCATGAGTTAACCTCTTCACGCGCAAGCTTAAGGAGAATTCTGTACAAGGATTTCGGAGTCTTCGCCAGCAAGGTCCAGTCGAATAAGGCGCGCAACCATCTGTTACGTTGTCGTTTTGCAGTTCGGGTTTTAGAGCAGCTTGAAGTGGACAAGAATTTTGGGCGTCTTTTCTGGGAAGACGTAGTTTCATCCTGACGGCCACGTTAAGGAACCAAATTCGTCAGATTTTGAGGTTAGAAAATCCGTACGTTACTGTCGAGAATCTAATTTATTTACGGAAATTTGGCGTGGATTCTGAATTGGAGACATCATTGGACCATTTTCTTTGAAGATTAGGAAAAACGATTCGGTCAATGGCGGCCGTGTTACCCATATTAACTGCCATTTTCGTTAAACTAAAATTGAGGAGATGGATTTGGACCACCTCTGGTTCATGGCGCCCCAACTACAGAGCCCATGTTTCGATCTTTTGCACACCAAATTCTCGTATCGTTTTATCCGCCGTCTTGGCGATGTCAATTGGCCGCCTTTTAGTTGTAATTTGGCCCCTTTAAGCTGTGTTTTTCTGTTATAATGACAAACCTGTAACAATTCAGGGACTTAAGTCCATCCAAGCAATCCGTCAAGAATGCTCTAGTTCCGACGTTGTATTTCAAAATTTTAATGTTTGCTGTCACGAATATAGCCAAGAATACAATTTTGTTTATTTTATTGATTTCAAGAAATAGCATGTGTCATACATTATAAGGGATGGTCCAACCATAATGCACAATATTCATTGTAAGCCACACCTTAACGCACATTTTTGTTTGTCTAATTTGATTTGACATTTCTTCGTTTCAGTGTTTGACAAATTTAACGAAGGAGGGGTACATAATTGGCCAACGCGTTAAGCTTGTGAAAGCCTGTTTTCGAAAGTGGGCGTTGAAATAACATTGGATTTCGTGCACTTCTTCTTTTCTCTTGGTATGCATAATCGACCAAATGTGTCCACAATCGGTTGAATCGTGCGCAAATTTCAAAAAACCAGGTCTGTAGGTATTGTGTAAACCGTACAGTTCGTTCTGCGGGAAAAAACTTGCTTCTACTCGCGATAGTCTGGAAGAAGAGCCGTCAACCTCGACTCGCCGCCGTGTCCAACAATTGAACATCCCTGATGAGAATTCACACACTTACAAGGTTCAGCTGAAGCCTACTGACCATTTCAAGCGTCGTCAATATGCCCAATGGTTGGTTGAACAGACAGAAGTGAATGGTGACCTTACAAAGAAAATCAGTTTTTAGCCACGTGGTACACTTTCGCCTCAGTGGGTTTGTCAACAAGTAGAATTGCAACAAAAAAAGCGTACATCTCCTTTGTGCGTAACCCACCTTGTCCTAAAAGTTTCTCTTCATCTGGAAGTCAATTTATTTCGCAAGGTCCATGTGTAAGTTTTATTCCAAATTGTTCTTCAAATTCTTGTCACCGTCATCGTCAGATTCGTTGTTAAGTCCCTCGTCCAATTTCAAATCCAAGCTCTTGTTCAATTCCTTTTCTAAGTCCTTGTCCAAGTTACACTCTAAGACTTTCTCGGAATTGCAGTTAAAATCCTTGTCTGATTTGTGATCTAAGTTTTTGTCCAAGTTCTGGTATAAGTCTAAGTCGATAATGTTTTGTATTAAAACATGTGTCTTCACAGTCATAAGCCCCACTTCCATATCACCTCGCGTAGCACCCTCTTCTAAAACACCACCCCAATTCATACCCTGCCAAAAGAAGTTCCAAAACGCCTATTGCATGGTGTGCATTCTGTACAGGGTCTTTCTTGCAAGGATTAGAGAAAAAATTCCCATTCTGGACGTTTCAAAATGTAGACTTGTCCAATGATAGCAATTTTAAGGGGTTTTAAGCGATGAATTTCGATTTCAAAAAACAGGATGTCCTTAAAAATAGTCAGAAACCACCTACCGCCTATTCAACGATTTCAAGGGTGAATATAACAACGCAACTAAGTGTTATGTCTACTTGTGACATTCCTACCAAGCTCGTTAAATTTTGCAAGACAAAGACAAAGATGGATTTTAGAAACCGCAAAGCCTTGCCATTTGACTTTTCCAACATTTTACTCGAAATGATCGTGCAGAATTCAACACTGGAGTAAAAAAGTTGAAAAAGGTCGTTCAGGTGACGTGATTCGACGAACACGAAAAAAAGAAGAGTCCAAACTAAGTCTGACTGTAAATGAGGGCAACTGAAGTAAGTGCTGTCATCAGGCAATAAATTGATATTATGGGATTTCGTCTATGTACCTCGGCTCCGCAATAGGACAAGGACTACAATCATTGGGTTCTGCTTGCGTTGATGTGTAACTGGAGAAAAAGATTCAGCCGAAAACCTGTACAGGCTGTACGGCAGAGTCCACCTAGTCAAGCGTCAGCAGATTCAATGAAACACATACCCCAATGACGTGTTTAAGTAGAGGGGTTCAGGGGGCAGTATGAATATGGTCAACTTAGGGAGGAGCGCCTTAACCAAGGAAGCGGGTGGTGGTTTCGGGCCCTACGAATAACTATTTTCAACCTACATAGTTCATCGGCAATCTCGTTTCTCTTGATTCAGTGAAGTCCCGGGATCAAGACAAGTCCTAGCGTATACAGTCTGCCGACAAAATTAAGCGAAGACATGCATTCCTGTATTATCTTGGAAGTGTTTAGAGGATTGAATGTGGCCTACTGTTCCTACAAATCCAGATACCCTTCCACCTGTTCTTCACAATATAGCTTGAAGCCATTGGGATCGCTAACATTTCCTCCTGGAAAACCGATTCGAAATTATCTTAAGAGGTATGAAGCCAAAAGTGTTCGTCTTCCACCAAGGCCCCCCACTCCAGATCCCTCTGCCGTCTTCCAGCCGTTCGTGAAAATCCGATGGACAGCTTAGTTCAATCTTTGTTGGCCTCACGTCACATATATATGTATCTCTCGTACCCAATAATTTCCAGGTCAAGGTTCATGTTCCATGATTCAAAAGGCTGCACCAAGCAGCAAACCCCTGATTCTCTAACCAAGAGATCTGATGCACAGATCAAGTGATCCCGACACGCAAAGTGACACGACATGCATATGTAACAGACCACCATATAAGTCCCAGAACATATAGGGGGCGCCACTAACAAAAATTATTCACTTTATATAATTTTTTTTATAAGTCCTGGGGCCTATTGTGTGATGTGTTATGCAGGACAATTAAGGAAGAAAAAGATAATGACATCAACGTTGGACCCCTCCGTTAAAGATCGCATTCAAAGTCTTAATATCACAATAGGAACGACATTCTAAGTTTCTCTCTCTCATGCAACACCCCTCTTGAATCCATTTCGAGGACTTTCAACAAATTTCCCCAATCTCTTGCCTACTACAGTCGCAATTTCAAGTCCCCCCGTTCGAATTTTATTCGCCCCCACTGTGAGTACAGCCCGACTTGATAACTGTCATAAAAAAGTATATCATTCAACAATTTCGAAATTGACAACAAAATGTTAAGAGCCCGCACATAAGGATAGGGATAAATGGTAACGCGCTGATAAATGTCCTCCGTCCGGGCCACTCGCTCACTCCGCAAGGCATGGCGGGCGACTTGTGGTGTACACGTCAGTCTCATCCGGCTAAGGACATCGGAGACGCGATAGTTTTGCTACAATGACTGTGGACTGAGTTACATAGAATCAAGTTGACTGCGTCGTCGCACGAGAGATACATGCAAAATCAAATTTCCATCCACGAATCAGTGGAGGGTACGGGTCGATAGTGCAGCCGTGCCATTGTGAAGCAGGAACACAGGACCTACTCGTAAATGATCAACTCTCTGCACTGGCGATGCCAGGGTGCGTTCGGCTGTGTGTGTGTTTGACGGGAAGGATGAAGCGGTGGCGTATTGTCATCATATCGCTCCTCGTTCGCCAGTTCACTATTGTTGTGCCCTGGCAGCATCATCGTCTTCATTTGCATCTGCGAAGCCTTGTAGGAGACAGTGGCGCTGCCTTTGATATTTGTGTGTGTATGTGACGCATTATCGTTTATTATGGGAATATTATTGTTGCTGATACTGTAGTTGGTGGTGGTGGTGGTGGTGGTGGTGGAGGAGCTGGCACTGCTGTTGCTTCATGTTATCTTCATCATTTCGACGATGGAGCTTGAATAGCACTACGTATCATTGTTGCGATGACGATGATGCCACTGGGAAGGCACTCCCGAACGGATGTTGTGCCCCATGTTGTATGTACTCGTATGTGTCGGACGACGGAGGGGTTTGGTGTTAAATCTCGTTCTTCACGAAAGATAGTAGTTTTGCTGGCTTATCAGTTGAGAGCCAGATGTTAAACTAGGATATGTAAGAATCACCGGGCAGGATGAGAAGTTTTGCCCCTGTTTGGTGAGGCAGTGTGTTGGTTCGATTGGTTTCTAGCGTGCGCGGTGCGTCTGGGGAAAGTTCGTGGATTTGGCTGTGTCATAAATGTGAGACGCGGTTTCATGAACGTGGTCAGTCATCTGTGAGCGATAAAGATAACTTTTGCCATTAATGAACTGTTTTGCTTGCGAAAGCAACTGAAAACTTATAATATCCCATAAGACGCAGTCCTTAAAGGCCTTAAGGAATGAAAAGAATTCTGTTCATGTTTGATGTCCGTGCTTTTCAAAAAAAATTTTTCGACAAAAGTTAAAAAAGTTCAAAATTTTGACCAGAAAGCGACGCCTTCCTAATGGAAAACGATGAACGTCACAAAATTTCGTTTTGACCGCTTTAAGCCTCCTAGAAATTGTTCTTCGTAATCCAGTAAACTAACAGCTAGAACTGGTCATTTATAAGCATCCTCTGCCCAATGACCGTAATCAGAAAATCCTCAGAAAAGTTAATTTCACACATGAAGAATATTGTCCACCCGCGTGAAATCTGGATGCAAATTTTCACTACACGGATTTCGGATTGCATCTTCTGACTAGAGTCAAGAACAGGCTCCGTGAAGGTAGAAAGAATTCATGCCACGCTTGTCTCTTCTTCTAGAGGCCCCTGTCTGCCTTTAAACAGGTATCACCGAAGGCACGCCGCAGGGAGAGGTCCTTTCATCACTCCTCCTAATTCTGGTGGTAGCTATGATCATTAAGACTGTAAATTTCGAGACAATCATGGTTTCTTCACTAAGTGCCTAAACTATGGACTAATATAGTCAGAACTCACGTCCGATATCTTAACCCGGATAAAAAGGAATAGCTGCTCTTCACAAGTGACACGTCTACACTGGAGTTCAACCGCTCAAATAGATATAAATGATGTTGAACACAATCTCACGAAGACGAAGCAAAATGCTTAGGGATTACGCTGGATTTCAAGGCAAGCTGAAAGAAGATCGAGATCGAGATCAATTAGTGGCTTAGAAGAATTTTTGCTGCCGTCGTACTTACCTCTGGTCTTTCCAGCCTAACCAAGTTCTAAAGATGAGTATGCATTGCAAGAGCCGTGTCCTCTGAATCGACGGCGCTAGAGATTTTCCTAGTTCTTTCTCTCGTTGACATATATATTCTGTGGCAGCAAAGTTGTCCTTATGGCTTTGAAGCTTAAAGAGACGGGGCTAGGCGCCTATCTTAACAAGGCGGACAGCCACCCAGCTTCCTTATAGCTGTCACAGAGTGACGGAGTGACTGTCTAACAATGTTTCCTACCAAATTGATACTGCCTGATGGTAGAGAGTTAACCCAAAAATAGCTCAGAAACAGCCAGATGAACAGGTGTAGGATAACAGTGCCCGTAGCGTAATGAATTCATACCCAGCTCGATTTCCGAATTTGGAAAACAAAATTAAAAATTTTTCAAGACCTTCCAATTTCCTAACATTAGTGGGATTTGAATAAACTGGGATTTGTTAAACTCGTTTGGTCAAAGTGAGACGTTAAAATGAAGTAAATACGTTCTATATGTGAGAAAAGACGCCCAACATTGATGACTCCACCAGAATGACAACGTAGGGCGCTGTTACTTCGAGGCAGTACAGGACTTCGTCTTCCTTGGCTTTCAAGTAAAAGGTACAAATAACATTATCAGACGCATTAAGCTCAGAAAAACTTTTGCCAACTGCTTTGGGCCTAAGAGGCAAGTGCATAGTAAAGCCCCTCCTCTAAGGACCAAGCTTACAAAATGAAACCCTCTCTGCCTGCTCTCTGATGCGGAACAATTGACAGTTTCAAAAGCAGAGGAGGGAAAGAGGGATACTTCTGTGTTCCATCTTTGGTTCGATTTGTGTTTGGAAGTCGGGATACCACCATGAACGCGATAGGCTGTACAGCAACATCCAGCGTCAAGAATAGTTTTCCAAACCGCACCAGTGAGACAGTAGCAAGTAGTAGATTCTTTCTATTCATGGGTGCAACTGGCCCCTCGTAAGCTATAGCGCTTCAATTTGCTCAAACAAATTCATTCTTGCAGGGGATACATAACATGATGAACAAATTGCCAGAAATCCAGAAATAATTGAGTGGCACTACAGCCCACAAGGGACTAGGGCCTAGCTTCTACAACTACTCGTGTTGTGCGTGCTACTGTTCTCTCACGAGTAGAAGGGACCTTCAGACTTTCAGAAGCTTTTCATAGACTGAATTGAAACTCTTTGAGTGTTGTTAGCAGGCCTAGGTCTTGACAACCTTAAAGTTCATACTGCTGCTGACGGCGATCTTTAAATTTGAAAAGCTTTCAATGCGCAATTGACCTTACGCGCTGACTGACTCGAACTGCAAACAACTTTAGAAAACACAGCACTGAAGCGCTCAGACTAGAAAACTGGACCATTGTAGTACCAGGCAGTAACCTAAATTTAATTAAATTTCGTGGTCTTCCGAAGGAAAGGAAGCGCTTCTATGATAGTGAACTTAGGCTCCCACCAGCTGCAACCTGATCCGAGCAAAGGCGGGACATTGACAGAAAAAGTAGTTAAACTGTCAAAAGACCCAGCCGTCGTCCCAAGGTGGGTTTGGGCGCTCTTTTGATCCTCGTATAGCAAGTTCGTCGGCAATCTCGTTTCCCGTGATGTCAATGGACCCAGACAAGTCTTAGTGTCATTCCGCCGAATTAATTAAGGGAAGACTTGCATTCCTGTATCCAACTTCAGACTGCTTTAGTTTTCAAAACGTTCGTGACAGTGAGCTCAAATTTTGTCTCATGACAGATCTTTTTCTTTTTGTTTACAATCATTTTAAACGATTTACGTCTTAATTCTGTTGAAAAACGTCTATTCGCGTTGGGATTTAAACGTGATAGTGCGACTGCTTCAAATTTGGTTAGAAAACCACAAGTAGCTACCGTTAGAGACCTTTAGCACCTCAACGTGAATAAATCATTTGTGTCTGGAATCATAACGCGTTACCAGGATACGGTCGATGTTGGTAAACGTCATGAAGGTGGTCATAAAAAAAACCTCAAAATCGGAGGAAATGAGGGAAAGGGGGGGAAGGGAAGGCTCTGCGTCGAAGTGGAAGAAAAACGGTTCGCGAGTTCAACATATTGTTGGAATGACGAGTTGAGCTTGGGCTCAAGCCATTGAAAGCACATGATTACGCACCGCAAATATATAAAGTTAGAATCGACGGCGGGAAGTAATTGCTACGCTTGCGCGAAATTGGTGAGTTACCAAATTTGTTATCGGTGCAATATGTCAACAAACAAAATGACCGAATTTACTTGGCAAAGAGCTCCTTCGAAAATGTACACCTTCCGATTGCCACCAGAAGGCAGGCAACACCAATGGTGATGGTTTGGGCGGCTATAACGGCCGATGGGCGCCCTCCGGCTCGTATTTTGGACCGTGTGATGCGACCGTATGCCGTGAAACTGTCTTTGCGGCAGAATTGAAGCTTTGGATAAACAAGCATTTTGATTGAAGACCGTGAACATTTCAACAAGACTTCGCACCGTCGCACAAAACGCCTTTCAACCAAGATTGGTTAAAAACCAATGTTCTACACTTTATTTCTTCGACACAATGGATTTCTCCGTCTGTTTTGAAAGCAAGGGTTGGCACTAAAAGATGCCAAGGTTTGGACCACCTCTCTAAACTGCTTGTGGAGTTCGACTTGGTGTTGGCAGGTTTTTTTTTCTGTTTTTGCCCGAGTCCTGAAAGCCATCATTCAAACCAACGTTCGGCTTGATCCGCGTTTTATAACATAACAAGGTTCCGGTCCACCACGGATTGGATCACAACCCAACTGAAAGCAGTCAGGGCCTACTTAGAAATAACTTAACGCACTAAACTGAATTAAATTTAAACATATTTTTAAGGACTATTTCTTAGTCTAACAACAACTTTTGGTTCTTACCGTCAGCCATCAAAACATAATCCATTTTCATCTCAGTTGCACTTACCTAGAAGAGAGGAAGAAAAAAAAATACAAATTTAATGACGGGAGACAATTCAAAATTCAAAATTTAGGTCAGGCGTCACCGCCCCATGACAGACGATGGTCGATAACGAAATGAGTCAATCCACTCTCGTGGTCGGCCAAAGTTGGGCCTTATCCAAGATTTTAAAAACGAATTAAGCTCAACTCGCCGTGTCACACGATCTCACATCTGTACGTGTGTGTGTTCATTTTTTTAAAAGCAATTGTCACAGCTATCCCCATGGAGAGTGACTTCTTTAACATTTGTCAACCATTAACAAATATCAACAACTCATTTATTGCTTCATCTTTAAATGACCCCCCCCCCCCCCCCCCCAACGACCACATCCTACCGACTGACCGCAGATTGGAGACTTTCAAATCATTTCGTATCACCGGCGCCGGCGCTGGCAGCAAAACCGAGGAGAAAACCAAAAAAAAACAGAAAACTTGGATAAAAAGTCATCGTTGACTTTGCGCGCATTCTCCTCCGTACACCTCTGCTGCCGCCGCCCGCCCGCCATTCATGTCATCAATGAGAGACAAAGTTGCGTCGCCCAACGACAACATACCCTCCATGGCGAGGTGGGGCGGTGATGGCGGCCACAATGACGGCGACGGCGGCGGCGCGCCGCGACAACTTTGTCGGTCCGTCCTCCACATGCAAAATAGGTACCGGCGCCATTTTATATTTTTGTTAAGAGCCACTGATAACGCTAAGTAATGTCAGCGATTGTCTTCGCTGATAAGGCGCGGGTAAAAATATCAAAACAAAGTAAAAAAAATACAAAAACTGTAAAAGGTTGAGACTGAGCGGGCAATATACGGATACCGACCGCAACCACCCGCCAGAAGCAGGAGCAGCCAGGAGACAGCGCCGCCGCCGCCGCCGCCATGGTGGAGTTCGTCGTCATCGTCGTCGTCGTCGCTGCATCCGAGAGGGAGAGATATCGGAAATATTTCTCGTCTCGCATTCGAAGCCGATAATTATTTATGGCGCGGTGATTCATTTTACTCCACACCAAGGTTCTTACACGTACTTTGTTCACGGTTTCATGAATTTGTGTTTCTAGTGATTTCTGTTCTCCACTCTTCCTGCTCGGGAGTGAGAGACGGAGATCCACGACCTCCGGTCACGGGTTTGTTGTTTTGAGGCATTCCGATGATGGGTTATGGTTTTATTAGAGGATCGATCTTCTGATTGACTTGAGAGCTGCGTCTGCAGTCAATGGAACTTTGATGTGATCCTAGTTGAGTCAGTGTCATAAAGTGAGGATGGAATGCAATTATGAGAATCAGGCGAGTCTCAACAGTTGTGGCAATTAGACAAGTCGCTTCCTGTTTGCAACCTGTATCAAGGGATATATGGCTTAGGGATATATGGGTGTGTTCGATAACAAATCTTTTTAACAGCCTGTAACACTTTCTTAACGCTTCTGAAATAGAAAAATATAAGGTTCTAAATTTTCAAACATTTTCACACATGCATAACTTCTTACGGAAAAATGCGATTTTAAAAATATCTTCCAAACAAACAAAGCATAAAATGTCATCTTTCATACAAGCTATAGGAATGTCAGATGAAAGTAATATTACCAGAGGTACAACGTTTCAAAGCCGTCTGCCGACGATTTGTGACGATCTTTTTCGAACACCTAATAAATGCTGTGACTTTGCCTAAATTTTAGTTTGCACAAATACCTTCCCGCCAAACCAGTGATATTATTGATGAGGCACTTCTCCCATTAATGTTGAGTCCCTGGTGGGGTGTATGACCTCAACAACGGCTACAGGCCATCGCGTTCTGGTTCTGCCAGTGCGCCTTAACTCTCCCCAACGTTTTCCAGATTGCCATCCTTCACTTTCCAAAAACTTCTTTTCTGTTTTTGAACCGCTAAATCTTGTGCCATCGAGGAGGTTCCACTGCAAAGCATGGTTAGTTATAATACATCACTGAATAAGTTCTGGGACTGTCAAATAGGGGGCGCCACTAATAAAAATTCATATTATTTTTAGGAAAACATTCAAATGAAACCTGTGAAGTTTTCATGACAATCTGATTATTATTGACGCCAGTTTTGGGATTTTTAAGCAGTGGAAAAAACTGAATTTCTTGTGTTAATTAAACATTTGTTATTGACGGGAAAAAATACCGTGCAAGCTCGGAAATGGCTTGGAAAGTGTTACAGGGACTCTGATCTATCAAAAACAACTATTTGTCGGTGGTTTGCTGTCTATAAACGTGCCCGACAGATATTAACGATGCTGATCGCTTTGGAAGGCCAATTGAGGCGGTTACACCAGAAAATGTCAAAAAAGTACATAAAACCGTTTTGGAAAACCGCAAAGTGAAATTGCGTGTGATAGCTGACACCTTCAAGATATCAGCAAGCAGCGTGTACACTATTTTGAATGAACATTTGTTCATGAGAAAGCTGTTTTCGAAATGGGTTCCACGTTTGCTCACAATGAACCAAAACCAACAACGTACCGATGGTTCTGAGAGTTGTTTGGATATGTTTCGCCAAAATAAACAGGACTTTTTGCATGGATATGTCTCACTGTGTGAAACATGGATCCACCACTACACTTTAGAGTCAAACTGGCAGTCAGTGGAGAGGACAGCAGCCGGTGAACCACGCCCAAAGAATCGAAAGACATAAAGGTCGTCTGTCAAGAAGTTCGCATCCATATTTTGGGATGCGCACGGAATTCTATTCATCGACTATCTTGATAACGTCAAAAGGATCAAAAGGAATAGCGAGTACTAAATGGCATTATTGGTGCATTTGAAGGAAGAAATTGCGAAAAGAACGGTTCCATATGAAGAGGAGAAAATTGGGCACGAGTTGGGCTTTGAATTGCTTCCGCACCCACCGTATTCTCCAGATCTGGCCCCCAGTGACTTCTACTCCTTTTCAGACCTCAAGAAGATGCTCGCCTGAAAAAAAATAAGGTTCGAATGAGGAAGTGATCGCCGAAACTGAAGCCGATTTTGAGCCCAAACTTAAATCAAACTATAAAATCGAAATGTTAGAGCGACGTTGGACTGATTGAACCACTCTTCAAGGAAACTATGTTGATAAATAAAGACGAGTTTTGTCTAGAAAACGTATTTTCATTGTTTAGTCCCGGAAGAGTCAGCCTGTAACCCATCCACTGCCATTTTCGTTTTGTATACGGATGCCTATTGGGCTCTGGCCCGTGCTCTCATAAAGACGCTCATGTGAGGTACGATCGGGCCAGAAAATTCCTTAAACATGCAGACATCTATTCAGAAGGTTTCGTAAAAGAAGGCTTTGTCATAGTGGCCCGCCATCGTCACACACATCATCCACACAAGGCACATAACATCAGACTGCTCAGTTTGTTTTGGGTGCGTTAAAAGGTATTGCGAACGAATACACGGTTAAGAACAATTTGTTCCGCCCTTTGAGCTGACTCTCATCTGAACAAAGCAGAGAACCATTTTGACTGAATAATGATCGAAGCTGCGCCCACCACTCAACTTCATAGCTATCCTGTAAAGGGTTCTGCTGTGACACCTCTTTGCAGGATATCCTCCGTGGCGTTGCTCAAATTGTGGAAGATTTGAGTGAAGTCATCTTATTTTCATAGATGACTTAGTTGTCCTCACATCCTCTCAGATGGAATTCCAGCGCGCACTCGATAGGTTTGTGGCCGCTTTTACTAATTCTAGACTGAAGGTGAATGTGGAGAAGCCCGAAGTTATGGTCGTTTTAAAAACGCCTGTCCCATGTACTCTACTTTTTGGTGGAGTCCCATTGAAACGGTTGGAGAAGTTAAAGTATCTCGGGGATTTTTCACAAGTGATGAGGGGAACAACACTGATCTGAGTTTGTTAAATTGGCCAAGTTGGATTAATTTTAAAGCAGAGCTTGATGTCAAACGCAAGTAACCGGTCATTTGTTCCAACAATCGCCATTGCCATAAAAATTGGGTAATGACCAATAACATTAAGACCGCGAACACAAACCGCGGAGATGAGATTTATCCTTACTGTTTCGGGAGTTTATCGTGGGGATAGACTGAGAAACGCAACAGTGCGGACGGAACTCAATGTTGAGCAGCTACTTCTTCGGTAGCGAGAGTGTTATATTTCGGTGGTTTCACGACTTCCAGAGCGTGCCTATGATGCGATTTCATCCGGTAAGCGACCGCTCGGAAGAAGCAGAGCGAGGTGGTTGGATCAAGTCCATAAACTCGACTGGTTGCGCTAGCGAGACTAGCTCCTGATGAGTTCAGATCAATGGCAGAGGAGCGAGAGGCCTAGACGACTCCATCTCTATCCCCTTAAGTGGAACAAGCAGGTCAGTTGGTCAGTCGAACCTGAATTTGGTGTTCGAAATATTTCCTCTGACAACTCTTAGTTTTAACACTTTTGTCACACTGCTGCTCAACTAAAAGAATCCTTGAAGTTGTTTTTGGTACACGGATCAAGCAACAAATCTTCAGCGCCATCTCATTATTTTAACTTTTACCTCTCACAAGCACCTCCTCCATCTCTGGGAGTGCTACGAGTAGTTCAACAAATCCTAAACACACACGTCTTATGTTCAACTGCGATGCAGCACTCTTTAGCCACCAATTTAAGTCCACTCAAAATCTATAACACTTCCTCCCACCTTCGACAGTTTGATATCGAAATCTTCGTGCAATCAAGTGTCAACTGTCCACCATTCGCGTGATGTCCTTCAAAATGATTTATATTCTCAAGCCTTCACGCGCCGGTCAATTCACCGTTCTCTCCTTGACAATTCGAACGGCTTTTCCTTTCCCCCACACACATGCACACACATATTCTCGCCCACCTAAAATCACCGTCGAAACATGTGACATGTCTCCGGCTGCACCCGTCCGCGTGTTCAATCCGATTCGCGCAAAGTGACAATTTCATTAATCATTTGCTACACTGGCGAATGTCAATTTACACCGCGTTCACACTGCTCGATAGTTTACAAATTGATACCGCTACGACGGGCGGCATTGACAGTAACAGCGGCGACGGTGGCCAGTAATTGAATTGATAATTAATAAATCGAACACAATCAAATATTTCTCGTTTATTAATGAAATCTGCTGAAAGGATCTGCGCGAATGGTGCTGAGGAGAAATACGAAAAAAAACGCATGCCCCTCCAGTGATGCGCTTCCACAGGTGAGGGGGCGCCTTTTGTTCCACGGTGGGATCTAAAATTGAATTCGTATCCCACCGAGCCCCGCGTTAAATGGCCATTTGACCGCGCAGGAGAACCTCGTGTCACCGTTTTTCTCCTTTTTTTTGCCCGTGCAGAAATGCGCTCAATCAGCAGGCAGGATCGGTGTGGACAGCAGGCGCATCATAATTCCCGCCATCATTGTTGGCGCGTCATCATCAACGTCGTCGTTGCAGCATCAATGGACGGGCGGTGGCGGTGGTTGTTCGAGGGGCGGCCACCTGTCCATAATTCGTTTTTTATTATGCCGCCGTTGTTTGTGGATTTTTTTCTGGATAAAATTTCGCTGTGCGCCTGTTTTTGTTTATTTCATCGCGAAAAATCATTTAAAATTTTACAATACTATCGGCGCTTTTAAGTTCACACATCACTGCACTCGGCTGTAAAGTGCGAACGACGGCGACGACGACGACGCCATAAAGTGAAATCAAACGCCCCGCGAACCGTCCGCTTTGGCAGTGGCAGTTGCATATCTGGCCGAACGATGCTAAAATTTTACGAGCTCTGAAGCGACTGAAAATGCGTTCATATTTGCAGGTGTTCGACGGAGCTTGCGGAGGATGATGGCAGTTGCATTGATGTGCCTATTTAAGAGTTTTTCTAGATGCATGAACTGAAGGAGATCTTAACCCGGTGGGATGAGGCACGGGAACTTCAAGATTGTTCAGAGGCAGGAAAAGACATTTATGAGGCTTCCGTGCCTCCTTTCATATTCTGGCTTAGTTTCACAGGGTGCAAGGAAATAACTCCAGAGATGTGAGAAGTTTTAAGTGGAGCTCACTTAAAATGTGCAAAAAATTCACATATTTCTGGGACTTAAATTCACTTCTAATTTTTTGAAGCGTTTCTAAGGACTTTTTCGACTGAATGAGTGGGGAATAAATTCACAAAATTTCTTGTAAAAATACTACCCACTTCAGATGGGAAATAACTAAACATTTTAAAAGTGAATTTATTGCCCACTTGTGTGAATTTATTGCCCGATTGAGGATCCTTCTAGTGAAGTTATTCCGACAGCGGCAGAACGGAAGCCCTACGTCGAAAGTGATCCTGCCTTGGACGTCATTCCGTACATACATAAAATGTAGGCCATCGGAATAGATTTTTGAATTGGCATTAAGACCACGCGCAGCAATAGACGAAGAGCTAAACAAATGTGTTTCGATAAGTAAGCCAGATTATGGTGAACAGAACTTCAGTGAGTCTGAATCTGCTGCTGAATTTTTCTGGTCTTTATTTGCTGTAGGGGACATTTTACGGACGGAGTTTGAAGTCAATACTCTCAGCAAGAGGAGGGCAAAAGCCCAATGTGTTCTGGAGGGATCTAATTGTCAGAGATCGGACAACATTGAACAAAGTAGCTTGGGGAGTCGCAATCATTATCTTTTCTCAGTGTCATGATGATGATCCTAGATTCAAGTTATAGACTGAAAATTTCTTCCCAACCAAATTGTACTGAACACTCACGGATCACTTATTTCCACTGAAAGTATTTTCAAATTTGAAGTTGGAAATAAACCTCTACTTCTGACAGAACAGAGGCACGCACAAAACGGGTTGTAGCTCCGAAGCTAGGTCATGTTCCATTGATTTTATTTTTTTTATTTATCCTGCTACTGCATAAAAACTTATTTCAACAGACCAATGGCCCATGGAGTGTCTAAGATTGACTTGGTGAAATCTTCCGTACTCCTGACCATAATCTTCTTACTGGAGGTTCGTCTTTCCTCTCCTTTTCAAAACTGGAGGCTTGGATTCGATGACCATTGTACCTGGAGCACTGGTTTTCATGCGCTCGATGAGTCAGATCTTTGCCTTTCTGAGCATTTCTGAATCTTGGCTCAGGTCATAGAGTTCCCGAAACTGACTTCGCGTCCATTCACCTGCCACGCAGACAGAACTGAGGCAATACTTTCGTCCTAAGGCACTTACAAACTCTGCTCCTGTCCAGAAGTCACCAGCTTGCTTTGATTCAATCTGTTTCAGTAGCCAGAAGTAACATCGGTGTCTAGTAGAACTCTACGGAGGATCTTTACATGGTGTCTCCGTCACTGTTATAGAAAAAAAATTGTTTTGCCTGCGTGACCGTAGCAAGAGCCACTTTTTGACCCCTTCTGACACAACCCCAACTCCAACCCATTCATCCACACTCACAGTCAAAACAATGAGATTTCAAATTAAAATCCGCTTCGCATTAACTTATCCACAAATTCCATTCATTTGAATTAATAACAAAAACCCCCGTCGCTCCCCTGCAAACTGCTATCAATCCAAGGCTTACGACCAGACAAACGCTTGTCCGCTCTATGGTGGTCCGCCATCTCCTCGAACAGAGCGGCTACACGATCACGGTCGTTCGTATATATTTTCGATTATTTTTAGCGGCAACAAATTTGTCATCCGAAACACTGAACGAGAGCGGGCGCCGCTGTCGCCATCGAATACAGAGTGCCCGGCTTTCGATATCTGTCAGTTTAGATCTCTAAACAACGGTACAGCATTCTAATTAATATCCAAAATCGTATCGAGTCCTTTTATCGTTTTTTTTTTTTTTTTGCTGTGCTGTTTTGCTGAATCCGTGTGCATGGGCTTTCAGTTCCACGTCGTTTTTTTGTTTTGTACACCACACGTTCGACTGTTTTTGGTTGGAGTTTTGTTTTAATAAAATAAATTATTGCGATACAAGATAAAAGCTTTTGAAATCAATAGATATCAGGCACGGGCATTATTTGCACAAAAACCTCCCGAAATATCTGTGAAGGCAACCGCAACGGCAGCGGAGTGAATGTGCATTTGAATTGAGACCGGTTTTCAGTTTGAAACTAATCGAAAAACTTCGTTATCGATAAATCAGCTGATGGATGACACTTGGAATACTTGTGAGCTCTTTAAACGTTCAACTCTGAGTAGCGGTGTGTTGGTTTTTGTTTTTGCGCTTTTATTGAATTTCTGAACTGTGGTAATGCATTGACATCTGTCAAATGGTTGCACGGTTTGAGGAGATAGGAGGAGACTTTCATTTCAGTTTGAAGTTTTGAGTTCAAGAAACTTTAATTTATCGCATGGAAAAAGACGCGTTTTTTTTACTCGTGAACAGTTTTGTTTAGGATTTAATAAAAACATACAAGGACCTATCGCCAAAAGAAAATGTAAATACTCATAAAAAAAGGGTGAAATTTTGCTTTATTCAAGGAGCTTATAGCAAAATATTCAATACTTAAATGCCTGTAACAAATTAAAATTATACTCGTAAGGAATTCGTGTTCAGAAGCCTTTAACGAAAGGTAAACTCAGTTCACACAAAACCTCGGATTGTCAATTCATGTACAGGAAGCCCACTTAGTTCATCGATTCTGCAAAATTATTGTTCAAATTCATAAGGCCGATTCCATGTATTTAAAAAAATCACTTTTATTTAGATATTATATTATCGTTGATTTTTCAAATGCTAATGAATTACATTGAAGGGTAAATGAGTTGATATTTGTTTTTTTTTTGCCGTTGCGGTACTGACAATATCGTGATTGAGAGTTAGATTGAGATTCTTGTTTCAATTTTCTCACATCACCCATTCTTTTAAATACAATGCTAATAAACGCTTTATTTCATTTGCATTTAATTTGAAGAAAGTTTCAGAAGTAACACTGAAATTTCCAATGAAATTGGCATTTATTTTCTTTCTTTCTTTTTTCAGTTCTTCAATGCTAATGCTTTTTCTTATTTGATAAGTATGGCATTGCATTATCCTCATTCTTATAGCAAATCGTAATTTGTTTCGCTTCGAATTTCGAGATTCCTAATATAATATTTTCCACATTTTGTTAGAATCGATCAAGCCACTGATTTTTTAAGCATGATTGGGAATGATGTTTGTTCTTAATCCATATTGATCGTCTCTGTTATCAGCGGGCTGAACGAGAAGTATTCAAAATTTAACGCTTTTGACACTTGCTCGCTGGATCTGAACCAACATGCATGTCACAATATGCTATTGTATAGAAAGATGTGAAATCGTAAATAAAAAGGTAAAGAGCTTTGTTAAAGCCATACAAAATATATGATCAGCAGTTGGAGGAGACTTGAGAAGGCGTGATGGATTGGGAAATAATCGAAAAAAATTTCACTGCCACCAAGGAGTGTGAAAAGACCAGGCTGTACAACTTTGCAATAAGACCAAAACCCATATTGTAAAAAAGGCAGCTCTTTAAAATAATTAATAAGTAATCCTTCAAGACACTTCAAGAAGTTCATGTGAAGCCCCACCGCGACTGCGAATTTTGGGACTTGTTTGGGACCCAATTACGATTCCCGGACGGAACTCCTCGAACTTTGCACGGCACCAGCTTAATTTACTGACAACACTCAAATAATACTAAGTGTCTATGAAAGAGTAATAATTCCTATGCAAAGCTCAATTCTCGCTGTTCAGAATCGCCAAAAATCTTAAGGTCCCTCCCCTACTCATGATAGAACAGTAGCACACACAATACGAGTACTTGTTGCGGAAGCTAGGCCCAGGTCTCTTGTAGGCTATAGTGACACTCAATTATTACTATTGGTATTCTAGTGGACAACATTTTCGGTCCCCGTTGGCGTACAGTGCGTAGAGATGGTGTCTGTTGTAGCCGCGAGTATGGACTCAATTTACAAACTTGCCATCGAACGCAAGATCTCTAGCACGCGACCGTCAGACTGGCGGTTTGAGCCTTAGAGCAACTTGCATAGGACAACGATGTTGGGTGAAATATATTCTTTTCTAACGAGATGCAATTCTGAACGTCTGAACGGACCAGTGCGGGTTAGATTGTCAGTTTTATTGCAGATTGAAGTTATCATCTATTGGGTTGAGATCGAGGGACAACTCCATAACATCGACTTTGATTTGAAAAAAAAAACATTCTTTAGTAAGATTCCGACGTGTGTTTGGGCTCCAATTTAAGACGCATATCCTCTTCAGCACTTAGTAGCATAATTACGTTTATGACTTCTACATAATCTTAAGGAGACAATTTTTACTCACTCATATTTACTTTACTTTAATTCATTAAATTGCTTCCAAGATTCTTCACTGCCCTTTTTCGTATTGGATTGGATTCGAAGTTCTTCGTTAGTCCGATGCACATTTTTCCATCGGAATGAAACAAATTAATCTCAACCTTATCATTGTGAGTAAATAAATAATTGAGTGTCACAACCGCCCACAAGAAACCAGGGCCTAGCTTCTTCAGCTACTACTTTCGTTTTGCGTGCTATTCTTCTCTCACGAGTAGAGGGGACCTACAGTTTTTTGGCGACTTCAAAAAGCGAGATTTGAGACGCTTTTTGTAGACAATTCATACTCTTTGAGTGTTGTCAGCTACAGGAAAGGGTGGTGCCGTGAAAAAATGCGAGGTGTTCAGGCAAAGACGTTCGGCATGTGAATCGGCACGCGAGTCTCTGCTTTATATTCTTCTCGTCCGAGCATGGAACTTTTCTGGGACTTCTTTCAGGGATATGGTTACGAACAAAAACGACTTAGGAATCCAAGTTTTTTTTTCAATTTTCTTGGAGGAATTGCAAAATATATAGGTTTAAAAAAATGCATAGGTTTAAGGTATGAATTTAAATAATATAAGAAGCCGAAAGGCTAATAAAAACATAGTTCCTAGATTAGATTAGAGTACTCGTGAAGAGTCAGTAAGTTAGAATTAAGATCAGCGGATTATATCATTAAGCTAGCTTTAAGTATTTTTGTCTAGCATGTAAGAAAAATGAAAGAGAAAGAAAAAATAAAAATGCACTGAAATCTAATCTAAATCTAATCTTTTAGGCATACCAACTTCTATTGATCGGTTTCTATTTATATTACTCGTAAACGGTCCATTTAATACGTTTGCTAATGGCGTCAAAAAAGAAAGTTTTGTGTTAGTAAAGTCGGATAAGCAGTTTATTTAATAGTGAGGTTGTTATCTATTAGATTTGCTATTTCATCCATTTTTCCCTACGTTTCATAATTTTTTATCAGTTCATGATTGGAACATGTACAACGTTTGTTTTTTTTTTCCTTACAAATACTAAATCACCAGTCAAACAAATTTACGAAAAATTGAAGAAAGTCAGTAGTTTACTTCACAATGACGATTAAAGACTATAATGATACATTTCTATACTTTTCCTTTTGCATTTTTTTTCTACTAGACAAAAACAAAAACGTACTGTTAAGCACAATTTCAGTATAGAATTGATGTCGCAGGAAAAACCCATCTTCGCACCTACCCCGTTTATTATTTGTTCCTTTCCCTTAGTTTTGCTTGATATCAGGTCTGTTCAATAAATAAGAGCTGCATTTTTATTAATCTCAAAAGATTTTTAGTTTTTCATTAATTTCCCTCCTGGGACTTATTGAGTGATGTGTTATAATACACCTGTGCCAACGTTTTTTTCTAATCCTCAATTCACTTTTATGTACTTTTATGCACTCTTTGGTTTACCCTTGAGCTCTGTCAGCGATTCGGTTTGTATCTCCTCAATCGTTGGTCAACGGGATGATTGACTTTGATTTCATAACCATACACCCATGATTTGTCGTCAATTACTTTTGTATGACTCTTTTTAAGCGAATCTCTATTGCCGTTGACGTCATTCAACAATTCTTGAGCGATGCTCATGCCACATTTGTTTTTTGGTCAAAATTCAGCAATTTTTCTTCATGCCAAAAATGTTCAAAAAAATTAGCCAACAGATATGCCGACATTTTTAGCATCATCTCTTATAGTGATTTGGCGATTCACCATAGCAATTCACATCATTCTTTCAACATTTTCCTGGGTTGTTGATGAGCTGGGACGTCCAGGGCGAACGTCGTCATTCACGTCTTCTCGAATATGTTTGAAAAAGCTTGTACCACTTATAAGACTTCTTTTTCACATTTCACTTGTTTTTGAGCACTTAATTTCATTTTTCACACAAAATTGAATTAAAATTCGTTGATTAATTTTTTTTTTTGACAGCAGGAAATCGCTGAACACGCAAAACACGTCTAACTGAAGCTGAAGCTGTAAACATTTGTTCGAGACGAGTGTACCAACATAACAAAATTTATACTAAAATTTACGCGTCCCCGAAATTTTAAAATTTGCCTTATTTTTTAAACAGAGCGCGCATACTGTGTGCGTCAGAAAACTGTCTACACCTCTATATTTTGTGTTTGAAATACGATTGCAATATTTCCTAAAGGTTGGCCTACAGTCCATTTTTCAGCCAAAAAACTAAAAGTCCTACCTATTTCAGGTGTCAAAAGAAAGTTTATTCACTGTGGTTTGTGGCTTAACGGATTGCAGAAACTACCGTTACTCGTATTTCCCAATTTTGCATTATTTTTTATTTGATCCTAATGACAAATGTTGTATTTTGATCTCATTCGCCACAGTACCTTGAAAAAAGCACAAATATTAACAGCTAACCAAAACATGGCAACTTCAATTTTAAGAACAGGACAATTCGTTTCAAAGACAACCACCAAGAATTTGGAGAGTCGAAAATAAGCCGCTCGATAACAATAACCTTACTCCCAAAGTTAAACGTGAAGGAGGGTCGGTTATGGTCTAGGAGTGTATGGCGGTGACAGGTGTCGAACGCCTGTGTTTTGTTCCTTCCACAATGAATAAAATGGATTACAACTTTAAACCTAGTTTCACCACATTGAATTTGAATCAATCACAGTACAATGACCATAAGCATGCAAGTAAAAATTGTTGTTGTATCGGACGCCAAACAAAACTTGATCAATCACCGTAATTACCAGAACTTAACCCCATCGAAAGTTTGTTGCACTATTTTGACAAACAAGTTGAAAAAAGGATCACAACAAGTAGAACCTCACAAAAGTCCATATAGTTTAAGGAATAGGCAAACATTACATCAGACATTACTAAAAGAGTGGAACCCAGGGCCACTAGATTGGAGATCGTTATAAAGGCAAAATGGATGTAAACAAAATCTTAAATGCAAAATATTAAACAAAATATTAAGACTTGTTGTGGTTTTTTTGTGACTTTTAATGAGCATTCCATAAAAAATTAAAACATAAACGTACAGCTTAAACTAAACGTAAGTCCAACCTTTAAGAAATATCATAATCGTAAGCTTTGTTTTGACACTCACACTAATTTCGCACTCTGAACGCAATGCAATAAAGTAACTCAGATGAGCTTTAGAAGGACACTGCTATTTTCATGTTTAAAACTGTAACGTAACCAATGCAAAAGTTGACAAAAATATCCTTTTCAATTGTCGTTCAATAAATGGGAAAATTTGTGAAGAAGTGCTCAAATGGGAAAGCAAGGATAACCAACTTTAAAACCTGTAAATTCGAAAGTTGAAAAGGTAAGAATTAAAATTTCCAGGTCCCTTCAAAATTATTCCATAACAAGCCTTAACACGATCTCGTCATGTATAACTGCAAGAACAAGAAAATAAAACAAAACTCCTTTCCACAGTTATCAAAACCATTAATTACGACTCTATTTAACGCAAAACGACTACCAAATGCATGCCAATCAGCCTCATGCGTCAATATGGCGGCTGGCAGGCAGGCAGCACCTTGTCCATCGCTTTAAAGAACTACTTCCACTCTTGCCTTATCTCCGCCATAAAAAAATTACCTACGCCCATAAATGTGAAGATAAAAGCCGCGTGGATAATCAAAGAAAAATATTCCCCCCACACACACACACACAAACGGACGAGCGCACACTCACACACCCGCCGGCATCGTCGCGCCACCAACCACAAGAAGCGTATTTCACCCGCCAATCAAAACCAGAACAGATAAATCGATGCGAGTGCCACTAAAAAGCGCGTTATCACAGCCCTGCATGCAACTTCGACGAGGAGGCACTCTCGCTCGCCGGCAAAAGGTCGGCGCAGGGCTAAGAATCAGGAGGCAAGGAGGCAAACTGGTGAGAAAAAAAAGCAAATGAAAAAACGTTGACAGCATCAGAAATGTCCTTAAAAAGCCATTGCCGGTCGAGTGTAGGCGGTCCACACGGACACAGCCACACTGCATCGCACTCACACACACGCGGCTGCTCACAATAAATCATCGCAGGATACCTACAGCCAACGGAGAGCGGACTAGAGACCAGAGAAGATGAGAAGATGCACAAAAGTGCAAGAAATGCATGCATGCACTTCATTTACTTGCCATGCATTTGCCTTATCTGCTTCGAACCACCATCAGTATCACCACCACCACCACCACCGCCACTACCACCGGAGCCAGTACCGAGAACAGTCTGCGCCTCTACCACCACCAGCAGCGACGTCGTTGGACAAGTGCCTAATGCGCCCCATGCGCCCTCCCTCGCCGACACACGGCGGCGCTGCTGCAACTGCATCCCATGCACACTCGTATGCGAGCGATACAAAACACGAACCCGGCCATCCTCACACACCCCACACTCGAGTGCACGGATGTATCTGCATCTCAAGTTCGGCCAAAGAAAAAACGATGCACACGACCGAGCCGAATCGTTTAGCCAGACAAAAAGCAACTTCCCAGGCCCTTGCATTAGTCGTGCATATCTCGGCAATGTGGCCCGAGGAGAGAGCAGCCCGCTCCAGCCACCGCACACACTGTATCTTGTAGATACAACAGCGTGATGTACCTCCGGTGTCTTGCTCTTTCGCGCGCGCAGCAAACCAGTCGACGACGCCGTAATCAGTTCGGAACGTACGTTAACCGCACGAAGAAAATAAGTCGCTGATTGGCCTGGAATATTGGTATGGCGCCGCCCATATCTGGTTTTTATTCGAATCCCAGCAACAACAACACCAAACCGACGAAAAAAAATAAAACACAGAAAACAACACAGCAGCAACAACAACTCGAGCTGGTGAAGAGTTATCGTCATTTTATCTTCGCAAGTTCTGTCTCCCCCTCCCATCCCACACACACGTGAACGTGTGCATGTCAATGCCTTGCGCTACGCCACGCCACCAAGCCGCACCAACGACCACTGCGTCACCATGGCAGCACATGTGGCTCGAGTGCTCCTCCAGGTGACGTTAGAGCCGACTGGCGCTGTCATCGAAAGCCGACGGACGGTTTTGAGAGATCAATTCATTTGCAGTTCGCCGCTGATTCTCTAAACAGAATTATTCTTTTTTTGATTTTTACTGACATCTGTCAGATGGGATTTCATATGTTCACTTGACAGGTGTCAACGAATGATTTCAGATTAGGGAGTTAGAAATGGGGAGGAGGAGTTTTCAATTCAAATTGCGACTCAATTGAAATTTAGATGATTCATCACAAAATGATGACATTTAGTGGACTTGGATTGGATGTGCATTGAGTGACGTTTGGACAATTTAAGAAATCTTTCTGGATTCGTTGCTTACAATGAAATGACGCGGTCTTGATGATACCTTCTATTAAAAATGAATCAGCGTCCGCTGTTGCATATATTCTTGTCATAAGAGGAAAGGAAAATGTCTGAACAACATGGCCGCCACA
The DNA here is from genome assembly GCA_944738645.1 of Eristalinus sepulchralis. NCBI lineage: Eukaryota > Metazoa > Arthropoda > Insecta > Diptera > Syrphidae > Eristalinus > Eristalinus sepulchralis. The sequence goes on from OX122883.1 coordinate 43,616,087, forward strand.
ACATGTCAAATGGATATTTGACGTTTTTGCAAAAATCTAATACAGTTTAATCTACTGCAGTTCACAAGTGCAAACCTTTAAAAAATGTTCAAAACTTGCACTAAGTTGTAAGAAAAATGAAACATGGACAAAAGCATTTGACATTTCTGTCAAGTTGGATCTAGACACTACACATTTATTTAAAAAAAATTTCCAAAAAGACCTAATTTTACCTGTTGACAAGCATTCTGACTTTCGGAATCTATTCTGGCATTTTAGGAACTAAATATGGCCCACGTCGCTTTGACAGTTCTTTGACGGAAATATTTTAATTTGAAATTTTAATTTTCAGGGTTAAGTCTTGAAGAAACTCTGCTAGTTCTAGGAACGAACGCATGATTCGGCGTTTGTGGGATAAGTTCTCCATTTTGAAGATTGAACCCACGAAAACGAACCGCATGGGACGTCACTGACATCGCCATTTTACGAAAAATCTTATATGCGAGCCAAGGGCATTGTAAACAACTTGGGAGTATCCGCCATGACAAAAAGTCTACACTTTTCTCAAATAGGAAAGGGAGAAATAACTTGCCAATTGGGTTCCCCATGAATTGAACGAGGCCCACAAACCAGAACCAGTGCCTTGCTGAGTCTTAAGGCACCGTTTAATTACATTTGATAAAAACAGAATGTTGTAAAAGTTGGTCCAATCATACTGGACGAGTGTAATTTGGAGTCTGCCGGAAGGTCGAATTTTGTGGCCCAACTTAATTTGACATTTCTTTCGGTCAGTTTTGGGCAAATTCAATTCAACCATGAAGAGGTACACAGTTGAACAGTTGAGCAGAGCGTAACGACGAAAATGGGCGTTCAAATCAAAATGCCTTACTCTGAGTTTTTTTTTTTTTGTCAGCATGATCGACTGAACGAATTCGATAACAAGCAAAATTGCCACAGTTGAGAAATGAGAATTCACCAGGGATTGTGAAAAAGCCGATGCATCCACAAAGAGTGACTGTTTGAATCGGCTTATAGGCTGACAGCGTCACCTGACCGTATGGCCGGCCAAGCTGTTACCGTGAATGGTGTTGACTATCTCGAGATGAAAATGGACATCTTGTGTCCAGCAAATGAAACAATGACTCTTTGGGGAGAGAAATTCAATGGTCGCCACGATCGTGTGATTTATTTACGAATATTTAAAAGAAAAATTATACGTCAACCAGACACAACCAATTCAAGAGCTAAAGGATGAGATAATTCGACACATTAACGATACTGAACCTCAATTATGTCGCAGAGTCGTTGAAAATATGAACCATCGGAGAGAGGTTAGCGCCCGAAACCGTTGAAAGTATTGTGACATATAATTACAATAGGTCCTTCTATTAAAAAATAAATATTAAGAAAACTTAATATTTATTCTTAATATTTATTCTGGTGTTGACTTGTGAGTTACGCAGGATCTTCTCAAGGATGAAGTTAAAGAAGTCACATGACAGTACCCTAAGCCGCTGGTAAGTGCATCGATCACCACGCAGAAAGTCTACGTTCGATTCCCAGACGGGACACCTCGCATTTTTTTCACGGCACCGCCTCTTTCGAGTTGCAGACAAAACTAAAAGAGTATCCATCGTCTACGAAGAGCGTCTCAAAATCTCGCCGTTCGGAGTCAGTAAAAAATTGTAGGTCCCTTCTACTCGTGAGAGAACAGTAGCACGCGCAACACGAGTAGTTGTTGTAGAAGCTAGGCCCTGGTCCCACGTGGGCTGTAGTGTCACTCAATTTACGTCTCTATCACATATGCAAGTTTTACTGATGACACTAATTTAGCCATTTCCCAGTGTTCGGCGCAGTTAGTCGTACACCTCACCTTTAATTTACGCAACAGTCGAAGCCTGCTGACCACTGATTGAAAATTGCCATTGGTCTGTATATCTTCGAAGATGCCAATGGGCGGACGGCTGCAGGTAGTTCAGAGCTTATGACTTGCACGTAATAACAAGACGTAGCAACAATCTACACAATACAACCAATCTGGTCTTTATTACTTGAGAGGTTTCCCTGTCGCGTAATTTCACATTTTGACGACGTCAATTGGTTACCAAGATTTTGTGATTTGACATGTTTCTTTTTTGTTCTGTGGTGCTACGGAAAAGGCTGTGTTTACGTGAATAATCCTCATACTCTTCTTCTTCTTCTTCTTCATGTGGCGTTACAGTCCGGTTGGGTCTTAGGCCTCAAAAAACATGCCTTTCTAGGTAGCACGGTCTTCCACCAGCTGTCGCCAGTTGCACATTCCAAGTTGGTTGAGGTCCTTCTCCACTTGTGTGGGCCACCTCAGCCTGGGCCGTCCACTGTTGCGTTGTCCCAATGGCTCAGATTCGAAGACTTTTTGGGCCGGAGCAGTGGTGTCCATACGCTCTACATGGCCTAGCCATCTTAAGCGTTGTATCCGAATACGCTGGACTAGACGCATGTCGCTGTACAGCCCATAGAGTTCGTTGTTAAATCTTCTCCCCCAGATGCCATCAATAGGATCAAAAATCGCACACACAACTTTTCTCTCGAAAGGACTAAGGGCTTCTTCATCCGCTTTTAGTAGCGTCCAGGGGTCCGCGCCATAGAGTAGGACTGCGATGATCAAGGTGTTATATAAAGCAAGCTTAGTCCTTCGAGAGAAGGCTTTATTACTCATTGCCTCTTGAGCCCAAAGAAACAGCGATTGGTAAGAGTGATTCTGCGTTTGATTTCGGTATAGCCCTCGTACTCTAGACAGGTTTTAAATGAAAAGTTATGGCCGAGATACCGCATAAAGTGGTAAAATTCCTAGCGGGATACTAGCAAGATAAAATGTCATTACCAACAGTGCGCTACTTTTCTGCATTTCTAAGACACTTGCTAAACCAACTATTTCATTGCTTAAACTTATCATCCTTGTTGTCTCTCCGAAACGTCGATTTCCTTTTAGGTTTCTCTTCAGTCAGGAATCCATCCTCAAATCTTCCCCTAGTTGAACACTTCAATTAACTCTAAAATGTCCTTAAAGTCCGCAAACAATTTAAAGCAAATTTTGACACACTCATCAGCTGTAGTAGCATAAAACCTCATCCACAGCAAGCAATTGCAAACTGCCCACAAGTCTACTTACCATACAATCCATAGCCGAACTTCCCAAACGATTCTTTTACATCTCCTCCTCAGAGTACAAAATCACAAATTTTCCACAAACAGCGATTTTCTGAGAAGACTCCATCGATTACCCAACGCCTTAGCCACTCCATCGTGAGTATTGTTCCCCAAACTGACAACACAACACCGTCCCCCAAAAGGCGACTCCAAAAGACCAACAACAACCAAAGGAACCACACCGCCAATCGACTGGTTGACAACTAAATCGGCAAAAACACGATTTCTCCCCGCAGATACAACGTCGTCTCATGCACTCTCACCGCAACCGCCTACGACACGGCAGCAAACCAGCAAGACAACGACACAAAGACAGCAACTGGTGACCACCGCCAGCAGCTCCCCACCCCCTAGAAGTCCGCTCGCCCGCTGTAATTATTCGAATTACCATTAAAGTTCATTTGGGGGAAACTCGATTCCGCCTCCAATCCCAGTGGAGAGGGTGGTCGACAGCAGCGCAGCTTCGGAGCTCGAGGTCCCGAACGAAAGAACGCCACACCGAGCTACTGGTTGCACAGCACCTGGAGGCTGGGGCGGCAAGGCACGGCGGCGCACTGAATGAACATTCCTCAGGCGTGTAACCGTGGTCAAATGTGTCGTGTTTGCATCACTTATCATTCCTTTGATTGCAGTTGCCGGTGGTTGGTATGACTCCGTACCGCGTGTGTTTGTGCTGCTGTGGAGACGCTTTCCTCCTTCTTTTGCGAACGAAGGAAACTCAGAGCTTGCAGATGGAAATTTGCTGATTTCGCGGAAATGGGAGTGTTTCGGTGTTTGAGCGGCTCCCCACCGCGGGGCGGTTCAGTCTCCGGAATCAATGAATTTAAATAGTCCACGATGCGGTGGCAACGATAGCCGTCGTAGTATCCACTTATCCAACGCGGCTGTGTAAATATGCATCCAACGATTAAGACCTTTTACCCCTCCCCCTCACACACACACCACCACAAGGACTGGGAACAACCTGTCCAAGCTGCTTGGGGGACACAACTTGGACCGGGATGCCTGATCGAAGATTTCGCACAACAAATATCCGCTTGAGGATTTTTCATCCCGCCAGGAACGGACGCCAGCCCTGATCAGGTATTCCCTGGCCATAGCTTAATTTACGGAGTTGATGCGTCGTCAGAAGGGCCGTGACGGTGAGTGATGGTGATTGCCAGACAACACGAGGAAGGGACACTGTGTCCGGTGTCCGCTGAGAATCATTAATAATCTCGCGCGCATTATGTCATAATAATTCGAGACGTCTTCGAGAGCGAGCGAAAAGAATTGGATTCCAGGGGCAGAGGAGCCGTGAAATCGGATTTCGTTAGCGACACTTGCAATTCTTCATCTTGTGTCAATTTCCTGGCATCGGACACTGCTGTTGCACGCCACCCCGTGGAGCTGGAACTTCTAACCCGGATCGCATCACGAACGGAATCTTCAGCTTTCGTGAGCTCGAGGGATTGTTCCACTTGTAGAATTATTTATCACCGAGGTGTGGGAATTCAAGTGCTCTGCAGAGTTAAGATAGTGAGAGTGTTTTAAGAGTTTTTTAAGCAAGTGTGACTTGTTGGGTCAGAGTTCGCACTTGGTAGCAGTGAGGACATCAGAAGCAGAACTGATGTTTTATTGTTCGACCAGTTTCTTGATGCTTTCTGCAGACACTGGTGAAGAAAAGGACATTCAACAAGGAGTGGAAAAACAGTCTTACAAGGAAATATGAGGAATTGTTGAGAAGTTTGTTGAAGAGCCGTCCCATAATCTCCGCAATTTGGGTGGCATGGGGGGATGGGATTGCAGGAGATCAAAACCTGGAAAGACGCTAATCCTGGGAAGACGACAGACTTTATAATGACAATTCAGCCTTAAAAGCAACTCAATGGGCTCTAGGAAGGCAGATACGGAGAAAGGAGTCCAAACTTAAGGAATAACGGTAAGTGAATGAAACAAAAAAATACCTACTTGTAATTCGAGGATATAGAATGAAATGCCCACACACAAGATCAGACAGAATAAACCAAAAGGCGAGAAAGGAAACTTGGAAATGATTTTGTCTTTGAAGCTCGAAATTGTCATTGCCATTTGAAGACGATTGCTTGAAGGGAGCACAGCGCACGTTGAACTTCAGCGAAGGTGCGTCCTGTCACTTCACAAAATTTTCAGCACTCGGGGTGGATCTTGTCCTCCTCACTTGCACACTACCCATTGCACAGAAGAAATCTAGCTTAGGCAGGATTAGAAAGGAGGGAAAAGGAAGAAAAGGTTGTAAGGTTGTAGTCTAATACACTAACCAGACAGAGGACGGACATTTTAAGTAGGAAATAGCAGGGTGCCCTACCCCTCTATCTCCAAACTAGGCCAGAAGGTTGCTCGCGAATCTAAGGTAACTAACCTATCTTAAACCTAAACTTACCTAATCATCCTAAAATAAAACTAATCTATGCCTACGCTAACTTAAAACTACCTACCTCCACCCTACTACGAAACAATGCCTTTCCAGCGTCGTTCAGTGATAAAGATTCATTAAGAACGCGGGAGTGCCTCATGTTAATGGCACAAGTCGCCATCCCACATGTCATGTCATGCTCTTCTTGGCGAATTTGCCAGAGATCATACTTCTTTAAGTACAACAAAAAGAGAGTTAAGTACACAAAATCATGTGCAGACGGTGCTTCATCGAGAAACTAAAGGGTGATTCATCGTGAGGTTTGGCTTGGCAAGTCATCATGAAAAACGTTACACTACAACAGCAACTCCGCAATTAGTCAGCTGCCATACGAAAATCAGCGTTTTGGAAGAAATGTTTTCTGTGCGATTCTACGAACTTACAATACGCCTAAACGACCTACAGCAACCACTATTGCCAATTACATTTACAAATGGGAGTCACAGCTTATGACACTAGACTGATAAATTCTTATCCAGCAAGCAAACTAAGCAGCCTAGCTAAGAGTGTACGCGAAGACCGTGACGCATGGCCATGTTAATGGACTAAGTGCTTCCTAAACTTTAAGCACATGGTCCCGAAGAGGTCTGGTTTCAACAAGGCGGCGCTACAAGCCGTACGGCGTATGAAACATCGGACATGATGAAAAATCACTTTGTTGTTAAGTGCTAATTTGACGCTTTGCCACGGAAAATTGCCCACCTAGACGGTACGATATCACATCTTGGACCATTCTATCTGAGGATATGTAAAGTCTGTAGGAATAAGCCATGATTGACGCCTTGAAAGTGAACATTCCTCGTCATGTCACCAATAGAGGAATCAATCCACGGAACTATAAAATACTCTAATCTGAAAACGAAATGTTATCCAGACAAGATCATCAAGACAGAAAGTTCGGACAAGGTAGAGCTACACTCGGTAACCCAAAAGAAGGAGTTTTCCAATATTATTGTCCACTTTGATTCGCATTTTGGCCCACAAATCACATCTTCCCAGGTAAAAGTTCAGCGTCTGATTGAATGCCAATTGTTTGTCATCCCATTTCGAAAAGTCTTCAGCTCCGTAGTCCCAATGGCACTGATTCAATCCTCGAGCCGGAGCAGTATCGTCCATACACTTCGCTTGACTAAGCCATTGTAAGCGCTTCACTAGGGTTGACAAAAACGTTTGATTAAGAACATGCCGCCGTACAGTTCGTAGAGTTAATTTTTCTTCGCGCACTTTCAACGTACAAAAAATGAAGGATCGCACGCAGAATATTTCTCTCGAAAAGGCCGAAAACCTTTGCATTCGCTTTAACTAGCGTCCATGTCTCTCCGCAATAACGCAGCACTGGGATATCTTTTGAAAGACGACCTAACAGCGATAAGAAATAGTACTGGTGCTGTTCTCGCTGTTTCGTGCAGAGCTGAAGCGGACGAAGTTCTTGACAACGTCAAAGGTTTTGCTGCACATTGAGACTGTTTGACGGAAAAGTCGATTAATAATCGGTGTTTGAAGAAAATTGGTAACAAATTGTTGTCACATACATAACTTTAAAAAATGCTGTACCCCTGTACGCTGTGGTCGCTATAGGATTTGTAACAGGTGCTACATTCGGATAATGCGTGCATTCTGGTCTCTTGAAGATTATGGGTATTTCGGGATCTTAGCTTTCCTGGATTTTGGCTCCCAGCAGTACCGGGATCTGGGCTTAAGAAATGTCTAAATTTTAGCCTTTTCGTGATTTTTAGCGATTTCATGTTGTTGTTGGTCCATCCGCGATTAATCCTCTTCTGTTTTAGAATATTTCGGAATTTCGGGTACTGCGGGATTTTTGTCATTTTCAAATTTTGGGCATTGAGTTATTTTGGTCATTTCCGGATTTTGGTCTTTTCGGATTTAGGACATTTCGGGTTTTCAGTATTTTTGAGATTTCAGCCTATTTGATAATTCACCTATTTTAGGGCGTTGGCCATTTTTAGATTTTGGTTATATTGGCATTTCAAGATTTTAGACTTTTCTGGATTTTGATCCTTTCCTGACTTAGAACATTTCGGAATTTCGGATATTGCGAAATTTTGTTTTTTTGGCTAGGGATCTAAGATAATTTGGGCATTGCGTAGTTTCGGTTCTTTCGGAATTTTGGTCCTTTATAGTTTTTAATCATTTGAGGATTTGGGACATTTTGTTATTTTGAAAATTTTGTTTTTGGGATTAAGTACATTTCGGGATTTTCGCCTCATTGCGATTTTAGCCATTTAGGGATTTCACGCTGCAGGTCATTTTATGTTATGTCCATATAGCTATCTAAAATAAATTGATCTCTTCTCGTATATTTCGAAATTTCAATTTTTCTTATATATTTACATATATTTTGCAAACGACCACAAATTGCATAGTTATCGTAAGGAATGCGTTTGTGATCGCTATTTTCGACCGAGTATCCTCTTTAAAAGGCTAAAAGCTGTACCAAAATAGAAACTCAGCAAGCAACTCAGAAGCAACATTTACCATTCGAACTGGTCTGAAAAGGAAATAGTCTAAAAACTCATCATATGTTTGTGTTCCTAATTGTATTAAACAACAAAACGTAGGGCAGACGTCAGATATATCCTACTGACCGTTAGCACGACAGAACAACCTCTCTTCCAAAGGCAACATCTCCTCGCCGCATATCCTTCACACAGTTCAGAGTAATTTTTAGCTCAAACCGAGTCAACACCATCTGAAATCATAACGACCGACGATGAACAACCGACGCAGTTCCTCATCTTCACAACAAGATCCGCCCTTCTACGGCATTCCCCCAACACTAAGGTCACGTCCACCCACCTCACGTAAATGGATAGCGTTTAGCGATCTCTCACCAACGAAGCCCGCCTCCTCTAGCTTCAATTCCAATACAGTACACTATCCCACACAAACATGCACACAAGCCAGCCAGCAACAATAAGCGCACTGATCAATCAGCAAATAACATCCTGCCAGACACTTTCACACCGTGGCACTGTCGGCGGCGATCCACATAGACGCACATCGACTCGTCGAGATGAGGGCAATCATATCACGAATCAACAACAGCCACCACCGCAGGTCGCGCGCCCTGTTCCCATCGAACTATCTGCACGGCCAATCGCAGACCGCAGATAAGGCCACGAAAATTCACAGGCAATTTGTAAATTCCTTAGAAAATATAAACAGATAACAAATTAGCAGTCGACGACCACGCTGCGCCGAAGAGATGCCACGGCGAGGAGTAACGCACCGTAGAGCCACCAAGGGTTCGACGACGACGACTCGACTCCTGGCACAACACCACCGAGCCCAAGATAAATAAAACCTAATAAATAAAATATCGAGGGTCCTCCTCGAGACGTGAGTCCTGCAAGGTGCACAACGGGCAGGGGCGCGGATCTGGCTCTGCAGAAAACAAAGGCAACAGATGAACATCACCACCAGCAGCCACCGCAGGGACGAAGACGAAGCGTAACAAAGTGAAACGAACAGGCGAACAAACACGGAGAGCGCAGCGCAGCGCTGAAGCCCCAACGCGGACTTCCCAAATCACGATGGCAGATTGTTCACTTGATTTGGGCAGTTCTTCTCCTCGTCTTCGCGTCCACGGCCAGCAGCGGTGCCAGCGCTTGTGGTCGTGGTTGTTTTGCATTGTAACACTTTCACGGCTCGTTGAGCCCGAGATGAGTTTGTTGGTTGTTGCCGGCCAAGGAGATGTAGCTGCCGGCCCGGCCGGCTGGCAGGTCTTTCCGCCCGGCTCGCGCCGCGTTTCCAGCCGCACCAAGATCTCACTCGGCCGATAGTTTGAGTGGTGTGCACGCGATTCTACCGAAAACCAAAAATGGACGCAAAAAACGACTCAAATCGGGCGCGATCTCCCGGCGAAACCGAACCGAGGGAATAAACGAACTAACTACCTCGCCTATGGATCACCTCCACCATCAGTACCCCATCACCAGCATCATCATCATCATCATTATCATCAGCAACAGCAGCAGCAGCGTCGTCGTCATCATCGCCGAGGAGCAGTTGCAACGGCAGCAGTCGCACTCGCACCAGCAGGACTCTCGGTGCACTTGGCAGCCCAATCGGATCCCATTCAACGCGACCGAATCGGGGGGAATTAAAGACAAGAAGGTGGTTCTGCGGTCCCGCTCCAGATTGAATTGGCCGCACTGCCACAGCACCGGTTGGATGCTGGTCGACGCTGGAATGCCGTGGTCATGAAGATTGATTTATCAGCGCGCAGAAGGCAGAGACCCAGGAAGCGCGCGGGGCATGCGGGGTGAATGCTTTATTTGACAGCGAAATGGTCAAACGAATGATCGTCGATGACTTGAGAAAATAATTGAATTAATCTAGTTCACGCTACCGAAGGGTCGTTAGACGCAGATGGACATGGTTCATTGTAAATCTGGTGTTCAATGAAGATGAGCAGTAAGAAGGGAATTTTTGAAGGAGGCTGTGTGTCTGCGGCTATGTTTTGCGTGGTGTTACTGAACTGTTGGGATATGGATCCGTTTGGGATTCTTCAGGAGAGTATACTAGGGCCCAAACTTTTTGAAACTTGACATCTGTGTTGCGAAAAATTAAAAAAATTAACTGACTTAGGCTTTTTAAAGCTGGAATGGAGTTATCTCAGTTATCAAGATCAGCGACAACCTAAAAAAGAGTTCCTACCTGCTGTAAAGGGGATTTATCGCCACTTTGAGGGAATTTTAGATAGAATTGTATTCAAGTCTTCCTTCGTCTCTATCGAACACCTCAGTCCAAGTCCATACAATTTTGCTCCAAGCCACACTGCAAAAGCAATGAACTCTGTCAAACCAATCCAAGGTACTTCGAAAGAGTTTCGCACAACTGTTGGGTTCCATCAGAAGGATTTCATTATTTTGTCAACTCAATCTGATGCACGTCCGTTCAACTGTAGATGGGTGGCGACTCAACCACGACCGGTCACTCGGACAACCAGCTGAGGAAGACATTCTTCAATGCAGCACAGTATTGTAAAATAGGGATGTGCTTGTCGACCCATGAGGCACGACTTCAAAAGGACAACTTCCTTTTTCATCAACCAATAGCACGTTCTCTTGGCATCTGTCATTCTCAAGTTGATTGAGGTCCTTCTCCTCTTGTGCGACTTAACTTAGACGAGGTCGTCCTCTCTTGCGTTGCGTTGTACCAATGACTCAGATTTAAAGACTCTTCGGGTCGTAGCTGTGTTATCTATCCGGTCTACATGAACTAGACGGAGGAAGGCGTATGCTGCTGTATGTTCATGGAGTTCCTCGTTGAATCTTCTCCTTCAAATGCCATTAGTGGAAACAGGACCAAAAATCGTGGGGAAAACATTTTTTTCTCTGTAGAAGGAAATCGGCTTTCTCACCCGCTTTAAGTGACGCCCAAGTCCCATGGCAGAGAGAAGTCCTCCTTTGTTGAGCCACAAGGTGTTTCCGAAATTCGCGATCTGCTGTTCAAAGCAGCGCAATGATGACCGGATTGAAACTGTACTAAACTGATGGTTGGCCGCGTACGAAATTCTTCACGAAACTAAGTTTGCGTCACGCTCTCTACCGCACTTAGGCAGCAAGGACAAGACTGATCTAACTGGCTTGAATAGACTAGTCTACAGTCTGCCTCAAGAGCACGCAACTTTCTATTCGGATAGATTCCGTGAAGTTGTGTCTGAGGTTCAAGTTCATTTGGCAGAGGGTCTTCCTTAGTTCCACGACCCTAATGTCAAGCTCATACCTTAGTGCCGCACTAATGGCACTGTGCCGTCAGTCGTCACGCAAGATATCTGATCTTTGAGCACCACATGCAGCTTGACAGTCAATGACTCTGAGATTTAATGTCTACATGGTTGTACCATTCTTGCAGTGCATGATGTCAGCTCAAGACTGAAACAAAGTCGGTAGTGTGCCAAAAAAAAGGGAATTAGATGTGAATCCCGTAGAGAGCCAGATCCTGGTTTCTTCAGCAACAACTCGAGAAGGTTGAAGGTGAGCTGGAGAAACTTATACCCCTCCCACCGTAGTCATCGAATCCGAGAGAGGTGGAATCATGAAAAGTACGATATGAACATGAAAATCTCATCCGCCTTCCGCTTAGGAGTTGAAGTAACTGCCCTCGGTTTCGAAAGCGAGATCTAGATACAATAGAATTTTAATCAAGTAAGTGGTAGCTGAAGTCCTTAAAATGATCAAACCAGCGTTCCTCTGCCATGAGCTTTAATCAAACAAAACAATCCTATTCTGAATGTCTCCACAAAAATTTGCATCTCTAGAAGTTTTCGAAATCCTAGCCAAATTTTTGACTTTCGAGCATGATGAAACTGTCTTTGTCCTTTATGAAGAGCATACGGAATTCAATCTTTTCTTCGAGCCCCAAGCATCAAGATAATACATAGCTGATTTGAAGCTGATGCGAACCTTAAGCAGAGATCATGCGCAGCTGATGCGAACCAGATGCAAAGTTGATACAAAGTTGATGCAATGCTGTTGCGAAGCTGATGCGCAGCTGATGTAAAGCTAATGCATAGATGATGCGCAGCTAATACAAAGTTGATGCACAGCTGATGCGAAGCTGATGTGCAGCTGATGCAAAAATTATACAAAGTTGATGCAAAACTGCTACGCAGCTAAACTGCGTCTTAGAAGACAACGCGGGCTTGGCAACTATTGAACTGAAGGACATCCTGAGATTCAAACGCAAAATAGGGCAATAGTAATTTTCGTAGTACATCACATACATATAAGTAAGTCTTAAGAGGAAAATAACATTCACACCCAATCCTCATATATGGTCTGATCGACTTCATCTTTTGCTTGTGAAGCCAGCAGACCACCTGTACTGGGCACTCCTTTCACCCGCCTACTCTGCCTCCAGTTTGGACAAAGTTAAGCACGCTTCGTAATTCTTCAACACGCGGGATTATAGAGGGTGATTCATCATAGTTTTTTTACAGATCACACGTGACTTCTATCAAACTGCTTTTCATTTTTGTGGACAACCTTAGATGTGGTTGTGGCCAACATTTTCTTGATAAAGCGTTTTAAAAGTAAATGCCGTGTATTGATCTTTTAAACAAAAATGCCCATTTTATGTATACTTTTCAATTTATGTATTTTACTTTAGATTCTAAATCAAACTTCACGATGAATCACATGGAGGCAAGCGGGAGAATTCGACCACCAGGCGACTAAGGTTCAGAACCCACTCGCAACAAGTGGAAACTTATTTTGGCACTCAGGGTGTGTAGGAGATGTGTAGGAATCTGATTTTGATTCATTTCAAATGCCTATCAGTTGGCCATCTACGTCGTGTCATTTAACACAATTTTAAGCATCACTAAAGAGACACACAATGGGATCACACGTAGATCCTTGTGATCCCACTGTGATGGCATTTTGATCAATTTCACACTACAAACCAGATATCTCAAAAATCTGACTTCTGACAACACTCTTGACACCAGTTTACAATATTTCGTCCCCACATTGCTCACTCACCAATGCCCCACAAGCATACGACTCTCATCGTCGTCGCAACTTCACCGCTCGAAAAAAAAACAGTCAACTGTCAAGCAATTGACATTTCCATTAAGTCACTCATGCGACAGCTTCCAGCCTCGCTTTGCATAGTGATTTCCTTTAGAAAGTATTCACCCCCAAGCCTGTGGTCTGCGCAGGCCGGGGCCACTCCACGCTCCATTGGTCCTGCGCGCAGTTGGCAGCCATAATTAAAATGTAACTCCAAGCCAGCGGCGAACGGTCGTGAGTTCGACTGACACGCTTTTTTCAAGAATAGCCCTCAGCTGGGGCCTAAACGAGGTGCACACACACCCACCGCAGGCCTCAACACCCCAACACCTCGTCGCCGTCGTGCCAATCATCAACACCGATGTGCAATTGAGAAAGCCACAAGCGCAGACAACCTTCCAGCTCAGAGTTCAGGTGATTTGCCACGGCAAATTGGAGCTCCAGTGCGGGCACCAACGCCGAACGAGGGCAGGAGCGCAACGAGCGCAAGAAAAATCATTCGCATTGTGACCCCGGTGATCCGCCACGCTCGCAGTAATAACAGAAATATTTAAGGCTTCGAAAATTAACACCTTGGAGTGTGCAGCGCGGCCTCGCATTGTCTCCGGGATACGTGGAGTGTCTGCAGTGCGCTGCGAGGGCATTCTGGGAAGATCTGAGCCGATTGCCGGGATGGATGCTGTGCTGTGAATGCAGAGAGTGAACGTGCGCCGCCGCCGCCGCCGCCGCTGCCGCTTCCTGCCGGCATGTGGCAGTTTGCTCAGCATAACCAAACAGTTTGCTCGACGGTGTGTCGCGGTGAGATATCGTTCGGCTGGCCGGGCCGATGTGCTGCGGTCGACAATTGTCGAACAAATAGTTCGCGGATTAGCGGCAGTGCACCACTGCCGGCCGCCGCATTGCGGTGGATGCACTGCCTGCTGACGTCGACGACGACGACGACGCCGCCGATGATGATGATGATGGCGATGACGATGGAGCGCTGGTGATGGCTCCGGTGCACAGCTCCAGCCTGAAAATGGTATCTGGCGCTGCTGCCGCAGCCGCGCTCCGGAGAATAATGGGAATTAGACACGATTCGTGATTTATGAGGTGCGAATTGCACCGAAAACAATTTCGCTATTATTGATGGACCGATACGGATAATTCCAACTTCAACTCCGGCTCTGGCTCGGGCATGGGTCCGGAGTTGGGTTTGCGAATTTGGGAGTTTGCTGTGCTCGCAGCGACTCTCCGCTGATCGGCGATAAGGCGTGCACTTTTCTTTTCCTATTTTCGGGGATAATCCCCGACAAAAAATGGTGGATTTTGCCTTTTTCGCCGCGCTGCTACCTTGGCGTGTATCTGGGTTTGTGGATCTTGGCGGAGGTGTAAATTAATCACGAACGTCGACCGATGATGTTTCGCAATCGTCCCTCATTTAAATTGGAATCGAAGGAATGCTGTGGCTGATGAGAAACAAAGTCTTTTTGGGGGAGTGTTTCCCTCAATTTATCGAAAGGCATGCGGCACGACTTTGGATGCATATCTGCTGAGGCTGTGAAGGGTTGCGAAGTGAACGGGACGAGATGTTTATCGTGTGCCGACTTGGAAATGAAATACGGTCTTAAGTACGGCCATTTTGAATGCATCGTATGACGGATTTTGTGTCACAAGTTTGAAGAACTCGTTGCAATATTGGAGCACTTAAGCTACTTCTAGCCGAACCATAAGGAGTAAGGTCTCTCTGTCGTCATTTTTCCTATTCTGTTCAAGTGCTCCCACAGGAATGTCACATCTCACCCAGATTGACTCACCAAACCTCTATCTCTCCATCAAAATCATTCAGTCAACTATTTGCTTTCCTTCACTCAGCATCTCAAACCGTCCATTAGCTTCCTATCTTCAGACATCAGACACACAGGGATGCTCCTCCACAGTGAGCATCAATCTGTGATCCCTATCTAGCAGCTCTCCTATCAGCGATCTCCTATCAGCGATCTCAGTGAATCACCAGCAGAGAGTGATCATATGTGTGACTACACACATTCCTTCGGGTGACGTTACAAATTTCCTTTCCGGCGAGATAGCTCAAGTGGTTCCAGAAAATTAGTTTTTTTTCCACTTTTCGGTCAAATCCAAATCCATCCGCTCCGGTGTCCTCGAAAAGAACGGAACGCAAGAACGGGTCTCATTGCTCGTGGCGGTGAACTACCTGGCGACAGAAATCCGAACACTAAACGTCACCAAGGACACGTCATTTGTTAAAGGACTTCATATTTGCTTCGTCTTGCTTTCTGTCTTGTTTCCGCCCGAATCCGGTCCCAGCTCGCCAGTTGTGCACCATCAGCAGCAGAAGCAGCGAAGCGTACTAGCAACCAACACCACCACCACCGCCACAACCACTGCCATCATCGCCACCGCCAGCACAAGCACCAGCACCAGCACCAGCACTTGCCAGACACCGAGAGATAATTTCGGGAGATTAGCTGAGTGCAGCGCAGAGATAAGCGTTCCATTCCGCCTATCATAACGAAAACCAAATATCTTGAGTTGTGGCTGTGGTCTTCCCAGATCCACTCACACACACACACATACACATATGCCGGGGTGGAGGAACAGAAATTCCCTGATAAGCCCCAGAACCACCATCACCATCACAACCACCACCACCGCTGGCATCACTAGCACCAGCACCATCAGCAACATTATCCCAGCCGAACTGTGACGATATGAAGCCAGCCAGGGTAAGTGGTCGGTTGCCATGTGTAATCGCCCGTCTCCCTCTCATTCCAGTTCAGTCGGCGGGCGGATGGAGTGGAGTGGTGGCAGAATGTGCAAAAAGTGAACAGATACAGTCGAGCGAAGGTGAACCGAAACAAACGGAATTATGGGGAAAAATCACTTTTATCTGGACGCAAGTAGAGATGCATGTGCATGCATTTGCCGCCAACATTACCATCTCGCGAGGAGCGTTTCGCTGCACAAATACGCAGATAACATCCAGCGGGTGCAGCAGAAGCAAAAGAGCCATCGCATGTGGGTTGGGCACTGCTGCAGTGCTGCAGTGATTTGGATGGAGCGGGTGTTGATGGTGAGTGTGTAATTAGACTCGACTGGGCTCATTATATTGGAGGAAGCAACAAGGGTCCTTCTGACGTTCTGAGGAGACAGCAAATATGTGCCAAATTTGAGACCACATGTCCCGATAATTTGTGCCAAATTCTTAAAAAAATTTAAATTTCTCAAAAATATGTACCAAAATTCTAGTAAATTTGCACCAAATTTCTAGAAAATTTGCACCAAATTTCTAGAAAATTTGCACCAAATTTCTAGAAAATTTGCACCAAATTTCTAGAAAATTTGCACCAAATTTCTAGTAAATTTACACCAAATTTATAGAAAATTTGCACCAAATTTGTAGAAAATTTGTACCAAATTTCTAGAAAATTTGCACCAAATTTCTAGAAAATTTGTACCAAATTTCTAGAAAATTTGCACCAAATTTCTAGAAAATTTGTAGTAAATTTGTACCAAATTTCTAGAAAATTTGCACCAAATTTCTAGTAAATTTGCACCAAATTTGTAGTAAATTTGCACCAAATTTGTAGAAAATTTGCACCAAATTTGTAGAAAATTTGCACCAAATTTGTAGAAAATTTGCACCAAATTTGTAGAAAATTTGCACCAAATTTGTAGAAAATTTGCACCAAATTTGTAGAAAATTTGCACCAAATTTGTAGAAAATTTGCACCAAATTTCTAGTAAATTTGCACCAAATTTGTAGAAAATTTGCACCAAATTTGTAGAAAATTTGCACCAAATTTGTAGAAAATTTGCACCAAATTTCTAGAAAATTTGCACCAAATTTCTAGAAAATTTGCACCAAACTTTGTATAAAATTTCTTGAAATTTTGTAACAATTGTTGTTCTGAGTTTCTGCCCAAATTAAGTCTAAATTTCGTTCGGAGTTCATCCACATTTTCGCCCAAATTCGACTACACCTTTATCAGCAATTTTGAACTTTGACCACAATTTGATCGCGCACATGCGACCTGCACCAGCACGTCTTACTCTTACGTCAATCGCATTGTCTTCGGTATTTTCTCGTTTTCTGAACAAAGGTCAACAAGTTTTCTTTTAAATACACACACCACAGCCCATATCAGCCGATCATTGACAATTGCAGCTTTGAAAAGAAAGAAAAACGACAGTTTTACTTCGATTGCAAGAGCAAACCAGTTTCGATTTGAAAATTTCCCCAGATAAGCCTTCAATTAAACAGCAGTTAAATGTATGCCCAAAATAGACGAGACAAACAGCAAAACATTAAAACAAGTGTAAACGTCAAGAACAAAAAAAAACTGGACTTGCCTCTTAAACAACTTGGCACATGCCCAAACACGCCAGTGTAATTAACGACCAGCGATAGACATCAAATCTTCTACTCACCGAATTAGCGCGAAAATTCTTTCAAATACAAGATACGAAGTTTCAAATGGATCTGGTATCACTTACCTGCAAAAAAAAGAAAACAAACAAAAATGTGGTTAACTGACGAATGACAGCTGAGTAGAAGTGAATTCCGATGAATGGGATACGGTGGACTCGAAACAAGCTGTGACAGAGATCGTTGGAGGTTTGCTTTAATTTCGATCGCAAATCGACGATAGAAACGAGTATTTGCCAGTTGGCAACACAGACACTGTGATCCTCAGCAGAATGGGGTGACCTACAGTCGCGCTCTATTCAAGCGGGCAAAACTTTCCAGCTCGAGTTCGATCTGATTAGACGGTATTCTGAAATGTCAAAAGCGTTATGTGAGATGGAAGCTGCTGGGCACTTCATTTCATTTCAACTAGGGCGTGATACTGAGATAACGGTCCCAAAAAGGGCTTCTTGACACAAATGAAATTTTATAGGCCCTTGATTGACTTTAATGGCTGAAAGCTGACGCGCCGATACCATCGGGAAACGATCGTACAGCCGCCGCCGCCACCGCCATTAAACTTGATTTAAAGTCGGGTGCTTCCGATTTCGCTGGACTGATTTGAATTAAGATTTGGCCGTTATCGGCGCCATGCACACCTGCTAAGCCCAGCGAAAAGATGCGCGGTTACGCAGACGCTGATCTGGCCTGCTTTCGTTGACGATCGATCGTGAGGTGATCGAGCAGAAAACGACTTTACTTGACATACAGTCATCAAATGAATTTCAATCGAAGGGCACCGCAGACTGACATCCGATGACACCCTTCTGACATGCCACTCTGTCCCATGTCCACCTCTGCCCTCACAGAGAGGAAAAAGGATTTGACTCTCGAAACCCGTTCGCATATCTCCTCCATCCAATCCGCACTCCGTCAATCCGTTCCCTTTCATTGACTCCTTTTATTCGATTCTTTGCCTTTTATTGCCATCTCTGCTTTTATTATTGCGATTATTATTGCCGGCGCTTGACTTCATCCCTGCCCCCTATTACTCCGGACAGTGGCTTTGTCCATTGGACGCGCAAGAGCTCTTATCCTCTGTCGCATCCCAGAGTGTTGGGGCTTCGGTGGACTTTTGCTGTTTTTTTTCTGTTTTTGTCTGCTCTCGTCGGCCGAGCCGTATCTCTTCGTATCATAATGGAAATAGAGTCTGAAAGGCTGGCACTTAGATAACGTCGTGCCGCATTGAGCAGTTGGCTGATGCGCGCCGTATACACACACAAACACACGCGCAAGTTCTGTTGTGAATGTCATCCCAGTTGCATGCACTTATCCTTGCACTTGTGGGGGGAACTCTGTCAAGTGTCACAACATGCCGCGCAGGCGGAACAATTTCGGAAGAGATGCTCACGCTGCACTTGTATTACACACACGTACACACATATGACAGAAATAACACCATATCACAGCGCATATGGAAGTGGTATCTAGATAGATTTATTTTCTCGTGTAATCTTGTCATTCCGTTGCGTTGCAGATGATTTTTCATCGCACACCGTGCGTCGGTCACCGCTGCCACTTGGACCATAAGTGTAATTATGATGAACGGAGCGACCGGAATGCGGTGAGTAATTGAATGGTCATTTGTTTCAGATGACATGAGTAATCTCTGAACGGGAGACGGATAGGACATGGTAACTTAGGTTATAGAGGAAGTTTCAGTCGGAGTCAGTCGTTGATCTTGTCTTCTGTCAGAGATTGCGCTCAAATGTCAATTGTGGCAGTTGTCTTTCTTCCTCTTCTTGAAAGTAATTTTTGCCTGTTTATCAGGTTGTGATGCATTTTTTGTTTAAAATTGCAAACGTTTCAAAACCAAACTGATCAACTCAATTTTGAACACAAACTCATTTTAAGCAACTTCCCGTCTCGCAGCACATCAAATTCAACGGTTCCCTGATTTATTATTCAGAGCATCCTCGACTAATGCCAAACACGCCATCACCCTATAATTATCGCGCTGCCATTAGCATCATTGCGGGGCATCACCACACGGCAACCAACCAACGCACAGCGCCACTCTGTTAAACCTGCAAAAATCACGCATTGACGGGCCATGTTCAATTTGTATGCCACTACAGGCCCCCCCACCATCCGTGGACTGGACTGGACTGGACTTTGGCGTCGAACACAAACACGTCCACATCACGCATGCGAATGACTGGGATGTGCGTTGCTCCGCGCACCGCACTGCATCATTGAGTGATGAAGGAACGCGCATTTTTCAAATTTCCACTTCGCCCAGGGCCCAGAGGTGTTTGTTTGTTTTGTAAGCTGCTTGGCAGCTGTTCTTTTTTTTTTTTTGCATGTCATCCGTGCCCCTTTTTGTTGCCTGTCTGCGGCAACTTGTTCGACACACACTTTGGGAAAATTAAAAACGAATAAACGAGCCGCGCTCCACTGCTCGCTCTGTCTCTCGCGACCGAATCAATTTTCTGGACCACGCGCTGCTGGGAAATGGGATACGGGATGCGCTGCTTGAGGTATTTACATTTTAATTACCGTGCGCCCCCCCGCGAGTGAGCGCGGCGACGAGGACGCCACTCGTGTAGAAATTTATGTTTCTCGCTGTGTCGTGGCTGCCGTTCGTGGACCTCGGCTGGAGCCGGTGGTCGTGCGTGCGCACCTCCCAGTAATTTTCGCGCGAGGATATGTCGGACATTTGTAATTTTCGAACTTAATTACGGATGTTCCGTGTTATTTATCACTCGACAGTGCATTAAGCCTTCGATTAGGTAATGGCATGCCACGGTGTCTCAATGAGATACTGGCGCGGGGGAGGGACCGGGATTGAACTGAGAGACAGAGATGAAGGAAATCATATGGACTGGCCTCGATCCAATCTGTGTTTTGACAGTTTAACCCTTGGCCTTCGTCGTCTTATCTGAAATAGACGTATGCGATTTGGTTGTGGACGCTGCCTCGATGCGGACGTGTGGGATGGCCGGCGGCTATCGCAAGTATCTTTGGCTCAGAACCACCATACGTCTGCCGCTGACTTATCTGCACTCGGAGTACATTTGTTGATTGGGATTTGATGGATGACTATTTTAGGAATGCGGTATCTTATCGGTTTGAGATTTGACTTTCCTTCTCCTTCTTGCTGTTGTTCTTCTTCATTAATTTTCTGTTTTGTTTCGGGTTCTTTATTCGTTCCGGAGAGTTAAATGCTCAGTGAATTGTGTGGGGGCGGAGGGTTGGCGGTGGGGGAGGTGATATTAGGCGTTGGCTAATGATGAAGGAGGCATCTGTGACTTGCACATTAGGAAATCGTCGCCGTTCAGCATACACGGGCTATTTTCGGTTTGGATCTGATCACAGAGATCCAAGAATATGGATTGCGATAACATGAGAGGGTCTTATCTGTGAGACAATGTTTTCCATTGACAAATGAAAACTGATTAAAGGGCGATTTTCCGGAGATAACTGTGGTGACTATGTCAACAGAGTCGTTTTGATGTGTTGACACATTTCTATATTCGGCCTTAAGGCCGTATAAAACCGGTCAAGTACGAGTTCTACTTGCACACCGAAGGTTTCGCACTTTTTCATTCTTTTTTGATCATGAGAAAATATTTGCGGAGCTCCACCACATGCGAGGGTGGCTGATCTTGTGTTTTTTTATGCATAGAGAACTTCGACACAGATAGGTGTTTTCCACTTGAGATCTTCAGCATCATAGCTCAGCGGAACAATGATAGAAAATATTAAGAACTTATTTTTTAAGTGAGCGCCGTGTAGCCCAAAGAGTTGTGAAGCAGAAGAGATCCAGACTGATTAATTTTCGGTTTCGAAAGTAAAACTTAATTAGACCGAAACAGCGATACATTCGCGATGAAGATTGATGTTCTTCATAACGCTTACACCTTGCCATTAAGTGTGAAGAACAACAAGATTCGAATGTCGGCCTCGAGAGGATTTGCAACACTTGTCTATTTTGAGGCAATTTTGAAAGTATTTTTAGCACATTTCAAGCTGTATCTCGACCAATACTTGAATAATGTTGGTTGCTAATGCGTCTAGAGGCCTCAGTAAATACCTACTGAAAGATGAAGAAATGCAATGTCTAGAAGCGCATTTCTCATTCTCAGATTCTTCGAGGAAACCGATCTAGATCTACCCGTGCAAAACAAAAACCCTCATTTAATCCTGGAACGAGTTACGATGATGCAGAGGACTTCCACTCTTTTCAAATTTCTCCACAATTTGTACGATTGCTCATGCAATCATGATTCACGTCGATCATGACGCCCATAACCATGCGCGAAAAGTGGCCACGTTTAAGTCACCACTTTTGCAGTACGTTTTTAAAGCTCTCGCGCGCTCTTTGATTGCTAAGCGATCCTTTATCGTAAATGGCAAACTTTCAACTAATATTGTGACACTTCAAATGAGAGCTATGTACAGAAGGTGCCAAATTCCAGCGGTACCAACTTTAAACCACGAAATGAACGATCCTGAATTTTGAATTAAATTTAGCCAAGCAATAAGAAAGTGCTGATTTCTTCTTCGTCTTTAAGTGGCGCCACAGGCTCTAGGTGGGTGTGAGCGGTCATGCCTCCTGTCTCCAACACGCAAGACTGAGAGCAGCGGCATCGCAGTCTATGAGGTTCTCTGTTTCGTTTTACCAATGAGCAGAATCGGAAGATACTTCAAACGAGAATGTGTTGCAAAAGCCTCTTTGCCAGTTTTTTTGCGTCCTGTTCCTTCTCAGTCAGTCCCCATCCTTCTACATGCTTCACCTTCCGAAAATTTGTATGCACCCCCACTATGCCTAGTCGTCCACGGTAAACAACGACATTCCCCGACAGCACAATGTGCGCATCTGTTGTCTGACCAAATGCCGAGCTCCGCAACACGCCGCCAACACACACACGCACACGCATACACACACTAATTGGTCAATTAGCCGCAAGCATTCATTGGAGTCCCGAAATGCCACAACATCACATTCCCATTCCAAGTGTCACATTTTGTTTAATGAAATTATCTCGTTCCCTTTGTCTGGCACCGGGACGGCCGCGCCGACACACAGCGGAACCCCCAAAAAATCCACTAATCCTCCCTACGAACTATTACACCGCCACACCTCGTCGTCGTCGTGGTCGTTCGCTGACAAGTGTCGCCGCCGCAGCCGCCAACGCCGCGCCACACTTGTGTGTTTACCCGTGCACGGGTTTCGGTGATGAAACATTTTATTGACACACAAAGTAACATCATTAACAGTGTGTCTTCGACGTGGTCGCCGCAGTCCGTGTCCATCGCCGCCGCCGCCGCCCTTTGCTTCTCCATCAACAAACATCCTCGCCTGTGCCACCACACACCAGTTGTTCGCTCCTTCTTTTCCTCGCCTTTTTTTGTGCCCTCTGCGGGCATGTGTGTGTGTGTGCATTTCTTTTGGCGGCACCTCGTCCCAGCACGGTGGTGGTGTTGCCGCAGCAAGAGCGACGGTGATGACGGTGGCGGTGGCGGCACGGGCGACCGGCGCTATTTGGTCAAACATGGAATTCACTCCTCGTTTGTCGGTCAAGCTGTTGATGGGTGTTTTAAGTCGTTAAACGTTGTTATTGCCTACCGCCGTAATATGCTGTATAATGTAATTGGTGTGGCGGCCATGCGCTGCTGCGGCAGAACCAAAGAGGAATCGGACCACCATCGTGAGGCGGTTGCGGCCGTGGCTGCTGGTGCTGGTGCATTGGTCATGTATGTCGTCGTTTTGTTTGCTCGTGCGGTGCAGGGGCAGTAGCAAACAAACATGGGAAATCCGAAGCAATGCCGCCGCCGCCGCCGCGAGTTAGGTTGTGTGCATTTGCATTCCCGTTCTTTTTTTCTCCCCCTTCTCGAAGAGAGGTCGTTCCAATTAAAAGTGGAGCTCGGCTCCGACTTTGGCTGGTGGAATGGGTGGGTTGGGGAGGCTCATTAATTCAATGATCGTTTCATTTGAGGTTTTATTGAGGAGCGGACTTTTAGGAACGTCATTCTTTGTGACATTTTGTGCGCCGCGACCGAACGGAAAGGAACGTCCGATATGACAACTTATTTGGCGATAGCTGTCAGTGCCGTGAGGCGCTATCAAATGTCATCTGCGACGATCGCTTAGATTGGTCGCTCGGGGGACATCGTTAGATGACGAGCAGATGCTCTTAGCCGTCATAACTGGTTTTGGGGTATTTTATGTGAATTTTTTGATTATTTGCGGAGATGTCTGTGAATTCCTGAGACGATCGGAATTGTTGGAGCGATTTGATGTTGCCCATCGGTAGAAAGGAAAGTAGTTTTTGAGATGACTTCACGATCAGATGGGATTACTGAGGCGATGATTATGTGAGAGAGGCTGAGTTGCATGGTACGGCAATTGGTTGGCTCAGTGATCTTGTTAGCCTTCAATGGTTCAGAAAGGTTGACTTTTTTAGATCTGCTTGAGATTTTTAGGAATGTAAGACACTCTATCAGTGAACTTGAAACTCTTGGAGAAGCTTTAAAATTCCATTCTGATTGATTTGAGCAAAAATAGACGAAGCGAGATTACAGAAGTAGATCGAAAGCGATTGTGTTAGGACATGTATTGCTTGTTCACATTGAGAGAGGGTCCAATTTTTTTTTGGAATTGAAAAGCTGCTGAAGACGACGGACTTCACGCAGAGCTCTGTAGAGAAGGTTGAGATGATCCAGGAGCATCGAATAGAAGATAGTCGGAGGAAAGTATGACCGAAGTGTGAAATCTCTATGTTGTTGGTTCGGTCGTTAAGAGAGGATGATCTCTGATTGTGGCAATTTTCAGTGGGTCAGTCTGCTGAACAGTGCATTAAAGATCCTCTCTGCGGTTTTGTATAAACGCCTGAAACCATTCATGAACCATCTAATAACTTCGAGTTGTATAGTCCGGGAATCGAATTTTCGGCGTGAAAGTCGACACACTTACCTACTACGCCACTGCGACCACCACCGGAAACGAATGTGAATGTGTGTGTGGTTTAATTCTTGGTCCGGTTACCTCAATTTGTTCACGGGTCCACCTCTTATAAGTGACAAGACTGACAGAGTCTGCTGTAAGCTGTGGATCGTCGCTTCGCGTGACAGAAGCGGCGACAACCTAAGGAGGCTAGGCCATGTTTCCTTGTGGGCTTTAGTACCACTCAATGGTCACCAGTATTCAGGTTAACGGTAGTTAATCAATATCTTTCACCTTGAGCGTTGGGTTTCGCCAAGGGTGCGCCTTGTCACCTCTCCTTTTCATTTTATGTACTGAATGTTGCAGCGCAGCCAAGGCAGTTTCTTTTCACAGACGACTTAGTTGTCCTCACATCCTCCCAGACAGAACTCCAACACGGTGTCGACAGGTTTGTGGCCGTGTTTGCTAATACTGGATAAAGGTGAACGTGTACAAGTTCGAAGTTATGGTAATTTTCAAAACGCCTGTCCAATGCGCTCTAAATGTAAGTGGAGTCCCATGGAAACAGGGGGAGAAGTTTAAGCATCTCGGGGTCTTTTTCACAAGTGATGAGAGGAGCAACGCTGATCTTTTCTGTAGAGTTGGCAAAGTTAGATCAATTTTGAAACAACTTAGAAAACCAGTTATGAGGAGGAGAGCTATGTTTCGTTGATTTGGCCAAATGCTACGAATGTCGTCTTCATTTCAACTTTCGAGGTATGCCTTAGATGCAATTCCATCTGATAGACGTCCACTCAGCAGACCCAGGGAAAGGCGGATGGAACAACTCCATAAACTCACCTGGTTGCGTTTGAAAATATGTAGTTGGAGTCGGCGGACGAGGGAGTGGCCTGGATGTCTCACGTGCGGTCATTGTGCCTGCTACTCCCTAACATGCGAAACATGCGAGTCACCCGAAAATGATGATGATGAAGTTGTGGTCCAAAATGAAACACCCACCGGGTCTGCTCATGAGCTTGCTAGTGGGCAACACTCATGGTCCCTGTAATTTACTATGTGCACAGATGAGAAATGCTGTTGTCGAGAGTTCAATTCAAGAACATCATATCACCATCGACTACAAGAGCTCAACATTTCAAGCTTGAGGAGAAATCTTCACAAAGTTCTTACAAGGTCCAATCGACTAAAGAGCGCAACCATCTGCATCGTTATTTCTTTGCAGTTTGAGCCTCAGAGCAGCCTGTAGTGGACAGGAATTTCGGGCAAAAAATTAACTCTTATGTCGAGGCACATTTTCAGATTTGACAAACGAAATTGCCACATCTAGGACTCGGGAGACTCGCATGTCATTATTAAGAGACCAATGCGTCCACAGAGAGTGACAGTTTGGTGCTGATTGTAGAGTGATGGCATAGATGGAACCAGTATTCTTCGTATATGGAGCTGAGATTTACGTTGCGGTCAACGGCAGGCATTAGGGAACCATGCTAACCGACTTCTTCTTACTGAGTTCGAAGGCATGGATTTGGACATTCTCAAACTTCGACGTCGAACTACAAAGCACGGCAACTCGTTCACAAGACCTTATTCGTCTTGCACCGCAGCTTCCTGTTTTATATGCTTATTCACTTATTTCCACAACTAAAGTTTTTATATCATTTTTTGACGTTTGTCATGTCTAATAACACTTCAGGACATTGGTTAGGGCTCACGTATCTCTAGAAGCGATAGCTAGTACGTCTGTAGTCGATGCCATTTCATAAATCCATTCTCTAGGTGTGAGTCAGGGAAATGCATTAAAAATGCCGTGCTACTGCAGTTCTAACTGCGACTTCCAAATGGCCGATTCCTGGGATTTCTTTGTTGGTTATGTGCACTGCCTCGTTTACCAAAGTCCCTCTGAGCTCTGGCAAGATAAAGAAAAACCGCCACTGAAGGGACACTGAGTCATTTGAATATCAGCGCTTTAGCAAACAGATTGCAGCTCCATAATGCCATTCACCCAAGTGACACTCACCACCACACTGGTCTTCGTCGTCGTCTGTCGCTCAACCTTATCCCATTCACGCGTGCCCTAAGTGCACAAGCACGATCGCTTCCACCCGCATGACTCATCGTGCATGAATAACTCGAACTGAAACTCAGCAAAAACAGATATCGCTGCTTTATCTCACCATTAACCCACAATTAAGTCACTCTTCGCTGCAAAAAGCTCGGCGGCTCGCTGGACTAACGTGTGAAAATCCCACCAACCCCGAATGGTGGTTATCGATAAATCATGGCGCATTAAACAGTCCGACACAATCGGCCGTAATCAAATCGAACTCTCAGTCATTTCCCCTGGAAAAGAAGTCGCGTCAGCCCATGGGACCTGGGAGCGGTGCTGGAACTCAAAGGCCAACCGGTGGTGCGGCTTAATCATGTGAATCGAAGTATCGCCGGGGCTGCGATACCGCCTCGAAGGCCTTGATACCAATCTGGCAGTAAGCCGATTCGATCAAAGACCAGATCAATCAATCAAATGTGACCGGCGACCACATGATCGATACAAATGAACCCCGATCTTCGGATAGGCGGAAGACGTTCGACGCGGCAGATTGTTGTTGTTTTCCTGGCTGGGCCGAAAGGGGCGGCGGTAGTGCTTCCCCTGCGCTTCCATATGCTTGGGAGCGCTTATCTGGACAATGGCAATTAAAAGATTTTTTTCTCATTCGTCATAGATAAGCGAACGACGCCGCCGATAAATCGACGTCTGTTTGTGGCCGCCTTGTGCTGCGATATAATTAGAACATTGTTGCCCTATTCCGCTTTCCGCGATCGGGCGCGTGTATGGGGAGCGGAAGAGGGGGGCAGGCACTACGAACAACAAATGTATGTAAGCACACTCGTAATTATGATAGCGTTCGGGTCTAGAGATATATCGATAGCCGGAGCTTGGAACATTCGAAATTAAATGACGATTAGTTTCGAGTTTTAATTTGATACTCCGATCGATAAGATTCCAATTCAGCGGCTCAAGTGCCAGCAATAAATGTTTTGAAGGGGTGGATGTTTTAGTTTGAATTGTCTTGTGATTCTGAGACTGGGAAGGATGGGGGAGGGGGGTTGCTATCTTGATCTTTGTGTAGACTGATGAGAATTGGATTTTAGATTCGATCAACAACACGTGAGTCGCTTGAGCCTTGTGCAGAGTGTCGCGCTGTGAATTCCTTGAAAGTTCATTGACTGATTTGGAGGAAGGTGCGATTTTGGTATATTCAATTTTTCCTCTCGAATTGTTTGGTTTGGATGGTCCCAGTTGGTCAACGTTTTGAAAATTGATGTCAAAAATATGTTAAGGCCGGTTTTCCAAATGAGCACATCATTTGGTTATACATAGTCCTGAAACATTTCTGTTCAAGTTCCATCATAGTTCCTGAGGATCTTGATGTTGCAAGATTTCTGAAAATTTAAATCTAACAATTGTCACGCTGTTTTTTAATTTGTACCCTGCATTTTGTGTCTTAAAACTTTCCTTTCCTTTGTCCGAAGAACCTTGACAATAGACACAATGAAATTCCGGGGCTTTTCAGGGGAACTAAACCACTGTATCTGGGTTTCACGTCACAACCCACGGTTTGACGACGAGTGCAAGCAAGCGAATGCAGCCAAACAAGACCTATAAGGCAAAGCTGAATCGAACAACGAGGACTGTTCGTGAGCTCTGCGACTAGAGGAGAAGAGAAGAGTATCGGCTTCTCAGAAAAGCAAAGAAGGAGCATGAGAAGTGCGCTCTCGAAGAAATGGAAAGATGTTATGACAGGAATGAGGTCAGAAAGTTTTAGCGAAATATAAAACAGCTGGGGCGGACGGACTGCCAGCAGAATTGTTTAAAGCAGCTGTAGATGACTTGGTTGTACGCATATACCAGTTCATCTGTAAGACATGGTCGGAGGAAAGCATGCCGATGAATGGCATATCAGCGTTCACTAATTATCGAGGGATCAGCCTTCTTAACATCGCCTACAAGATCCTCTCTGCAGTATTGTGTGCGCATCTTAAACCGTCTGTCCATAACCTGATATGTCCCTACCGGTGTGGTTTCAGGCCAGGGAAGTCCCCGATAGACCAGATCTTCACTTTACGGCAGATTCTCGGAAAGATCCAAGAAGTACAAATTGAAACGCACCACCTTTTTGTCGATTTTAAGGTCGCATATGACAGTATGCATAGAGACGAGCTGTACAGTGCCATATCTAGTTTTGGCATTCCCATTCTTTCACTAACCATCAAACTGTCACTGTCAA
Organism: Eristalinus sepulchralis; assembly: GCA_944738645.1. NCBI lineage: Eukaryota > Metazoa > Arthropoda > Insecta > Diptera > Syrphidae > Eristalinus > Eristalinus sepulchralis. The sequence goes on from OX122883.1 coordinate 43,644,873, forward strand.
TTATGCGGTAGACTAAGAATTTTCATCTTGGTAAAGTACACGAAGGAACGTCTGCAAGTTGGTAAGTCCTTATTGCAAACCCCTTTAGAAGCATTTCTTAGATGAACGAAGATGTACAAATTATTCACATTCAGAATGGATTGCTTCTTGTTGCGCTACAATCCGTTGTGGACTGGTGGTCCTCAACCAAAAAAAGTCTCTCCATTCAGACCGATATTCTTCCCAACTGCGCACACCCGGTGGTTGGGTTCCTCTTGCATTTGTGTGCGACATCTCAGAGGTTAACCTCTTCTGGTGCGTTGTCCCAATATCTCGGATTCAATGACTTCTTTGACTTCTAGGCAGGGCAGCACCCTATACCTAAGACGAATCATGCGGGTCTTTTGGCCGGAATGGATAACAAACGAAGAGTTGCTGCGAAGAGCTTCACAGAAACCCATCTCAACAGAGATATAACATCGTAAGTGCTGACGAAGAAGCCACACCATACGTACACCGGAAACAGATATTTTAAGGACGGTCCTCAATTGAACATCGCAAGGAGTGTGCTATCGGGGTCGACTACGCTTAGTATAGTTGATGAGGAGGAGTATATATATATAGGACCACTGATATTCCCAACTGTCCCTTACATTCTCATGGCCACATCAAGTCGGAGTCTATTGACCCCCGCAAATGAACTTGATCCACCCACCTACAAAATCGCTCCACTTTCCTGTCATAGATGTGCAAAAACAAAAAAAATTATATCGTTCGTTCCCCACACCGATCCATTCAAACAATCAGACCCACATCCAGCGCAGCGATCCCAGATCCAGATTTCAGCGATTCCAGCAACCCCGTCGCTGCGCCTGCTCTCTGCTCAATCTTTTGTCCGTCTTTCGCATTTTTAATTAGAGAAGCAAACTGAAATCGGCTCTATGAATCTGCTCCGCGGCTTATCTTCGCCAGAAGTTCATCACCAGAGGTCTTGCTATCTAGTCTGAGGCATCTTTGAATCTCATTGATCCTCGGTTCCCAGCCCCCGCGCACCAGTGATCGAACTCCGAAAACAAAAAACCGCAGCGCGGCAGCAGCTTGAAAAATGATTTTGTTTTCTGCTTTGAATCGAATTTTATCAGCAAGACTGTGGCGGCACGGTTCCGCCCGTTCCCCGCCTGTGCAGCCAGTGTGCGGATAGTGTGGCCAATGATCTTGATGATGAGTCGAATTAAAAATAAAGAGACGACGGCTTTAATTTTGTTTCGCTTCTCCACGTCGGATTTTTATTTATTCATCGCCATCGCCATCGACATCGACATCGCTGGCATCACCATGGCTGGGCATCGATCGATCGATAACGATTTTGAAAAGTTCACTTGCGGTGGTGTCGGAGTGGCGGTGATGGCGGCGGCGGCGTCGGCGGCGCGTGGTAGCGTTCCTGCGACGCTTGTTGTTGGGTGTTTGAAGCGGAGTTTGGCCTATCGGAGGCGTACCACCGACTGCCTGAGCATCGCGATACATCTGCCATCGTCGCCACCGCTGACACCGCACCAACGACCGATTATCGAGGCCACTGAAAAGGGGGCGACCAAAGAGGAGATCTCTGGCAAAGATCAAACAGCGACGTTTGTCTGCGAGAGAGACGATAAGCAAATCAGCGATCGTGTGCATGATTTTGTGTACGGAACGGAGTTCGTTGGATTCGGGATTTTGCGTTGTAGAAACAGAGCTTTGGCTTGGCTCAGCTCAAATGCTGGCCTTCTGCTTCTCATGAATGTCAAATCAATGTTCTCAGGAAATTTGAATTGATAAATGCTTTGTATACTGGTGATAAGATGGAGAGACGGAAAGAGAGAGATGCAACGAGGCGGAGAATGAGGGGCGTTCTGGAGCATGGTCTTGCCACTGTTATCGGCGACGCTATCGGCTGGAGATACGCCCTTTTATTGTTGATTTCAAATCGCTTTCGAGCAGATCATGCAGGGTACTAAGTCCGCGATTGTGTTCATTGATCTAGAATTTGAAGAGTAGGGCGCTACGAAGTGGCCTGGACCACAAAAACTCTCCAGGATGTGGATTCGAATGCAAATGATTCGTAGATTTTAGAAAAGGTATTTTTGATGAATCTTCATCGAAATTAGAATTATGAAGTCAGGAAATTCAAAAATTATTAAATTTCAGCATCGCCTGTTGCATTCCACAGTTTTGGCGACGTTCCACAACTGGACTTGATGAAATAAATCCCAATTCATAAGCTTCAAGAGAATGCTTTCGACAAACTAGCAATACGTTCTGCAATCTTTCACAATTTCAGTTTGTGATGCAATTGTCTGGAGGGTTTTAGTAAGCACTTTGGAACTGTAGAAGGGTACGAGTATATGGTAACAGGGCTTGTGAGAGATGGAGAAATCTAAGTGCATACTTATACAAAAGGCAGAGATGGCCAAAACACTCGAAAAACTACGTCCATCCTCGGAATATTTAAGCAAAAAAGTCGAAGTGGCGTTCAAGCTAAACCAGGGACAGATGTAGAAGGTGTTTGGATGAAGAAGAGAAGGAGACCTGTTCCTCCTTAGCTTTATCTTCCATTGGGAAAAAAATCCTGCCAGAATTCTACTTCAGTGGACTGTTAGACATATCCCAAGTGATCGTCAATCTTATAAGGACATTCAATCAGAAGCACTGCCCTTGTGACAGCAGAAGGCGCTTGTATGCCGGTAGCCACCATACAGGACAAGGGCTCTTTCTCCCAAAATCATGCATTGGTTGTGCATAATGATGACGAGACCCAAAATGGCCAAAATCTCTCCAACAAACAGGCAGACATTTGGTGCCCACCTGAAATAAACAGCCCTTAGAGCTATTGTCAGACGAACACCCTCTTTTGCATCTTCTGCGGGAAGACAGCTGCTAGAACACATTAACAATACAATTACGAACCAGCCAGTCTAGTAGCTCCCTCAAAAAGAGACATGGTCTAACATGGGGTGTTGCAGTGTGAAGGAAGGTTAAACGAGCGACAGAGTTTCAGGTCCCTGGAGTAGACCACAGCTCCTACCCCAACGTTCGTCTTTCAGCGACGTGGGAACAGAGTCCAAGTTCGACCTTTCCGGCATGCTCGTTGGGATTTCGTTCTTTAGGATAAGTTGGAGGATAATGCGGTTTTGTGGGAGGAAGTTAAGCCGTTTTAAGATACTCGAGTGATCGTACCTCAGCTTGGACCATAGCCCAATGGTTTTGAATCTGATTGTCGTACGGGCTGTGATTTCCCTTACTAGAACACCTAGCAGAGGAAGGAAAAGGAAGGTCTAGTGCCGAGGGGTACTTCTAAGAGCTCCTCATAAATGTATATGTATAGACGCTGGCTTGCCTTTGAGTAACTTCGAATAACTAAACTACATACAAATCCCTACCGTCCAATACTGAGAACCGTGAAGCCAAACACAACAAAGTGGTAATTCCCTGGACAGAAGAGAACGTATCGTCATTACGGCAAGAGAACAATTATTAACGCTTTAGACCAATGGGTCAGTTTTGAGAAAATCAAAACTTTTGAATCTAACCGACTTTCTTAGTGCCCCTTGCACAAAATGAACTTGCGCCAAATACAGCCGGCTTACCCTGACAAGATGACGAAAGTTTCGAAAAAAATTTATGTGTCATACAATGGATTTAAGGAACTCCACTCTAAAAAACTGACTACCTTTCACAAGCTGCGCGGAGAGGTGTCGTCGACTGGGTTGTGAAAGATGAGCTTCATCCAAGCTACATCCGATCAACACACAGCCAATGCGACTTTTCCAAAACTCCTACTCAAGCTCATCACAAAGAGAAGAGTTACTGCACAAAGAATGCAAAATATTAGCAATCTCCTAACAAGAGGACTCTCTTCTCCAATCCAAGAAACCAAGTCCAACCGAACAAAGCAAGCTTATCACCCTACACGTCTAGACTAGGTCTTCAGGGAAAGAACGCCATTTCCTCCAAAACTCGAATGCAAGAAGACACTAGGAATAAGTCACAATGACTATCAATCCCCGCTTCGGAGGCTTCGATTCGCTCTTTCTCAGCAGCCTACCGTCGCCTAAGTATCCCATCGGATATCGCCTCTTCGTTTCTCTCTGATATACGACGTGTCACCGATCAGTATCTACGAAATGCTTTTAGTCAAAACCGAACCGTCACCTCACCACTAAAACGCACACACACAGGGGGACATACAAAAATTATCACCTCTGTGTGTTGTCTCGCACTTATCCTCATGCCGTCACAGTGGAATGTCACTCATTACGTGAGTCATCCTTCCGCCCACCTCATTGACGCGCGCATTCAGTGGAATTTCCACAGTCAATGCAGCCAGCCAGCCATGTGATTGGCACAACACATGAGTCTGCGAACCCCCCACCACCCGTTGAGGTTCTTTTGTATATTTAAGCAGAAAAATTTCATAAGATAACAGGCGCGCAGACAAACTGTCCGTTCCCGGTCAACCAGCACAGGCACACACTCACACGCGTGGCGATATCCATCAGGTCTTTCATATGAATTCCCTTAAACTTCGTATCGCTGATATCGGCGGCAGCGGCCGACTCCGTGGACGTACGAAGGACGGTAGACGGTGGACGGTTTCGGGTTCGCGTTGTGCATTCAGCAGCGTGCCAGATATCATCGTCCGCATCAGCGTCATCATCATCATCCTTCTGCTGCCGCTGCTGCTGTTGCTCCAGCCGGCTGACTGGCTGGCGGTCCCTCTGCGTCAGCGGGCCCCACCATTTTTGGCGTAACACTGTTGCAGTGTTGGAGCTTTAAAGCGAATCTCCCCCCCTGCTACTCCCACCCCATGCTCGATGGCCGGGCGGCTTATCAGTTCGCTTTTTGGGGTCTTCCGAGGCAGCTGCTGCTTTGTTTCAGATCGAGGACCCAATGACCGGTATCTGATTTGCAGGCGGACACTGGGTGGACGTTATTTGAAAGCCTTCGTGGTGAACTCCCGTGGGACACGTTGTCTTTTACGCTGATGTCACGGTGGCTCCGCTATCTTTGTATAGTGATTTGCACTGAATTTTGGCGACAGTTTCTAAAGTTGACCATTCACTTGGTTCAACTTAATACGACGTGTGTTTTGCTGAAGGCTAGTGAAGACCTCAATTGGGGAAAGCGGAAGCAAAATACAGGACTAGCAGTGGTGGTGGCATTCTTTTGGAGGTATTCGTGAAAAAAAACACACCTTCCATCGAATCTAAGTCAAAAGAAGTTGTGTTTCGTTATGAATATCGATTGCCTTATGAGGTCTTCGATCTTTGTGGAATGAGGTAACTTTGAAGCTTGAAAATGGACATATTGAACTGAATTTTTGATTTGGAATTCAAGAACTTTTTGTGGGCTTCCATGAACTCAAACTTGAAAGGATCGTGCGAAGCATACAAGTTAGCGCGAGGCATGATTCTCCAAAAGTCGGTTTAGTTGCGTTTGATGACATTAAAGTGAACGAACAGTCAAAGTGCGCCATCAATGAGGCGTTTGTTGAAACTGAAACGAAAGTGACTATAATGGGTTTGACGGTAAATCAGAATCATATTAAGACACTCCGTCGATCACTAGCCCATATTAAGAGAATGTATACTTTCCGCGTACAAACAACACGAACACGATTTAATTTTGCAATTTAACGTGGAACACAATATCGTTCAAAAATTGCGAGCCTTAGGAAGACTTACAGCATGGGATTTTGTTGAGGTAATTTATTCGTATAACCACTGTTTTGCATATTGCAGGAGGTATCTTAGCCATAACTTAAGCAATGTTGGTTTTAAATACTTCTGAAGTTTGAGGACTATTCACGTAAATACGTAAAATACCGTCGTTTCAACAAAATAATCGTCTTCTTCTTCTTTTTGTGGTTTCTTCTAGCATGAGCTTTCGCCAGCTGCATCCAATTGCGCACTCGAAGTTAGTTCTCCATTATGTGCGCCACCTTAGCCTAGGCCGTCATCTGTTGCGTTGTTCCAATGGCTAGGTTTCGAATGACTACATGGCCTAGCTATCTTAAGCGTTGTATCCGAGAACAATTAACCAGACGCATGAACCCGTACAGCCGATAAAGTTCCAGGTTGAATCTTCTCCTCTAGGTGCCATCAACGCAAACAGGACTAAAAATCGAGCGCAGACCTTTTTCGAGATTCGAAGACTTTTCGGGTCGGAGCAGTGGTGTCCGTATGCTCTACATGGCCTAGCCATCTTAAGTGAAGCGCATGTCGCCGTACAGCCCATAGAATTTGTCTTTGAATCTTCTTCTCCAGGGCCAAAAATCGCAAGTAAAACTCCTCTCTCGAAAAGGCTATGGGCTTCCTCACCCGCTTTTAGTAACGTCCAGGTTTCCGTGCTATAAAGTAGGACTGGGAGGATCAAGCTGTTGCACAGAGCCAGTTTAGTCCCCCAAGAGGGGCCTCTATTACTCAATTGCGATTGGCAAGAGTGATTCTGCGTTTACTTTCGCTACTGGTGTTGTGGTCCCTATTTACCGCTAAGCCAAGGACGACGAAGTTCTTGACAACCTCGAAGTTTCTGCTGCCTAGTGGAACGCTCTATCCGAAACGGTGATGTTGAGTTTCCTTCCTTGAAGACAGCATGTATCTATTTCGTCTTGCCCTCATTTATTGTCACACCCATTTTAGCCCTGTGTTTGTCTAATCACGTCAGCACGATTTTCTCTATGATATTGAATGAAGTTGATAAAGTCACATGACAGCGCGTCGTCTTGTCATAGTAGTCTTGTATAGGTTTAGCTCGCTATTGACCTTGAGGAAACAGCGAGAATTATCCATCGTCATCCTACACAATCTGACGAGTTTGGTAGGAATGCAAACACTAGACATGGCACTGTATAGCTCGTCTCTATGCACACTGTCATATGCGGCCTTAAAATCGACGATTAGGTGGTGAGTGTCGATTTGTACTTCTTGGGTCTTTTCCAAGATCTGCCATAAAGTAAAGATCTGGTCTATCGTGAACTTCTCTGGCCTGAAACCACACTGGCAGGGACCTATCAGACCAAAAAAAAATCTAACGGTATCAAATCGCTTGATCATGATGTGGAATTACGCGATCAGGAAAGTTCTCGTATAGGAGATGTTGTGTGGCCCATCGTGTTGAAACAGCATATCGTCAAAGCTATAAATTTAAATCGCCGGCCAAATCATTTCGAATAGACTGTAACCATCTGACCATTGGCAAAATTTAGGAAATACGGGCCAAGGACACTTTTCGACCACACAGTCATTTTGTCTTAGTGCAGCGGCACCTAAGACATGCGTCACATGAGACAGTTTTGTGTCTTTCAAAGCCATCGTCAGAGACATGTTCCTCTACGCTGAAGAAAATGGAAATGTTCAAAAATCGGTACTAATATTGTAACGCAGCATATAACAGGTGATTTTAAAAGGTGTTAAATGCCAGCGCAACCACGATATAAATGAGACTGTATATCTCAAATCGAAACATGGAAAGTCTGAATTCCTACATATTCGGGCGTTTTGCCAGTTAAAAACGTTTTTCATTCGATTTGAATTTTCGTAAGCCGTGCTGATTATTGTTTTATCAAATATTTAGGGTGAACGGGTGGATATTTGTAACGAGGCGAGTATTGCGGGTGCATTCTTGAAGGGGGGATTGCAACTGGCTAACTCATTAGAGCATATATTGTTAACTATAAAAGTATTGCGTAAAGACGCAACATTTCGTCGATGTTCTATCAACAAAAACCAAATATAAAAACTGGAATTTCATATTTGTGGAATACGTGAAAAAAACATTAATTGAGTAAAAAGAAAACAACATTTTATCCATAAAACCCGGAAGTGAGGAGCTCTGACTCAGTTGGGAAATTAATTTCAAAGAAAACTTCTAGAGACCTGATGATTGTCATCCTTTGCAACACGTTCCACTCCTGAGTTGTATACGGTATCTCTTTCTTACATTACCTCTCTTTCTGTCTCTTTTTCTTTCTCTTTCCTCCTAAGTTTTTGGGTCCAAAAAAACGTTACGCGACGGATTCTAAATAAGTATCAGAAGTTTTTATGCGTATGTGACAATTTGGATCTATGACTGAGTCAATTAATCAAAGAATGCTGCTCAAACGTAAACCCACAGGTTTTTTAATTCGCAACATTTAAGTCTCCCCATGTCAGTTTTTTTTATTCAAATATCAAATTGAACTTGGGTGAACACCAATTCCTCGTTTGTAACCACATCCAACTTTAACACATCATTTCAGAAGCAATTTTATGAAGACAAGTTTTTTGTTTCTCGATGCCCTCCAATTCCAACTAGACCAAACCAAATAAAAAAAACGACAAACCTCAAGTTTCACATTATCGTCAACGCACTTAACTGTCTGATGATCATCGCCTCATCTAGTCGGCCGTAAGTTCCCCCGACGACGACGACGACGATGGCGCCAAAACGCACTCTCACGTCTGTATAATTTCTCGATACAAACATCAGCTTTAATGTCAATTTATCTGGACCCGAACCACAAACCTAATGGACACTGAAATATTCATATTCGGTTGCGTTATCATTTATTGGTCTCGTCGAATGTCTGAATCGCACCGAATCGCCATCGTCTCCCTCTTGCGATCATTGTCTCGGTTTCCAATCAAACTGTGGTGCTAATAAAAAATTATTCAAATTGTTTTGCTCTTTGTCTCTCAACGACTCGACGCACTGCTTGACTGTCTGTCAAGCGCTGCTGTCTCGATGTATCAATTTCAACGGTGCTGGCGCCATCAAGATCTCCCCCCAAAAAACCCATCAAAGATTGTGATTACCCTCGAGATACTGTTCCTCCCCTCGCCCCAACGCCCCCTACCCGATGCTACAGCAACATTCATCTTCAGTGGTCTAAAATTTCAAATTATTAATTTATAACCGCCTCGCAATTGTAATTATCAACAAAAAAGACGGCCGTCTACCGAAGGAACGAGATGAAGATAGCCGGTCCCGGGGTGCGGCGGGAGTGTGTGCCCATCTCGGCCGGCAGCCTGAGTGACCTGAGACAACTTCTCCATTCCATCGCTGTGTCGCCCCGTTATCAGGCAAATGATTGATGCTAATTTCAACAAAAGGTACGATAACAGCGCCTCGCCGCGGCAATAATAATAATTTTCCTTTCACTTAGCCGATAAATAAACGAAAACACACTCACACACGGAGGGGGGCGCGGACACGGAGGATGGCCGTGTATGAGACATCTGGGAGCAGCAAGTGAAGTTAAAAATTAAGGCGCAGACTAGTAGCGAAGTTGGCGCCAACGGCGGTGTGGACTGTGGTCACTGTGTCACAACGTGTCGCCAGAGTCGCCCCAAGTTTGATGGGTGGAGGAGGGAGGGGGTAGGGGGAGCGATCATTACAACTAAAGTAAATAAACCAGTTAATCACATAATAATTATCATTGGGGAGTGATAAATCAGGTTTCTGCGGCAATTATCTGGAGAGGCGCGACACGACCACCGCGCCGTGTCGCTTATGTCGTTCGCCTAGTATCGACAAACGTTTTTTGTTTTCCCTCCCAGTCGTTATCAGATTTGATTTGAATTTATTTGTTGTTATTGTTGTTGTTTTTGGTCTTCTTGTTGTTCATTTAGGTGGAAATTGGAATTTTTGTATTTTTATCTGTAAATTACTGGCGGGTGTAGCGACAACATGCAGTAGTCGAGCCGGTGGGGAGTTGTCCCTCGTAATTGTGTTGTTCGCAGCGCAGAAGTTCTGTAGATCTGTCATCGCCCCAGGGAGTTATGTTGTATCATTTTTCGGTGGAGGTCGGTGGAGGGAGAATGTGTGTGTGTATCTATTTTGGTGCACACGATGGTTTTCTTCGGGTTCCGGGCTTGTCAATTCGGGAAGTGACAATTTGCTTAGATGTTGTAACTGACAAGCAGCGCAGACATCATTTTATGATTAACTTCCCTAGCGGAGTATCTCCACATGCGGGTCTGAGTGGAGGTGAGTGTTGTGCGCTTTTTACAACATTCTGTGAGATCGATTATCTGGTCGTGGTTAATTTACTCTAGATAATTCTTACAGCATTGGGGGGTCTTAAATTCGTTCGTGTCTTTGATTGTTTTGGAGATTGGGTGGCAAGCAACTCAACTTGAGCCATGGACAACCTGAGTTGAATTAGTTATGATGTTCTGTGTCTTTGATTGAATGACTTGAAAAAAACTGCACAAAGTGGTACCGCAACATTACGTGAGAGCTATAAGATGTGGTAAAATTGAATCCAGAACGTTTGAACGTCTGCCTGTAATGACCATTGTCAAAAGAGTTCGATTCAAGTGAAATGTGTTTCAGTAACTCTAGTGTATCACTCTCTACCGAACGTTCTCTTTTCAAAACCCCATACAACGCGAACTTTCCACGTTCGTCATGTGGTGAAACAGAAAACCACTTGTTGCCAGGCTCGGTAGATGCATCCACACCTTACGAACAAGCCTTTGGAGCTCCTGGTGAGTCAGTATCGGTGGGTTTGTGTTTCTTGAAATTAGGAACACATTAGGAACATCCTTAAAAATAGATGAACGAAGTCCCGAAAAAGCGTCTTAATGGAGTACTGGGATCGCTAAAGGACTTGAAGTAGGTGCCGAATCCTTTTTTGCGAACAAGAGAAAAATAAAAGAGAATCTTCAATCCGCATGGCTTCAAAATGGACTTTTTTTGGGCAAAGTAGGGTTGTAACTTCACAGCTTGTCACTTCCTACCTGTCCACGCAAGCACCAGCAATAAATCCAATTGAAAATCAATGCTACCATTTTGACACAAGTAAAAGAAGATTCATGTATAAAAAAATTAGAATAGAGGCTTCTTAAAGAATGGCAATCAATTAATCTGGAATACAACTTGAAGTTGGTCGAGTTTCAACAGGATTTACAGAAAGGAAAAAAAAGGATGAAAGAAAATACAAATGAAAAACATTGTTGAAAAAGTAGCCACTTTATTTGCTATCATAGTCTCGTTTCGGCTGGATACACTTGACCCAGTTGTGCTCCACCTTCAACCCCATCTGTAAGTTACGTTTTTTAGAGTCTGCAAAACAAGTCTCCGTATCGACGAAAACCTAGTCTTTTCACTCAAATTTCTGCACAGTGAGTGAAATATGTCATAAGGTGGCCAAATCTGGAGAACATGGTAGATGGGGCAGGAGATCATGGCCTAATTAACCCATTGTGACGGTGGCGATGTGAGTTGGTGTGGTTTCCACATTTCGGCTCGATAGACATCGAAGAGCCCTGTAACCGTTTTGCCCTTTTCCAAGTGAGCAATGTAGGTATCATTTTGTGAATTCCAGAAAATGGTTGCTGTCACCTTCGACATAGAAGAGCTCTGTTACTGTTTCACGTTCTCCAGAGAATACATATAGCTACCATCTTGGGAGTTGCAGAAGATTGTGGCCGTCACCTTTTCAGGGCCCTCTTCAGAGCACATTCGTCGAATAAAATCCACTGTGGATCCATGTTATATCCACGGCCACGAAACAACCCTAAATATCGTTCAGATTTCGCTTAAACAATGGAAGATACAATTCTGTTCTGGTCTTACGATTAATTTTATTCTGTAGAGAAAGTGAACATGGCAGACGAGTTTTCACGTCCAACATTTCATTCAGGTTATGATCCACGTCTCTTCTTTTGAGATGTCCACTGTGTCAGCTATAACTGTTGGCAACTACTAGATCTTAGATATTTTTCTGCACGTCCTTGAAAACCGACGTGGGACCAAGTTATAACTCGTTACACCAATTTTTGACGATCGCCATTAGAGCAGAAGGTTTATCGCACACAGCATCCAAACCCTTTTCGATTTAGCTACTTGATTCGCCTTTCAAAAACAAAAATGTAATGATAAATAAACATAAAAACTTATGAGTAATATGAATCTCATGAAGTCCTCCTGTTCTATGTCTAGGATCCTCTAGGGAGGTTTCAAAAATAAAAACATGCACCATACGCGATTGAAAGTGTGATAAAATTATGCAAACATTTTTTTTTTACGATTCTAAGAAGGACTCATGATGTTTCATGAACGATATTCAATTACTGGACTGTTCATTTCGCACTTTTGATCGGCCCGCCCCTTTCCAGTTGCGGAGGACAATTAAAAAACTTGTGAAAAACTTCAGAAATTTCATCACTCGAAGTCGGCAATAAACTGTATGTCCCATCTACCCGCGAAAGCAAACATACAACATAAGTGGTTGCTGAAGAAGCTAGGTCATGGTTCATTGTACGTTCTTGTGTTTCAATATAAACAGGAATCGTTTCTGGCATTACGTCAAGTTAGGAGCAACCAAGAATGGAGTTACGGAGGTAGTAAAGGAGGCATAAAAGGCGTTTATCGGAACAAAGTTGAACTCCACAAATGACCTCCATTAGGGTCCGGCGTAGAGTTGCCTTTGGCAACCGGTGCCCTTAGCAATTGGGCGCAAGACTCCAAAACCCAAGAGTAAAAATACTGTACAAAACAGTTATTGTAGCAATCCTGCTATTTGGAGCCGAAAGTTGGAAGATAAGTTAGAGTATAGAGTTGAAACTTGGTGATTTCAAAAGAAAAATTCGTCGTCGGATAGATGGTCATGTCTGCGAGGAAGATGAATGGAGGAGAAGACATAAGCGAGAGCTCACAAGCTGAACCACGCTGTGGAGTCCAAAATGTAAAAAATCCGCCAACACATCAAGATCATGAACACCAATGCCCCAGCAAAGAGAGTCATCGAAAGAGTGTCCTGATGCGAAAAAGAGCAGAATACCGAATCTCCAGAATAAAGACCGAGTCATCGCGGACGTCCAATAACTTGGACTGGAAGCAGTGTGCCTAAGATAATCAATGATGGAAGGCAGCGATATCTCAGGACCTTCCGTTGGGCCTCGGCCTGAGGAGTAAGACAATTCAGTTGAAGAATGAAGAAGTGTACGAATGTGACTGAGGGTGAAGCTATGAAACAATCAGCTAAGAAACAAAGATGTAAATGTCCTGTCGTGTAATTAAAGATTGGAATTGATGCGTTTTTATTAACTAAATGGCGCTACAGTCCACAAGAGACGAAGATTGAGGTTCTGTTGAAAGTACTCGAGTTGCGGCGCTATTGTCCTCTCGCAAGTGGAGGGGACCTACAGTTTTGTTGCAGACTGCGAACAGCAAAATTTAAAAAGTGCTTCATAGGCAGGTGGCTACATGTAAATAAGAGAAAGGAATTAAACTTACATTCTAGGCCACCGCCGTCACTTAGATAATTAAGAACTCTACGACATTTCATGGGAAATTGAAGGGAATAGCTAACGATTTCGGAATTGTCAGATTTGGAAACCGACCTCTTTAGTGGTTTTGACATCAAATTTAATTTTTTCATCGCTCTTGTATTAAGTTGTCAAC